>JAKZAP010000006.1:8488197-9209052 GCA_023053575.1 Branchinecta lynchi | reverse complement strand
TCGCGCACAGATCCGAAAAGGAAGAAGGTCAACAAAAGCAGACGTCTGAATTTGCGTGGGAAAGTATCATAAATGGCACAAGGAATGTGTTCCACTCTACATGACGTCACCGATCCCATATTTTCGGCGCAATGTGCTGCCGCGGGCAGATCGGACCAATCACATCACAGACATCGTAGTTACCACGCTGACTGCGCTCCCGAGCGTGGTAGGAAAATAGTTGCTATTAATTACCATTTCGAGAAGGTAGAAACGGTCAGCGTAGTAACTTTTCAGGAGGTTGGACGAAGATAGTAACTAATAGTTACTACTTGCAGAAGGGGGGAACACGCTCAAGATGTGAAAATGAAAAATAAATATTCGAAGCTTGATTTTATCTAGCCCTTTTTCTTCAAAGAGTTGTGACTCTTGCTCTGCTCGGTCTGAAAACCGTCAGAAAGTCGAGGTCAAAAAAGAAACAGCGGCGAAAAACGGCGATTTCTGAAGATTATACTCATTAGGGGAACTAGGGATACTGGAAAAGCCAGAGTAAGCACGAGGGATCCTCTTAGAAGTGTTTGAAGTCAACGAGGAACGTAGTAGGCTACTAGCTAATAATAAGCACAGTAGCCTATAGTGCTGTTACGATTGCACCGGTTGCACGAATGACATCCCGCACAATTGGGCTCTTGCCAGCTATACAGAAGCAGTCGCTAGTGCAAGAGAGGTGAAATTTCGTATATTTATTTCTTTTACGGAAGCCATAAAGAAAATAAACATCAAGACTAACAAGACCAAAGGTGTCGATGGGATCCCAAAAATCTAATATTTGATTCAGACAATCGAGTCTTGTCTTCGCCAGATCCAGTCTTGGACAGGCTAATCGTCAGAGAAAACCAAGTTCAGATATACTTCTATAAGCAATATCTATTTTGACGATACTGACCGAGAATTCCTGCCGATTTCCGAGCGAACTACTAGTCCAGCAAAAAAAACAAATACAGAAACGAAACCAGCGTATCTCCTTATGCCTATAAAGGACATCTAATCAAATAAAAGTTTGACTTAAAAAAAATCTGGTTACAACCGATTCCAGAATAACTATATGTCCGGGTAAAAAACTATTGTCATAAACCGACTCAGCCTCTCTTCTTACCCCTTAATCTGTCATCTAATCGAACTTTTGCTTATAACAAATTTTCCGGTTTTCGTCGGATTCCGGGCGAACTACATGTCCGGATAGAAAATTGTTTTCACATAAGTGTTCAACATGTCTTCTTGCCTTAAATCGAACATCTAATCAACTTCAAATAAAACTTTTACTTTTAACAAACTTTCTGGTTTTGGCCGGATTCCGGGCGAAATACTCGTCAGATGACAAAATAGTTTTCACCATCGTGCTCAGCATGTCTTCTTACCCCATAAACGACTATCACATTAGCTGTTTCAAAATATTTGTTTGCCCCTTAATTTGAACCCCCCCCCCCCCACCCCTACAAGTAGGGCTACAAAGCCCATCTACGAACTTGACTGGTCCGACGACCCAACGAATTCTCACACCAAGTTTCATCAAAATATATCATTCCCTTCGAGAGTTATCGTGCTTACACACGGACAGACGGATGGACGGACGGACAGACGGACAGCTTTTGCGATGTCACAGGTATCCCTCCACTTACGTTTTGGGATCCCAAAAACTAAGTGAACGAAAAATTGATGACACCAGAGTGGGAGCGAAAGCTGTCAAATCAAAGCAGAAAGAGTTTGGGCGAGACTGTAATCAGACCTCACAAGGCGGCCTTTTGGGGACAAAACTGCTTTGCGTTCTGGCTCGTGAAACGAAGGCATGGACCTACCATTATCTGCAAACTTGCAAATATAAGGTTGAAGCCGAGCCGACTATTTATTTCAAAAGAAATAAAAAACGAGGTTTTCGGGAGGTTTTCTTGATCAGCTAGTTATACCTCTAAGATGATATGTGAGGGATAAAATACAGTTTCGGATATTTCGGTCGCACCTCCGGCAAACCATCGTCAGCAAAAACAAACTAAATCGTAAAATCCACGAAAACACCGTGACAAATCTCGTTTTGTATTTCTTTTGCAAACTTGCCCGAAGCGCTAGCACGGCGCGAAAGTCGGAATAAATCTAGTACCATAGGAATGCTATCGCGAGAAGATTCGTATGCTTTTTTACTGAAGATAATGTTGTACATAAAAATGCATTATCCTTCACTAAAAGTGCCGTCTACAAATACTTGGAAACACATGTCATTATTCGATGTCTTAGGTTAAGTTAGGTTATTCTTTAGTTTACACAAAATCACAGTAAACAACTTAGCAAAAAACATAAAAACTAAACGATACATCTTCAAATAAACCAGTCACCCGAGAACCCGGGCGTCCAGGTTGTCCTGGGGGTGACCACTAAATCCACAAGCGTCGAGAGTATTGTAAGAAGCCTTGCTTTCCCGTCTCACTTGGATGTCCTTTGCCAGGAGAAGTTGAAGACTATAGAAGACGAGAAAAAGACAAGCTTGGGATAGTCTTTGAACAGACCTTGAATGAAATTGCTTTTCTGTCACTAAGTCACCTCTCCACGTTTTGTCCACTCAGGTTTTGTCTCTGTGAGATAGATTTCTTCTCTAGATTATAGTCCTGTGTTTTATAAGCTTTCTGTCTTTCGCAGATAAAACGAAGGTGCCACCGGACCCTCGACTCTCAACGCTCACTGGCAACACTTTGCGCACCACAGGGGCTATCGTGAAAGCTGCGGGCAGACGCGCCTTCATACCACCGTGGGAAACTCCGCTCTCGACTGACAGCCCAGTGTCGGCGAAAACTCCCTTACGTAGCTTCAGCTGTAGAAAAGACAATGCAACACCTCCTCTGGTACTGAGTCGTTCCTTAGGGTTGTCACGGGCTTCGAATTCCCCGTGCCTCTCTTCACATAAAACTACGCCATCTGGCGTCCCCACAGATGTGCGCGGAAGGACTAAAAGCCCCATGCTGAAACCCATTATATCGACCCCCCTCCAGGAGCCATCGGGTAGCTTTAGTAATCCCCATGTTGAGTCGGGGGTCTGTGTACGGAAGCCAGAACCTAGTCATTTGAAAAAGTTGATCAAACCCCTTGGAGTTCTACAGCCCGAGAGGGCGAAAAGCATTTTCGGGGAAGATTTTGAAAGTTTTATGAACGAAGTGAGCAGAAAAGGTGGTGGAGGCATTCGAAAGGAGGTCAACACAGCTGAAAGGGCAAGGAATATATTTGGTTCGGATTTCGACAAAATCCGGAAGGAAAATCCGGCAGTTTTGGAAAGTGTTGTGGGGGCTAGTTCGCCTGAACGAACAGACTTCGAAAAAAAGTCCGAGGGATCTAATCTTCGATTTCGAAGCGATACTGGGTCAGGATTTCACAGTGAATTGAAGCTGGATGATGCGCCACCTGAGTTCAAAACAGCCACCGGAAATCCGCTAGTTGTATCCACGGCCGGGCTGAAGAAGGCTAAACAGTTATTCGGATCCTCTTTCGACACCGCGAATGAAAGTTTTAAAGGTGCATTGATAGGAGCTTCAGACGGCCAGGCAGGGTTTAAGACAGGCACTGGCAAACTATTAAATATGTCTGAAGCTGGCTTAAACAAGGCTAAGCAGATGTTCGGATCTTCGCTTGATACCCCCAGTGACAGTTGGGCAGATATTTCCAAACGGACTGGAGCTGCAAACGTTCCAAGTGAGTTCAAAACGGGTGGTGGGAAAAATGTGTCAGATGTTGAATTGAACAAGGCCAAACAGTTGTTCGGATCCTCTCTCTTTATCAGGAATGAGAGTTGTCCAGAACTGGAAACATCACCAGCAACTACAGGCTACGACATTGGGCACAAAGCAGATCAGCTGTCAAATATGTTTGCGGCTGGATTAAACAAAGCCAAAGAAATATTTGGATCAGCTTCAGGATCAGTTTGTAACGGACCAGAATCTAAGCTTGGAGGATTTTCTGCCGGGTTTGGGAAAACCAAAGTCGGGACTGAGTTTGAAAGAACTCAGATGGAATCAAACACGAATGAAGAAGACTTGGACCGTGTCGGTGTCTCTGCTGCCTTTGGTGATACCTTGTCGGTGTCCATCCCGAGTTTGATACGGGGTAGCGCGGTTGTCGACCGTAGCGATAAAAGAGCGAGTGAGGTGCCACATTGTATCGCCACGAGTAGTGCTGAACCGCCAGCGCATCTCGGTTTTAAGAGTGGTAGTGGGAAACTGTTGAATGTCTCTGCTGCTGGTGTAGAAAGGGCGAAAAAGCTGTTTGGGTTTGGTGACGAAATTACCGCCGGGCTTTTAGAAGACCAGAAAGTGCCGGCTAGAAGCGTGGGCTTCGCAACGGCATCTGGAAAGAAGGTAGACGTCACTAAATCGAACCTTAATCGAGCCAGAGCCTTCCTCAGCGTAAACAGTGACACTCCGACTCCTGTACAAGAAGAAGATCTATTACCTCTAAATCAGGGAGGTGTTTCCCCACCTGCCATGCCGATAGGGTTTCGCAGTGGCAGTGGAAAAGCTCTTGATGTGTCCTCTGCTGGCCTAGCAAGGGCAAAAGTAATATTCGGAGGAGACCTGGACCTTGCTAGCTGTGAGTTGCCTTCGAGGAAGCTTTGTGGCTTTAGCAGCAAGGCAGTGCCGATCTCAGAGTCTAGCCTAGCCAAATCCAGAACGCTATTTAACGATGAAAGGACCACGACTCCTCCTCGACTGATGGCAGAACCTGATGAGAGCGTAGGCCCCGCAGGATTTGCAACTGGAAGCGGTACGCCCATCCTCGTTTCCAGTAAGAGTGTGGAGCGAGTGAAAAACCTATTTCAGATAGATATGGAACCCCTTCCAGAGACCGCCTTTACACCCGAGCGAGTGGCTAGTAAACGCAGTTTGCACTTTACCCCGTTGGGGTCCCGCAAACCGTCGACTTTAGCTAGGAAAAGCATATTTGGAAAGCTTGCCAATGAAGTTGGGAGGAAAGCAGGTGCTGAAGGAAGTTTGAAAGTGGAGCCTTGCAGAAGGGAGTGTCATGATGCAAAGCTGACCGAAGTCTTCGACGAGTTTGGCGATGACAGCCAAGATCTAGGTAAGATATGCTACACTCGGGAATCAGAGAGGGGATTTTTTGCCATTGAAAACTTTACATATATAAAATAAAGAAAAAGAACATTTCATATTTACATTAAGAACAAGAGCTGGAAGCTCATCTGGCACTTGCAAGGCTTGGTTATAGGATGAAAGTAGGAATTTGCCAATCCGTGGGTTTGTTCTTTGTAAGCAAAACCCCTGAGATAAGAATAACGATGGACACTTGGAAGTCGAGAGAATTAACGATTTGTAAAAAAGTTTTTTTTTGTGCACGTGGCTGTGATGATGCGCACTTGAAGGGTGCTAGAAACAAGGGTGGCCCGAAGGGGGGGGGGGTGATTCACCCCCCCTGCCTTATGCCAAGTCGTTTCAATGGTTTATTTTGGCCTCGCCGAGGTCCCTGGCATTCAATTTATTAAAAACAATCGGAGTCGTTTAAAAAAAAATGCCCAGCTTCAGTCGTAAACTCGTCCCTAAAAACCAGCTGAGTCGTTTAAACCAGGTTGCATAGCCCCGTTAGGTCGGAAACATGATTCAGGGTGGCAGCTATTCTGCTACCTGTTCTACTCCCATGTGATTTGTATCTGCCTCACTGAGGTATCAGTCGTATCAGTCGTTTATTTTGGCGTTGCCGAGGTCCTGGGCATTCATTTTAATTAAAAACAATCCGAGTCGTTTAAATTTTTTTTTTACTTTTGGCTCTGCCGAGCTTCAGTCGTAAAAACACGTCCCTAAATACCAGCCGAGTCTTTAAAACCAGGTTGCATAACCCCGTTAGGTCGGAGACATGATTCAGGGTAGCAGCTATTCGGCTACCTGTTCTACTCCCATCTGATTTGTATCTGCCTCACTTAGGTATCAGTCGTGTATTTTGGCCTCGCCGAGGTCCCGGGCATTCATTTTAATTAAAAACAATCCGAGTCGTTAAAAAAAATTGTTACTTTTAGCTCTGCCCAGCTTCAGTCGTAAAAACCCGTCCCGAAACACCAGCCGAGTCGTTTAAACCAGGTTGCATACAGGTTGCATAACCCCTTTAGGTCGGAGACATGATTCAGGGTAGCAGCTATTCGGCTACCTGTTCTACTCCCATGTAATTTGTATCTCCCTCACTTAGGTCTTTCAGATTTTAGCCTGTTAAAATTGCAATAGGTAGGTTAGTTGTTAAAGTGAAGTCGAATTGAAGTGAAGACTAGACCTACGTTGCCCGGGCAACGTGAAGTGTTGCGGCAACCTTTGTCCGGCTTCGCCGGCTAAAGTGTTGCGAGAGCAACACTTTGGTTTTGTTTCTTCGCTGTCGGTTAAATGCTGAAATTGTCAACTTATCGAAGCTTTTAAAACGGTATGTTCTAAAAAGAATAATCACATAATCAAAAGCTGTTGTTTAGCGTTGTAAAACCAACAACAAAACAATATCGGAAGAAGGCTATCCGTAACGTTTCAGGATTAAAATACCATAGATGACACTATTAATTATTACAAAACTACCTTCTTGGTTTACATTACCGTATCGTTTGTACCCGTTGCGTAAACAGTTAATCCTAGGTTATAGCGATAGACCATCGATACAAACTTTCTTACTGTCATATTTACAGAAATCGAATACAATGTGCACCAATTTTCAAAAATTTCTAGCCCCTCGTGAACCGATCTTACTTACAAGTCCCATGCATGTCTTACAATTGGGAACAAAATTGTTCTTACCATCGAATACACCTGAGACAAATAACAGGTATACCAGCTAGCAAAAGCTGCAAACTCCTCGTTGCCGAAGATGATTATGAGCTAACAGTCGACTGTTGCTTACAGTCGACTGTTGCTTACAAGTCCTTTACATGTCTCGCAACTGGTATCGCCTATTTTTGGTTTCAGTGTGTACCTTACTCCTGAAGTTGTCAACCCCTTGAAACTTTCAAACTGGTTTATCTCAAGAAGGATTTTTGTTCAAAAGAATGGATGGCATATATTTTGATCAGCTCTTCAAGGGCTATCGATTGCCATAACCACAACAAAAGCATATCGGAAAAAGGGACTAAATTTACTTTGCAGTCAGTTGAACTTTATCCTTTTCAATCGTAGACATCGTGACGGATGAAAACTTGGAATAATATCCTATATAATCTAGTTGGTATTATAAAGCTATCCGTAACTTCTTAGGATTAAAATACCATAGATGACACTATTAATTATTACGAAACTACCTTGTTTTACATTACAGTATCGTTTGTACCCGTTGCGTTAACAGTCAATCCTAGGTTACAGCGATAGACCAACGATACAAACTTTCTTACCGTCAGATTTAGATAAATCGAATACAATGTGCAACAATTTGCACAAATTTCTAGCCCCTCGTGCACCGATTCTACTGACAAGTCCCTTTCCCGTGATAGACATCAAGTTCACCGGATAAAAATAATGGGTACACCGACTAGCAAAAGTTGAAAACCTCTCATCGCTGAAGATTTGTGTAGCATAACAGCCGATTATTACTTACAAGTCCCTTGCATGTTTTACATTTGGGAACCAAATTGTTCATCAAATGACAGGTACGCCAACTAGCGAGAGCTGCAAACCCCTCATTGCCGAAGATGATTATGAGCTAACAGTCGCCTGTCGCGTACAAGTCCCCTAAATGTCTCACAACTGGTATCGCCTATTTTTGGTTTCAGTGTGTACCTTACTACTGAAGTTGTCAACCCCTTGAAACTTTCAAACTGGTGTATCTCATAAAGGAATTTTTTTTACCAAAAAATGGATGTCATATACTTTGATCAGCTCATCAGCGGCTATCGATTGCCGTCGAAGTTGAACTTTATCCTTTTCAATCGTAGATATCGTGATGGATGAAAACTTGGAACAATATCTTATATAATCTAGTTGATATTATAAAGCTATCCGTAACTTTTCAGGATTAAAATACCATAGATGACACTATTAATTATTACAAAATTGCCTTATTGTTTTACATTACCGTATCGTTTGTACCCGTTGCGTAAACAGTTAATCCTAGGTTATAGCGATAGACCATCGATACAAACTTTCTTACTGTCATATTTACAGAAATCGAATACAATGTGCACCAATTTTCAAAAATTTCTAGCCCCTCGTGAACCGATTCTTACTTACAAGTCCGTCTCCCGTTATTGACATCAAATTCACGGGAAACAAATAATGGATACACCAGCTATCAAAAGTTGCAAGCCCCTCATCGCTGAAGATGATTATTGCATAAGCTTTTTAAACGGGATGTTCTAAAAAAATTAATCATATGATCAAAAGGTATTCTTCAGCGTTGTAAAAACAACAACAAAATAATATAGGAAGAAGGGACTAAATTAACTTTGCAGTCAGTTGTACTTTATCCTTTTCAATCGTAGACATCGTGACGGATGAAAACTTGGAACAATATCTTATATAATCTAGTTGGTAATAGAAACCTATCCGTAACTTTTCAGGATTAAAATACCATAGATGACACTACTAATTATTATGAAACTACCTCATTGCTTTACATTTTCGTTTGTATCCGTTGTGTAAACAGTTAATCCTCGGTTACATTGATAGACCATCGACACAAACTTTCTTACCGTCAGATTTATAGAAATCGAATACAATGTGCACCCATTTGCAAAAATTCCTAGCCCCTCGTGAACCGATTCCTACTTACAAGTCCCTCTCCCGTGATATACATTAAGATAACCGGAAACAAATAGTGGGTACTCCAGCTAGCAAAAGCTGCAAACCCATCATCGCAGAAGATGATTGTAGCATAACAGCCGATTATTACTTACAAGTCCCTTGCATATCTTGCCATTGGGAACCAAATTGTTCTTACCATCGAATACACCGGAAACAAATAACAGGTATACCAACTAGCAAAAGCTGCAAACCCCTCATTACCGAAGATGATTATGGGCTAACAGTCGACTGTTGCTTAAAAGTCCCCTATATGTATCATAACTGGTATCGCCTATTTTTGGTTTCAATGTACCTTACTATGAAGTTGTCAACCCCTTTGAAATTTTCAAACTGGTGTATCTCATGAAGGAATTTTTGTACCAAAAAATGGATGACATATACTTTGATCAGCTCATCAGTGGCTATCGATTGCCGTCGAAAAAAAAATTCTACCTGTCTTAGTTCAAAAGTTGACTTTTTTGCCGTAGGCCAACTTTCTAACGTCACGACTTAGAAAGGAGCAAAGGATAAGCTCTAGTTTCTTTAGCAATGAGAGAACTTTTAAAGTTTAAGAGGCTCATCTGATACCGTTACTCTACCACAAACCAAAGTGCAAAAAAAAAAAATTATAAACTCAGCTGAAATCGTCGCAGACATGGACAGAAACAATAGATGGCAGCACTTTCGGACCCGTGGGAAAAAGCCACTTTTTGGTCTCTGTAGATTTTTCTATTCATCACTCAAAGAAGATATGTTGGCTGTGGGGCCGGGTAACTGCCGCATATATTTAACACTTATAGATTTTAGTCCATCTTCAATTTGAAACTGGTGCCTGCCTGCTTGCGTGCTAGAACGGAGCTTTCCACTGGAAAGCAGAAACATCTTTTGATGAAACGAAAGGTTCGCTACACAACTTCAGATAGTCCTCTCTGACATAGGCTATACAACTCCACTTCACTTCGCAAACCGTAGGCTCTGGCTCGATGACAAGCAAAAACCATCCTTATTGGCCCCAGGCAAGAGTTCTACGGAGCTTTCCAAAATGTAATGTCATATTCATCAATCCGGCCTAAGGTCCACACTTTCCGTAAAAACCGCACAGGTTAGACCCTTCTCAGTTACCAGGAATAAAATGAAATCGGAGTCATAGGAAAAAAAAAAAAAAAAAAAAAAAAAAACGAGGACAAAACCAAAGTGTTGCTCTCGCAACACAACTAGATAAAACTGGTATAATTGTATTCCTTATAAACCAAAAGTGAGAGACAAGGTTATGTGCATGGATTTTTGGTCAAAATTTGACTAAAAGAGAAAAAAGAAGGAGTAGAATTTTTAAACATAATGAAAAGCCATCAGAAATCAAATCACAAGTGTGCCAAGAACAGATGAAAAAAGGTCGATTACAAAGCAAGGTTGTGCTGGGAACAACGCTTGAACAGGGCAATTAAGATTTTAATATACACCCAAAAGTCGTTTTCCAGGACAGGAGGGGTTCTTCAGACGCTGGAATAGCTCAGTCTAGTCTGGAGGTAAACTTTTGGCCTCTATGCTAGCAGCGGCGTTACTATCCCAAATTTTTTTTTTGGGGGGAATCAACGTCTTTACCGACTAGCTGGTAATTTTTACCGATTTTTTTTTTGCGGAAAAACGACTATGTTGACGAGACAATCGACTGATTTCAAGAAAAAACGACCGTTTTTAAGAAAAGACTTTCGAAAAACCGACTCTTTTTACGAAAAATCGCGGCGCTTCGCGCCGATTCAGCTATTTTTTTTTTTTACGGGGGGGGGGGGGCGTCCCCTCTAAACGTGATGCCCCTGTATGCTAGTGTCAAAGCACATCTGAATAACCTTCCTAAAATTCAGGATACACAAACTACTCGAAAATGATCTCTTTTATGTTAAAGTTATTCTAAAAGCGAACTTCTTGGTCTTCATTTGCTGTGTATAGCACTTCTCTCGCGCATTGAGACTCGGACCTAATTTCGTGGTAAGGTCGCAGATGAAGATTGACGCAAATATAGACCTTTCAGATGTGCTTGAACATGCTGCATTGGGGAAAGATATAGTGTTTCTATCGGGCGAAAGACGAAAGTTTGCTTCGTCAATGAATCGGGGTTTGTTTTTACAGAGAATGAGTCAGAATCTGCAAACCAGTTTCAACCTGCAATCTTTCACATGTAGCGTTAGCTGTTTTAGTTTTCGTCATGAAAGTACAGTTTGTCGAATGACAAATAAAACGGTACGGTACACGGTACTTTCATAACGGAACAAAAGTACATCAAAACTTCACCCGAAAAAAAAAAAAAACGCTGCTCAAGTCTCGTCGGCGAACCGATATCTTTTCCTATCTGTAAACTCCTGTCGGGCGAAGAGCAAAAGTTTGTTACCGTACGTCCGTAAATCCGAATTTCTGTTTAAATGCACAGGCAAACCTGTTTTCCTCGTTTCGTTTATGAGGAAGTGTGTTTTTATGGCACTTGAGCTTACTCAAGTGCCATATAGCGATTGTAATTTCTGTCCGTCAGTCGGTCTGTCGGTCTGTCGGTTTTGCTAGTTCGGGCACTTCCAGATAAGCTAGGACGATGAAACTTGGCAGGCATATCAGGAACTGGACCAGATTAAATTAGAAATGGTCGATTCCCCGATCCGACCATCTGGAGGGGAGTGGAGGGAGGGGGAATCCGTAAAAAATAGGAAAAATGAGATATTTTTAGCTTACGAACGGGTGATCGGATCTTAATGAAACTTGATATGTGGAAGGACTTCGTGTCTCAGACCCTCCATTTTAAATCCAGACCGGATCCGGTGACATTGGGGGGAGTTGGAGGGGGAAACCGGAAATCTTGGAAAACAGAGTGGAGGGATCCGGATGAAACTTGGTGGAAAGTACAAGCAAAAGTCCTAGATACGTGACTGATATAACCGGAACGGATCCGCTCACTTTGGGGGAGTTGGGGGGGGGGGGGGGAGAAGTCCGAATTTGTAGTGATCCCGCGAGTTCCGCGCTTCCTGATGTGCTGGGATGATGGAAATTGACAGTCATGTCTGGGACCCGACCAGATTAAATAGGAAATCGTCAATTCCCCGATTCGACCATCTGGGGGGGGGGGGAGGAGGGGAGGGAGGGTGAAGCCAAAATTTGAGGTATTTTTAGCTTGCGAACGGGTGATCGGATCTTGATGAAAGTGGATATTTAGGATGACCTCGTGTCTCAGACATCTCACTTTAAATCCGGGCCGGATCTGATGACACTGGGGGGAGTTGGAGGAGGGAGCCGGAAATTTTGAGAAACGCTTAGAGTGGAGGGATCGGGATGAAACTTGGTGGGAAAAACAAGCACAAGTCCTAGACACGTCATTGACATAACCGGACCGGATCAGGGCACTGTGGGGGAGTTGGGGTGGGGGTCCGGATTTCTAGCGATCCCGCGAGTTCGGCATACTTCCTGATGTCCTAGGGCGATGAAACTTGGCAGGTATGTCAGGGATCCAAACAGATTGACTTGAGAACAGCCGTTTCCCCGACCCGACGATCGTGGGGGGAGTGGGTGGATGGGGTGTCCGGAATCTAGTGGCGTGCATAACTTTTGAACAGGTGATCGGATTTGAATGAAACTTGTCTGGTGAGCTATCACCTTGGACGTTCAGTGTCACGTCCGGTTCGGGTCCGATACCTGTGGGGATGGGGGGGGGGGGGGGGCGGGGGGGGGGGAACTCAAGAAACTCTAAAAGCAGAGGGATTGGGACGAAACTTAATGGATGGAACAAGCATTAGGTCTAGATGAAATTGACGGAGCCAGATGGTTTCGGGGCTCTGTGAGGGGAGTTGGAGGCGGTTTCCTGGAATTCCGGTAGTCGTGAGTTAGAATAGTTCCAGATGTACAACGACAACGAAACTTTGCAGGCATATTAGCGACCCGAATTATCTTGACATAGACATAGACATAGACATAGACATTTTTTTAATTTCATCAAAAACACATAAATTAAGCAAACAATTTACGATTAGCGGCCACTTTTAAGACAAAAGAATCCTGATTGTGGCCGTAATTCTAACCACCATGAATCCACTATATCATTCCCTTATTACCTTGGGTTGGGGGGGGATATTTTTTTTTTTTTTTAAATAAATACCCTTTCCTCCTATCACACTTCTTTCCCTCTCAAATAATGAGATTTAACCATTCTCTTGAATGATGCCAGACTTGCAGCCTCTCTGACCGATTCTGGAAGGTCATTCCAGACACTCACACCTATGTTCCTGAGAACAAATCCTGCTCTTGTTGTGTTTCTTCTCTCGTGAGCTAAATCCTCTGAATGTCGGGTAAAATAAGGGTGATAAAACGAGTTAGTGTTAAAAAAATCATAAAAGTACTCAGGGCTTACCTTATTTACACTTTGAAAAACAAAAATCGCTAGCTGGTAATCACGAAGCTCACCTACGTTCAAAATCGCATTCTTTCTAAAACACTCCATAGTAAAACTTAAGAACTTAACTTAAGAACCTGACACAACATACCCCTGGAAACTTCCGTTCCTAGATCCGAGCCTTTTTGGGGAGCAAGAGAAAAGAAATATGGAAATTGACTTCTATAAATTGCAAACGAGTGGTCTGATTCGAGTGAAACTTCATGGGTGATACGAATCGATGGCCTCGACATGTAAAACATGCGTTCGAACCATATGCGACCACGATTGGGGAAATTGGGGGTGGGGGACTTTTGACATGCACAAAAACCAAACGGATGGACCGAATGAGATGCAAATTCGACAGTGCTGAGTTTATGTGGCCTAGATTTGATATTTGGCGTCCGGGCCGGATTCGGCCAAGGTAGGGGGGGGGGTACTGGAAACTTGCAGATAGGCTATGCTCCAATTTCAATAAAACTTGATGGACAGGATTGGGCCCCAACCGGCTCCAACAACGTTGGTGGGAGGGGGGGGGGGGGGGTACCGGAACTTTCCAAAAATGCTCAGATTCGAGTGAAACTTGATAGAAGGTATAAAAGAAGATGCTTTAGGTGGTCGATTTTTTTTATTCCGAACCAGACTCGGCCACGGTAGGTGGAGATAGAGTGAGTACCGGAAATCGTGTAGCACGTCTGGGGATCAAACAAATGGATTTCTTGGGATGAAAGTTTGAACAGTCATGTGCATTTGCTACAGACAATTGAGACGATGCCGGAACTGCTCAGAAATGAGTGAAACTAAATATCCAGATCCAGATAACCGGTTTTTACGCATCTGTAGCATGATACGCGAAAACTCTTTCGGAGCATAACGAACATGGAAAATAGTGAAATATGGCAAATGCAAAGATTAGTGAGGTGTCGTTCTTGTACAGCCTACTCGTACAAGTGCCATATGAGCTCGTAGCTCTTGTTTAACGTGAAAATTACTTTTTTTGGTATTATAGTTATACCAACCTATTTTTTTTTTTCGATCGGCACTATTTTGTCACTTTTTGGGATCCCAAAACGTAAGTGGACTGATACCTATGACATCGCAAAAGTTGTCAGTCTGTCAAACCGTCCGTCTGTCCGTCCGTCCGTCTGTCCGTATGTGCGCGCTATAACTCTCGAAGGGAATGATATATTTTTATGAAACTTGGTGTGAGGACTGTTTGGGTCAAGAGTAAGGTCGAGTTCGTAGATGGGCTCTGTAGCCCTACATTTAGGGGCGGAGGAGGGGGTTTCAATTAATGAGCAAATGCAATATTTTTAAACAGATGATGTGATAGTCGATTATGGGGTAAGAAGACATGTGAACACAATGGTGAAAATCATTTTGTCATCGGACAAGTAGTTCGCTCGGAATCCGGTCAAAACCGGAAAGTTTGTTAAAAGTAAAAGCTTTATTTGAAGCTGATTAGATGTTCGATATAGGGGTAAGAAGATAGGCTGAACACGATGGTGAAAGCCATTTTTTCTCCGGACAAGTAGTTAGCCCGGAATCCGGCCAAAACCAGAAAGTCTTTTAAAAGTAAAAGTTTTATTTGAAGTTGATTAGATATTCGATTCAGGGGTAAGAAGACATGCTGAACACGATGGTGAAAGAGTGAGTACCGGAAATCGTGTAGCACGTCTAGGGATCAAACAAATGGATTTATTGGGATGAAAGTTTGAACAGTCATGTGCATTTGCTACAGACAATCGAGACGATCCCGGAACTGCTCAGAAATGAGTGAAACTAAATATCCTATTTCTATTTCCGAACCGCATTTTTGGATGGCGGGTGTGTTTTGTGACGTTCTCATCTACTTTCTTGTACAGCCTACTCGTACAAGTGCCATATGAGCTCGTAGCTCTTGTTTATTTTCTTTATTCTGAAGGTTTTTAATTATTTTTACATAGCTAATACGTCCAAATAAAAAATCGTGACTTCAATGAAAAAGATGAAAAGAGATTTTTTTCAAAATCGGTTTTAAACCATAACCAAACTTAGTACTGATATCAGAAATTCTTATTATCCATCTCTAATATTTATTTTTTCAAGAAACAAGAACACTAACAACTCCCAAATTGATTCCCCTCCTAATCTGAAGGGATTCCTCCTTGATGATGGTGATCATAATTCGAGCACTGCCTGTCCGTGGGAACTCGCGAGAATACGTGGAGTGAGTCCCTGGAACAAAAAAAAACGCGGGGACTCTTCAAAAGAAGTCATTGGTGAACGGCAAATAACCTAGTGTCATTTTGCTCTGGTCGAAATGGAAAAAAAAATAAAAAAATGTGAGGATGTTCTGCGATCATGAGTAAGATGATTGGTCATATTATCCGATGATGTCAAACCAAAGTCACACATCTCGAAGGTAAAAATTACGAAGACTATCTTTTCCAAAAATGACCTAGGTGACATCGCCTCTGCTTTTTCGTCTTTGGATTTTGAGGCTATCAAACAGCCATCGTACACATTGCTACTTATGCCTCCTTAAAATAGTAAATCCAAGAATTCCTAGCTGGGAGAAGGTTTACTTGGTGATAACTTTGAACTTGGCAATCCCCTCCTGTAGGCCTATTTTGAGTCAAATCACCACTAGGAGCTTAGGTTTAAGTTACTGCTCATGTATTCCCTTAGCCCAAACCTGACTGCGATCCCTCGTATGTTATTAACATCCGCAGGGCAAAGTTTCTGCAGTCGCTGGATCCCCAGCACAGCCTGTACCAGGCATTTCTGAAGTAGGCTATTTGTTTTTGTTTTTTGTTTTTCAGGCTAGTGTGATTCTTGTTTCCTTTTTTTCGTTATACTCCATTTGTCACATTTCTTTGTTTATTTTTATTTATGGTTTATGTTGGTAAATAAACCATTCATTCAGTTCAGTTTATGTTTGAAAATTCTCTCACAGAAGCCGAACATTCGAAATTTTCGTAATATTTTGGGTTTCAAATATACGCTCGGATTTGAAGAAAAAAAGTGCCAAAGTGAGCACTGGATCTTATATTTTTCTTTTCTCAGCTCTGTTAGAAGACTTCGCTCGCTACGACCCTACTTCTACCCCCATCGACGTGCTAAGTAAGCGGCGAGCTGCCCGATCTGAGCTCCAAAACTCCATAGCTTCTAAAGCAAAAGTCAAGCCAGTTCCCGGAAAACTTTTTGCGGCGAAAACTAGCTGTGCAGGTAGAGTCAAGTTGAGGGATATCCTGTTAGATGCTGCTGCGACGGTGCCGGATAGATGTCGCCTCATGCCATCTTCGGAAGCGGGACAGTTCTTCTTTCACGGATGGAAGTATTTCGAGTGAGTGCGGGCGTTAGGATAGATGCATCGACGGAAACCGTTTTATTTGGAGTTTATTGGAATTCCCGCGAAAGCCGAAAACCGGGCTTAGATTTTTTTTTTTTTTTTAACGAAGGTTTTAGATTTAGGTCCCTTAGTTGTTTTGTTGATCAAAAGGGTTGTAAAACATTCAAGTTTATTCACTGCAAGTAGAACTCAAATGTTTAGTTGATCAAAAAGGGTTGTAAAACATTCCAGTTTATTCACTGCAAGTAGGACTCAAATGTTTAGTTGATCAAAAAGGGTTATAAAACATATCAGTTTATTCACTGCAAGTAGAACACAAAATATTTGAGTCACGAGTCGAAACTTGAGTCGTCTAATACCAAGGACCCAGCGGTTAAGCCAAACCGGAATGAATTAGACTGACTTATCTATCCGACCGTGTTATTTCGAGTTTTTATGAATTTCCCTGAAAGCCGGAATTCCGGCTTGAATTCCGGTTTGTTGTCGAACACGGTATTAGATGTAGGTCCCTTAGTTGATCAGGAACGGTTGTAAAACGTTCCAGTTTATTCACAGGAAGTTGAATACAAAATATTTGAGCCGCGAAATATATATTTGGACCCTGGGGTTAAGACAAACCGGAATGAATTAGACTGACTCGTCCATCAGACCCTCGACGTCGTAACAGTGAGGCACGACGGAGAGTGCTAGGGCTTAATGACTTCTTCAAATATCAGAAAATCAAAGTATTTGCGGGACAGAACAAACGGGTATATTATTATTGTAAGAGAAATAAGTACTAAAGGTTAACGTCGAGGTTGATCGGAAAATAACACCGACACGGCCATTGAAAATTACCAGTTCGAACCAAAAGCAGAAGTTGATATTTTTAAAGGACTTTTTCCGTGACACGTTTTCCACACACTTTTGAGTGTTGTTCGCGGAAACACGGTTGTGTGGCACACAGTCGAGCCACAAGATAAAACTCGTGGAAACGCCATTTTGTCTATTTTCTGGGCGATAAATTTCAAATGTCTGAATATATAAATAGAAATCATGTAAAAATTTCAGTAAACAGAAATCAGGGCTTTCATCGTTACCATTCCTTGCAAAAAGATTTTCAGTTTATGTCTACATACTTGAGAAAGCTTTTAATATTATTGTTTTGACGTTATTTTGCTGCTAAATTTGAGTTTCCCGCCAAATTGAGCCACAAAGTCGACAATCACCTCGGCAGTTCTTTGTCAGATTGAGCCACAAAGCGAGCCACGAAGATCTTGTTGGTCGTGGATACACATTTGTGGGCCGCACAAAAAGCCGCGGAAACTCTCTTTTCGAGCCCCAATTGACCCTCAACCTATTTGTGGGAGCACAGAAAAACCTTTAAATGTCGTCGAAATTATTCCGATATTAACCAAGATAGAGTAAAGTTAACTGTTATGATTTTTTCTTACAGAACAGTGCGTTTACTTTTACTCCGTGATAATCTCACATTATTTTTAGAGTACTTTTGCAGTCCAGTCCAACTTGGCTTTTTGTCGAACAACAACAAACATAATTTGGAGGTGGATATCACTCTAGTAATTAATATGTTCGTGGTATTACGTTAATATTCATCTCTCCGAACGAAGGATAATAAGGTAATATACACCTGTAGAAACGTCAGTAAAGATTGCTAGAATATAACCACCTGTGGGACATGCATTACATACCTGCTCGAGAGAAACTAATAGAGTATATTTGGTTCCAGGGATTGCAAGCAAATTGTTGAAGGGTATACACTAGCTGACGGATGTCAGCTTATACCATCAGATGGCAACATCATCGGTTTACCAGAGTTCATTGACGCGTTTCACTCCAGCCCTGGCGTAGACCCCAAGCTTGCCCCGAAGGCTTGGGTTGCGAATCATTACAAATGGATCGTACAGAAGCTACACTGGATGGAGGAAGCACTCAAGATCGAAAGGTAAGCTCATAAATCGATAGTTGTAGGTGGTCCTTGGTCGTCTTATCTACAACATACTGATTGAAAAACAAATTAGAGACTATATTCAAATATTGCATAAAACGGACACGTCAGCTACGATGCTTTAGCAGCTATATTTCGGCCATTCTTGGCAAGGGTCCTCGTCAGGCTGTCAATCTTCAGGGTCAAAGTCGGGGAAGGAAACAAACCCGTATTCATTTTCCTTCCCCGACGTTGACCCTGCAGATTGACAGCCTGACGAGGACCCTTGCCAAGAATGGCCGAAATGTCGCTGCTAAAGCGTCGTAGCTGACCTAATCCGTTTTAAGCATTATTTGAATAAATGTTTCAAAGCCAGCTTGGGCTCAAGGAATATTTAAATTGAAAAATTCAATTACTAGGCATGACTTAGAGAGGTAAAGCACGAAGCGCTGTGCCGATGGCCAGTTACCGTGGTATCTGATACACGGTTGCTCTGCAAAAACGACTATTGCCGAAATTGCACAACCATAAGAACAAGAGCTACGAGCTCATATGGCACTTGTACGAGTAGGCTGTACAAGAAAGTAGATGAGAACGTCACAAAATACACCCGCCATCCAAAAATGCGGTTCGGAAATAGAAATAGGATATTTAGTTTCACTCATTTCTGAGCAGTTCCGGCATCGTCTCGATTGTCTGTCGCAAATGCACATGACTGTTCAAACTTTCATCCCAATAAATCCATTTGTTTGATCCCTAGACGTGCTACACGATTTCCGGTACTCACTCTATCTCGACCTACCGTGGCCGAATCTGGTTCGGAATAAAAAAAAATCGACCACCTAAAGCATCTTCGTTTATGCCATCTATCAAGTTTCGCTCGAATCTGAGCATTTTTGGAAAGTTCCGGTACACCCCCCCTCCCACCAACGTTATCGGAGCCAGTTCGGGCCCAATCTCTTAATTCCCTGTTCCTGTCTATCAAGTTTTACTGAAATTGGAGCATAGCCTATCTGCAAGTTTCCAGCACCCCCCCCCCCTACCTTGGCCGAATCCGGCCCAGACGCCAAATAACAAATCTAGGCCGCATAAACTCGGCACTGTCGAATTTGCATCTCATTCGGTCCATCCGTTTGGTTTTTGTGCATGTCAAGAGTCCCCCCACCCCCAATTCCCCTAATCGTGGTCGCATATGGTTCGAACGCATGTTTTACATGTCGAGGCCATCGATTCGTATCACCCATGAAGTTTCACTCGAATCAGACCACTCGTTCGCAATTTATAGAAGTCAATTTCCATATTTCTCTTCTCTTGCTCCCCAAAAAATGCTCGGATCTAGGAACGGAAGTTTCCGGGGGTATGTTGTGTCAGGTTCTTAAGTCAAGATAATTCGGGTCGCTAATATGCCTGCAAAGTTTCCTTGACGTTTTAAATCTGGAACTATTCTAACTCACGACTACCGGAATTCCAGGAAACCCCCTCCAACTCCCCCCACAGAGCCCCGAAACCATCTGGCTCCGTCAATTTCATGTAGGCCTAATGCTTGTTCCATCCATTAAGTTCCGTCCCAATCCCTCTGCTTTTAGAGTTTCTTGAGTTTCCCCCCCCCCCCCCATCCCCACAGGTATCGGACCCGACCCGGACGTGACACTGAACGCCCGAGGCGATAGCTCACCAGACAAGTTTCATTCAAATCCGATCACCCGTTCAAAAGTTATGCACGCCACTAGATTCCTGACTTCCCATCCCCCCCACTCCCCCCACGATGGTCGGGTCGGGGAATCGACTGTTCTCAAGTCAATCTGTTCGGATCCCTGACATACCTGCCAAGTTTTATCGCCCTAGGACACCAGGAAGTATGCCGAACTCGCCGGATCGCTAGAAATCTGGACCCCCACCCCAACTCCCCCACATTGCCCTGATCCGGTCCGGTTATGTCAATGACGTGTCTAGGACCTGTGCTTGTTTTTCCCACCAAATTTCATCCCGGTCCCTCCACTCTAAGCGTTTCTCAAAATTTCCGGTTCCCTCCTCCAACTCCCCCCAGTGTCATCGGATCCGGCCTGGATTTAAAGTGAGATGTCTGAGACATGAGGTCATCCTAAATATCAATTTTCATCAAGATCCGATCACCCGTCCGCAAGCTAATAATACCTAAAATTTTGGCTTCACCCTCCCTCCACCCCCCCCCCAGATGGTCGAATCGGGGAATTGACGATTTCCTATTTAATCTGGTCGGGTCCCAGACATGCCTGTCAATTTCCATCGTCCCAGCACATCAGGAAGCACGGAACTCGCGGGATCACTACAAATTCGGACTTCTCCCCCCCCCTCCCAATCCCCCAAAGTGAGCGGATCCGTTCCGGTTATATCAGTCACGTATCTAGGACTTTTGCTTGTACTTTCCACCAAGTTTCATCCGGATCCCTCCACTCTAAGTGTTTTCCAAGATTTCCGGTTTCCCCCTCCAACTCCTCCCAGTGTCACCGGATCCGGTCTGGATTTAAAATGGAGGGTCTGAGACAAGAAGTCCTTCCATATATCAAGTTTCATTAAGATCCGATCACCCGTTCGTAAGCTAAAAATTTCTCATTTTTCCTATTTTTTCCGGATTCCCCCTCCCTCCACTCCCCTCCAGATGGTCGGATCGAGGAAGTGACAATTTCTAATTTAATCTGGTTCAGTTCCTGATATGCCTGCCAAGTTTCATCGTCCTAGCTTATCTGGAAGTGCCCGAACTAACAAAACCGGGACCGACAGACCGACTGACGGACAGAAATTACAATCGCTATATGGCACTTGAGTAAGCTCAAGTGCCATACAAACTGATATCCAGTTACACCACTAATTACTAGACTTCTTTCTCACCAATTTGACAAATTTGATGAAAGTCAGATGACTTTTCAGATACCACGATCAGTTACCACGGTCGGAACGTCGTATCTGAATATCAGATACCACGATAACTGACCAGATACCACGATAACTGCAAAAACGCAACTAATGACGTGTGGTCCCTATTCAAACAAAAGGCTTTATATTCACGTATGAGTACTCCCAAAAGCCACCTTTACAATAAAAGTGTTGTTAGCAGGTAGGCACCCGGAAACTCAAAGGAAATGAGTCGTGGTGCACCAAGGCCTGCTTGAGAAAACCGATTTAAACTAAGGGGATGCTGTTCCAAGAACCCTCGCTAGCTCCTAAAATTGTAATATTATACTCATCTGGGAATAAGATAACGTGACAGATGAGGAGGGTTGGTTGGTTGTGGAAACGAAAGAGCCGGATTGCCAAAATATAATGTGTAAAATTGGGATGATGGAAACTATAAGATGTGGATTCTCTAAACTGGTGGGAAAACGACAAAACACTTATAATAATTATACAAAGCCAGAGAAAAGGCTTTCGCCTCTAAATAACTCTAAGAAACTTCGAGTAGTCGGACTGATCAGAGTTAAAAATCACATCAACAATGTGTGAGTATCTACTAGAGTTTCCATTTTGTCGTAGTTTAGTGAGTAACAGGTTTTCGCTGGGCGATTTCTCACCTTTCGAAGTTCAAATAGTTGCCAATTTCTTGTTTGTTCAGTTTGTAAAGTAGCCTACCTAACTGAAATCATTATTTGTCTTTAAGAGCTAAGCGTTAAGCTCTGTCTTCGTATTAGCTGGAATTAAAGCGGAAATAAAGTTGGTAGCGATCAAAAACCTCTTCGCATTTAAAGACTTGGATCTGAAACTCCCGAACGGTTTCTGATCTGGTAGGCGGTGAACATATGGCAGCATCGACCACTGAAATGTTTGGCCCTAAACTCTGACCCAACTAATCCCCTTGGGGAGGCAAGATTTCCTCGGTAGCGATGGATTATCACTATGTTTCAAAATTCTTTAATCACTATATTTTTCTTATGTCACAAGCTTCTCTTAGTGTCACAGAATTAGACAGGAAATCAGATTTGCTCTTGCTAGCGGATTGTTAGCTTTGACTGTAATCAGATTGGAGATTCTTCGAAGTCTATTCTGGAAACCATTAGAAAGGGAAAGATTTCGCGTCTCCTGATGGATTAAGTTTTTGCAACGCCGAAACAGCACATAAGCTATCTAATAGGATTTTATTTTTCGACATAATACGTATTTTTAGCGGAAAGGTGGTCATTGGCCCTCCTGATGAAAATGATGACTATTCTGGTCCATAGGTAGGTACTTTATTCGCGAATAAACTGACAATACGGCACTTCACAACTACAACCTAATAACCAAAATACAACACTTGGATGTTTTCTCATCGCTTTCAAAAATCATGGACAACAGGGCCCAACCAGCGCACGACGTCGTCCACTGCTTCCTGACCGAAGATTGAAAATTAAGTGTCTTTTTCTGTGTGTTTATGTGTTTTGTTTATTTTCTTCGTTTACTCCGCCTTTTCAAAATGGCGGGTCATAAATAAATTACTTCCTTACACTAAACTGTACAGTCACGACCAGCAGTTTCCCTTCTGTCTAGCGGCCGCAGGGTTGCCACACGTCGCACGATAGTGTGAATTGTCTCTCTATTTTGTTTTTGTCACCTTGTCCTACGTAGGGTATACCAAGACCAAAGGTTTCGATGGGATCCCAAAAAATCAATTTATGATCCAGACGATTGGGTCTTGTCTTCGCCAGACTCCTTGAACATTTTACTATTAAAATTCAGAAGCAGGTTAAGGCCAAATAGCTAATCATCTGAGAAAACCAAGTTCAGATAGAGACTGAGCATGTGTGTTATAGCCTACTTATAAAAAAAATTTCCGGCTCCAGCTGGATTCCAGTCGAACTATATGTCCCAGTAAAAAAATGATTTTCATACACGGATTCAGCATCTCTTCTTACACCTAAATCGGATTTCTAATCAACTACAAATAAAACTTTTACTTTTAACAGACTTTCCGGTTTTGGCCGGATTCCTAGGGAAAATTATTTTCATATACGGATTCAGCATCTCTTCTTACACCTATATCGAACATCTAATCAACTTCAAATAAAACTTTTACTTTTAACAGACTTTCCGGTTTTGGCCGGATTCCGGGCTAACTACTTATCTGGTGCAAAAATGGCTTTCACCATCGTGTTCAGCATGTCTTCATACTCCTAAATCGAACATCTAATCAACTTCAAATAAAACTTATACTTTTAACAAAGTTTCCGGTTTTCGCCGGATTCCGGGCGAACTACTAGTCAAATAAAACTTTTACTTTTAACAGACTTTCTGGTTTTGGCCGGATTCAGGTCGAACTACTTGTCCGATGACAAAATGGTTTTGACCATCATGTTCAGCTTGTCTTCTTACCCCATAATCCACTATCACATTATGTGTTTAAAAATATTTCATTTGCCCCTTAATTTAAACCCCCTCCCCCACCCCTAAATGTAGGGCTACAGAGCCCATCTACGAACTTGACCTTACTCTTGACTCAAAGAATCCTCACACCAAGTTTCATGAAAATATCTCATTCCCTTCGAGAGTTATAGTGCGCACAGACGGACAGACGGACAGAAAAACAGACGGACAACTTTTGCGATGTCGTAGGTATCCCGCCACTTACGTTTTGGGATCCCAAAAATCACTCTATTTTAGAAAATGACCAAATGTATAAATTTTGCAGCAGGGATTCTGACCAGAAGTGACGATTCCAAGTGTTTTTTTTTCCTGAAAGTAAAATTAAGCTGTTTCCTGTGGTGGAGGGAGGGATACCTATGACATCGCAAAAGTTGTCCGTCTGTGCGCACGATAACTCTCCAAGGGAATAAGATATTTTGATGAAACTTGGTGTGAGGATTCTTTGGGTCAAGAGTAAGGTCAAGTTCGTAGATGGGCTCTGTAGCTCTACATTTAGGGGTGGGGGAGGGGGTTTAAATTAAGGAGCAAATGAAACATTTTTAAACAGATAATGTGATAGTCGATTATGAAGTAAGAAGACATGCTGAACACGACAAGATCTGTTTACTTTAATACTACTAAACTATTTCTTCAAACCAGAAAATCTGACAATAATAACAGAATAGTAATAAAATAATCACTATCCAACAAACAAATATTTGATAGCATTTATTACATCAGTACTGATGGCTGCTGCTCTCAAAAGCTAGAGCTAGACTTTTTTTTTCATTTTTCACCAGCGCCACCAACGAGATTCCTTTCAAGTAGACCGGAGTTTCTTTCATCTTGAAAGGAATTGTCGTCCCACTAGACTTTTTTTCTAGTCGTCTTCACGAACGGAATCCATTCGAATAGGCGACCAAAATTCCTTTCTACTCGACGGGGTATCTTGCCCGTGTAAACGCTACATCAGAGCAAAATAACTCATAGAGAGTACTGCGAAGACCTATCCTTCCCATGCATCAAAAATGGGCCTCCGTCGCAGCGCCGCCCAGCTGGCTTTGTTCGTGCGTGCAGTGGCGGACGTATAAAATTCTAGAAAGGCTAAGATGCGGTGCTAGTTGAGTTTCAGTAGGGATGTTCGTGTCCTCTAGGGAGGTAGTGTCGCTGTGATTTGACTGTGTGTCACTTTTTCAAAGTTCGCGCATCACTCTATAGTTATTTTGCTCTGCGCTACATTAACAACTGAATGTTGAGAGGAAGAGACCGTAGCAGGCTTGTATGACCACCTCTGTAGTGACGTCTCATTGTTGAACAACCGTTCTTTCGACTTTTGTTCTCCGATGAGTTGTTTGTAGAGGTAACGAATGTCATGTTACGTGTAGCTCCTAACCTCTGCTCGTTTGCATCGGGCATATTACAGAGATCGGGGGACGGGGGGGGGGTCTTTGCTTATTTGTTCCTGGTACCACATTCGACCTCACTCTCTCTAAATACCTTCTCATATATCCAAGCGGTAAAAATTCCCCTTATTGATTAAGGGGACTTAAGCAATAAGGGACTTAACCCACTTATAATATGATATATGTAACTGCTCCATTTTAAGCTTCGCTTTAAAATCCCCGCATTAATCCGGTCATACAGAGAAAGAGAAGGGGAGGAATGCTATGTCTATATCTCCTGACTCTCTACAATAAATTTAACTTGCTGTGCTACTACCCCCTTTTCTAACCCCTAAACCTTTCCCCCTATCCCAGAGCCTAGCTCGATATACAGGGAGGCGTTATGCTTAAAGTTTAACTGAAAAGCCAACTTATGTTTGTGCCATTTAATTGAATACACTGAATTATTTGGTTTCTGCAAAGATTTTTTTTTTTTTCCACTATCTACTCTAGTTATGACTTTCAAAATATCTGCGTCCGTCCCCATAGCGAAAATTCTACTATAACGCGGGAAATTTTAGTCTCAACACAAACGCGGCTTTTCAGATTGGTGAAGATTCCATAGTGCCTGAACAAAAAAAACATAAATCTTTCTCGTATGGCATACAACAAAATACAAGCGCATAGAGGTACCACATATCACACGGAAATTCTTATTTGAAAATCGATGATTCGTGAACAGCGGAACAAGGAAGTAAGGCATTTTGAGCGGGTCTTCAATACAACTTTACTGAATAAGTGATGTGTAATTACAGTGTCCTATCCCAGGCTTTTTCGGTTGAACTTTAAGCAGAAGAGCGTATTTTATCTATCTCTTTGTATTTATATTTTTGTTTGAGTCTTTGCTATAGTATTAACCACTATCTTTCTCTCACTTGTCACATTTCTTCTTGCTAACGAGTTGTCATTATTTACATTCTTAATGAGTCGAATTTCCGAGTCTCAGCATTAGCTGTAACGTAATTGGGATATTTCGAAAGCTGACGAAGAAGATAAAAACATATTTTGGTACTTGGGTAGAATTGTTCCCCTCAGATATGGAACTTATCATAGATATAAAAAATTATGGAATATACGCTCGTAACTATCAGACTGGCTAAAGAAAGATTTTTTTTTAAAGATTGTCAAAAAGTACACTCTATTTATCTAATATATTTCCTTTCTCTAATTTCGTTTGATTTCTTTCTGTTTTGATTGGTGGGAAGATTCAACCCTGCTGTTTTTTGTTTTTATTTTCAGTGTATTTATTTTGCATACCATGTACTAAAATTTTCGTGATGGATTTGCGTTTGTTCTGATCGTTAAACATTATATCCTAGGATTATCGTGCCGTTGTTTGTATTTGTTTTTATGGCACTTGCAGCCTCTAGCTTTATACCGATCGCAATTCCGTCTGTCGGTCGGTCGGTCGGTCCGAATTTTGTGTCCCACTTGTTCGAGTTAGGGTATTTCCAGATGTGCTAGGACGATGAAACATGTCCGGCGCATCAGGGATCCGACCAAACTAACCTGGAAATAATCAGTTTCCCGATCCGACCATCTGCGGGGGAGTGGAGAGCGGAGGAATCTGAGAAATGTATGGTAGTTTGTCACACTTTTTCGAGTTGGGGTGCTTCCGGATGTGTTAGGAGGATGAAACTTGGCAGGCATATCAAGGACCCGACCAGACTAACTTGAAAATAATCAGTTTCCTGATCCGACCATCTGGGGGGGGGGTGGAGGTCGGGGAAAGCTGGAAAATTGAGTAGCCTAGTGCGTAACTTTTGAAGGGGTGAACGAATTGGAATGAAACTTGATAACTGGATAAAGGACATATTTCCGATGTCCCATTTGAAGTCCGGACCGGATTCGGTAGCTATGGGGAGTGGGGGGGCGGGGGAGACCGGAAATCTCGAGAAACGATAAGAAAGGAGGGATGAGATTGAAACTTGCTGGGAAGAACAAGCATTGGCCCCAGATAAATCGTTTACATAATTGGACTGGATCCGGATCCTTGGGGGGGTGGGGGGGTGGAGGGTATTTCCCCTGAATTCTGTGATGTCAATTTAGGTGATTTTTGCGACGAAACTTGGGAGGCATATCTAGGATCCGATCAAACTGACTTGTAAATACAAATTTATTCGATCCGATAATCGTGAGGGGAGTGGAGGGAGGAGGAATCCGGAATATTGAGTAATGCGTAACTTTGGAACGCGTGATTTAAGTGAATTTAATGAGTAAAATTTAATGGAGTAAAAATTAACAGAGGACATTTCTTTGGTGATCTTTTTCATATCCGGACCTGATCCGACAACAGGGGGGTGGTGAGGGGTGGGGATACGTGACTGGCTGATACTGGAGAGATTGGGATGGAACTTTGTGGGAATAACAATCAAATGCTCTGGATTAATCTTTTTCAGTGCTGGATTGGCTCCTGCGACTGTGGGGGAGGTTGAGGGGGGTGGGGATTCTGGTGATCACGATTTAAGGTACTTCTAGATGTGGTAGGACGATGCAACTTGGCTGGAATATTAGACATTCGACAAGATTGGCTTAGAAATCGCCACTTTCCAAATCCGACGATTCCTTAAAGTACCAATCTTGACCACAAAGTAAGACAAATACTTTTAAGCGAAATATAAATTTTCATGACCCCCATGAGCTCATTACCATTTTGCCTCAAGGGTTTTGCATACAATGAAGTTAAAGCTCCCTTGAAGTGCGCATGTTAACTGCAAAGTCGAAAAGTACTTTTGATCAAAGGATTCAACTCAGCTTATGATAGCAGATTCAAGAGCTATGGGGGAGTTGGGAGGGGGTGGTCTGAAATCTCAAGAAACGGTTAGAATGGAGGGAACAGAGTTAAACTTGCTGGGAAGAACAAGCATTTATTCTAGATAAATCGTTTGCACAATTGGACTGGATCCGGGCACTTGAAGGGGGTGGGGGGTGGAGGGGGGCCTTCTGAAATTTCTATGGTAACTTTTCTCAAGACCAAACTTGGCAGGCATACTAGGGACCCAATCAATCTGACAGAGCCCTTACCTACTACATGCAGTTGCAAGTGCCATGTGAGCTTACAGCTCTTGTTGTTTTAATTGTTAATGCTCTAGGCTAGGTATTTTTATTTTGTGTTGTGTTGTTGTTTTGTCTGAAATAACGAAGCGTCATTTTTGTATACAAACGGCATGTCTGATGATTTCGCGGGTTATTGAATCCATCAGTCAAATTTAATTCCAAATTGCTTAAAGCTAGAAGAGATGAATAAACTTTATGAATATTTCCAAAAACGACATCAAATTAATTAATACACTTTACAAGATATGACCTGAAATAAATGTTGGAATGAAAGTGCGTACAAATTGGGTTGACGAATTCGCAGGATACGGCAGAATCTGATTGCCAGTGTTCCTTTCGGACCGACGCATGGACGACGAGAGGGGAGGGAGTGAATAGACGGCTCATCTGGGGACAACACAATATCTTTGCTCCGGAATTTTTGAAAGGGTATCTCCGTGGTCAATTAATTTAGGAACGCCCATTTTAATGAGAGCCTCTTCATATGAAATGTTATGATCACCCAGAATGATTCTCGCTGCTCTCTTTTGGACATTTTCCAGGCGATCAGAGAGCTCTGAAGAAAGAGAAGAATATGTAATATTGTAAATGAGGACGGATATAAGTTTGAAAGTAACAGAGGAGGCATTTGTATCCAAACGAAAAGATTTGAGGGTAGAGTGGGATTTAATTAGAAAGTTTGTTTTACGGATATTTTCAGCATGAGAATTCCAGTTTAGATCGTCATCGATCATTACCCCAAGAAGTTTAAAGGATTTTCACTGCCTGAATGACGACGGGTAGACCTATTTTGCAGTTTCTCTTCTCAATCTGCTAAACCTCGTAACTGAAGACTTACTATCATTAATTTGCATTTTCATGCTTGACAGTTTTAAGGGAAGTGATGGTGTCGTGTACCGGGCTTGAACTGTTCGGATATCCTGTATTTCCTATATATTTTCATTTGGTGTGTGTGTGTGGGGGGGGGGGTACCCGGGGGTTGTCGCCTAGCCCCCCCCCCCCCCCCCCAAACAATTATGTAGCCTGTTTCCGGCACATATGTGCTTATAGTTAATCTTCTTTTATATTTTTTCATTCATTAGGCCATTTAGTTCAATCAATCAATCAAGTTTATTTTGAATAGCTTAAGCTAGAGAGGAATAAAATATTTACGAAACACAGAGACAGGAAACAAATTAACTAATACACTTACAAGATATGACCAGAAATAAATGATGGGATGAAATTGTGTAAAAATTCGGCAGAAGAATTAGCAGGGTATGGAGAACACTGATTGCCAGTGTTCCTCTCGTACGGACGCCTTTAGATTGGGTTATCAACCTGAGCTATTTCCTTCTTGTCTCTCCAATTATTTTTACGTCTACAGTTTCTAACCTTATAAAAAGAACTAAGGATAACATTACCTGAATAGTTCTAACGAGCATACTGCGTCATTCGCATGTTCCAAGTGTGTCAGTATTTCTAAAGATCAATTGCCGTAGGATGAGGGGACGTTATGTGTGTAAAGCCAGAACTGTGGTGGAGAAGTTACGTCACGAGGAGGATAAATAATCTGTCATTATTGGGACCTGCTTTGTCCAAATTTGATCGGTAGGAAATTGGAAAGAACGTACTGTGTAATTCCGAACGGAGTTCTGGCGACGAGGGTTTGTCAGAGCCAGGCCGAGTTCGAAAGCCCCCCTCCCCCACCCCATGATGGTTTGCTTGAAAGACTAAATCCGTGGAATACCTGGAATTTGGGAACATTTGTCTATTTCTGTCTGTTATTATTGGTTATATCTGAACAGTTGGGGCATCCTATTTGAAGTAATTTCGAAGTCACGTTTCGTAAATATAATTCGTGACTGAATTAACTGTCTCCACTAACTGGATATGGAACTGAGTAACTTGTCATTTAGGTGTAAAATAAAATGTGAGAGGAAGTGATGCCGCCAATCTCCACAGGAGCAGGGACCCATACATTTCCTGTAATGACTCGCCATTCAGGGGGCTTGTCAATAAGGAATTTCTTATGCGCTCTTGACCGAGCGTCAGATAGTTCGAGAAATACCCACGGGGATAAATTACCCAACTATCCAGATAGACACAATTTTTCGCAGCTGTTGTGCTGAACTAAGAATATATCTCTGTAATGGAAGAGTATCCTGGATCTTTTATCATAGGTTAGGTACCTGGTGGCATGCTAGCAATTTTGTCTATCTGAGCAAGAACGCCGATTCGACCCAAGCGGGATTTTTGGAAACTAGGTGAGGCTCGGGCAACATAGCAACATAGAAGCATAGGAAATGACAAGCCCCTTGAATGGCGAGTCATTACAGGAAATTTATGGGTCCCTGCCAGGAGTGAGTTGGTTTGCGGGAATACGGGGATAAATATTCCTGGTCTGGCGGAAACGAACCAGTTTTCTTTTCAAATAGGACCGATTAGAGGATTTGGGGGTGGAGCCGTAATATGCTGAAGCAGTAATGTTACTACTCAAATCAACGATTTGGTCGGAAGCCTGCGTACTGTAAGGATTGCCTTATGAACTAGGAACCAATAAAGGAATTCGTCTTCAGCTCCAGCGTGCAATCGCAAGATATTCGATTGTCTCGGCTTGTCATCGTTCCTGCATCTTTATAATAATATAATATAATATAAATATTCTTTGAGCCCAAGCTGACTTTGAAACATTTATTCAAACAATGTTTACACGGATACGTCAGCTCTGATTTTTCATCAGCGATATTTCGGCCCTTCTTGGCAAGGGTCCTCGTCAGGCTGTCAATCTTCTTGTTCAACTTCGGGGAAGGAAACAAACCTGTAACTATGGTTACAGGTAAATATAATACAGGTAAATATAATATAATAATACAATTGCAATAATAAGGCTTTCGCCTCTATAATTTTCTTGGGACACATTACATACTAAATTGAATTTGAGCCAGGTGTAGTCGACATCTTCTTTGAGTTGGTTGATATTTTCGGCATTTACAACAGTTTCTGGGAGATTATATTCCAATATTGTACTATTCGATTTGTAAAGCTCCATTTTCCGATATTTTTCGGAATTTCTTACCACTCAGTTTCAAGTTGTGTCCTCTGAGACCGTTGTGATTGAGAGTGAAGACATCATCAGGCCTAATGTTATCATAATTACTATGGCAAATTTTAAAAGTTCCGATCAAATCACCTCGAAGAAATCTGTAAGATAAACTGGGTAATCGTAGTTTTTGGGTTTTCATAAGGCAGATGGCGAATGGCTGGCACTGTTTGTTACCGTCGCCGAGAGGAGGAGACGGAACCACTTATGGAGTGAAGAGAGGTTAAAATGAAGCTACGCGATTTTTTTAAAAAATAAACCTGGATCTCACTTTCAGATACTCACAGACGCTGACTTATTTTTTTTCTTTTGTTTCAGGTCACAACATCCTGAAAATGTTCTACTCCAGCTCAAATACCGATATGATCGTGAAGTCGACAGAGCAGAGCGCTCGTGTCTACGAAAGATATTGGAGCAGGATGACACTGCTTCCAAACCAATGGTGCTCTACGTCGCCAACGTCGTTTCCGTGAGTGTTTAACAGTAAAAATAATAAGTTTAGTACCTTAAAAGCCCGAGGCCATAAAAAAAGAATTAGATGGCAAAAAAACTAAAATAAGTAACACAATCACAGATAACCTGTTGAACATCACAAAATTACTTTATCAACTCTAAAATTGTTTTTCTGTACTCCATTGTCAGCCTAAGGAAACGGCCTAGCCGTTTCATCCTTGTAAAACTTTCTAAAACATTTACTTTGCTATACTCTGTCTTCAGCGTTCTTCCATTAGCGGAGCCTACCGTGATCGGACGGTTCTTTCGACAAGCTGAGTTGTTAGGTCTTTGAAACAAGATTACTTTAGGCCCCGAGATCAAATGTTACAGAGGCGATCGGAACCAGTGGTACTGTTCTGTAGAGCATTCTTCAGAATGATGTAATAAGCACCTGTCTTTTCGAAGGCGTGGGTTCTAATCCCACCGCTGTCACCATATGTCGTGGCCTGCCTAGGAACTGTCCGATCGTAACGAAAGCAGATTTATTACTCTAAAAAATCAAGACTGAAATGAATGGGTCGACTCCCATTGGCTGGCTTCTTCTCGCTGACTTCGTCACACTATACACGTCAGCTTATACTGCAAGCAGAAGGTGATAGGTGTGATTAAGAAAAATGGAAATCGGTCCTTTTCTTCTCTTCTGTAGTTTTAATGAAATCGCTGCCTGCTTAGCTTGCTTGTGCGAAAATTGCTAGACACTACGTAGACGACCCAGCCGTAAAGCGGGTACAGAGAGATTGCACCGCTCCCGACGAAAAAGGATATTTCTCATCTTCATTGGAGCATTGCCAGGTGTAGGATATTTGCTTTGGGACTGACTTCTGTGCATTTGATTATAAGTATAAACATGGTAATACTGGAAAACGTTTCTGCGATCCTTTCTTGATTTATTAAACTGAGCTTTGGAACAAGGTAAAATTGGAAATGTATTTCAGATGCGTCAAATCGAGTCTTGCATCGTATTTGTCGGCTTTGACGCAAAATTTCAGTTACCGATCAATAGGATGCGACTTCATTTTGTCGTAAAATTCTTCTAAAACACCTCCCTGATAAAACTTTGACCGGAAAGCATTTATAAGCACACATTTTAGTCTCAAAGTTGTAGTTCCTGTACCTCACAATGTTTAATTCTTCTATTATGCTTTTACCGTTTCGCTTGGGTACGCTGCAATCTCTGTCCGGAGAAATCTGGAACAACGCACGGGAAGCACCGAGTGGTTTCCTCCAACCACACATTACTGAAACAGGAGATCGGCACCTGTCGTACGCGAGCCTTGAATGATTTCCATGCGAAAATTTGCTACTAGGAACCTCGGGGAAATGGAGCTAAAAGTATTGAGGCAGAAACATATTGGAGTTTCCAGGTTTATTTAGAAGGTCAAGTCGAGTCACTTGAACAGTGTCAATAAACTTGAAAAGTGATAAGACGTGAACAGGGGGGGGGGGGGGGGTATTTGTATTTCCGTGTGGGATTTGAATTGAAATATCTGATGTCTGACATAGAGATTGTTGATGTTTTAATTCATATCTTTGGTACTTGTAGCCTCTGGCTCAGGTGCCATATACCGATCGCAATTCTGTCTGTCGGTCGGCTCGGTTTTTTTGTCACACTTTTTCGAGTTAGGGAACTTCCAGATGTGCTAGGATGATGAAACTTGGCAGGCATATCAGGACCCGACCAGACTAACTTGGAAATAGTCAGTTTCCTGATCCGACCATCTGGAGGGCGAGGGAATCTGGAAAATTGAATATTGTGTAACTTTTGAACGGGTGATCAGTTTGGAACGAAACTTGATAACTTGAATAAAGGACATATCTCTGACCCACCATTTTAACTCCGGGTCGATTCAGTAGCTATGGGGGAGTTGGGGGGAGGGGGCGGAGACAGGAAATATCGAGAAACGGTTAGAATGGAGGGATCGAAACTTGAAACTTGCTGGGAAGTAGGGGTCGGCACCGTTTCTGTTTCTGTATTTTTACTACCGTTTTCTGTTCTGTTTTTCGGGAAAAAAAACAGAAAACAGGTAGCCGTTTTTTAAGTACCGTTTCTGTTTCTGTTCCGTTTTTCCAAATTCCATTTTTTTTTACGACTCGTCTTGGAATTCTTTTATGAAGTCCAGTAGTTTATTTTATTTTATTTTTTGTTTCAAATGCAGTTGACAGAAAAATAGTCCCTCAAGCCAAATGGCCTGTGCAGAGCAGATTAGTACACTAGGCACCTTTTTGAACCCATGCTCAAACTCTGGGTCTCAATCCGCTGCGGCATCTTGACAGGGGTGACCATGGTTTTCATACGTATGTGTACCCCTTCTCCCAGTTTGGAATTTAATTTTTTTTACTTCGAAATTATTTTGCTTTGAAATGGTACTGGTACCCTTATGGGGAACAAGGGATATAACAAGGGGTGATCGCGAGTTAGGGTACTTCCGGATGTGCTAGGACGATGAAACTGGCAGGCATATTAGGGACCCAACCAAACTAACTTGGAAATAGTCACTTCAATGATCAGACCACCGTGGGGGGAGTGGAGTGAGGGGCAATCCGGAATATTATTTGCAAAGACCTCGTGTCTCAGATGTCACACTTCAAGTCCGGAAAGGATCCGGTGACTTTGGGGGGGACTTGATTGGGGGGGGGGGGGAGGGTGGCGGAAATCAGGTTTCATGTGCAGAGTTGACGAATCGGATGAAACTTGGCAGTCATATTAGGGATTCGACCACTTTAACTTAAGAACAGTCCTTTCTCCGATTTGACCATCGTGGGGGGAGTGGAGAATCTGGAATCTTGAGCTATATCCAACTTTTGGACGGATGATCGGATCTTAATGAAAATTGATATTTGGAAAGAACTCATGTCTCAGATGTCACGTTTCAGGTGCGGACCGGATCTGATTAATGTGGGAGGAGGGGGGGGGGATGGGAGGGGCGGAATGATGTGATACGCTCAGAGTGGAGCGATTGGGATGAAACTTGGTGGGAAGAACAAGTGTAAGCCCTAAATACATCAGTGACAGCACCGGACACGATTCGGACAGTGGGGGGGGGGGGGGGTAAGAGCGGGGGGTCCAGAATTCCGGTGACAGCGATTTAATGCACTTCCAAATGTGCTAGGACGATGAAAATTGGCGTGAACATTAGATACTTGACAAGATTGGCTTAGAAGTTGTCACTTCCAGATCCGACCATCCATCAAAGGTTTTAAAGTACTCATCTTAACCGCAAAGTATGTTCATGATAGCCATGAGCCCGTAATCATTTTTTCCTCAAGGGTTTTGCTTAGAAATTAATCTCGTGCTCCCTTGAAGTGCGAATCTTAAACGCCAAGTGAAAATAATACTTTTGACCAAACGATACATTTCTTGATCCCTGAGGGCCCATGATCTTTGTGCACAAAGCTGTTGCTTAAAAATGAAAATCTAGCACCCTTAAAGTGCGCATACTACCGAAAAGTCGAAAAAGTACATTTGACCAAACCATATATATTCATGATCGTAAAGGGCCCATGATAGTTTTTGCCGTAAGGGTTTTGATTACAGATTGATTACAGAGGAACTTCTAGCGCCCTTAAAGTGCGCATCATCACAGCTAAGTGTGGATATACAATACTTTTTACCAAACGATACATTCTCGTGATTTCCAAGGTTCCATGATCATTCTCATCTCAAGGGTTTCTGTTACAAATAATAACCATAAACCCAAATGAATTCCTACTTGCATCCTCTTACCCAGCCATGCAAGTGTCATATCAGTTTCTAGCTCCTGTTCACCTTACACAACTAAACTCGTGAACAAACTTCTGTCGTCAGATCACTTATACGCTCCTTCCCTGAGTCCCCTTCTCACGCTATTCATTTTCCAACAGCCGCCTTACTGAGAAAAACGGAAATACCTGTTAAAACGGCCGTTTTTTTTTTTGTAAAAACGGGCCGTTTCTGTTTTTCCGGAAAAAATCCGACAGTCGTGGAGGGAGGGGGAATCCGGAATAAGGAGTCATGCGTAACTTTGGAACGGGTGATCGGATTTGAGTGAAATTTAATAATTGAACAGAGGACATTTCTCTGGTGATCTTTTTCACAGTTGGGGGGGGGGGGAGACCGGAAAATACGTGACAGGCTTATACTGGAGAGATCGGGATGGAACTTTGTAGAAATAACGAACAGATGCTCTGGATAAATATTTTTCAGAACTGGAGGCGACTGTGGGGGGAGTTTGAGGGGGGGGGGGGTCCGGAATCCCGGTGATCACGAGTTAAGTTACTTCCAGATGTGCTAGGACGATGCAACTTGGCTGGAATATTAGACATTCGACAAGATTGGCTTAGAAACTGCCACTTTCCAAATCCGACTATTCCTTAAAGTACCAATCTTGACCGCAAAGTAAGAAAAATACTTTTAAGAGAAATATACATTTTCACATTTTCATGATGCCTATGAGCCCATTATTATTTTTGCCTCAAGGGTTTTGCTTACAAATGAAGTTCCAGCTCCCTTAAAGTGTGCGTGTTAACTGCAAAGTCGAAAAGTACTTTTCATCAAATTATTCATCTCAACTTATGATAGCGTATTCAAGAGCTATGGGGGAATAGGGAAGGGGTGATCGGAAATCTCAAGAAACGGTTAGAATGGAGGGATCGGAGTTAAAATTTCTGGGAAGAACAAGCATTTATTCTAGATAAATCGTTTGCACAATTAGACTGGTCCGGACACTTGGGGGGGGGGGGGGGGGGCTTGGAATTCCGGTGATGGTGTTTTTCAAGACGGAACTCGGCAGACTTATCAGGGACCCGATCAATCAGAGCCCTTACCTACTACATACAGTTGCAAGTGTCATATGAGCTTACAGCTCTTGTTTTCGTTTTTATCAAATGCACACAAAATTAACAAAATAAATAACTACCCATACAAAAATCCATGGCCTGTTCATCGAATATTGGGGTAAATACCGAAAATAATAACCAAGTAAACGAGTCTCTTCAAACATCAAAACAAACAAAAAATTACAAAGTGAATAAATTTGTCTTACCACTTAATCTCAAAATGCTTGTTCAGGTCCACACCGATCTTTCACAATCACTGAATTTCAGCACAAAAATGAAAAAAAAAACACAAAAAACGCTCCAGTCTAGCATTCCAGTGATAAACTTGTGATTTCTGTTAGCTTCAGTATCCTTTCAGTACCGTACCATGATAGTTCGTTTCTCTGTACTGGTGACGGATAGCCTACAAATAACTATCTTCTGTAGTGGCATTTCTTTCATAAACTTATCTTCTGCGGATATCTTATGGGCGATTTAGAGAGGAGGCTATACAACGGGAGGGGTTACCCACTGACCAGCACCTGTGGTACATCCTTTCCCGGCACGAACGAAACCAGCTGTTTCATCCAAGCAAACAAAAAAGTACTTTCGCATGCAAACAGGTAAAGGTTCGCGTAGCACAGGTTCAAATGGATACCTCCTAATACTCAGCCCTCGGCTGGGAGCGGGATGTGTGGTTTGGGGCAAATCAACCGTCGCTTCTCGTGCTTTTCCCTGGACCTCTCTAGGTACCCATTTGAAGCTGACTATTGGCTTGTCTTACGGGGAAATGCCGCTAACCCTCGCCCTAAACCACATGGTCGACACCACTGAGACTCGAACTAGCGACCTTTCGCTTGGGAGTTCGGCGCGTCATCCCTACTGGCCAAGGACGGAAAAATTCATCAGGTACCGGCTATAAATTAGCCGATTGCTGCTCCTAAACATACTAATCTTACTGCTCTAACATGTTGTAATAGATCTGCTGTCACGTGCCGACCTGTGGGGCACCTGCTGTACACCAGAATCGAGAGTGACCAATCCATACAACAGTCTTGTCATCCCGAGCAGATATTGTGGGCATTAGGACGCCCACGGTTATTAAATTCAGTTAGTAATATCCTTACTTACGGAAACTAATTGGACCAAGGCTACGGTTTCTTTCGACCGGCAATAGGCTAGATAGACGTAATTATCTTCTGGAAGGGTAATTCCAATCTAAGCTTTTTCTTCTGGGGATAGTTACTAAGAAGTGTTGTAGGCTTCTTAGTGGGGAGGCTAATATATGACTGTCAACCAGAGCAGTTTGTGGCAGAGATGGGCGAATCCGATCCTGAAAGGATTCGAATCCGAATTCAGAGCTAGGTACGAATCCGATTCCGAATCTGAATCCACCGTTTATGCTCATGACTCGAATCCGGAATTGAATCCGACCTTAACAAACAACAAGAGCTGTAAGCTCATATGGCACTTGCAAGCATATGTAGTAAGAAATACCCCAGCAAGAAAAAATTAAGGGGGCTGAAAATTCAACTTATGGTTTCACTTTAAATATAAAAATAGGAGACAGAAAGCAAAAGGAAACAAGAAGGAAAACAAAAACTCGGAAGGTTGGGTCAGATGGAAGTATTCGGTTAAGATGCGCCAAACTTGCAAGGCTGGGTCAGAGATTTGAAGTGACGGTCAAAAGTTTTTTTTCACTTTTCGGTTAAGATGCGCACTTTACGGCTGCTAAAAATTAATTTCTAAGCAAAACCCTTGAGGCAAAAAGGTCCATGTACTCATGGCGATCTTGAAAAAGTAAATTTTGCTTCAAAGTATTTTTTGTATTTTGCGGTTAAGATGAGTTCTTTAAGGAACGGTCGGATCGGAGAAGTGACGATGTCAAGGTTCTAATGCTCCAGCAAAGTCTTATCGTCCTATCACATCTGGGAGTACATTAACTCACGATCACCGGAATTCCGGACACCCTCCTACAGCTCCCCCACCCTCGGTACCCGAATCCGATCCAATTCTGTCACTGATGCACCTAGGACTTGTGCCTGTACGTCCCACCAAGTTTCATCCTGATCGCTCCACTCTATGCGTATCACAAGATTTCCGGTTCTCCCCTCCACCCTCCCCCCCCCCCAGTTCATTGGATTCGGTCCGCACTTGAAATGGGACATCTGAGACATTAGTTCTTTCAAGATATCAAGTTTCATTAAGATCCGATAACCCGTTCGAAAGTTATGCATGCCACTCATTTTCGGATTCCGCCGTCTCCCCCCCCCCCACGACGGTCGGACCGGGCGAGTGACTGTTTCCAAGTTAATGTGGCCGGGTCTCTGATATGCATGGCAAGTTTTTTCGTCCTAGCCCACCTGGAAGTACATCAACTACGGATCGCCGGAATTCCGGAACCCCCCTCCAACTCCCCCCACAGTGTCCGAATCCGGTCCAGTTCTGTCAGTTATTTATCTAGAGCGTGTACTAGTTCTTCCCACCAAGTTTCATCCCGATCGCTCCACTCCGAGAGTTTCACACGATTTCCGGCTCCCCCTTGACTCCCCCTCAGATTCATCGGGTCCGGTCCGGACTTGAGATGAGACATCTGAGACACGAGGTCTTCCCAGGTATCAAGTTTCATTAAGATCCGATCACCCATTCGAAAGTTACGTATGTCCCTATTTTCTGGATTCCGCAACCTCCCCCTCCTCCCACGATGGTCGGATCGGGCAAGTGACTATTTCCAAGTTAGTGTGGTCGGATCCCTAATATGTCTGCCAAGTTTCGTCGTCCTAGCATATCTGGAAGTACCCTAACACCGGACTAACCGACCGACAGACAGACCGACAGACCGACGGAAAAGTGATCGGTATATGGCAAGGCAAGTGCCATAAAAAATCAAATTATGCACATAGGTTATAGTTTCGACATTAGAGATGACAAAAAAGGACTGATGCCTAAGGCAAATGAGACGGTTAATTGGACGATATGAGCCATATTTCTAGGTTTTCATGTGTGGTTGTTATGGTGTGGGATTTTCTCTCGACAACCAGGAATGAATCTGGTGCTCGTTAATTACAATACCTTAAGTACGATGTGTAAAATCGGGAAAATATTAGAAATTTGAGCGGGTTCGTAAATTCAGGTTGGAATCCGAATCCAGCCTGACGCGCAGAAGATTCGAATCCGACGAGAAGGACGAGTCCTGGATTTGAATCCGGAATCCGAAGATCGGCCCAGTCTAAGGCACATTAAATGATAGTATTCATTCCTATTAAATATCAATACATGCAACCTTTTCATACAACTACGCAGGCTACACATTTTTCATCGGGTAACTACCACAATTAAGAGCTGGCTCCTGATCTCATCATCATAACTTGTAAAACTTCTTTGGAACGCAACCAAGAATATCTCATATCTTATAGAACTGCATATCCTTATGCAAATGTTTCGAAAGTTCTGACAATGTCCGCTGGAAGTTTGTCCCGACAGAAGCATTAAGTAGTTCCAGTTAAAGGCTGAAGGTTGGATCTTATAACTTCTGTACAAAATAAATATAAAAAGGAGGGCCAAAGCCGGAGGCACAAAGGCGAAAGGATCGACTAAAAACGGGAAGGGAATGGAACGACACGGTGCAGGAGGAACGCGTACTAAAAACGGGAACAACGGGAACGCGTACTAAAAACGGGAACAACGTACTAAAAACGGGAGCAACGTACTAAAATTGGGAAGGTTGCACCAGGAGGAACATTACTAAAAGGGGGAATGCTGCACCGTCCTTTTTACTAAAAATGGGAATGCCGGACCGCTGTTCTTTGGCACTTTTTGGCACGTTTCACTTTCATGACCAACAAGTACTAAAAACGGGAATGCAGGATCCCTGTTTTTTGGTCACTTTCATAGCAACCAAGTACTAAAAACGGGAATGCAGGACCCCTGTTCTTCCCGTTTTTAGTACTTGGTGGTCATGAAAGCGAAAACGTGCGAAAGAACATGGGTCCTGCATTCCTTTTTTTAGTAAAAAAAGGACGGTGCAGCGTTCCCCCTTTTAGTAATGTTCCTCCTGGTGCAACGTTCCCGATTTTAGTACGTTGTTCCCGTTTTTAGTACGCGTTCCCGTTTTTAGTACGCGTTCCTCCTGCACCGTGTCGTTCCATTCCCTTCCCGTTATTAGTCGATCCCAAAGGCGAATGACCAAATCCCAACTGGTAAGTTGAGAAGTTCTTCTGGGGACACTTCAAATTCAAATTAGTTTATTTCCATGATATCTTTTGACGTAAATTCTGGTGGATCGTCATAAATGGTCGACATAGTCATAAATAATCACATACATGTTGCAATTTTGAAACATAATCCGATAACAAACATAACTGTAGAACATGTCAGTTTAAAATTCAGAATCCCGATCCGTTAAAAAACTGCACGAAACAGGGAACAAATGACTTGAGATAACGCTCCGTAGATTTTACGTGCGGTTTCTTCAGTTGTATCTTTGGTGCGTCTGTGCTACGGGTTGCCTTAACTTGCAGATTTGTAGTCACAGTGGGTAAAATGGACCGGTGCACACTTAATGGTTAGCTACTTTTTTCAGACCTCCCGCTTGGAACTCTCGGACGGCTGGTATTCCGTTTGGGGAACGTTAGATGCTATTCTGGAGAAAGCACTGAAAATGGGGAAGATCAACATCGGTACAAAACTTAACATCGTCGGGTCGTCGGTTGCTGGTGCTCCTGAGCCATGCGATCCCTTAAAGGTAGTGTACACAGCCTTTGCTTTTCTGCTCTTTCAATTTTGCCACGAGTCGGACGATGGTCCGTCGTTTGCCTGAATAGGTGCGTGCACACAGTCCGATTTTAGCGGTTGGATGCGAAGCTCCTCTTTCACTCTGAAGTGGTGCGTCGCACCAAGAACAAATAATCAGATAGAACCTCTGTCTTTGGTACCATGCAGCGACTATGAATACCCCGACGAAACTGAGGGGACCTAGAGGCATTTACTGTAACTTTTTACCCGTCTACTCTACTTCCGTCTTCGCCGTTGCTCGTCGCAAAGAAAGGAAATGCAGGAGGCGTACTCCGCGCGCTGATCCGCTCTTGAGTGCGTCCAGAGAACCGATCAGCTTTGTCTTCGACTTTTCCTCAATCCGGCTTCTCAGCGATATAGCTAATTGTAGAGGTAACGAAACGTAATATGGCGCGAAGCTATTAATCTCCGCTCGTTCGCAGCGGAGAAGGTACGGGGAAATACTCCACTCCGCATAGTCATAGTACAGAGATAGGGAGACGGAGGTTTTATTTGATTATTTCTTCTTGATTTCATGCAGATCTCCCCATAATGACGCGAATTTTGCTTGCCTCGGATGCGAAATCTTACATGAAGCGAAGGTTCGAAAAAGCTCTTAGGGATGCAAAGTAAAGGAGGGACTTGCCGAGCGAATAGTGAATAATCCATCTTCAGTATAGAAATTACGTGAAAAAGATCAAAAAATAAGCTACCAAGAAAAAATTAACCCTAAAGCATGGCAAACGTGTTTTGCTAATGAGTTCTCCACGCCTGACATTTCAGTTTCTTCGCCGTTTACGGCCGAGCTGGATAGTATTCTCGTAGATGTCTAATTTTCTGTGTCGCGGGATGTATTCATTGATTGTATCCTTATACTAAGGAAGAAGACAGTCCAGTGGTTCACATGGTATTTCTGCCATACACCTTGGATGGAACTTTGTCACTGTTTTATTACATCACTCATTTGTATCATGATTTTGTGTACGGGTGTTGGTCATATTCGCGTTCAGCGCTTCCGAGCGGACTGGTTTCTGTTAATCCCCCTATGCCTCACCGTCAGCACTTGCGAAAAACCTGTCATCTGTGTCTCAGGTAATGGAGGTTTTGCATATTACTCAGCAGCAGAATGTAAAAGTGACCCACTACAATATGGATCCGACTTTTTACTATGTCTAAACAAGTGTTGGTTATGAGGCAATGGGGGACCAACAGGAACTAGTCCACTTGGAGCGCTGAACTGTAATAAGGCCAATTGTCCCAGGTTCATCTTGTGTCGATATTTTTATTTATTTATTTATTTTATTTCAAACAAGGCCAACATGGGCCACAATATAACAAAAACACACTGAACAAACAAACAAATGTAAATACCAGGTCACTTACGTGACTCCTGTCAAAAGCCTCGCGTACAACTCACGAGTCCACGCAAGCCATACAGGCAGAGAAAGCCGTATCTGAGGCCCACAAAGGATCCTAAGAAGTGGGCTAAGGTATAATCGCAACCTTTTTGAAAAAGGGCAAACCAGCGAATTCTTGCTCATCTTATCGCCCCATTACTTTTTCGTCATCTTTCTGCAAGATTTTTGAGCGTCTGGTACTAACAACATTCGCAAGTTTTTTTGGAAGCCTGAATTCCAGTTTGGGTTCGAACATCTAATCAACTTCAAACACAACTTTTCATTTAACAAACTGTCCGGTTTTTGGCCGGATTCCGGGCAAATTACCAATCAGTCGGTAAATGCCTTCCCTGTGCCTTGCCCCCCCCCAAACATTTTAGCTAGTAACGCCTCTGCTCATACTAATTTCATATTGTATAGTGGGTCAATAAAATTTTTTCATTCGTCTAGAATTTGCTTTCATCATTTTCATCAAAATGCGGAAGGATTGTCTTGAGTGTTTGAAATAACCAGATAATTTGGAATCTGAAAGGTCTGGCTTTGATTGTCCGTCCTCACCTTTCCTTGGAGTACTCGGGTACATTTGCCGAATCCTTCTTATCCTGCGCCCACTAATCATCTGTTTACAAATAAAGCATTTTTCTATTGATCAGTTCGCCGAAAAGCTCCTATCGTCAGGACTTATAATTAGTTTCAAAAAGGAAAAGATTACATGAATTCCATTGAATATTAGTTCCAGGACATTAATTACAGTATTTCCTATCTGGAACGAGGACAAATATTTTCGAAAAAACAATGAAAGGGCAGGAGGATATCTGAACTGGTTTCTAGGAGATTTCGAATTAAAAAAAAAGGGTGTTTTGGAATTTGGGAAGCTTTACTCCTCCAGCTTCTTTCCGGGCGTAACGTCATGGGAATCCTAGTGGGATTAACTTTACAAGCGTGCTGGTGGCAAAGGGGGAGCCCTTCGAGACCTGGGGTCTCCAGAGGCGTTAAGTACGGGGGCGGGACGCCCCCGCCCCAAAGGTTGTTAAAAAAAAACACACACACAAACTAGACAAAGAACAATGAGACTGCAAGAAGCGCCTCGATTTTCCTTTAAAAAGTCACTTTTTGGGAACCCAAAATGTTTGTGACGCAATACCTATGACTTTGTAAAGCTTGTATGTCCGTCTGTTCTTCCGTTTGTATGCAAGAAAAGTGTCGAAGGTAGGTCCAGATATTCTGTTGAAACTTGTTTCATTGGTCCAAAGAACAGATCTAGTTCGTTAGACGGGCCCCGTAGCCCTATATTTAGGGGTGGGAGAGAGGTTTTCAAATTAAGGGGTGACAGAAATATTTTAAAAGCTAATGAGATAGTCAGTTAAGGGGTATACTCCTCTCCTTATAAGGAGACCAGTGGCAACCGGACAAGTGGTATATCCGGAATAGGGCAAAAAACAGAAAATTGTTCGAATGAAAGTTTTCTCTGAAATCCGCTAGGTGTCAGACAGGGGAAAGAATATACACTGGATCAGTATACTTTACATTATTTTCCTGCCGGACTGATATTCGGCTGGAATCCGGCAAAACCCGAAAGTTTAGTTCTTAGAATTGCTTGAGCTAGCAGTTTAGAGTGTCAACAGTGAGTTAAGCTGACATTGAACGACATACTACCGACGGAATTCGGTGAAAACTTGATATTCGGTTGTTTGGAGTTTCGATCTAGCGATGAGAAGACATAGAAACTCGATCTTCCTGCTTCATTCATCCTACGAAGTCGCTAGGTTGGTAGGACTCCACGTAATCCGGCTTTCCAAAAGGTAGCTAATGAGCAATTGTCACTGTCTTTTCCTTGATTTTGCTCAAATTTGTCAACAATCCAAGTGTTCTCAGCCACTTTTTTTCTGACGGAACCTTGACTTTTATTCGAAAAACCAATGACATTCTGGCGTCTATCAAAGTAAGTCCTTTTCTACAACTGTTAACGAGAAATATCGTTGTATCATCTTCATTAATGTACGGCTCAACTTTTATGCTTCATTTTTTGTATTTGCCGGTAAAAGCCAGGCTTCACCTTCCAGATTCCCAGACGTCCGGGGCTTCCCGCACAGTCAAGCCAACCCTTCCAGATTTTCATGATAATGATGACAGCTAAATGTGCTGTTCTTCAATATTTCCTAGATTTTAAAATAATCCCAGTCACAACTGTCAATCACTTTCCGTTTTCTTCCCCCATTTGCATATTTGTTGTGTCTCTCGAAAGGGTTGCCTCTATGGCACCTTCCAGACATCCGGAATCTGGGGTGACCAACACCCGGACTTCCAGACGTTTTTGGCCTGGCTTCACCTTCCAGATCCGTCTCGACGAAACGGCTGTCTGGAATCCGGAAGAATAATCTGGAAGGTGAAGCCTCGCCTTAAGGGACCGGTCACAGAATTCTTGCTCGCTTTTTCGAAGAAACAAAAATGTTCGACAAATCGCAGAATTCTGCAACCAGTGGCAACACCGATTTAAGCTGATTATTTCTGTCCCCGCCGCTATATGGCATCTGATTCGCCACAAAAGATGGTGTTGGATATGGATTGTATTGTTATAAACAAAAATGCCAGGGTCCACTAAACAAAAATTACCTACAAAAGTAGCAAATAATTACTACTAAAGAAGATTGAGTGTTGAGTATCTAAAAAAAAATTCTGGTCGAAAAAGTTATAATAGTTAACATACCTCTATGGGGCTCCATCTCAATCGATATCCGAATAGCAAGCTCGAAGGCCATTTAAAAATAGCAACGTCGCTGCGCTCAGCAGATATTTTTCATAACGTGCCTTGCCGTGGGGCTCGGACAGGTTATTTTCAGTGGCGTCTGTCTCGTTGCTATAAGCTGATATCTACCTCGATGTCGGAAGTTAACCTTTAATAGGCTATCCAGAGGAGTAGTCTATTAGAACTAACCGAATTACCGAATTTGGCATCGGGCATTAAAACACAAGTTGAATGCCCAGTGACCGGAGTTGACGGGAGAAAAAATAAATGCCGACTGGAACGGGCTGAATTACACTAATTTAGGTAATGAATAAGAACCAGCTGAAACTACCGATGAAATGGTAAAGAACAGGAGCTAAATAAATGCCACGTACATTACCGAATTCAGTACCGGGGTGAACCAAATAACCGATTCGTACTACCGAATTTTATGATTGACCAACCAATCGGACAATCTAGTTGGAAACGGACGGGAGGAATTAAATTTATAAGGAACTTATCGGGACCAGTATAATACCGAATTTAGTAATGGATTATTAGACCCTTACAACCACTGCAACAACCGAATATAGCAAGTCTGGTAATAGATAAATATTGAAATACCAAACTCAGTAAGGAATCGGAACAGTCGTCGAAGTAATAACTGGCTGGATGTGGTGGAACAGATAAGGATTGAAGAATTAGTCCGTTGAATACCGGATTTAACGAATGGGTAACACCTTACTGATAAACGGATAGATTGAATGCAGTGAAATAGATGCGGACTAAACAAAGATCCGGTGGTTACCAAATTCGGCATCGAATGGGGACTTAACAAATACGCTAAATCACCGAATTTGAAAACCGACATGTCGAGTACGGAGGAATAGATGCGGGCTAAACAAAAGTTCGGTGAATTACCAAATTCGGTAACGAACGCGAAACTATAAACATGTTAGATCACCCAATTCAGAAACGGGCGGAAATAAACTTTATAAAACGGGCCTCATGGCGTTTCTTTCGAAATTTTCTCCTTCGTCGAAAATTTTATCGACTGCCCAAAACGAATGGGGGGGGGGGGCTGCACCCCCCCCCCCCCCTGGGGACGACCCTGCCCCCAGATGCAAGCCTTTAAAATCGTTCGGAAACCTCGTACGCCTGCATACGCTTGCAAGGACTACACATGAAATAGAGTTTTTAGTAAATTTTGGCTTGACTTGATTTGGGTACGAGTTTCTTCGGTCGAATCTAATGCGGAGGTAATTGGATAGGTAATTGGATCGAACCTGTTTTTTCCGTTTAGCGCCGTTGAATACAAGTCTCTAATCGTTGTGAAACCTGTAAAATGTAATAAAGCTCAATCTTTTGAGCATACGCTTGGAAAGCCTTCTAGCAAGTTTTAGCAAATTTGGGCGTGATGTCAGCAAGAGTTTCCTTCGGTCGAATCTAATTCTGCGCTAATTGAATCGAACCTGTTTCGAACGTAAATGTTCCAAGTTAAAAGTTAAGATAACCAGGTCCTGTAAAACTATTAAGAAAACTCAGTATGTTCGCTGAAGCCTAAAGGAAAAGTACTCGCCTAATTGAATATCGGTTGCGAAATTGAGGGCAAGACATCCTTGTACCAAGACACAGTTAATGAACAAATGTAGGCTTTTATCCTACTACATTTACGAAGTAAATTAATTGAGACAGAAGGGGTAAAAGAAAGAAAAAAAACTACAAGGACGACTAAAGCATCATTGGATCATGCAGAGAATATTTGCTAAGCGAATAGGCATAATGAGAAAGCCGATTTTGGGCGGCCGTTTAATTATCGATAAAGCTATAATAACAATGGAAATAATTGTTTGTTTACAGTCCACTGTACAAGTTAGATATAGTGGAGTAATGAGAGAAAAAATAAAGCAAATAAGTGACATTGTAGTCACAAACAACAACTCAACGAAATAAGTCGGTTGAGGCCGGGCTGCGCTCCAAGTCGGAAACACGTGTCAGCACCTATTTTAGTCTGCAGGGTAGCCTATCCATCAAACATAAACTTCGGGACTGATCTTGGTATTGAGAGATTGCACCCTACCCAACAAAAACAGATACTTCTGCGCCATGCATCAGCAAAAGTGCATAACGAAAGAATTTAACATTGGGAGATATAGGACTTTCGACTTTGAGACTAAATTATCGGCGTTTGTGAAGTGTTGGAAACGTGAATTTGGCTCTTTCTTTTTTATTTAATCACCTTTTTGTAAAAAATTTCATTAGCATATTTAGCTGTGGTCCTCACTGTTTTCGACCTTCCTCACACCGGTATTTTCTACCCTTCCCCGGCTTCTTCATATCCGAGCGTATTTTTTTTTTTATGTCTTTCCGCGTTTTTTTGACGCACCGACTCACAGGTGTTCCGACTGTGGTTAATAATCGCGTTGCGGGGGGGGGGGGGGGGGGGGAGCCCGAGTGAACCATCTGTAGAAATCTCGACATGGAGAAAGATAATCTTCTTATTGTGGGAAGTTGGATAATTAATTGCTTCTTTCCAAAGAGGGTCTCACCTCGCGTCTTTTTTTTTTAACACGTGACCCACCAGATATCTGAGACGTAATTGTAGTTTGAAGTTTTTGAGGATTGTTGGGTAATTTATGGCTTGCCGTTGCGGAGGAAAGGTAACTGAACAGCCAAGGTTTACGCATGATTCCGTTTATAGCTCATTTCTATTTGTGCGGTAGTAGATAAACCGAAACGAGATGCACTTTGAATTCCCAACGGGCCTCCGAAATAAGCCTTTCATTCTTTCCCACAATTCCCTTATTGTCAGTCTTTTTACCCCGCATTCAACATAAAACTGTCCATTTTAATGTTACCCAAGGGCCCATGATTATTTACACCTTGCTTCAAATGAATTCTAATATCCTTTAAAGCCCATCTTCACCATGCGGTGCAATTATTTTTTTCATGACCGTTCAAAACACTCTCGTAACTCTTTTTTTGTTCGCTTCTTTGATTTCCGGCTGTACTTCTTTTCTTCCTAGCATCATTAAAGTTCGTTTCTCAACCGCATACCACAATCACTTTCTAGGTCCATCAATTCATTTCCAAGTCCCAAAAAGGCGTTCAACTTAAAACTGTCATTATCATACTATTCGAAGCTTTTGAACAAGATATACATTTTCACGTTTCCCAAGGGTCAATATTATTTACACCTTGCTTCAAATGTATCCTTTAAAAGCTCATTTAACCCAGGAGTGCAATTATTTTTGTCATGACCATTCAAAACACTGTCATAACTCTTTTTATGGCACTTGCCCTTTGGCCAAGCGCCATATAGCGATCGCAGTTTATGTCGGTCCGTCGGCCGGTCCATGTTTTGCTAGTTCGGGCACTTCCACATAAGCTAGGACGATGAAACTTGGCAGGCATATCAAGGACCCTAAATGTTTAAGTCGGAAATAGTCACTTCCCCGATCCGAGCATCTGGGGGGGGGGTGGAGGGAGGGGGAATTGGGAAAAATTATGTATAAATGGTCCTTCAGCCCAAGCTGACTGCGAATCGTATTTGACGGTGCAAAACGGATAAGTCAGCTACATTTTATGAGAGCTATATTTTCCAGTTAATTTTCCAGCTTGAGCGGCTTGAGTCTGAAGAGGATCCTTGCCAAGAAGGGCCGAAATATAATTCTAATAAAATGTAGCTGACTTATCCGTTTTGCACTGTCAAATAAAATTAGTTATTTTTTACTTACGACTGGGTGATCAGATCTTAATGAAACTTGATATGTAGAAAGACCTCGTGTCTCAGACGTCCCATTTTAAATCCGGACCGGATCCGGTGACACTGCGGGGAGTTGGAGGGGGGAACCGGAAATCTTGGGAAACGCTTGCAGTGGAGAGATTGGGATGAAACTTGGTGGAAAGAACAAGCACAAGTCCTTGATGCTTGATTGACTTAACCGGACCGGATCCGCACACTGTGTGGAAGTTGGGGAGTCCGAATTTCTAGTGATCCCGCGAGCTCGGTACTTCCTGATGTGCCAGGACGATTAAACTTGGCAGGCGTGTCAGGAACCCGAACAGATTACTTGACAATAGTTGTTTCCCCGGATCCGACCATCTGGGGGGGGGGGGGGGGGGTGTTGAGGCAGTCGGAATCCGGAAAAGTGAGGTATGATTAACTAACGAATGAGTGATCGAACCTTAAAGCACCGAGGACAGTATTTACGATTTAATTTATGTAAATACCTCAAGAATAAAGAGTTTCCAAATAGTACGCGCCATCGCTTCCGATTTTGTCGTTTCTGAGTTCTTGCAGAACCTCATTACATCAGCGTACCATGGAGATTCATGCTCGCTACAAACCACAAATATTCGAAATTGCTTCGGTGCATGTGTTCTGAGAGATGAATTTCCGAATCTCCAAGAACGTGCGATTTATGTGATTGTTGCAGCAAAAGTCAGAGCTTTCTTCAGTTTTACACCAATTACACCCTTTATTGAGTGGCTGTATTATGTCAGAGTTGTTTTTGATTCCTCTGGTATTTTGCAACTGCATTATGATGGGTTAATTTTCATCTCAAAGAGGCTATTGGCCACTGCAGCGTTCTAGCAAGGTATGGAATTTCTCTGGGTTCATTGTTTCTACTTCTCATGATTCTACTTGAGATCTGATGTTTTTTGTTCAGTTTAATATTCTGTTCTTGAACTCACGATACCACAGCAATCTCATTATGAGAGCTTTCTGTGGGTTGGTAGAAATACGCTATTTCATAAGGTGGCAGGATTTTGTGGGATCAAAAAACGGCACTTATCACATATGCTTTCAAAAATTTATCCGAGGGTCCTTAGTAGTAGTTTCAATTGGTGGAAGGGCGCATCACTTTTGTTGGGCCTTAGACTCAGCATTTTAGCCACACTAAAATCTTGAATTTCGGGTGGGGGGGGGGGAGTTGAATTTCGCCAAAGAAAAACAAGTTTAAAAAAAATAGTTGCCCGAGGCACTCGGTTACATTTTGTCTTGAGCGCAGTAGTATCAAGCTTCTGCTGCTTGGGTGTCACTGAGGAGCCAGCTAAATTTAAGGACCTGCTTGGTCACATTGCTGTTATAAACAACCTTTTGGTTTATCTTGGTAAAAAATGGTGGTAATGTGTCATCAAACCTGTGTTATCTTTCACCTGTCGTCCAAAGTCACCAACCATATTAACGAGCTGACTTCGAAGATATCAAGCTACCTGATGAAACATTTATCTCAAAATAGCAGTACGAAGTTGTACACACTCTGTCAAGGCTACCGTATCATATTTCTATGTCAAGGTACACACTCTGTCAAGGCTACCGTGTCATATTTCTATGTCAAGGCTACCGTGTCACTGCCTTCTACTCATGCTACAACTACGCACTCTATAAACCTCGTGTCTCAGACACCCCATTTTAGATCTAGACCGGATCCGGTGACATTGGGCGGAGTTGGAGGGGGGGGGGGGGAGAACCGGAAATCTAGGGAAACGCTTAGAGCGTAGGCTTCAGGAGTAAAGTTGGTGGGAAAAACAAGCAGAACTGCTAGGTACGGGAATGACATAAACGGACCGGATCCGGTCACTGTGGTTGTTCGGGGGGGGGGGGGGGCGAATTTCTAGTGGTTCCGTGAGTTCGTACTTCCGGATGTGCTAGGACGGCGAAACTTGGCAGGCTTGTTAGGGATCCGAACAGATTGACTTGATAATGTAGTTTTCCCGATCCGACCATCGTGGGGGGAGTGGAGGTATGGGGAATCCGGAATCTAGTGGCAAGCTCAGCTACTGAACGGGTATTCGGATTTAAATGAAACTTGATATTTAGAAACACCTCGTGCCTCAGACTTCCCATTTTAACTCGATACCAGATCCGGTGACATTGGCGGAACCTGGAGGAGGAACCAGACATTTTTGGAAATGCTTAGAGTGGAGGGATCGGGATGAAACTTGATGGGAAGAGAAGTATTTCTTGATACATAATTGACATAACCAGAACGTATCGGGGCTCTGTGGGGGGAGTTGCAGTAGGTTTCCCGGAATTCCGGTGATCGCGAGTGAGGATAGTTCCAGATGTGCTGAGGACGATAAAAACGTGGCAGGCATATTAGTGATTCGAACAAATAGACTTAAGGACCCGGCACAATGCCCTAGGAAGTCTTCCGCTCCTGGATCAGACTATTTTTCGGTGAGTTGTGGGAGGGGAAATCCAGAAATTACTGACTTACGTTTGTTGCAAAAAAATGGTCGGGTTCAAGTGAAACTTTATGGGTGATAAGACCTGACGACCTAGATATGCAAAGCATGTGTCCAAACCCCATGCGGCCACTGTTAGGGAGGCTGGCGGAGGGGGGGGGGGGTCCGAAAACTTTGTGACATGCACAAAAACCAAATGAATGGGCCGAATGGGATGCAAGTTGGACAATACCAAGTTTGTTTGGCCTGGATTGGTCATTTGGCGTCCGAACCGGATTCGACCAAAGTAGGAGGATGATGAAGCTGTAACCGGAAATTTAAAGATATGCTCTGATTCGATTTAAACTTGATGGACGGGAAGAGGAGATGTTAGAGATGCAAAATGTATGTGTCTGAGCCGTATTCGGCCGCAGTGGGGGGAGTTCGAGGGGGAGTCCCGGAAATGGTGTGGCTCGCATAGGTTTTAAACGAGTGAAGTGATTTGAATGAAACGTTGAAAGTAGAGCGATGGTATGCCTTAGATGGCATATTTTAGGGTCCGGACCGGATCCGATTACGGTGGGGAGGGGTACCGGAATTTCCTGAAAAATGCTCAGCGAAAAGTCGAAAAGTCTTATCAGGGACCGATCAATCTGACAGAGCCCTTACCTACTACTTACATTTGCAAGTGCCATATGAGCTTACAGCTCTTGTTTTTTAATTAAACTTTGTTTACAGAAATCTAATTATACAAACAAGAAATAGTCGAATTAACGTTTCCAAAAATTTACAGCCCAAAAATACCTCCAAACGCGGAGAATTTAGTCTCAAAGCCGAAAGGCTCAAATACCTCACAATCTTTGATTATTTGTTTATAGCTCTTTTCCGTTTCGTCGGGTTGGCTGAAATCTCTATGTACGAATCCAAAGACAGTAACAGTGTTCTACTCAACGTTTGTAAGAACTGCGGTTCAAAGGATTTAGAGAATCATGACACATCTGGAATAATTTGGAAAAATTATGACTTCGAACAGCGGTGTGCGGCGCAATCTTTAAAAAAGACTGTATGCCCCTCTCCGCCCCCTCGATTTTCGATATTAGTCGGTTTAGGCTCTTGAACATTTTATACTTGGCCGGAAGAATTCGTCAACGAGAGTTTTGGTTAGGCTGATACAAAGAAAACTTGTCGTTATGAACAAAGTGAAGAACACTGACCGATGTGTCGAAAATCGATGAAAGCTGAGTACTTTTTTTTTTTTTACTGTTCTTCCACGTCCTTTAATTTTTTTTTTTAGAAAGTTGGAACCGAATGCATACACCTCGCAGCCAACTCCTGTCGGGTCGCTCCCTGGTATTCCAAGCTCGGCTATCAGCAGCTGAAAGAGGCCCCCTCCGCTCCCCTTCGTAATGTCCGCAAAGAAGGGGGCTCAGTTCCGCGCGTAAGTTGTGTCGTCACCAGACTCTACCCGACCCTGTACTTGGTGAAAAGGGAGGGGGTGTCAACAACCCTTAACGCTAGAATGTACGAGAGCTTCATGGCAACCTTGGAAGATCAGAGGATGAAGCAGTACGAAAAGGTAAGTTAAAGGCGACTTTCAAGCCGGACAAACCCACCTTCTCTTGTGGGTCGCTGTCAAGATAAGACAAAAGATATCTGCCATTCCTGTCCTACATAGCAAAACATTTCGAGCAAATGAAGACAGTCAAAATATCAATTGTTTACAACTTCGAGATATGCAGTTTTTGGTTATTTACAGCACTGTGTAGAAATTTCATAACAGATTCAAGTATTTATTTATTTTTTTAAAGTATTTTTTAAGTATTTTTTTATAACAAAACACTGGACAACTTGATTTGCTGACCGAGAAGGATAACAAAAGTTTCTGTCATCAGTTTCAACCGATGACAATTAGGATATTAGCTGTTATGTTTTTCAAACATTACGCGTTGATACGCTATGCATAGAAGCAGGGCAGACATACAATCATATCAATCAATCAATCAAGTTTATTCCGAATAGCTAACAGCTAGAAAAGGAATACAAATTTACAAAATACACAGACACACAAGACACAAATTAACTAATACACTTACAAGAAATTACCAGAAATAAATGATGGGATGAAATTACGTAAAAATTGGGTAGAAGAATTAGCGGGATATGGGGAAAACTGATTGCCAGTATTCCTCTCGGACCGACGCACGGAAGACGGGAGACGAGGGGGGAATAGATGGGCCATCTGAGGACAACACGTTATCTTAGCTCCAATTTGTTTGAAAGAGTATTTCTACGTACAGATAATACAGGAATGTCGAGTTTAATGAGAGCCTCTTCGTATGTAATTTTATGATCACCCAGAATGATTTTCATGGCTCTCTTTTGGACATTTTCTAGGCGATCAGAGAGCTCTGCAGAAAGAGAAGAATGCCAAACCGCCTATTTGTCGTCGTGAAATCTGAAAAGTCATCAGAGGCGTTTTCGGCTCTTCCTGGCAAAGCTTGTTATCCATAACGTTTGCAAAGAGTTGAAATCCTTATTATTGCAGTTATATTATTATTATTATTATTAAAATCACAACAGATAACATCCCGAGTGTTACTCTTGAAAAACTGCGCATCCTTGTCTTATCGTTATGAAGTTCTGACAGTGGGTTGATTCATTCTGCTATTTAAGGAATTCAGGGGTCTCAGCATCGCGGAATCAGCGAAAATTGCCAAAGGCGAGGATGGGAACCTAGTCGATCATTATAAACGATGCTATCAGTCCCAATAATGTTCGAAATCTAGTGGCAATAACTGATATAAACATGAACATAATATTATACATTACATTGTGTAATTTAGAAAATGCATAACATTATAGTCCTGTGAGGGTTTACAGGTTTACAGCGGCTCTGGACCTGAGTTGTACCATACAGACGTATTTAATCAATCGATCTTTTCTTTTTCTTTGTGTACAGTTGTGTTTTTAAAGATAGCGAACAATTGCTAAGTAAAGCTAAGTATTGCGGCGCTAGAATTTGGAATCGTGGGTTTGAACAATTAGTTCTGAAAGACTTCACAAATGAGGGAACGAAATCTCCTACCGCGCATATGACATACGGACGGGATTTCCTTGGAACTAAAAGCTGCGCTGCCCGTCATTGACGTCTTATACGGTCGGGGGGGGGGGGGGGCTGTGTGACGATGGATGGGGTTTTTGGTAGTTATTACCAAAATTGGTGCACAGTTGCTGTCAACCAAAAAGAATTCAGGCGAACTCGTTTAGAAAGGAAATGTACCGGATTCTTGGGGATTTTGATATTATTAAGTAAGCTCGGTACTGTTTCCACTCGAGGCGTTAATAAAGAAGGAGACTTTCGCAGATGGCCTGCCCATTTTCAGCCATTTTAGGCTCTTCCCATTTTAGGCAGCAACTAATTTCGAGCAAGGAAGAAAATGAAAGAAGACGTTCAAAATATCCCCTGATTATCCATTGGACTCGTTCCACTAAGCTGGTACTCTGCCCTCGGCCGGGTGTGCGACGGGGGGCAAATCATCCGACGCTTGTCGTGCTTTTCTCTGGATTGTGTACCCATTTGAAGTGGGGTGGACTTTCGGCTTGCCTCACAGGGTAACGCCGCTAACCCTCGCCCCAAGCTAAACGGTAGGCGCCACCGAGATTTCAACCAGTAACCCTTTCCTTATGGACAGGTGGGCCTAGCCAGCGCAAGACACTCTACATTCTTTTCTGGCCGATGAATGAAAAATTGTATGTTCTGTTTTGTTGTGTTTTTATTTAATTCTTTTTACATTACATACTCCACTTTTCAAACGGTGGGTTAGAAATAAATTACTTAGTTACTTACTTACTTGTGATTTCATCGTGCCATCCATTCGGCCAAGACGGACCGAGCAGATAGAGGCGTTCTACGGCAGTGCAGTCTGTTTTGGGTCCTGAGGAAATTGAAACATGTGTAATAAGATTAAAAAAAAAAAAAAAATATCGTTATTTTATTTTTATGTGCATGTCGTTCTGTCCGCATCTTTCTTTTGGTTTTTAGTTACATGTCGTCTTATTGTCTGTTGGTTCCGCATCGTTTTCCTGCTGTGATTGTGTTGGATTTTATGATTTAGTCTTGTTTTTTCGCTGAGGACGGCTTGCCGGAAGTGCAACCGAAATATCCGAAATTCTATTTATCCCTCGCATATCATCTTGGAGGGGTAACTAGCTGATCAAGGAAAAAACCAGACAATCTCGTTTTTTATGGCACTTGAGCTTACTCAAGTGCCGACAGTGAAGGCTCTCCCAGCTCATCATGGGTTCGTCCGCCTCCTTAAATAATCAAGTGTTTTTGTTGTGTATTTAGTCGTTTTTGTTGTATTTTTTCTTTTTTTTTTGTTTATACTCCGCTTTTGTTCATTTAGCGGGTTAAAAAATAAATTAATTAATTAATTAATATAGCGATTGTAATTTCTGTCCGTCAGTCGGTCTGTCGGTCCCGGTTTTGCTAGTTCGGGCACTTCCAGATAAGCTAGGACGATGAAACTTGGCAAGCATATCAGGAACTGGACCAGATTAAATTAGAAATTGTCGCTTCCTCGATCCGACCATCTGGAGGGGAGTGGAGGGAGGGGGAATCCGGAAAAAATAGGAAAAATGAGATATTTTTAGCTTACGAACGGGTGATCGGATCTTAATGAAACTTAATACATGGAAGGACTTCGTGTCTCAGACCCTCCGTTTTAAATCCAGACCGGATCCGGTGACACTTGGGGGAGTTAGAGGGGGAAACCGGAAATCTTGGAAAACACTTAGAGTGGAGGGATCCGAATGGAACTTGGTGGAAAGTACAAGCAAAGGTCCTAGATACGTGACTGATATAACCGGAACGGATCCGCTCACTTTGGGGGAGTTGGGGGGGGGGAGAAGTCCGAATTTGTAGTGATCCAGCGAGTTCCGTGCTTCCTGATGTGCTGGGACGATGGAAATTGACACGCATGTCTGGGACCCGACCAGCTTAAATAGGAAATCATCAATTCCCCGATTCGACCATCTGGGGGGGGGGGAGTGGAGGGAGGGTGAAGCCAAAATTTGAGGTATTTTTAGCTTGCGAACGGGTGATCGGATCTTGATGAAAATTGATATTTAGGATGACCTCGTGTCTCAGACACCTCTCTTTAACTCCGTGCCGGATCCGATGACACTGGGGGGAGTTGGAGGAGGGAACCGGAAATTTTGAGAAACGCTTAAAGTGGAGGGATTGGGATGAAACTTGGTGGGAAAAACAAGCACAGGTCCTAGACACGTCATTGACATAATCGGACCGGATCAGGGCACTGTGGGGGAGTTGGGGTGGGGGTCCGGATTTCTAGCGATCCCGCGAGTTCGGCATACTTCCTGATGTCCTAGGGCGATGAAACTTGGCAGGTATGTCAGGGATTCGAACAGATTAGTAGTAGTAGTAGTAGTAGTAGTATTTAATTACAACAAACATAGATAAAAATCACGGACCAGTGCACATGCCTGGTGGCATACTTTAGCACTGACAATGTTGCACAACGAAAATAAAATAAAAAGCCGTCTTCTAACTACATTTTGACATCAACAAAAAGAGAACAAAAACAAAAGAAATTGCTCAACTACGCGTCGTAAAAATTTTTTTCAGTAATTTTAGAAACTGTCGCTTATTGCTACATTCTCGCACTGATACTGGAATTGAGTTCCAGATTTTTGGCCCAGTGTGACGGATGCTGAAACTCGCTCTTGACGTAGGGCGAAATTCGCACGAAAAATCTGAACGATGAGTGGTTGGATAATTATGAAATTGGGAATTAGTTGGAAAAATACCAGAGAAATTTGAAGGTAAACTATTGAATAGATAATCATGGCAAATATTAGAAATAGACATTGTATGAAGTTGATCCAAGGAATATATTCCTGAAGTCCCATATATGTGTCTAACTGAAGATCTGTATTCAACATTAAAAAGAATCCTCATTGCTTTATTCTGGAGTATTTGGAGAGGTTTAAATACAGATGAAAAGGTAGAAGCCCAAACAGAAATACAATAAAGAAAATATGGGTCGACAAAAGAATAATAAATTGATTTTAGAATATTTTTAGGAAAAAAATAACGAAGACGTGATAGCATACCAATATTTCGGGAAATTTTTAACGATAGTGTTTTCACATGTTTATGAAACGACAAATTTTCATCTAAAATTACACCAAGGTATTTAAACTGATCAACCCTTTTTAATTCAAGACCATTTAACAAAAGAGAGAAGCTATCTGAACTGACTGATCCTGTACGCGAAAATAACATATATTGGCATTTTTTCTCGTTAAGAGCTAGTAAATTCCTTGAGTACCAATCAGATACAGCTAGTAACGTGCTTTCAAGGTTCTGGAAAAGAACTGCTAGGTCCCGGTGAGAAGAAAAAATTACTACATCATCAGCAAACATGATAATTTTACAAAGAGGCAAAACTTCCGGTAAATCATTTATAAAAAGAAGAAATAGAATAGGCCCAAGGACAGAGCCCTGAGGTACTCCGTAGTTAATCTGGAAAGTATCTGAACGAAGATCACGGGATTTATCTACACATTCTAGTCGTCTCCCAGAAAGATAAGATGCAAAAAAATTAACAGCTTGTGTTGAAAATCCGTAAGACTTAAGTTTTGCAAGAAGCAAAGAATGATTTACGGTGTCAAACGCCTTGGCAACATCAAGAAAAATCGCCAAAGCATGTTGACCACCATCTAATGAATCATTTATATTCAATAAAAGCTCATGAATTGCCAGTTCAGTTGACTTTCCCTTTATAAAACCATATTGAGAAGTGTGTAAAATCTTATTATCAAATAAGTATTTTTGTAATTGATTGTTTGCAATTTTTTCCAAAATTTTACTAAAAACCGAAAGCAGAGAAATACCTCTATAATCTGAAGGATCAATTGAACTACCTGCTTTAGGTAATGCTATAACATTTGCTTTTTTTAGTAGCTCAGGAAAAATCCCATGTGTAAGTGACAGATTGAAAATATGTGCCAATAAAGGTGAAATGCTCGACGCTATGTGTTTAACAATTTGTGCTGAAAAACCAAATTCATCCGCAGAAAAACTCTGTTTAAGCTTCACAATAGTTTTTTTTTATCTCCTGAGGCGCAATCTCAGAAAAAGTAAACGAACTTTCCGCATGTTGCCCATTAACTGGAATAAAAGGGGAATTCAGCTGCGTACTCATAGTCGATGCAAGTCTAGAACCAATATTACTAAAATAATCTCCAAAAGCGTTTAAAATATCTTTAGGCTCAGTAATTTTTTTTCCATTTATTTCCAGGCAATCAACACTAGTACTCTTACGACTATGAGGACGTATTTTTTCATTTATCATTTGCCACGTCTTTCTCATATCAGATTTATATTCCAAGAATTTATCTTTATAAAATTTTCTCTTCCCATGTCTTATAATTGAATTTAGCTTATTCCTGTAAACTCTATATTCTTCAAAAGACTCAGGTGTCTGCAGTTTTAAATAATTCTTAAACTTTTTATTTTTATGTTTTAGTGATACCAAAATACCTTCTGAAATCCACGGGTCAAATCTCTGCGCAAATTTTCCATGCAAAACTCGTGTCGAGGAAGCCTTATCCCGCAGTCGAATCATTTGATCAATAAAATTCGAAAATGCAGCATTAGCGTCATCTGAATCATAAACCGAACTCCAATCATGATCCTCAGTCAACTGCCGAAGGATTTTATAATCAATCCATTCATATCGTTTTTTAGAATTATTCATTGTTGAATCACGAAGTTGTTTATTACTATTTTTCAAATCCAGAAGAACACTCACCGGAAAATGATCTGACATGTCAGACAAAATTACTGACGATTCTGTTGCATGAACTAAATCAGGAGAATAAAATATGTTATCCAATAGTGTAGCTGTATTAGCTGTAACTCGAGTTGGCAGAGATATACTTGGAAGAAGACTAGAACACAACATCATACTTAGAAAATCCTTATTATTGCCAACATCGAGATTCAACAGATCAAAGTTGAAATCACCAGATATTATGACCGGTTTCCTAGATGCTTCCAGGTTTTTCAACATTGACTTGAGAACAGCCGTTTCCCCGACCCGACCATTGTGGGGGGAGTGGGTGGATGGGGAGTCCGGAATCTAGTGGCGTGCATAACTTTTGAACGGGTGATCGGATTTGAATGAAACTTGTTTGGTGTGCTATCGCCTCGGACGTTCAGTGTCACGTCCGGGTCGGGTCCGATACCTGTGGGGATGGGGGGGGGGGTGGAAAACTCAAGAAACTCTAAAAGCAGAGGGATTGGGACGAAACTTAATGGATGGAACAAGCATTAGGCCTAGATGAAATTGACGGAGCCAGATGGGTTCGGGGCTATGTCGGGGGAGTTGGAGGGGGTTTCCTGGAATTCCGGTAGTCGTGAGTTAGAATAGTTCCAGATGTAAAACGACAACGAAACTTTGCAGGCATATTAGCGACCCGAATTATCTTGACTTAAAAACCTGACACTGACATACCCCCGGAAACTTCCGTTCCTAGATCCGAGCATTTTTGGGGGAGCAAGAGAAAAGAAATATGGAAATTGACTTCTATAAATTGCGAACGAGTGGTCTGATTCGAGTGAAACTTCATGGGTGATACGAATCGATGGCCTCGACATGTAAAACATGCGTGCGAACCATATGCGACCACGATTAGGGGAATTGGGGGTGGGGGGACTTTTGACATGCACAAAAACCAAACGGATGGACCGAATGAGATGCAATTCGACAGTGCCGAGTTTATGCGGCCTAGATTTGTTATTTGGCGTCCGGGCCGGATTCGGCCAAGGTAGGGGGGGTACTGGAAACTTGCAGATAGGCTATGCTCCAATTTCAGTCAAACTTGATGAGGGAATTAAGAGATTGGGCCCGAACCGGCTCCGACATTGTTGGTGGGAGGGGGGGGGGGGGTACCGGAACTTTCCAAAAATGCTCAGATTCGAGTGAAACTTGGTCGATGGTATAAACGAAGATGCATTAGGTGGTCGATTTTTTTTTATTCCGAACCAGATTCGGCCACGGTAGGTGGAAATAGAGTGAGTACCGGATTCGTGTAGCACGTCTAGGGATCAAACAAATGGATTTATTGGGATGAAAGTTTGAACAGTCATGTGCATTTGCTACAGATAATCGAGACGATGCCGGAACTGCTCAGAAATGAGTGAAACTAAATATCCTATTTCTATTTCCGAACCGCCTTTTTGGATGGCGGGTGTATTTTGTGACGTTCTCATCTACTTTCTTGTACAGCCTACTCGTACAAGTGCCATATGAGCTCGTAGCTCTTGTTCTATCTTATTTGAAATAAATGATCAGCTTGGCTTCAAACCTTATAACATGTGTAATGAAATCGTTAGTACTAATATTTCTTTTCCCACCAGGTTCGGTCCGAGGTAGAAAAGGAGGTCTTTTTGGAGCCATGCAAGGAGCCCGAGAAGAAGCGACGAAGGACCATTGCAAGTGAGGATGACTACCTCAGCGGTCTGCAAGCGAAGCGCGATGAGGTCGACAAGGAGGTAGAAAAGCGACTGAGAGAGGCAAACGATGAAGTTGACACAATCCCATTTGTAAGGGTATGTGTATTGTTTATCATAATAAGCTATGCCACGCCTTTGTAAGCTTGAAGTTATAATGGATTTTCATACCCAATCAAAAATTTATCTCAAAATAGTACAGTAGAGGTATGCTTATGTGAACACTTTTTTAACTGTTACAGTCCTTTGCTTTTGTCAATTGCATATAAAACAGTAAAAGAGAAAAGACAAATTATAAACTTAATATCAGCTAACAGCCAAGTATTTCAGGGTTATCCCAACACAAACTTGAAGCAGAAATTCAATTTATTTTCTTTGATTTTGAATTTAAAAAGAAATCTTCTTCCTCTTTTGACTGCATCTGCAGGTTCGGACCGCCATCTTTTCCATTGAAGTTGCGTTCCACTTGGCAAAATTTTCAAAATTAACAAAGGAAATCAGCTGATAGTTCAGTCATTTTCATCATTGAATTAGCAAAATATTCAAAAAGTGCAAACGGCGTGAATGGTTATTATCAGTATCTATTGGAAAAAGTGCCTTGTTTGGGTTTTAGTTTTTTCTTCGGCGATTGTTCACATTTACCAGACGTTCACATAAGCATACCTCTACTGTAGTATGAAGTTGTGCGAAAAAGTAGCATGCAGTACGAACAGATGCTACTACATGCTTCATGTCAAGGCTACCGTGTTACTGCATTCATTAGCACGACTGGATGCTACTGCTTAAGATTGGCCCAGTCTTTATTATTACATATCAGTACATGCAGCTTTTTCCTGAATCTATCATATCATATCAATCATCTATCACGCAGGCCACGAATTTTTCATCGGGTAGTGACGTCAGAGATGATGGTAATTTGTGATATGTACTTAATCCCTGCTAAAAGACGTCTACCCCAGAGCGGGGAGTGAAATGAAAAGCTTTCTGATTGAAACTCGAAACTTTCGGATCGGAACTTACGCTGAAACTTAATTTTTATTCGCCGAAGTGTAAAGAATAAGCTCTAAAAAAAAGAGCATAACTGGGAGTAGCAGGTAAATCTGGATTCCTCTCAGTTCTACCTATCTGCAAGTAGGCTACTCAAATGTCAGTTTCCTGGATTCCATGGTAACGCAAAGCAAAAACAATGATCGTTACTGCCTTACTATTTTTAGCAAAAGGGATTTACGCCCAAAATAAATGCGTCTGTATCAAAACCTTGAGCTCCTGATCCTAACACCCTGTGCTTCGTACCATCTGTTGTGGTCTATTATAACAACCAGTCAAGATTGCAGTCACCAAACGTTCCCATTTTAGGCAGCAACTAATTTCGAGCAAGGAAGGCAATTAAAATGAAAGAAGAAGTTGAAAATATCCCAGATTATCCACCGGGTTCGTTCCACAAACGGAAGGGTTTTAAGAATCCTGGCCTAGCGGAGCTACGGAATAGAGTGATGGGCGGTGTCATAAGGAGCTAAATGGGACGTTTTCGCGTGGATGGCTGTAGAGCTGAAGGGATGGTCCCGTCCACGCGAAAATGAGAAAATCGATCGGGCGTTCAACGGCTGAGGAAGATGGGTTCCGTCCACGCGAATATGCCCATTCAGCTGGATGGTAGCATATGAGTGGGAAGGTCTACACAATATCCCTGTTCAGCTCAACTCTGCCCTCGGAGCGGTGTTGAAGGGGAAACGTCCATCGAGCTGGGTGGCATGTCCACATGTTCATCCATACACGGGAAAATGACAAAAAGATCGGCGACATCCACGCGAAAAGGTCCGTCGAGCTCGTCGGGACCAGAGCCATCCACGCAAAAACGTCCCCAAAGACTCCGCAATTAAGAACATGGGGGAAGTGAATTTTGTTTAGTTGTATTATGCCTTATGATACTTTGATGGAAGAACTAACTTTCGCAATCGGTGCGGATTTGATTTCTAGTCTAGTAACATGTGTTCGAACCAGTATAGCCTTTCCTTTTAGTTGAGGATCGTTGACGCTGCTTCACCAGCGAGCGGATTTTCGTTCATCGTGACGTTTTGGCGACCGCCCTCCGATTTTAGTTCGGCCTTGAAAGAAGGAACCCGGGTTGATATGTTCAAGTAAGTTCGTAAGGCGTATTCTCGCCGTTCCCGGAGGACTCCTTTTGAGGAGTCCCTGCGTTTTTCTTTGTCCCAGGGACTCACTCCCCACGGACGGGGAATGTTCTAATTATCATCACCATCATGAAAACGGACTCCCTTTTAGATTTGGAGGGGAATCATTTTTTGCTGATGTTGGTGTAATGTAAAATTAATTAAAAACAATCAGAATAAACAAAACCAAAAATAAAGTGGATGCAGACTAATTTTGTCAAACTGCATATGTTTTTTCGAAGAAAATCCATTTTGGAACACTCCCCGTGTTCTCGTTGTTCTCCGTACGCGGAGTCTGCGTCGAGTGACTCCCTCTATTCTCGCCGTTCACCTTGATGCCCCGAGGACTCCTTGGGGACCGGCCAGAATATGCCTTTAGTGCGCGTTCCTAGCACAAATGGCGTTATAATTCACGCTTCTTTCACAATACCATGGCTTTGCTACCGTTTGTAAACCCAAAAATTTGGAATGCCGGACGTAAACTACTCGCTCGGAGTAAAACATCCACTTCCTTCAGGTTGGTATTCGCAAGTGTTTAACCCCTTTGCTAAACTCAGACTCAGTTCTGCGACACTGGGATTCGTATATTCCTTCCACAAGCATTAGTGATTCATAATTGAATAGTTAGCGGTGTACTTGAATATCAGCTTGTCATAAATTCATTCTTGCGAATATTTTCAAGGTCTCCTTCAGCTTTTGTTTTTGATCTTTCTTATATTCATTCCATGCACGCAGTGACTCAAGCAATAGCAAGGTCATGTTTGAGAGTTTCAAACGTAAGCATTTAGAAAGTTCAGTTTTTTATTTACGTGGTTTATTGGGGTAAAAAAAAAACTATACACTCTAAAATGTTCCTTTCTTTTTTATTTGTGTTAGTCGAAACGGACTGACCTTTTCTGATAGATGTATATATCTTCGAAACCCAACAGGATAACAAAGATTAACAGGAAAACTCCAATGGGGCCGCTAAAGACTTCAGTCGTCTGTTCTTTTGTAATCCCGGATTTCGAAAATTTTCACAGACGAGTTATTACTCGTAGCCAGAGGCGTTACTAGCCAAAATGTTTGGGGGGGGGGGGGGGGGGAGACGAGGCATTTACCAACTGGCTGGTAATTTTTACCGACTTTTTCTGCAGAAAAAACGACTGTTCTCAACAACATAAATGACATTTTTGAAAAAAAATCGACCGATATTCAGAAACAAGAGCTGGAAGCTCATATGGCACTTGCAAGGCTGGGTCAGATGGAAGTGATGGTCAAAAGTTTCATCCTGATCGCTCCACTCTATGCGTGTCACACGATGTCCTGTTCTCCCCTCCGACCCCTCCCTCCCCCCTTCCAGTTCATCGGATCCGGTCCGGACGTGAAGTGGGACATGCTGAGACATGAGGTCTTTCAAGATATCAAATTTCGTTAAGATCTGATAACCCATTCAAAAGTTATGCATGCTACTAATTTCCTGATTCTGCCGTCTCCCCCTCCCTCCACGATAGTCAGATCGGGCAAGTGACTGTTTCCAAGCTAATCTGGTCGGGTCCCTGAGATGTTTGCCAAGTTTTATCGTCCTAGCCCTCCTGGAAGTATATTAACTACGGGTCGCCGGAATTCCGAAACTCCCCTCCACCTCCCCCCACAGTGTCCGAATCCGGTCCGGTCCTGTCAGTGATGTATCTACAGCGTGTGCTTGTTCTTCGCACCAAGTTTCATCCCAATCGCTCCACTCTGAGAGTTTCAGACGATTTCCGGTTCTGCCCTCCGACTACCCCCCCCCCCCCCCCAGATTCGTCGGACTTGAAATGAGACATCTTAGACACGAGATCTTTCCAGATATCAAGTTTCATTAAGATCCAATCACCCGTTCGAAAGTTATGCATGTCCCTATTTTCCGGATTCCGCCACCTCCCCCTCCCCCCACGATGCTCGGATCGGACAAGTGACTATTTCCAAGTTAGTTTGATCGGGTCCCTGATATGCCTGCCAAGTTTTATCGTCCTAGCCCACCTGGAAGTACATTAACTACAGATCGCCGGAATTCCGGACCCCCCCCTCCAACTCCCCCCACAGTGTCCGAATCCTCTCCAGTTCTGTCAGTGATGTATCTAGAGCTTGTGCTTGTTCTTAACACCAAGTTTCATCCCGATCGCCCCACTCTGAGAGTTTCACACGATTTCCGGTTCCCCCCTCCTTTTACCCCCCAGATTCATCGGATCCGGTCCGGACTCGAAATGAGACACGAGATCTTTCCAGATATTAAGTTTCATTATGATCCGATCACCCGTTCGGAAGTTATGAATGTCCCTATTTTCCGGATTCCACCATCTCCACCTCCCCCCACGATGGTCCGATCAGGCAAGTGACTATTTCCAAGTTAGTTTGGTCGGGTCCCTGATATGCCTGCCAAGTTTCATCGTCCTAGCATATTTGGAAGTACCCTAACTCGCAAAGCCATAAAAACGACTATTTTGACCAAAAATTGACAAATTTTCAGAAGAACCGACTGTTTTTATGAAAAAAACTTTTTTAACGGAAAATCGCGGCGCTTCGCGACGACTCGGTTATTGTTTACCGACTCGCTGACAGCATTGGGGCCCTCCCCCCCAGTCGTGACGCCCATGCTCGTAGCATGTCTTTCATGCATTGACTGCATATATCGCAGGCTCCCACGAGGAAATAGAGCACTGGTCAGTACCCAGCCGTTTCTACCTAAAACGTGTCGAGTGTATTTTTACCGTGTCATAAGAAAGATTCTTCTGACGACAAAGTGGGCTATGGGATCGCGTTTTGGATCAGTTAAGCCGTAGACCCCTTCAGAGGCACCTAGGGCAGCCACGAAACCGTGCCACTCTTCTCTCTTCAACCCTAGAATTGTAGATTTTTGGTTGCTCGCTAATTACAGGGCTGTTTTCTCCTCCAGAGGTTCTAAAAACTCCAGTAGGCTCCTCCGCGTACTTCCCTGTACTTGTCATCAATCACCTGCTTGCCCGAAGCTTGTATTTTATTTTTTGGGGGGAACCCAAACGTAAGTGGAGGGATACCTGTGACTTCACAAAAGTTATCCGATTGTCTGTCGTCCGTCCGTCGGTCCGTAAGCCCGATAACTCTCGAAGGGAATGAGATATTTTGTTCAGACTTGGTATGAAGGTTCTTTGGGCCAAAGGAGAGGTTAAGTTCGTAGATAGGCTTCGTAGCTCCATATTTGGGTGTGGGGGTTCAAATTTAGGGGCCAGCGAAATATATTTGAAAGCTAATGAGATAGTTGATTCAGGGGTAAGCAGACATTCTGAATCCGAATATTATACTTATTTTCTCACCGGACAAATAGTTCGTCCGGAATCCGGCCAAAACCGGAAATTTGTTAAAAGTAAAGGTTTTATTGAAGTTGATTAGAGGTTCGATACAGGGGTAAGGATACATGCTGCATCCGTATATTCAAATAATTTTCTCCACGGACATACATTTCGTCCGGAATCCGGCCGAAACCGGAAATTTTTATAAAAGTTAAGGTTTTACGTGAAGTTGATTAGAGGTCTAATACAGGGGTAGGTAGGCATGCTTAATCCTTATACAAAAGTATTGCACATACAGTTCGCCCGGAATCCGACCAAAATCAGAAGATCTGTTGAAAGTTGAAGTTCTATCCAGAGATGGGCGAATCCGATCATAAAAGGATTCGAATCCGAATCCAAGGCTAGGTACGAATCCGATTCCGATTCCGAACCCGAATCCACCATTTCATGCTGAAGATTCGAATCCCACCTTAACAAAAATCATATCCTGTACATAGGTTATAGTTTCAAAATCAGAGGTGACAAAATATATAAGGTATCAGACAACGTGATAGATGGCTGAGGATGGTTGGAGGTGGAGACCAAAAAGTTGGATTGCCTAGGCAAACTGTGTAAAAATTGGAAAAACGAAAACTGGAGTGATGAAGTCTAGGAATTTGAGCGGATTCGTAAAATTTAGGGTTTGGAATCCGAGTCCGAATCCGAATCCAGCCTGACAAGCAGAAGATTCGAATCCGGCTAAAGGGACGAATCCGGATTCGGATTCGCCCATCTCTGGTTCTATATAAAGTTGATCAGAGGTCCGATTAAGGGTAAAAAAACATCCTGAATCCGTAAATTATTATCTCGCAGGACAAATAGTTCGCCCGGAATCTGGCCGAGACCAGAAAATGTGCTATAAATGACATTTTCGTCTGAAGTTGAGCCGCTTGGCCGTAACTTTTCAAGAAAACAACACTTCCGTCTTCCGTGTCATTTATTTTTATTTCAAACGGTTGATTAGTGATGGGTACGAAAATGTTTAAGGAGTCTGACGAAGACCAGATCTCTAAAAGCCCCGATTGTCTGGTCCAAGAAATATAATTTCTTTAGGATCCGATCGAAACCTTTGGTCTTGTTTTAGACAGGTTTCGGGCAGGATAGTGTGGATCTGGAATGGCTGCAGAGAGCAAATGATATAAAATGTCACCCATTTCTTCTATTTCTTCTTTGAACAACTGCCTGGTGCAAACAAAGTCGAAAAGGTGCAAATACATACAACAAACGCTGGCGAAAATAGTTACGCTCAAGCTGTTTGGGTTAACCTGGTAGCGCAAATAAACCCGCGAAAGGCGCTAAAGAAAACTGGAAACGGAAGCTGGTCCAAGAACAATTTGGTCAATGTCAGCAGGTGTTTAGAAGAAAGGCATTTAGCAACGCTGCCACTTCGTTCAGCGAAACCGGATTTTTTTTTTTTTTTCTAGAGATTAATTAGAGCTTTCAATCAAAGCTCAGTTTCACACATTTGGTAGGGGCAGAGTATATAAAGATATATTTTATTCACGGGGGGGGGGGGGGGGGGCGTATAGCAAGGTATCCTGTAGTTCCAAAATCTTAGAATATGTCCTTGGCAAATGCAAATTTTAAGAGCAGCTTTGCGGCCGAAAGCTTGATCTGTAAACTCATTGGATTAAAACAGGGTAGAGGGTTTGAGTAAGGATAGAAGAAAGACGCTTCGAAATATCTCCTTAGGTGGAGATAGAAAACACTGGTTTTGAAATGTACCGCTCTGTAGGGGTGGAAGACACAGCTACGCACTTGCAGGAGGGAAAATGCGGAGTAGCCTACATAAAGAAAATGAAAAAAAAAATTAAGAAATATATGTAGAAATATATGTTAATATATAAATTAAATATATAAATTAAGCACTTGCAGGAGGGAAAATGCGGAGTAGCCTACATAAAGAAAATGAAAAAAAAAGTTAAGAAATATATTTAGAAATATATGTTAATATATAAATTAAATATATAAATTAATATATAAATTAAGAAATATATGTAGAAATATATGTACGTACACTAAATATAAATTCTAAAGCTTATACTGTACGACGAATTGTGCATAGTGCAGACGTTCGGAGCTCTGGCTCTAGGACCTTTTTTTTTCGATTGTTTCCTTGTATCCTTGGATAATGTACAATGTTAGTGGCAGCGTGGCGAAAGAGAGCTTACTCTTCCAGTTCACTGCGTTGACAACAGGATACTTAGGAACTCACGAGAACAGATCCGTTTATTTTTTAAGAGAAAACCCCCAAGGCAGAAGGAAAAGAGATCGGACGGTGGGACGGGCTTTAACAGGTTTTTCGTTTCAGACTCAGCCCATCAGTTTCTTCCGGTTCAAAACCGTGGGAAATCAGCCTTAATACGGGCCGTGGAACCGTCCTTCGACCGGGCAAAGTCCTTTCCCCGGAAATGTTTCGATCCCGCCAAGCCTACTCGATCTCAGCTATGTATGCCGCAGACTTTGTACCTGATTTTCTTGAAGTTGACTTAGCGGCGTACGTAGCAAGCGTGGGAGATGACAAGTCAACTTACCAGATTGTAGGTATGTTGCCGTAACCATAGCTTTGTCTCATTTAGGTTGAGCTTTGTAGTATTTCTTCCTTTGCTTTAAACCCGAAGTCGTGGCAGAAATAGTTTCCAATCCAATATTCAAACATGCTTGACTCCTTCGACACTCAACCGATTTTTTTCAAAGATGACAAGCCCTTTCCGGCTTTTTTCTTCGTCGCGCGGCATCATTGGTTTTGATGAGAAACACGGTCTTGCATAACCGTACTTCTGACTAATGAGCTCATGGGAAGCAAAAGGGGAGCCCAATCCGCCTCGAAAAGAGCCAAAGACGGCAAATGCAAAAAACAGCGTACAGGGTAGCCGTAGAATTTGATATCTCGGAAACCAGAATGGAAGTAACGATGTTTCTTTTTTTCTTTTCTCTTCCTCTCTTTTTTCTTATTTCTTATTCTATTATAGTGTTATGTAAGTTAATCTGTCAAAGGGGTTTGTTAAACCTCTTAACAAGTGGAAAATTCTGGAGGCTTTTGTAGTTCCTAGTTGTTTTTTTTCACAATAAACCCCATATATAATCTAAAAATAATCTAACAGCGTAAATTTAAGCAGTAATATATATAGTTAAGACGGGTCCTACCTATAATACTAACTCAACCTACTTCCATAATCACTCCATATATTTCTAAGCCCGGAGTCCCCAATTATGTACGGTACATTCTAACCCCTCACGCTGATTTTCTCATTTGTCGTGTTTTGCTATCTTCGATCTGTATCGCGCTGTCGACGGTTGTCTGCGAGATGTTTTTCCATCAGAAAAACCGGTTATGTAAATTGTTTCCCTGTTTTCACTATAAGTCAACGGGTATCTGAAAAGGTTTAAAACAGCCAAATCCGTGGGTTATTTGTTGAAAGCACAGCCAGGTTTTAAAGTATTCAGATTTAAAATACTGTAAGTTGAAGAGTAAATAGTGCGAGGGGTCCTTTAAGAAAATTAATTCATCGAGCGTGCCTTGGTCCCGGACTTCCCGGTTCTGCTAGTAGAAGAAAAGCCTAAAAGTTGTTTGTCGCTTTCAGTTCATGCATAACATTTATGTACAAATAGAGCGAGCTTCTTTCCCAGCAACGTAAAGAGTAGCTTAACAAGGAATAGAACCAGGGTTGGTCACCAAAAGTAACTTCGTACACCCTGGAAAGTAACCCAAAAGTATCTCAAAGTAACCCAATGTAACCTAATGTAACCCAAAGTAACCCAATGCAATGTCACCCAAAGTAACCCAATGTAACCAAAAGTAACCCTGAGTAACCCAAAGTATCCTGAAGTAACTCGTACACCCTGGTTCTTGGTGACCAACCCTGGGAATAGAACTCGGGCAAAGTAACTTCGATCACATTCGGTCTTGGATACGCATGAATACATAGGCAAACAAATCCCAGGACCGACAATTTTTTATTTCAGGACTATTTTGGGACCAGTTTAAGTTGAAGTTGCCTTGCCTGAAGTTTCGGGCTACAATCTAAATTCCTTTCCATCGTGTATGTAATTTCGTGAGTTAAACTAATAACCTGGTCCTAGTGCCCAAACTGTCTATAAGTGGATCCGAAGAGCTGCATAATGGCTCTTGCTGAATGCTATGAATTTCCGTTGACGTAAATTGGCGAATTGGCACGAATTCTGGGTCGATTGGATCTCGTTTTTGGGATCCCAAAACGTAAGTGGGGGGATACCTTGACATCGCAAAAGTTGTCCGTCTGTGCGCACTATAATCTCGAAGGGAAATATATATTTTGATGAAACTTTGTGTGAGGATTTTTTGGGCCAAGAGTAAAGTCAAGTTCGTAGATGGGCTCTGTAGCCCTACTAAGGGGCAAAAATAAATAATTTTTAAAAGTTATTGAAATAGTTGATTTAGGGGTAAGGAGACATGCTGAATCCGAATTTGAAAGTTATTTTCTTGCCGGAAAAGTAGTTCACCCGGGATCCGGCGAAAACCGGACACAACATTTGTCGACCAGTTTTCGGCTACACCAGTCCCTACCCCTTTATTCTCAAACTAGTAAAGCCCTGCGCGTGGAGGCCGACATTCATTTGTTTATTCTGTGTGACGTCAGCGAGATCTAGTGTAATCGAAGGTCGAAGTGGGTTGATATATAAGGTTCAAACGAGGAAATATATTGTTCAAGCGAGGATGTTGTTCAATGAGGATTCACTGGTAAAGTACAGGTCAAGTTCGTAGATGGGTCCTTTAGTCCTATCTTTAGAGGCAGAGGAGAGATCTCGAATTTACGGTAAAAACGTGTGTGTGTTAGAAGCTAATAAGATATTCATTGAGGGGGTAAGAAGATCCGCTGAATCCATATGTGAACTTAGTTTTCTTGCTGGAAAAATGTTTCGTCACGAATTCGGCTGAAACTGGAAAATTGGTTGAAGCTCAAAGTTGTTTCTGAAATCGATTAGAGATTCTGTATCGGGGCAAGGAGACATGTTGAATCCATTTTTGAACTTTATTTTAACAGTACAAATATTCAAGGTATCTGACGAAGACTGAATGGTGAAGACATGACCCAATTGTATTTTTGGGATCCCATCGATACCTTTGGTCTTGTTCATTTCAGATCTCGTTCCTCGATTTGGACCTTGATGTATTAATTGACTGCCTACTTTGAGGCGCTTCTAGCTTTCAGGAAGCGTCCGTTGGTTTAAGTTCCCATGTACACAATTCGCGTGAGCATGGGGAAACCTGCGTGAGATGCGTCTAAATCTCGTAGCGAAGGAAGGAATACTCTATATGACTAAGTCCAAAACACGCCAGTGATCCTCAGGAAGAAGGAGTAAGCGTGTCCGTGCGACTCAAACTCAACGCTCAAATCCTGCGTCAGTCAATCACCGCGATCTTTGTGAGCAGCTGTGACACCAATTCTGCCTTTCTTCCGCTAGTTACCCGGAGAGGCCGGAGAGTTTGCAGCGGCAAGGAGAGATAGTTATCAAGAGTATTCAGGTCTGGTTGCGAAAATCATAATGTGTGTGAACGAACCCTCAGCCGCCGCCAGAGCAAAACAACACTAAGGAGTAGCGCCAAGAATTGAAAGAAGTGACACACACTTTTGCTAGCGACACTTGTCTCGCTTTGAATGTCGCGATCGTATCGAGCGGGGCTACTAGTAAGGCCCGTTTCCGATGCATCGAAAGCATAGGTCTTGACAGTTTCTGTAGTGTTATTGTACTCTGTCCGCTGCTCTCCTTACGTCTTCGGCTACAACTATCTTTACGCTTTGCCTATCGAACATCATTTAATGTTTCACGATGGGATTTAAAAATTTTCATGTCGGAATCCCTATCCATGAGTTCTTGTGCATGGGAATTTTCTTTTAAGGTTTAATCGAAAAGATACGACCATCTAGTTACCCATCCATTTATTTGCTTAATTGGGCTTGAAGACCCGATTAATTGCGATACTTGAGTCAATTTCAATTGTGAATTTTCCCTTACAGATTTTTGGTGCCTCTATCCTTGAATAGTTAGCAGCTACAGCGGCAAAAAGTTCCCAGAAAATATGTATATATAAATAAGAACAATACTAAAAATGTTAGTCTGATATTTGAAACGTCCAATATCGTCTCATTTTTGTGACGTTTTCCTAACTAGGAAATTCAACCGTGATAAGAAGACAGGTCAGAAAAATCACGCTTCTGCTCCAGTTTAAATTTAAGGGTTCAGTTGATGAGCCGGTCTTTTTGCGAGGCAGTTCTCAATGTCCCTACGATTCCTATTGCGGAAAATAAATGAAAATCCCTCAAAATATGCAAAATATATTCAGTGTATTTGAAAGTAATATAGAAGAATAAGCTGGCTTTTCAGTTAAACTGTAAAAAAAAATTAAAAAAATAACAACGTAATTCAACTGTATTGTAAATGCAAATTTTAACTGTGCTCAGTACAACCATTCCTGATTCCTTCGAGAAATGTAGAGTTAAACCTTTTACGATGCAATTATAATTATCATTATCTATAAAAATTTACTGAAATTATGAATAAAATTATAATATTTTTTTTTTTATTAATACAAAGTTTCTGAAAACCATGAGAACGCTATAGTACAGTCAATCTAAGGTTTAACCTCAAACAAATTGCAAAAGTTTTGATTTTGGTACCATTCGAACCGGAAAAAAATTCTCTACAGCATATAAAAAATCGGCCAAAATCGGACGAGGCGAAATTGACCGTTTTTCGTCTTTTCTTCTAAAATGACGACTTTTAAAAAACAACTTCATTGGCACGTATAGAAAATCGGTAATAGGTAAATCTGGTACGTAGATCACGAATATGCACTTCGTTTTTGTTTTGAACTGTCATGTTCAGTTCCCCCCCCCCCCTCCCGCCCATAAATCAAGCGTCGATATAGGTCTGAGAACAACATTACGCGAAGTTGAATCCATACAGAAAAAAATTGGACTGCTAATGCAGAGAAGAAGTCGTGCACGTCAATTTACCCCCCCCCCCCCCACCCTCCACCCTAAAACATGACCAACCCAAATTCTTAAAATCCAATAAGCAACTTATCACAACTAGGTAAATCATTGATTTTAATTTGAAAAAAAAATTACAGGTAATTTGAAATTGCAAAGAGATTAAAGATTCATCACATTTATTTAATTAATCACATGTCTTCTTCATCTTCGATTTGGACCTGAGCATTAGAGCAACTAGTTCCTTTGCAAGATTTGCAAGCAATGTTGCATTCGATGCCATTTCGATGACAGCTGCACCGGTCACTATCACAGGATCCCTTAAAACCACACTTCACGACTGTGAGAATTTTCTTTGGTGCCGCTGGAAGATCTGTGAGGATAGGGTACAGCATGCCGTTCTGGAGTTTCCATCCCCAACTCTCAGGATCAAGGGCAGTGCTCTGAAGCCCAATCCAATCTTGTACTTGAAGATAGGTTCGGAAACAGTGAAATTTCGCTGCTGCTGAAGTAGGAGGTAGATCTTGGGGATGGACGAAAGTTGTAGACGTTGCTACTTTCTGCTGAAAGACTCGGTGCCGGTTACTGTCAAGATTGTCAGTAGATTCTCCACCGTACAATGTAGAAAGTGCAGCCTCTCCCGCTAGTTTAATCCCTTCTTTCGAAGCAAAGCTCATATTTAAATGAAGATCCCTCGTCCATATTCAGTCTTTTGGATACAGTTGGAAGACGCTGAAACAGCAATGAAGGGTCTAAACGGTGGATTTCTCCTCCATTTTTTTGCTTCGCCGTTTCCGTTTGAACGAATGCTCCTTCAGCGATTTCCCTACCATTCCGTTAAAAATCTTTTTCCCGACTTCCACTGCTTTGTCGGTTTTCACGTTTTCTGCAGCAGTCATGCCAGTAGCAAGGATTCGAAGCGATAGCGGATCACCCTCGAAAGGAGACGACTGCTCGACAAAGTCAATAACTATTTGTGTGTCTTTGCAGTCCCTCTGCTGCCTTGAAAGACCAGACTCTTTGTGCTGGTCGCTTGTGTAATACGAAACATCCGTCAGTTCTTGCATCAGAAGATTAACGTGAGCACATGCTGGACGTCCCATAACCCACTGAAGTCTCTGTACTTCCGTCATTCCTCTACCTCTAGTCAATCCGGTTGCCGTTTTCAGACTTCTCATCAATTCTTGTTCTATGACCAAATCTGTAGATAAACCGGCCCAAAATCTGTCCGATCTTCTCACAACATGCAAGCCTTTTTCGAAAGACTGGAAAAGTGTTGGGCTTGTATGTTCAAGTCTGTTCATCTGCTGCAAGTACAGCCTCGCCGACTTTGTGTAGTTGTTGTGACCAGCTGCTGCGAGGTAAGGGAGCATGTCGGAAACTGTTTGCAAATGAAGTTTCCATTGACCTGTACGTTCAGCTCTGAGGAAATTCCGAAGAATGGCAACCATGTCCAAGTACTGGATCCACAGTTTTCCTGTTCGAGTCTCGTGACTTCGCTCTTATTTAAGAGCCGACAGAGAAGCTTTGACCTTCATGAGACTTGAAGACTGGGAGATATGATCAAGGAAGCTCGTCCATCCATTACTTTCTCATATAGGTCTTTGATTTCACTAAGCTCAACCTTATTCAATGCAAGTTCTGTATTCAATTCAAGTTCTGCATCTGAATCCTCGTCTACAAGTTCCTTTATCAGAATCGAGTGAAGTGCTGCGTCTACAATGGTATGCAGATGCCGGACAATTTTGAGATGTGTGCAAAACCATTTATTTGATTGGGTGTACGTGGGGGGGGGGGGGGGGGGGGGGGACAAAATATGCAAGATACTAGGACACGACTTTTTTCTGGCATTTCGGCATAGGAAGTGCAAATTTTCTCTGCGTGGATCCGACTTCGTGTAATATCCAACGTATATTAATGCACGCTTTATGTCGCGCGTGTGTGTGGGGGGGGGGGGGGGAACAGCTCAGGGATGGTCAAAACAGAGAACCGATTCCATATTCGTGATCTACGTACCAGATTTTCCTATCACCGACTTTTTAAAAGTGCAAGTTAATTTTTTTTTTAAAGTCGTTATTTTAGAAGAAAAGACGAAAAAATGTCAATTTCGCCTCGACCGATTTTGGCCGATTTTGTATATGTTGTAGAGAATTTTTTTCCGGTTCGAATGATACCAAAATCAAAACTTTTGCAATTTGTTTGAGGTAACCCCTAAAATTAATTTAGATTGACTGTACTACTAGTATCGCTCCAAGTGTTGTTCTAACGGTCTTATTTTTGCTCAGTACTACCATTCCCGATTCCTTCGAGAAATGTAGAGTTAAAATCCATTTAAATGTAATTATAGTTATCAGTATTAATGATAAGTTTCTGAAAGCCATGAGACCGGTAGTATCGCTCCAAGTGTCGTTCTGACGGTCTTATTGTTTTGCGTTGTGTTACCAGAGCCACAGGTGGTGCATAGGCAGGCCCGTATCCAGGAATTTATTCCGGGGGGGGGGGGGGGGGGTGCCTGCTGGCGTACTAACAAAAAACAGATAGATCAGTCGGAAAAGCCTATAAAGGCTCAACCCCCTACCCCCCCCCCCCCCCGGATACGGCCTTGCGCATAGAGCATAGTTATTGTTTTCAAATGAGGCTAGCGAAAAGGAGTGAAAAAAATAAACCCTGCGTCACACAGAACAAATTTACCAGATTTTTGCTCTTTTTAGTGTTATCCGATGGTAGTGACCGCTTCTTGATCCTGAAGTTTTGGAAGAGCATCAAGCATTATGGCTGGGACAGAATAGTGAAGGAAGGAGCTGTGTTATCAGTTTCAAATATTCAATGGAGGATTAAGGCCAGCCGGGTAGGGGATTTTCGATGCGCCTACTGCTCAGAATCAACGGTATTCACTGAGAAGGCGCCCGCACCCCACCTTACGGAGGCGCTTTCGAGTCTGAAAGCGACATTAAAGGTAAACTGCATTAACTTCTGCTTAAAGGACCCCTCTCACTATATACTATTCAACTTACAGTATTTTAAAATATTTGAATACTTAAAACTAGGCAGTGCTTTCAACAAATAACCCACAGTCTTGGCTGTTTTAAGCTTTTTCGAGACCCGTTGACTTACAGCGAAAATAGGGACAAAATTTCCATGACCGGTTTTTCTGATTGAAAAACTTCTCGCAGACAACCGTCGACAGCGCGATACACATCGAAGGTAGCAAAACACGACAAGTGGGAAAATCAGTGTGGTTTTCTTAGAGGTGTTAGAATCTACCGTAGAAATTGAGGTCGCCGGGTTTAGAAATATAAGGAGTGATTATGGAAGTGGGTTGCGTTAGTATTATAGATAAGACAGGTCCTTTAATCGATGAGACAAAAACAACACCAGACATCTCAGCCTGAGTTGAGTATGTAGGACCCGTTGCCTCTATAATGTCAATACAACCTACTTCCGTAACATCATTCATCAGCTCTTAAACCCGGAAACCCGTTGCCGCAATTCAGTAGGTTCCATGCGCATTATGCTCCGGACGAGTGTTCGCATATCATGCTATTCATGCGTAAAACCGGTTTTCTGAATTTTGACGAGATCTTGCTAGAAGTCGGTGGGCCTGGGAAAACGCTTTGAATATTTGAACATAAGCAGTAAATAGTGCGAGGGGTGCTTTAAGTATCAATAGGATCCCAAAATGTAAGTGGAGGGATACCTATGACATCACAAAAGTTGTCCGTCTGGCCGTCCGTCCGTCTGTGCGCATTATAACTCACGAAGGGAATGAAATATTTTGATGAAACTTGGTGTGAGGATTGTTTAGGTCAAGAGTAAGGTCGAGTTCGTGGATGGGCTCTGTAGCCCAACGTTTAGGGGCGGGGGAGGGGGTTTAAATATTTGTAAACTGCTAATGTGATCGTCGATTACGGGGTAAGAAGACATGCTGCACACGATCGTGAAAACCGTTTTGTCATCATACAAGTAGTTCGCCCGGAATCTGGCCAAAACCGGAAAGTTTGTTAAAAGTAAAAGTTTTATTTGAAGTTGATTAGATGTTCGATTTAGGGGTAAGAAGACATGCTGAACAAGATGGTGAAAACATTTTTTCGCCGGACAAGTAGTTAGCCCGGAATCCGGCCAAAAGCGGAAAGTCAGTTTAAAGTAAAAGTTTTATTTGAAGTTGATTAGATATTCGATTAATGGTTAGGAAGACATGTTGAATACAATGGTGAAAACCATTTTCTCGCTGGGCAATTAGTTCGCCCGGAATTCGGCCAAAACCGGAAAGTTTGTTAAAACTAAAAGTTTTATTTGAAGTTGATTAGATGTTCGATTATGGGGTAAGAAGACATGCTGAACCGACAGATTTAGGGGTAAGAAGACACGCTGAATCTGTATATGACAGGTTTTTTTTTCTACCGGTACATGTAGTTCGTTCGGAATCCGATTGAAAACGGATCTTTTTTATAAGTTAAAGTTCTACTCGAAGTTGATTAGATGTTCTTTATACGGATAAGGAGACACGCTGAATTCCTTTGTGAACTTTCTTTTTTTTTTTTCTCTGGACAAGTAGTTTGGGATCCCTGCGAAACCTTTGGTCTTATTTTTCTGGGAAATCTTGGATTTTTCTTCAAAACAGTCGGTTTTTCGTAAAAATAGTGGATTTTTCGTCAATACAGTCGTTTTTTTCTGAAAATCAGTCGCTTTTTCTGCAGAACAGTCGGTATAAATGACCAGCCAGTCGGTAAATACCTTCCCCCCCCCCCAAACATTTTTGCCAGTAACGCGTCTGACTTCAGGTATAAGTTGTAGCCTACTCCAAATACGTCTTTAAAGTATTTGTGTTTTGCTTGATTATCAGTCAATCAATCACATTCCTGAATATCTGTTTCATAACATAATAACATAGGACTGTCAACTTAAACCAAATATAATTGCCAACCAACTTAGGCAAACCAACTTTCATTGAGTGCTTAATACTTATTACGTAAAATAACCAGGTAACTGAAGTCTCAGTATCAATCAGCCTTCAAGTACTCTTTACATTCTGTTTAGATAAGACGATTTGAACACCGAAATGCTTCTTTGGTAGCAGTTGTACAACAGATGAAAGCCATCAGAAACAAGAGCTACGAGCTCATATGGCACTTGTACGAGTAGGCTGTACAAGAAAGTAGATGAGTACGTCACAAAATACACCCGCCATCCAAAAATGCGGTTCGGAAATAGAAATAGGATATTCAGTTTCAGTCATTTCTGAGCAGTTCCGGCATCGTCTCGATTGTCTGTAGCAAATGCACCTGACTGTTCAAACTTTCATCCCAATAAATCCATTTGTTTGATCCATAGACGTGCTACACGATTTCCGGTACTCACTCTATTTCCACCTACCGTGGCCGAATCTGGTTAGGAATAAAAAAAAATCGACCACCTAAAGCATCTTCGTTTATACCATCTATCAAATTTCACTCGAATCTGAGCATTTTTGGAAAGTTCCGGTACCCCCCCCCCCCCACCAACGTTGTCGGAGCCGGTTCGGGCCCAATCTCTTAATTCCCTGTTCCTGTCCATCAAGTTTGACTGAAATTGGAGCATAGCCTATATGCAAGTTTCCAGTACCCCCCTACCTTGGCCGAATCCGGCCCGGACACCCAATAACAAATCTAGGCCGCATAAACTCGGCACTGTCGAATTGCATCCGTTTGGTTTTTGTGCATGTCAAAAGTCCCCCCACCCCCAATTCCCCTAATCGTGGTCGTATATGGTTCGAACGCATGTTTTACATGTCGAGGCCATCGATTCGTATCACCCATGAAGTTTCACTCGAATCAGACCACTCGTTCGCAATTTATAGAAGTCAATTTCCATATTTCTCTTCTCTTGCTCCCCAAAAATGCTCGGATCTAGGAACGGAAGTTTCCGGGGTATGTTGTGTCAGGTTCTTAAGTCAAGATAATTCGGGTCGCTAATATGCCTGCGTTGTCGTTTTACATCTGGAACTATTCTAACTCACGACTACCAGAATTCCAGGAAACCCCCTCCAACTCCCCCCCACAGAGCCCCGAAACTATCTGGCTCCGTCAATTTCATCTAGGCCTAATGCTTGTTCCATCCATTAAGTTTCGTCCAAATCCCTCTGCTTTTAGAGTTTCTTGAGTTTCCCCCCCCCCATCCCCACAGGTATCGGACCCGACCCGGACGTGACACTGAACGTCCGAGGCAATAGCTCACCAGACAAGTTTCATTCAAATCCGATCACCCGTTCAAAAGTTATGCACGCCACTAGATTCCGGACTCCCCATCCACCCACTCCCCCCACGATGGTCGGGTCGGGGAAACGGCTGTTCTCAAGTCAATCTGTTCGGATCCCTGACATACCTGCCAAGTTTCATCGCCCTAGGACATCAGGAAGTATGCCGAACTCGCGGGATCGCTAGAAATCCGGACCCCCACCCCAACTCCCCCACAGTGCCCTGATCCGGTCCGGTTATGTAAATGACCTGTGCTTGTTTTTCCCACCAAGTTTCATCCCGATCCCTCCACTTTAAGCGTTTCTCAAAATTTCCGGTTCCCTCCTCCAACTCCCCCCAGTGTCATCGGATCCGGCCTGGATTTAAAGTGAGATGTCTGAGACACGAGGTCATCCTAAATATCAATTTTCATCAAGATCCGATCACCCGTTCGCAAGCTAAAAATACCTCAAATTTTGGCTTCACCCTCCCTCCACCCCCCCCCCCCCCCCAGATGGTCCAATCGGGGAATTGACGATTTCCTATTTAATCTGGTCGGGTCCCAGACATGCCTGTCAATTTCCATCGTCCCAGCACATCAGGAAGCACGGAACTCGCGGGATCACTACAAATTCGGACTTCTCCTCCCCCCCCCCAACTCCCCCAAAGTGAGCGGATCCGTTACGGTTATATCAGTCACGTATCTAGGACTTTTGCTTGTACTTTCCACCAAGTTTCATCCGGATCCCTCCACTCGGTGTTTTCCAAGATTTCCGGTTTCCCCCTCCAACTCCCCCCAGTGTAACCGGATCCGGTCTGGATTTAAAATGGAGGGTCTGAGACAGGAAGTCCTTCCATATATCAAGTTTCATTAAGATCCGATCACCCGTTCGTAAGCTAAAAATATCTCATTTTTCCTATTTTTTCCGGATTCCCCCTCCCTCCACTCCTCTCCAGATGGTCGGATCGAGGAAGCGACAATTTCTAATTTATTCTGGTCCAGTTCCTGATATGCCTGCCAAGTTTCATCGTCCTAGCTTATCTGGAAGTGCCCGAACTAGCAAAACCGGGACCGACAGACCGACTGACGGACAGAAATTACAATCGCTATATGGCACTTGAGTAAGCTCAAGTGCCATAAAAACTATGAAATATCTGTGAAATACGGCTTCATTCAAAGCTGCCAAGACTGTGTTCTCCCAACGTGCAGTACTAGAACATGCAAGTACTACTTAAGTACAAGTCATGTATTTGAAACTCAAGCACTGCTCAATTACATTTATCAACATTACTTTATATTCGAAACATTACCTTGAAAGATTGTCTTTTAAGGGTTTACCAAAAAGGTTTTTTTTTTAGAACGAAACGAAGGCAGAGCTAAGGTTGTTGGCTCAGACTAAGCACAGCGATTTTCTTGAAGCTGACAAAAGATGGCGGACTGGCCCGGCTTACCAGACCCCCGGACCCTATCGTAATCAGGCAACTACTCCCGGCTCTGCCCTAGGCATGAAGAATGAAAGGAATCTAAGGAAGACCACTCTGATATAAGGTACGATTGGGGATGAGATATAGTTGAGGGCCACGCCGTTTGAGCTCCTCCCACTCGAGCCACGCCATTTGAGCTCTTCCCACATCCCACTTGCGCCACTCCATTTGAGCTCTAGTTGCGCCACGCCATTTGAGCTCCACCCAGCTGCGCAATTTCGTTTACGCGTTTGTGGCTTTTACGCCATGTGTCTTATAGATGGATAACTTAATTCCAGTAAATAAATTCCGAATAAATCCAAAAAATAAATGTCCAATAATGGAATCCAGTAAATAAACCTTTCATCCTTACTCACCACAAAACAAAAAAATCCATAAAAGCCGTACCCGAACTAACCAACCGTCTCAGATTCTGTATTCCCCAAAAGTGTTTATCCCTCAAAGGAATCTCCAACCAATCCTGCCTTTCCAAGCATACCAATGCCTCAACTGTTTGCAAAGATACATAAAAAGGAACGAATCTACTTTACCATCTCGACACATCCGACTCACACCTTCCCTAAATACATCCTATCTCCAAGTGGTAAACAATCTCCCCTTACTAATACAGACAAACGAAAAGAAGGTTGTCGCATCATTTAGTGTTCTCTTTGTGAAAAGATACTAGGCGAGGTCTGTTTTTAGAAACTGATAATAATAAAAGCACTTAAAGGAGCGAAGGAGTATATTTTCAGGATAAGGGCAAAGCATAGATTTCCAGAATTTCTGATTGATGTATAGTGCAAAGAAGTATACCATTGCCACTTAAATCATCTATTAGCACAAAAAGTCTGAGGCCATGCGCTAGGCTAATATTAAGGAAAACAAGAACTTGAAAGTGTCAGCTAAACTAAAGAACTAAGGAGGGCTATCGCGAGCTGGAAAGCAAAATCGGAATCACTTCCTATTGGTTTTCGCGCTGCTTCGGAAAGCTGCCGAAGTTCCGCACCGATTTTCGCGCTTTGAAAACCGAAGCAGCTTTCTTGGAAAGCAAGTAGAAAGACCCACGGAAATTTGAGCGCCTCGACGGGAATTTTGAAAGTGTTGAAAGCGTCATTAAGGATGACTTCGCTGGAGCATATGAGAACGGATGGAATGTCGGGTGAACCATAATCATCCTAGAAAGCTTGCACCATTTCTCCATCGATTTCAACTTCCCATGTGTTTTCGCTTTGTGTTTTTCTTTCATTTGTTGGCACGTTTCAATGCTTCTTTCAACTTCTGCCGCCACAGCTGAAATTTACTGCGGAAACTTCTCCTTTTGGTCTGGGGTAGAGAGTACTAAAGAGTGATAGTTACTGTATGATCCAAGTCCTCGCTCAAATTCTATTGGCCTGTTTATCTAGTTGAACGTTTTTTTGAATGTTTTCTTCGCAGTTGAAGAGTATTACTAACTAAACTTTTATTACGTTAAGTCACCGATTGCCGACAGATGGTGACACAACTGCGAAAGGAACATCAATCAAGAGACTGTAATTGAAACGGCTGCCGCAAGTGTTTATTTTTATTTGTTCAAATGGAGAGGGGGGAGGTACACGTGTTCAGACCTACGAGACGTTTTCGCGTGGATGGCTCTGGTCCTGTCGACCTCCCGTCAAGCTCGACGGACATCTTCGCGTGGATGCCGTCGTTTTTTTTTGTCACTTTCGCGCGTCGGGATGAACAGGTGAACGGGCCATCCAGCTCGATGGACGCCTCCCATTCAACACCGTTCAACATCGTTAAGCTGAACGGAGGTAGTGCGGACCTTCCCACTCATATGCTCCTATCCAGCTAAATGTGCATTTTCGCGTGGACGGAACCCATCTTCTTCAGGCGTTCAACGCCCGATCGATTTTCTCATTTTCGTGGCCCAAAAGCAGAAGTGAAAAACGACGCAAGCTGTCACCCGCTGCGGAAACAGTGTTTCTTTATAAGTATCAAGTAGCCACTCTGTAGCAACCTACTTGCGAGTCGCGCCGCTAGATGTCACAAATGGGATCACCCTTTCAGCTCTACAGCCATCCACGCAAAAAAGTCCCCCTAAGCTACCCTTTTAGTTACAGGGGAGAGGTCACAGCTCTTCAACTGTATCGTTTGGTCCCAGTTGACGTTTTGTTGCGTTCGATATTTTAGACGATTTTTATACCTTTTATTATTAATCGAAACAGTAAATTACCGATAGACGACGTGAACTTTTTTGCCTTCGTGAAGGTCCTCTAAATCTTAAAGTCCTTGAGTTGTCTCTCTCAAATATTGAGGGCCTTAATAGGTCTTTGGTACTAGGAGAGAGAGAGAGAAATATCGGGAGTTAATCAAAATGTGATGTGGAGTTCTGAGTTCGGCAAGTAGATAGGCACGCTTCTCATTAATTCCGTGTAAGCAAAGAAGTCGCGAAAATAAGAAACCTTGTAAATCTTTTTATCTCAATAATAAAGAAAAATAGTGTGTGAGTGCAAGGTTCGAATTAACATAAAGCGCTAATACGAGGAGGCAAAGAGGGATAACACCTCCATTAAAAAAAAAAAAGAGTCACTGAACCTGCAGTAGTAAGTACTGATATAATTTTCTTTTTTCTTTCCTTTTAATTTTCTTATTTTTGTTCAGTATCTCAGTTTTCAATGGCTCAACAAAAAAGAAGAAGAGAAAAAAAGAAAGAAAAGAATATCAGTACAACTCTCTGCACTTGCAGTATTTTTTACAATTTGGTGTTGTCCAACTTTGCCCCTTCATAAAGGCCATAAGGCACGGTAGTTCTTCTCTTTATATGTCTTGTCGTCAAGTCGTTATGTGATTCAAGGTATATTCGAAATTCATATCAAAACGTGGACATACTGTAATCATAATCCAATTTCAGCTTCTGCTTGATACAACCAAGATACAACCTACCCTCGCGTATGGGTCACCGCCAATGCCAGTGGATATTTCAGGCATGAAACATTATTATCCTACATAGGATTAGTTGTTGAGCAAGAACAGAAATAAAAATAAAAAGAGATATTTAAATATTGTTGAAACAGAAATTGTTGAAATTGTATACCCTCAGATCTGACCTTGCTAATTATTCGCTGGTGATTCGTTATATTCATGGAAGGAATTTAAGAATGCCCGCGTCGACGAACTGCATCTCTAGGTGATGATCTGGAGGAACTGAAAAATATATATTTGTTCAGTGTTTGTGATAGTTTCGTGGAAGGAAAAGGTTGCAGGTTTCACCAATTATAGAGAGAAGTTGATTTTAAAGGATACTGTGTACCTTAATACTACTGCAAACCATTTCCATAATCGCGCCTGAAGTTCTTGCGATAAAGTATACCCCCCCCCCCCCCCCCCCCTAACAACACCACACTTATTTTTACACCAGTTTCAGTTTCGTTATTTTCGATGTTCGTCATGCCCCGACGATTGTTTGCGAAAAGCTCATCCTTCAGACACGTTGTTTTATTTTATCAAACTAAGGGCCAACTAGGGCTACTCACAAATCATACAAGAAAACAAAACAACACACACGAGGATAACCAAAAAAGGGTAAATACATGCTCAAACACAAACAAATCTAATATTTGCTGTGCAAAGATCTCGCAAGATAAAGTCCGCCAAAGTGACAGTGACAGGCAAAAAAGGGGGCGGAGAGCCCAAGTAGAAGCGACCTAACTTTGAAATATTCAACTGTTTTTAAAGTTTGGAGCATGAACAGTAAATAGCGAGAGCGTCCTTTAAGCAGAAACAGCGTGTTCCAAGGCCCTCGATCAAATGGAAAATGGAGTTTCAGTTCGGAAACTAGGGTAGCGTTCTACCGAGTTGGTATGATGATGGTGATTAGATTTTATTAACGCGCATATACTGCTACAATCCCAACGTCAAAATATTAGATGTTATTATTGTTGGTATGCCAAGTATCTGTTGAGCCTCCCTCCATGGGAAAGAATACAAAAATCAGTACTAAGTACCATCTTGCCAATCCTGTGACTGCGATTGAGGCAAGAACAAAGAAGAAGTTCATTAAACAGATCCCACGGTTTGTACGACTCATTTACGTGCTAATGTTCGTATTCTCTTACATTTACATTGTTGTTGTTTTTTAATTTGCGTGTTGCTGTTTTTTTCTTCTTTTCTGTTTGTTTACTCCGTCTAGTTTACTCGTGAAAAAATCAACTGTTTTGACGAAAACTCTGGCCAGTTTTGACGGAATTTTTTTTTTTTCATTCATTCATTCACTAAACAAGAAAAAGGAAATAATGCGGTAAGGAAAAAAAATAAAAGAAAAATTCCACTGATTTTTCGATAACGTAGTAAATGCACATGATTAGAACAAACAAGCAAAACACGAATCAGAATACGTGACCAGAAAAAGTGCCGACGTGCCGACACAAATGTCTGTATGCTTTTGCCGGGGCTTCGTGCCCCACAGAAGTTATTTGGGATGATATTCTGCCGACGCGTCACTTCGGAAGTATTCCTTTTACCTTAAATTTACTTAAATTGCCGCTTGGAGCAAAATAAGGATTTCTCCTGTTGAATTCGCTCCGTAGTTGACTGTATGGTTGGTATGTAAATGTTTGTTGTGGTGAATTTTGTGTGGTGAAACTTCAAAAGTTGATCCTGGTACCAACAACAACCCATTTCCGCTTCCACTCGATTTCGTCCCACTCCTCATCAACGGATTTTTTGAAAGATCTATCTGTTTCACAATTAACTGTTTTTTCGGAGAGGGAATTCCGAGGTGCATTGCTCTGATAGAGAAGAACGGATGTCTGATTCTTGTCGAAGCATAGGGTTTTCGGATTCTTCTGCTGTGTCCACGTGTTTTGATGGATGGGCTTGGTACGAACATTTTGGGAGATTGGCTGGTTTGGAGGAACTTATAGGTCTGGATGGCTTCTCCTCATTTTCGTCTATAAGTTCGGAAATTCAGCTTCTGCAGTCGCCCATTGTACGGAAGATTCGTCTAGCCTTGGATCATTTTTTAGGCTCGCTTCATCACACGTTCAAGGAGGAATTTATCCTTTTTGAAAGCAGGACTTTCAACAACCATACCAAAGTCAACCCTTGGCTTGACGATAGCTATAGATTAGAGCTGATTTCTGTACAAAAATCTGCCGAGAAATACTTTTGGTATACTTTGCTATACTAATTCTTCCCGGATAGAAAGTTGAAAAATGGTCGAGACAAATCAGTTAGGACTTCCGATCGTCACGATTTAGATATTATTTTCGTTCCACTCCCTGGTGTGATACGAAAATCAGCTACTCCCTCTTCTGTTTCTGAAGAGTTACTATCCTTACAACCTACTTATGATGGGGGGGGGGCATCTTAAATGAAATAACTATCGGTTCATCAGGAGTTCTCGTCAGAATTTGATGTCCGTCCCGGTCTGTCCTCGCTGTCCTCCTCCCCCAGGACAACCTGGACGCCCGGGTTCTCAGGTGACTGGTTTATTTGAAGATGTATCGTTTAGTTTTTATGTTTTTTGTTACAAGTTGTGTACTGTGATTTTGTGTAAATAAAGAATAACCTAACCTATTATGTTCGTTCCAGATAGGGTTAGTGGAGCTGACTCCTCCTCTTAGCATCAATACTTGTAATAACTTGTAATAACTATCTGTTTCTCTGCAAATGTTTCGGGGAGGAAACAATATCGAGAGTATGTTTTTTATGGCACTTGTCTATCGGCTAAGTGCCATATATCGATCGCTGTTCCGTCGGTATGTCTATCGGTCTGTCAGGCCACTCGAGTTAGGGTACTTCCAGATCTGCTAGGACGATGAAAAGTGACAGGCATATCAGGGACCCGAACTAGTCATTCCCCTGATCCGACCATCGTGGGGGGAGTGGAGGAATGGGGAATTCGGAATCTAGTGGCGTGTGTAACCTTTGAATGGGTGATCGGATCTGCATGAAACTTGACAGTTGGAAAGAGGTCGTGTCTCGGATGTCTCATTCATGTCCGAACCGGATCCGATAACTCTTTGGGGGGGGTGGGGAGAGGGACCGGAAATCTCGGGACAGGCTTAGAGTGCAGGGATCGGGATGAAACTTAATAAGAAAGACACGCACAAGTTTTGTATACGTTTTTGACAGAATGGACCGAATTGGATTTGGAGGGGGTTTTCCGGCCAGTTCCGGTGATCCCGAGTTAAGTTATTTCCAGATGCGCTAGGACGATGAAACTTGGCAGGCGTATTAGGGAATCGACGACATTGACTTGACAATAGTCGTTTCCCCAACCCGAGCATTGTGGGGGAACAGTAGAGAGGGGGAATCCGGAATTTTGAGGCAAGCATAACTTTCGAACGGGGAATCAGATCTGAATGAAACTTGCCAGAGTTTCTATCTTGGATGTCCCACTTCACGTCCGGACCGGATCCGATAACTCTGGGGGAGGGGTAGGAGGGAGACCGGAAATCTCGAGACACGGTAAGAGCGGACGGATTGGGTATGAAACAACAAGCACACAAGTTCTATATACATTTTTGACAGAAATGGATCAGATCGGTGCACTGTGGGGGGAGTGGATGGGTCTCCCGGAATTCCGGTGATCGCGATTTGAGGTATTTCAAGATACGCTAGAACGATGAGGTTACAGCACCTATCACTGGAAAAAACTCTCTATAGTTAGATCTTTTCCACCAAACTACAAAACGGTCAGCACTCAGCAACACAACAGTTAGCTGGAATACCTCTTGCAAGTGCCAGATGAGCTTACAGATCTTTTTTTTTTTTTTTTCATTTTCGACGATACACGATATCGACAAAGTTTTTCGTCGCTTTTGGAAAGCTTTTTGCCTCTTAATAATGTAGAAGCCATTGACTTCGCGATTGGAAGTCATGTCTATGTTCGCTTAATGGCTGAAGACTGTGACCTGGGAAAATATTTCGCTGATCATATTTCATTTGCGTCATCACGAAGAAGTAGATGAAAGGACCGGAAAATCCGTGGGCTGACATAGAGTGGGAGCTGGAATGGGATGCTTTGGAGCCTAGTAGGCAACCAATGCTGGAAGTCCATCACAGGACAACCACACCAACTGAGTCTATCAGTTAGCTATGGATTGAATCCTCCAGGATAAATCCTGATTTTGCTCCAAGCTGTAATTCAAAGGACCTCTCTTGCTTATTCCGCCTTTTGTTAGCTCCCTAATGGGATTGTAAGCTTCTGAAATCCCGCCTTTCGGCATTGTTTCGTTTTGTACCTACGACTTTTTAGCGCTTTTTTGGCTTAGCCGACTTTTGCCATTCACGCAACATTAACTTCGCAGAAAGTTTGAAGGTCCGCCAAGAAATCTTTCACACACAAGGATATGAGGAGCTTCAAACTATTGTTTTTCGTTTTCGAAGCCATGGTAGGCCATCAGGTCTATGTTCTGTTTTGGAGTTTTGCTTCTATAGTTTAGCTCGTTTTTCCCACTTTTTAACCACCGCGCGTTCAGTTTTCAAATATTTTGCGTCCAGCCGCTGCGTCGGAGACCGAAGCCTTGTTTTTGTTGCAATAGCGCTGCCGCATCGCTTCTGCAGCACTTCTTTGCTTTTGCACAATATGCGTTTTTGGATTTACTTTCTTCTTGGTTGAAGCGGCAACGCTGCAGCATCTTGCAGGTAAGCACGGACTTGGTCGGTGAGCAAGTCCGTGATTCTCGAGAAGCGCTGCCGTCTTCCTCGGAAGCACTGCAGTGCAAAAACGGATGTAGAAAGATTCAGTCCGGAATCGGCCGAGAAGTGGACCTGCAGCATGCAACAAAAACGAGGCTCGGGAAGGCCGGGCGGAGTTGACAAGCGCTACCAGGAAAAGTATTCATTTCACGTGGAAAGTATGGTATTTCGAACAAGTGCGCAGGCGCTCAGGCGTGGAGTGCGAAAGTAAAATATTCATCTCATCTTAAACAGCGTTAGAACCACCAAGACATTCGCCATCCCCAGTAACCAAACAAGAATGGAAATAACATAATTTAAAATGACGTGCCTAATAAAAGATGATGTGCAACAGTCAGGTCGAACGTTGTGTCATGTTGATGAGTTTCGTAACTTAGGATTCCCATTCAAGTCTGATCTGAATGATTAAAGAGATGACATCTGGGCTATATGTAAACGCGCAAATGTGTTAATTCGCAAGTTTAGCAAGGCGGACCTTGATGTACGCGTGATCCCTCATTAAGAATGATCAGCTGCCCGGCCCACGACGTGAAACTGACTGGCTCTGAAATTTTTATAATATTCAGCATTTTCTTTTTTTCGTTCATTTACATCTCAGAAAGGCGATCATAAAGAAAGTACTACTATTCTCTGTTTATTATTGAATGATTCAGCCATGTGTACTAATCAGCGGAATCCGAAATTCATGGTACTAACTCACGCTAGGTTCTTTCAACAACTTTCTGACTTTGGTGACCCTAATTAGGGCTCTACTTAGGCAGTATGTCGCAATTATTCTTTCTCTATAATTGTATCATTTTTTCGTTGACCTAGGCAATTTACCAGTTTATGATTTCACGCTGTGATGCGCTAGTGAAAGTGGGCTAATGTCACTAAAGACATATGGGTACTGAGCCGGTCTGCTCGATTTGACAGGCTGCTTTTGAAGCAGCCGTCAAGCCTAAGCAGGACCTGAAATCAGCCAGTGGACTGTGAAATTTTCCCTTTTCTGGTAACGAGGTGGTTGTTGTTGTCTTTTCGAGATTTGATGATCTGGAACGAACGTTTTATTCAGAAATAAAACACTACGGTTAGCTGCATTAATTAATAAACGCATAAATCGGGTGATCGTTTGAGTGGAAAGTGTAGATTTCGAAAAAACAGTTCAGTATTTCATGGAGGTAGTAGGATGTAGTGCGGTAGTTTTCGAAAGTGTCACAAACCTATTTCGGATCAAATAAAAAACGTGCAAAACAGTTTGACCGGATGTTAGCATAGTTGACTCAGTAAAGATGAAAGCCTGTGGTCTAAATATTAATATAGTTTTAATATTATTACTAGCCTAAAGTCATATGAATATTAATATTTGTTGAAAAAAATAATGTGTTACTAGTAAGATAGTAGGCTGTTATTATAATGTTGTAATCATTATACTCCATTAGTCTAGCCTATCACATATTCGCTTACATTCGTTACGTTTTTGCAGATACCATGGTATCTGTTATCACGGTAACTGGATCTGCAATTAGTCGTTTTTGCAGTAACGGTGGTATCTGATATACGGTTGCTATGCAAAAATGACAGTTGCCGAAATTGCGCTTTTCCAAGTCGTCCCCCCCCCACAACAAAAAAAAATGATATTCAGTCACATCACTAAGTGCAAAACAACTTTCTCCTTTTTCAGATACCACAATCAGTTACCACTTTTTTTCTTTTTTTTTCAGTCACCACTTTTGGACCGTGGTATCTGAATATCAGATACCACGATAACTGGCTAGATACCACGATAACTGCAAAAACGCCTTTTGACCTTGGTATCAGATACCACAATAACTGCAAAAACGACTTTAGGCCGTGGTATCAGATACCATGGTATCTGCAAAACGCAGCTATTACGATAATGCGATAATAGGGTGGAAGCAGGGTGGAAGGCTTAGATTTGTTTCGATCTCTGTGTCTGTGAAACAATGTTGTCACTGGTCGCAGAATTCTGCGATTTGTCAGAGGTTTTCGACCCCGGATTCAGCTGTGAAAAATGTGTCACAGGAAATCGTAAAAATATCGCAAGTTCTGCGATTCATAGTATAGACCATGGTAGGACCATGGTAGATCATTCTGTGAAATTTTCGTCAAAATCTGAGAAATTGATTTTTTTGCCTGGTTTTAATTTCGCTGGAATGCCCCCGTTGATGAAACTTGGTCGGAAGATCCTTTGGGTCAAAGTACAGGTCAAGTTCGAAGATGGGCTCTGTAGCCCTATATTTGAGGGTGGGGGAGGGGTTTCAAATTAAGCGACAAACAGAATATTTTTTGAAAGCTGTTGAGATAGGTGATTTAGGGGTAAGGAGACATGCTGAATCCGAATATGAAATTTATTTTCTCGCCAGACCATTAGTTCGGCCGGAATCCGGCTAAAACCGGAGAATTTAAAAGTAAAAGTTTTATTTAAATTTTATAAGATGTTCGATTTGCGGGTAAGAAGACATGCTGAATTCCCATATGAAAATCATTTTCTCATCTGACATATAGATCGCTGGGAATCCGGCTAAAACCGTAAAATCTGTCAAAAGTAAACGTTTAATCTGAAGTTGATTAGAGGTTGGATGTAGGTGTAAGGAGACAAGGTGAATTCGTTTTTGAGCTTTAGTTTTTTGCTAGACAAGTATTTTGTCCGGAATCCGGCCGAAACCGGAAGTTCGTCAGAAGTAAGGAAGGAAGGAGATACGACGTACGTAGGCTTGAATATTTGAATATTTGACAGCAAAACGGATATCTGAATATATCTGAACTTGTTGAAATTCAGCTGGCGTATCCGGTTTGCACTGCCAAATACGAACTTGGTCTTCTCTGATTATTACCATTGGCCTTAACCTGTTTGTAAATATTAAAAGTAAAAAGGTTTAAGAAGTCTGTTGAAGACCGAATATCTACGAGACCGAATTGTCGGGAGCAAATATGAAAATTTTGGGATCCCATCGAATCCCTTGGTCTTGTTATCATGTAAAGCAACTTAAACTAAATTACATAGAAATTTTTTTCAATACTCTTATTATTCTTTACAGATATAGTCAGTACGTCTGACTGCAGGAAAGCACGAATGGGCCTGTGGGGCAGCCAAACGAAAAATATTATTTATTTATTAACTTTTAAATTCAGCTTTCGCCATAAACTACCAAACAAGTAAAAAAAAAAAAAAAAACTATGTAGGCTACAGCATCAGTGTGTCTCCAGCAGATGCTCCCAAACTGGTAGATTATGGAAGATGGGGTTTGCTGCCAGGAGATAAGACAGTTCTCCGACCGCCATAACCTTACAACCAAGGATGACAGGGCTTTCAAGCAAGCTCAGCAAAACTGCAGCAATGGTTCTGGACAAATGCCTGACTTATGCTTTCTCGAGCCGGCAGACGAATCAGACGCCTCCAGATTACAGTATGACCTGTTAGTACAACTATAACATAAAGCTAACGGAAAGAACTGGAAGCAATACGTCTTAAACAGCCTAATCTTAATTGCACTGTTCCCAAAACCAAATTTCCAAATTAAAACGTTCCCTCTCTTACAAACACTGTGCGCAAGGTCACTGAGGTGAGTATCATCCTTCAAATGCTCATTGACAAAAACAAGAGCTATGAGCTCATGTGGCACTTGTTACGAGTAGGTGGTGCAAGAAAGTAGATGAGAATGTCACGAAATACCACCTTCAACCTCCCTAGGTTTGGACCTAGAAATAGGATATCTAGTTTCACTCGAGTCTATGAGTATTTCTGGCATTGCGTCGGATCATCTAGGGCACTCGTTTGATTCCTAAACGTGCCACACCATTTCCGGTACCCCCCCCCCCCCTCCAACTCCCCCTGCCACGGCCGAATCTGGTTCGGACACATAAATTAGTCATCTAATGCATCTTCTCTTACCGCCTATCAAGTTTCACTCGAATCTGAGCATTTTTCGGGAAATTGCTCGAGCACCGTGCTCGGATTCGGTCCGAACCCTAAAATATGTCATCTAGGGCATGTGACTCATCATAACTGGGAATCACTGGAATTCTGGGAAACCTCCTCCAACTCCCCCCAAAGAGCCCCGGTAAGATCTGGTTCTATCAAGAACGTGTCTACAGGGCTATGCTTGTTTTTTGTTTTACCAAATTCTATCCCAATCCCTCGACTCTAAGCGTTTCACAAGATTTATGGTGGCCCCCTACAACCCCCCCCCCAGAAGTATCGGATCCGGTCCGGACTTCACATGGGACATCTGAGACGATAGCTCTTTCCACTTGCCAAGTTTCATTCAAATCCGATTCACCCGTTCAAAAGTTATGCATGCCACTAGATTCCGGATTCCCCATCCCTCCACGCTCCCCACGATGGTTGGATCGGGGAAACAGCTATTCTCAAGGCAGTCTGTTCGGGTCCCTGATATGCCTACCAAATTTCATCGTCCTAGTACCAAACTCGCGGGAACACCGAATTCCGCCCCCCCCCCCCAACTCCCCCCACAGTGCCCAAATCCGGCTCGGTTGTGTCAACGATGTATCTAGGACTTGAGCAGTTTCTTCCCACCAAGTTTCGTCCCAATCCCTCCACTCTAAGCGTTTCCCAAAATTTCCGGTTTCCCCCTCCGCCCCCCCCCCCCCCCCCAAAGTCACCGGGTCCGGTCCGGATTTTAAATGGGTCGTCTGAGGCACAAGATCTCTCCAAATATCCAGTTTCACTGCTATTCGATCACCCGTCCGAAAATTATAAAATACCTCAAGATTCCGGATTCCCCCTCCCTCCACTCCCCCTACGATGCTTGGATCGGGGAAGTGACTGAGCTTCATCATTTAAGGTCCCTGATATGCCTGCCAAGTTTCATTGTCCTAGCACATCTGGAAGTACGAACTAGCGGGATCACCGGAATTCCGCTCCCCCCCCCCTTTGACCCCCCACAGTGCTCGAATCCAGTCCGGTTATGTCAACAATATCTTGTGCTTGTTCTACCCACCAAGTTTCATCCCGATTTGTACACTCTAAGGGTTTTTCCAAGATTTCCGGTCCCCCCTCCAGCCCCCCCGAAGTCGCCGGATCCGGTCTGTATTTTAAGTGTGCCGTTGGAAACACAAGGTCTTTCCAAATATCAAATTTCATTAAGATCCAATCGCCGTTCAAAAGTTATAAATACCTCTAGATTTCGGATTCCCCCTCCCTCCACTCCCCCCACGATGCTCAAATCGGTGAAGTGACTATTTCCAACTTAATCTTTTGGGGTCCCTGATGTGCCTGCCAAGTTTCACCGTCCTAGCTTATGTGAAAGTGCCCGAACTAGCAAAACCTGGACAGACCGACAGACAAACCGACCGACGGACGGACAGAAATCGCGATCGCTATATGGCACTTGGCCGAAGGGCAAGTGCCATAATAATAAGTATCTGCTTTCAGTGACGTTGTAAACATTTCGTCCCGACAACACAATAGGATTCCTAGGTACAGAACAACCGATAGGTTAGGAAAGACATAGCCACCCTTTTCTTAGGATTGAACAGAATGTTAGACTCCTCAGCAAATGTATCACACATCCTCAGAAGTTTATTAAGACCGAACGCAAGAACAAGATCGTCGACGAAAAGAAAATGGTTAAAGCAAACTCCATCAACAAAGCAACCTGTATTTGAATCCTTCAGTCTTTGAGAAATGGAAGGGATTTAAAATCCTGGTGGCACCGAATCCCATCAGGTACTGTGTAAAAGGGGTAATCCACTTGCAGGGTAACACACTGAAGGAAATTCATATTTGTGCAGTTTTTCAGTGTTTGTGGCACTTTCATGGAAGAGAAGGTTACTGGTGTCACGATATGCAGAGAGGAGATGGGAGATGCAGAGAAGGCGTTGTATTTATAGGGGTATGCTCCTCTTCAGATACAATGCCCTCTCTGCGGCAAAACAGCGGCCGAGTCCAGTATACCTCAGCTGTTTTGAATCTCCGAAACAACGGTACCCTCAACTCTTCGGCTACCCTCTAGCCATTCGACAGAACGATAAGAATCCTACGAAACTAGCTCGATGATCTTGATTATTTGGTGAGAGCCCTTTGGAAGCTGAGGTAAAGCCGACATACTTTAGCCTAGGCCCATTGCCAATCAGTACCAATGGTTCGCCGAGTGAGGAAAGTTATCAGACCATCTTGATTTCGCGGTTTATTTGAATAGTGGTTAGTCGTTGCCAGGTCACGAAGTTTGCCTGGTTTCCGAATGATTACACTGGCTTTGTGGTATATCTTGCTTCTGTTGATCGGGTCTAACTGTGTCGAGAATAATATAAAGGAACCGTTTGTTGCCAAGTAACATGACTGGAGCATCCGCGTCAATAGAGAATAGAATGCCGTTTTGAATGATTTTCAGAAACCACATGACGGAAGAAATCGGAAAAGCATGGTGGTTTTCCCAGATTTTTTTTTCATTTTCGTCAGTTCCGATTTAAAAAAAATTGCATGGAATTGATGATGGTGTTGTAAAGCCTATCAGGAATTCCAGCTTGCGACTGCCAGACCCTATTCGTCTGTCCGCGTCATAATTCCTGAAGATAGCTACGGAACATCGAGATATCTTTTTTAATTTGGTTGATTTTAAATGTATTGATTGTTGGGCTGTTGTGGTGGGGATCGGCTAAAAGCAGGAAAGGAAAGGCAAAAGAAAAGCAGGCAAAGATACTAAAACCAGGAAGGGCACACTAAAACGGGGACAGAATTTGAAAAACTGGCAAGCCTTTCCTCTGTTTTATCCCGTGAGGGGTTGGCAACATACATTTGTAAAGTTCACCTTTTCCTCCTTAAGTACCCTGTCGGTATGCGACTAAAATCATCCGAGTTCAGCGAGGGGTTGGCAACTAAGATATTTCAGGTCCACCATTTCTTTCTTGGTTCTAGTAACTTTTCACGGATAGTACCTTAGAGTACTAAAACAAGGAAAGAAATTGAGAATTCTAAATAATTTTTCTTTTGGGGGTCGGCAACTATCTAAATTCATGATTCACCGTTCCCTTCCTCGTTTTAGCAGCTTTGAGGGTCGGCAATTAAGATATTTCAAGTCCATCATTTCTTTCCTTGTTATAGTACTCTAAGGAACTATCCGAGAAAAGGTACTAACACGAGGAAAGAAATGGTGAACTTGACATATCTTAGTTGCCGAGCCCTTACAGCTACTAAGACGAGGAAGGGAACGGTGAATCATGATTGATAGTTTAGTCGCCCACCAACAGGGTACTAAAAGGATGAAAAGATGAACTTTTACAAATGTAAGTTGCCTACCCCTCAAGGGATACGAAACAGAGGAAAATTGCACGGTGCAGCTTGCCAGTTTTTCGAATACTAAAAGGAGGAAAAGGGGAACTTTTACAAATGTAAGGTGCCGACCCGTCATGGGATACTAAACAAAGGAAAGGCTTGTCAGTTTTACGAATCCTCGGTTTCTGGTAATTCTTTCCCCGTTTTAGTTTGCCCTTCTTAGTTTTAGTATCTTTGCCTGGTTTTCTCTTGCCTTTCCTTTCCTGCTTTTAGTCGATCCCGTTGTGGTGTTGATAGTTTGATTGCCCGATAAGCTTTATCCTAGAACTATGTCATGTCATGATATATCATATCTTAATATTGTCACGACTGTCAAGGTATAATTGGAGACTTCAGGGATGATCATATGTGAGGGTCTCCTGTCATACTTTCATCTCCAAGAAATTGCCTTGGCCATTTCTTACAGAAATCGAAGCTGTTGATGGGCTGTTAAAGGAAAGATGAATTCTGTAATGTTAACCTTGTTTTGTTTTATGTCATAATTGATCTGTGACATTTGCCAAAAAAAAATAACAAAGAGAAAAAATATATTTAAAGGACACCTGAACAATGAAACCATATTTGAACACGCCATGGAGAATAAATTTACAGACATGGCCACGGAGAGCATTCTTCTCCTGACTGTGACGTTTTCAAAATAGGGATGTTCGTTTCTGGAGGTTTGCACATGCAGACTCCAAGACAAAAAGCGCAATTCATTCAAATCTTATACAGCGCTGACTGGATCGTATTCGAATTTCTTCTAGATATACGTTTGGGCTTAATTGGTTAAAAAATATTCCAGGAGAAGGGTTGATTGGAGGACCTTTTGCTCATTTCTAAAATTGTTTGGTACTGAAATAAGGACAGACGCAAAATGGAGCAAAAATCATAGCTTGGAAACACTATTTCGTATTTGGATTGGATTTTCTGCAGGCAATGTTAACGGAAGTCATACAGATAGGGATGATACTTGGTACTCTTCATTCAGGTGTCCTTTAATTATACGACCAAAAATAAAACTTAATCAAAAAGACTGACCGAAGAAACCGACATGAAACCTACGAACCACTTTACCGTTACCAAGACAAAGTGGTCTATGCCCGGTTTGCTTTCCTCGTTTCGATTTTAAAAGAGAGCCTTCGCCTGATGAAAATGGGGGAGAGGGCTTACAGTTTGTCCAAGTTGTTGTTTTTCCTCGTGTAAAAGTGTGAACATTTTTCGTCTGGACAATATTTCGCTATTCTTAAAACGGCACTTGTTATTTACAATAATTCTGAATAAATAAATAAATAACTATCGTTTGAGATTCATTTTCATTCTTCGTCGTCGTACTCTTCTTCTTCTTCTGTGGGTTTGGGGGCAGGAGCTACTGGTCGCTTCTCCGCAACTTGATCCGACCTTCTCTGGGACTCGATTGGTCGGTAGATAGGGACTTGACCCTCAGGTCTTTGCTGGGGCCTGGTTGGACTGGGAGCTGCGTTTCTCTGGGTTGGCTGGCCTGTAATCGAATTGTCCGTTAAATTCTTCTGCTTGTGTTTCTTCCCTGTTAGTTTATTAGTTTTTTCAAGTTTGACTCTCTCTCTCTCTCATTTTCTTTTTCTACTTTGATTTATTTGTTTCACACTGGAGCTAGCAGGCCAGTCTACCCAGACACTTGATCTGCATAACAGACCAGGTTAACTGTCTTTGTTGACAAAATTCAAAAGAAAGCCAACAAACATGGCTACTTACTTTCTGGTCTCCTTGGCCTTTCCTCTGGCCTCTGTTGCCTCTCCTCTGGTCTCTCGTTTCTCTCCTCAGGTCTTTCCTGTCTCACCGGTCGATCGAGATCTGGGGCTCTGAAGTCGTCGTTACTGAAGAAAGCGTCCTGGGCGTTGAACTGCTGTTGGCTGTATGGCCTTTTCTGTTGCTTCTGGATGTTCCTCTGGGGAGTTTCAGAAGCCTGTCTGTAGTTCTGCTGCTGTTTGGCAGGGTTGCCCTTTTCAAGGTTCATCGGGTGGCCAGGCTCGTAGTCTTCAGGGTAGTAACGATCGGCGTAGGTGGTATTGTCGTCGTTCGTGGATTTGTACAGGTAGTCGTTGACAAAGTGGTATTCTGTGGAACGCTTGCACACATTGTCGTTGGTAGCTGGGATGCAGATAAGATGGACCTGGCGAGATTTGGTGTGATTAGTCACAAAACTGGATGGAAATTCTTACTATCCAAACCGTGTCGTCGTTGAACAAAGTTTTAATAACTCTGGAATAAGCTTTTGGCACATCTCACATGGTTTCTATAGGTACGGGACAAGAGTTCGGGTATCCTAGCACTTGTCATTCGTTCTAGTCTCTACTCGATTGTTTAGCTCATCACCCGGCTAGACAGACAACTTTTGACAAGCCTCCGTGACGTGGGCGTTGACCTCGTTGGGATCCCAAAACGTAAGTGGAGGGATACCTATGACATCGCAAAAAGTTGTCCGTCTGTCCGCACGATAACTCTCGAAGGGTTTGAGATATTTTGATGAAACTTGGTGGGAGGATCCTTTGGGTCAAAGTATAGGTCAAGTTCGAAGATGGGCTCTGTAGCCCTATATTTGAGGGTGGGGGAGGGGTTATTATTTGAAAGCTATTGTGATAGTCGATTATGAGGTAAAAAGACATGCTGAGCACGATGGTGAAAACCATTTTCTTGTCGGACAAGTAGTTCGTCCGGAATCCGGCAAAAATCAGAAAGTCTGTTAAAAGTAAAAGTCGCATTTGAAGTTGATTAAATGTTTGATTTAGGGGTAAGAAGACATGCTGAACGCGATGGTGAAAACCATTTTCTCGCTGGACATTTAGTTTGTCCGGAATCCGGGAAAAACCGGAAAGTTGGTTAAAAGAAAAAGTTTCATTTGAAGTTAATTAAATGTTTGTTTTAGGAGAAAGAATACATGCTGAAAATGATGGTGAAAATCATTTTCTCGCCGGAAAAGTAGTTCGTCCGGAATCCGGCAAAAATCGGAAAGTTTGTTAAAAGTAAAAGTATTATTTGAAGTTGATTAAATGTTTGATTTAGGGGTAAGAAGATGTGTTGAACACGATGGTGAAAACCATTTTCTCGCCGGACAACTAGTTCGCCTGGAACCCGGCCAAAACCGGAAAATATATTAAAAGCAAAAGTTTTATTTGAAGTTGATTAGATGATAAATGTAGGGGTAAGAAGAGACGCTGAGTCTGTATATGACAATCATTTTCACCCGGACATATAATTAGTCCGGAGTCCGGTTGTACCTGCATTTTTTTTAAGCCAAAGTTTTATTTAAAGTTGATTAGACGTTCTTTATGGGGATAAGGAGATACGCTGGATTCGTTTCTGAATTTTCTTTTTTTGCTGGACTAGTAGTTCGCTCGGAATTCGGGCGAAACCGCAAATTTGGCAGAAGTAAAGCAGGAAGTTTCGGTCAGTATCGTCAAAATAGAAATGTCTTATAGAGGTATAGACAGATAGATAGATAGGATATCTGAACTAGGTTTTCTCTGATGATTAGCCTAGCGAAGACTGGATCTGGCGAAGACAAGACCCAATGGTCTGGATCAAATCTTAGATTTGTGGGATCCCATCGACACCTTTTGTCTTGTTTTGTAATGAACACGAGGAAATCGCTGACATGGTCTATACCCTGGATCTCCGTTGGATAGGGTTGTCACATTGCTTGGATCAGCAAAGTGTCTCCTGTTGGATCCCAAATGGAAGACAGAAATAGGTGTTGAGGCGAATCTGATAAAGCGGAATAGTCCAGAAATGTCAATTTTACATGTTCGGCCTAACTTTGCAGTCACGCCAAGAGCCCGGAAAAACGTAGTTTTAAAATACTGCAGCTGACTGAGTTTTTTGTCCAAGTTAAATATTTCTCGAGATTCTAATTTTATATCTTTGTGTTTTCGTTTCGTTATTTCATTGATTGGTTGGACGAGAGTTGACTGCTCAACCTGTCTGGGCATTGTATAGACAAAACTCCGCTGGAAGAGGACTGGAAGAGACCCTTGCCAAGAAGGAAACAAATATCGCTGAAGAATATCCGAGCTCACGTATCCGTCTTGCGTAATTCTTTAGAGGTATTTTTTTCTTGCTAGTACATTTTTTCATATATTTCTCGTTTTGATGGATTAAGTGAGTTGTCATATTATTCATTATTACATTATTATTTACAAACTTCTAGAAATATTCATAAAGCGTACCTGGTGGAAGGAAGCTCCAGCTGGACACAACCATGAGTGTCTAACTTTGCCCTGGCAGTAGTGGAAGACCTCGCAGTTGAGTCCCTCATCAGCATAGTATCCATCTTTCTTGTCGTCACAGCTGAACTGGCTGTCTTTGAGAAGAACGGTAAGTCGGTCGGGTTCCACCACATCCTCATCTTCTTCAGTGGACTCCTCAATGTCTTGCTGGGGGATTGGCCGTCTCCTCTGTTCTTGCTCGTAATTCTAAAAATGGATATAGATACTAAAATATCCTCTACTCATTCCTGGATAAATATTACCAATGGTATCCATGGGATCCTTACCGACGTAGGGTTTTAGGGTTTAGTTTTGCTCATAATTGGATGCTGTAGGCGTGAAATCAAGGTTCACGGTTTATGATCGGAAGGAAATATTACACTATAAAATTCTTAGTCTAATTAGAAACATTTCCGGCTTCTTGCTGAACAGTCTCATGGTCCATTTACACACTGCGTAAAATCCGAGCGTATTTTGAAATATGAGCGTTTTTTACGCACGTTTTGAGCTTGAAAAGATTTCTAGCAATACGAACGTATTTAAATACAAAACGGACCGATCTCTCTAATACGTCCGTATTGCTAGAAATGTTTTCAAGCTCAAAACGTGCGAAAAATACGCTCGGATTTTACGCAGTGTGTAAACCCACCATCACCTAACTGAAACCTAGCAGCTTATTGTATAACGGTAGCCCTTTACGAATTTATTATATTTTGTTTACCCTTTGCCACAGCGCTGCATAATACAGTTTCCTTAGAACTTAAACAATCTCGGTTTCCGGAGGATTCTGACCCGACTGGGTAGGCTGCTGGGTAGGCTGCCCTAATTATATAGTATGTTAAAGAAAACTACTTCTCATGATAATGGCTTTCCCCGGGTCACTCTTGAAATCTGAGATTTTCTCTTTGCCTCTCCCCTCCCAAGATAGACATATTTATTATTTAAGTACTTTACTCTTAATTAATATTATTCGGATTTACTTTCTTGGTATTCGGTTACGGTGGGATTTTCAAACAAATAAAATGTCCAATTAACCTCCTACTTAAATGCTATTTGTGGTTTGTGTGGTTATTTGGTCTATGCGGCTTTATTTTTGCCACGTTCCTCAGTTTTATAAATTCATGCCTCATTTTACGGCAAGATTGCCTTAATTGGGAGCTGGGAGCCCCCCCCCCTCCCACCCAAAATTGACATATTTATTATTAGGTATTTTACTCTAATTAGTATTATTCGGATTTACTTTCTTGGTATTCGTTACGGTGGGATTTTTAAATAAATAAAATGTCCAATTAACCCCCTACTTAAATGCTATTTGTGGTTTATGTGGTTATTTGGTTTATGCGGCTTTATTTTTGCCACGTTCCTCAGTTTTATAAATTCATGCCTCATTTTACGGCAAGATTGCCTTAATTGGGAGCTTGGAGCCCCCCCCCCTTCCCACCCAAGATTGACATATTTATTATTAGGTATTTTACTCTAGTTAGTATTATTCGGATTTACTTTCTTGGTATTCGTTTACGGTGGGATTTTCAAATAAATAAAATGTCCAGTTAACCCCCTACTTAAATGCTATTTGTGGTTTATGTGGCTATTTGGTTTATGCGGCTTTATTTTTGCCACGTTCCTCAGTTTTATAAATTCATGCCTCATTTACGGCAAGATTGCCTTAATTGGGAGCTCGGAGCCCCCCCCCCCTCCCACCCAAGATTGACATATTTATATACTCTTGATTAGTATTATTCGGATTTACTTTCTCGGAATTCGTTTACGGATTTTCAAATAAATAAAATGTCCAATTAACCCATCAAAATCACTTTTACTTTTCTGCGGTTAATCTGTTTACTATAGTTAAATGCTATTTGTGGTGTGTGTGGTTATTTGGTTTATGAAGCTTTATTTTTGCCACGTTCCTCAGTTTTATAAATTTATGCCTCATTTTACGGCGAGATTGCCTTAATTGGGAGCTGTTTCTGAAATCTGCATGCTGAAAATATACGGTTTCTCTTTGCGTCAAGTAAAAGTCGAGTAGCAATAAACTTGGACGGTTTTCCTTAATTAAAAAAAAAAAAAAAAAATCACGAAGAGATGAACGTTGTGTCAGTTCATAGATAACCATGCTGTAAAACTTGACTTTAAACATTTATGTGACCGACCGGTCTTCATAAAATGCACATGAATAATAATTGTCGTAGTTATTGGACAAGGAATCCGGAATAGCTGGTACATGAGTTGGGATGAACTACTCGTTTTTCGGTGATGTATATCTTCGTTGCGCAATGGCCCTTTGACAAAAATTAAGGAAGATTTTATTTTGATAGAGCGAAACGGATACGTCAGCTGAATTTGATTATACCTATATTTCGGTGCTTCTTGACAAGCATTTTCTTCAGGCTCGCTCAAGTTGGAAAAATGAACTTGTCAGGGACCAAAATATAGCTCTAATAAGATTCAGCTGACTGTCTCCGTTTTGCACTATCAAATATCATTTGCAGTCAGCTCGGGCTGAAGGAATATTTAAGGAAGATTTTGTCAAACAGTGCTGCTAAAACTTATTTATGTTATTTCACTATACAATTACTTGTTAAGTATAATGTATACTTGAAAACTCTTACGCACCTGTCTCACCACTTTACACCACAGACATGACATCAAAGCGTTTATTGCACGCTATTATCTCATTGGGTAGGCCTGCTCTGTTATTTTCCATTGTAGTGTTGGGGCTCTCGAACTAATCAATCATTCAGATTTGCTCCGTATGCTTTGAAAAACCTGCATGTTTGACAGCAACATTTTCGATATGTCTTATCGTCACGTCAAGCTTAGAAAGTTTCGAATGTCGAGTTTGATTTTCCAGACAGACGGACTGACAGGTTGAGCAATTAATTAAAAAGTTTAGCTCAAGGTGTTGCAAAATGTAGGGCAAAACTTTCGCGGATCTTACGAAGGTTGATGCACTGTTTTGGTGATACTTGCAGGAAGTTTCGCAATTCATCAGCAATAAAACGTGAGAATCAAGAAAAGTTTGTTTCTTTCACTGATTTCTACTGGATTAATGCAAATGATAACTAAATGAGTTTATGATAGCTGAGTCATAAATTCAAGTAGGACCAGAAATATTTTTTTGTAAATGATTTTTTTTATTCTTAGCTTGAAATTCTTTGTGTGTTCCCAAGAAATGTATTAAAATCTAAGTATGAATTAGAAAAGTACCTGCTTGGATCTGCTAGCAGCAATCTTAATCTTATCAGTATTGGGTCGCTTCACGATGACGGGGGTCTGGATGTCAGCAGCCTCGTCTTCATCTTCGTACGCCTGTGGTCGCTTGAACTGTCTTCGTTCTTGCTGCTGGTTGGATGGAGCTTGGCGACGAGCCGGAACTCTTGGTTTGATTTCCTCTTCTTCCTCTTCGAAGGAATCTTCTCGGGCCTTTAGAACGGGACGCACGGGGGATCGCTTCTGGGCAGCAAGCTTTTCTTGAGCCTGAAATTGGGAGTCACTAAGATTGCTGATACGGGACAAAGAAGGAATTAATTAATTAAGTAGTTAGGTGTTGTAGCCTGTGGTGCTATGACTAAGACAAATACGGCCGAGACGTGAGCAAGTAAAATATTCCACATTTTTCAACAAAAGTGTACTTCTATATTTTAGCTAGAAATTTATTTATTAAAGCAATTTTAAATATTTTCAGAAGAGAGTTAAACCATTAGAATAAAGTTGACGAAAAAGTTAACTGAAGAGACAATTATCCTATTTTATACTTAAAAAATGAGGAAAAATAATTTTACCTTTTGTCTGGCTTCTGCTGCTTTCTCTTGTTCTTGATTCTTTAATTCTGCTTCTCGTCTTGCTTCGGCTTCTCTCCTTGATTCGGCTTCTCGTTTCGCTTCGGCTTCTCGCCTTGCTTCTGCCTCACGCCTTGCTTCAACCTCACGTCTTGCTTCTGCCTCACGTCTTGCTTCTGCCTCACGTCTTGCTTCTGCCTCACGTCTCGCGTCAGCGTCCTTGGCCGATGCCCTTGATGTCGTTGAGGCAGCTACTGTTGTTGTCTCTGATGATGGATTTCTAGCCGGCTGCTGAACATCCTCATCGACATTCTCGTCCGAATCCGGTCCGAAAACTGCTGGTCGTTTGAACTCCGACCTTGGGAACTCAGGTGCGAAAGGTCTGAGCTGATCGGGCTGTTGCTGGGATTGGGAATTCTGTCGCTGTTGTGGTGCTCCTTGATTCTGGGGTCGCACGCCTTGTGCAGGTCGAATTCCACCCTGAACTGGTCTGCCGCCTACTTCCGATACTCTTCTACTGCTCTGTGGCTGCGGTCGACTCTCACTCGCCGTCCCTTGCGCTTTGCTCCCTCTTGGTCCGGGAAAGGCTAGTCCTGAGATAGAAAACATCTGCGCATGAGCGCACCCTAACGCAAGTACACACACGGTAAAAACTGCCAACTTCATCTTCGCCAGCACTAATCAGATGACACACTGCGACTGATGTGTTGTGGTATGAAAAGCTTCATTTATATAGTAAAAGAAACTGAGCCTGCCTCCGGACTTGTGCCTTTAATGCACGAGTCTTGACGCTTTCAAACGTGCTTGGATCAAAGTTGATCAGGCAAAATTGATTTTGGACCCCGATTTACATTTTAGCGACCGGATTTTGCTTCGTCGTGCGAATCTATGACCACAAGCTGAGCTCACACGACACGTCCTTCACAAGGACGTAGGATTCGTTTGCATTAATTATGTCGGATGTGGAAGCAGAAGTAACTCCTTCAGTGTTTGCCCCGGTTATAGTTGTTGTATTTTTTTCTTAAACGGATACTTTGATTCACTGATAGGTCTATAGATTTGTCTGATTCAAGATTAAGAAATGTCAGGATTCGAACCATAGGCTAAGCGTATACTTCTTATTTATTTTTTTATTTGTCTCGTCATTTCGGCGGATTTGAGAGTCGTTTCTAATGATGTTTCTTCTGTCAAGTAAGAGTCAATCTAGCGTCCGGCTTTTGTACAGCTCTGTTGCTGTAAAGTTATTTTCCTATTAGACTTCATTTGTACTTTTTTTACACGTAATTTTAAAGTTGTCTTACTCTGGATATTGTCAATTTTCCCCGAAGTCATTTTCAGTAGCACAGAACTGCTAACTAAGTTAAACGTTAAAGACCTATGATGACCAGCGGCGTCACGACTGGGGGGGGGGGGCGCCTCCCTCCACTGCCAGTCGGTAAAAAAATAACCGAGTAGGCGCGAATTTTTTATTTTTAGTCAAAATAGTTGATTTTCTTCATGAAAACAGTAGTTTTTTTCTGAAAATTGGTCAATTTTTCGTCAAAATAGTGTTTTTTCTAAAAATCATTGGATTTTTTTGAAAATCAGTCGATTTTTTCAAAAATTTCATTTTCGTTTTTGAAAACAGTCGTTTTTTTCTGCAGAAAAATGTCGGTAAAATTACCAGCCAGTCAGTAAATGCCTCGTTCCCCTCCCCCCCCAAACATTTTGGCTAGTAACGCCTCTGATGACGACGCTTTAGAAAAAGACCAAATGTTTTGATTGGGTTCCTTAGGGCAATGTTCGGTTATTGTATATTTTCCATCTTTACGTGGCCTGTAAGCACGATTTTCCGTGCCCGCCTAGCCAGAATCATTAGGTGTTTCACTTCTTTAATTCCCTGTCTAATCCATATTTCAACTGGAATACGAATGCTAGTCGAAAACTGCTTGAATAATATGATCCAATTGATTCTTTATCTCAATGAACACTTATCCCACTCTATGTGTTCTATACCGCTTGATCAAGAAACTATAAGGATTCCAGAATACCCGGCATCAAAAGAAACAAAGTAGTGTTCCCGGCAGCAAAAAAAAAAAATAAAAAATTCCGATGTGTGTTTATTATTTCGACACCAATCGACTTCCACCAAATTTCTGATTTTTCCCGGTGCATGAAAAGTTCAGATATATATTCAGTAAAAAGAACCCACACTCTTAAATAATGGGCCCCTCCTCAAAGTTTACCTGTATCTTGATCCAAAAGATCTCACACCAAGTCCCAACCCAACAGTCCCTGTTGAGGGTTGTCGTGCTAACAGACGGACGGACGAACAGACTTGAATCCAAAATATTTGGTCCGTTGTATACCAATCGTCAATACTCTTCTCCTTGCCACAATCTCTTCCTCTTCATGAAAAGAAATAATTCTAGCCATTCCGCATTCTCAACTGCTTGGTTGCATCTTTCAGTTTGTTATTGCTTTGGTTAATAAGATGTGAATTTTTGTCATTGCTTTTTACTATATTTTGTACTTCGCTAATGTATTTCGAAGAAGAATAACACAAAAGTAGTGATAACAGACGACATTCTCTTTTGTTTAGTTATTTCTAAGCTAATTCTGACTGTCTAGATTGTTGTCATGTCAAGTTGACGATAGCCTACCATTATCGTCTTCTGCCCGATCTTCCTACTTTGGTCCTAAGAACCAACCAGCGGGAACGACGAGCAGCTGTTTAGCTTTCGACTTGTAAAGAGAAAGGATAAATAAAACACCAATCAAATTAATTGATGGTTATCTAATATCTGAAATGGGAACTTCGGTCTCTTATTATTATTAGTTGTATCACGTTGCACAGATACCAAGCGATAGAGTGTTCGAAATAAACGGAAAAGAAAAACCACCATGGACTGAAGATGAAGGTTGTAGTTCAATAACAAAATAATAAAGACCACGTGTCAATACATTTTTTATATCACTTTTCAGTAAGATCTTAGTTAAAGAAAACTTGAAAGTGGTCCTAAAGTATAAGGGTTCTGCTTGAAACAAATCTGCTCTCTGTTTCTTGATACGTACAACTTTTCTCTATATTTATGTTTTTTATTTATTTTTATTCGTAGCCTAGTAGTTTCACTGCTGGACTTGTTGGACGAATTTCCACAGCATTATGGTGGTATTTTGGCGGCGTCATAAGTCAGTACTGCAGTGAGCTTTTAGTTTCCGTAAATACGTTTTATCTGTTTTTGTCAACAAATACTTCCTAACAAGTAGCCGAGCGAAGAGAGGCGCTCTCACGGATCTGAACGATTATTGAAAGCGAAAGATTACGCGTTTACATTAGTTTGACAAGATTTGTGTTGCAGAATCGATTTAGGGTCAAAAGGACGCCATATGAACGGTGAAGTTCCCGTGCCTGATGTCTTGTCTCTTGACCCCCTTGATAGACTACCCTCATGAGAATAAGTGGACATGCTTGCTCGTTGAACCGAGCAGTCGTGCCTTATAATTTCCCTTCTCTCCAGCAGACATTTTGGGATACCAAAGCATAAATGTTATACCGTAAGAATGACTTCATAAAATTTGTCCGTCTGTCAGCACGATAACCTTCGCAGGGATAGAGATATTTTCTTCAAACTTGGTATGAGGATCCATTGGGTCAAAGTACAGGTCTAATTCGTAGGTATGCCCTGTAGCCCCATATTTAGGAGTGGGAGAGGGGTTTAGAAAATGTTTAAAAAAGCCAACGAGAAAGTCGATCTAGCGGTAATGAGACATGCTGAATCCAGTTCTGAAACTTATCATTTCGCCGGACAATTAGTTTGTCTGGAATCCGGCCGAAACCGAAAATTTGTTGAAAGTATTAGTTTTATCTGAAGTTGATTATATTTTCGGTTCAGGGTTAAGAAGACATGCTGAATCCGTATATGACAATCGTTTTCTCCCTGACATATAGTGCGCCCGGAATCTCGCCAAAACCGGACAATTTTCAAAAGTTTTATCTGAAGTTGATTCGAGGTCCGATGTAGCGGTAACGAGGCATGCTGAATCCGTAGGGTTAAATTATTTCCAGCCGGTCAAACAGTTCGCCCGGAATCCGGACAAAACCTGAAAATTTGTTAAAAGTTAAAGTTTATCTGAAGTTGACTAGAGGTTCAATATGGTAAGAAGATATGCTGAATTCCATTTGAGCTTTAGTTTTTTACCGGACAAACAGTTCACCCGAAATCCGGCCTAAACCGGGTATTTGTCAGAAGTAAGGCAGGAAGTTTCGATCAATTTCGTCAAAGTAGATATGACTAATAGGGGTAAACGCACATACTGAATCTATACCTGAATCTGGTTTTCTCAGATGATTAGGCAATAGTGTGTTTCTAAATTACAATAGTACAAATGTTCAAGGAGTCTGGCGAAGGCCGGATATCTACAAGACGCAATTATCTGTATCAAATATTGAATTTTTGGGATTCCATCGAAACCTTTGGTCTTGTTTCATCAAACTATCGGTTAGGTTGTGTCCCAAAAGATAGTCGTTGATCAAGAAGTGATTTGTCTGTATGTGTGTGGACGACGGTAGAGTGAAGTCAGCAGCATTTGAGGGGGACGGCAAGGTGAACAAAGGCATACGCTTGATGGTACGTTTCAGTCTCAGTTTTCGAAAAGCTTTCTTTCATTGTCCTATATGTAGTGTATCTAAGATATTCGTGCTGATGGCGAAGAAATACCGCTGCCACTTCCCCTCTTACCATAGCTAAAAATTTGCGGAAGGCTGCTACAGCTTCTTTATCTGGAATGTTACTTTACTACACCCGCGCACGAGATCATGCAATGATAGTTTCTTATATTAATTGGTAAGTTTTTGGGATCCCAAAACGTAAGTGGAGGGATACCTATGACATCGCAAAAGTTGTCCATCTGTCTGTCCGCACGATAACTCTCGAAGGGATTGAGATATTTTGATGAAACTTGGTGGGAGGATCCTTTGGGTCAAAGTACAGGTCAAGTTCGAAGATGGGCTATGTAGCCCATATAGCGCTATATTTGAGAGTGAGCGAGGGGTTTCAAATTAAGGGACAAACAAAATATTTTTAAACAGCTAATGTGATAGTCGATTATTGGGTAAGAAGACATGCTGAGTACGATGGTGAAAACCATTTTCTTGCCGGACAATTCGTTCGTCCGGAATCTGGCAAAAACCGGAAAAGTTGGTAAAAAGTAAATATTTCATTTGAAGTTGATTAAATGTTCGATTTAGGGCTAAGAAGTCATGCTGAACACGATGGTGAAAACCATTTTTTCACCGGACAACAAGTTCGCCAGGAATCCGGCCAAAACCGGAAAGTTTGTTAAAAGCGAAAGCTTTATTTGAAGTTGATTAGATGACAGATTTAGGGGTAAGAAGAGACGCTGAGTCTATGTATGACAATCATTTTTTACCCGCATATATAATTAGTCCGGAATCTGGTTTTGACCTGAATTTTTGTTAAGTCAAAGTCTTATTTAAAGTTGATGATATGTTCTTTACAGGGATAAAGAGATCCGCGGGATTCGTTTCTGAATTCTCTTTTTTTTTTGCTGGACTAGTAGTTCGCTCGGAATTCGAGCAAAACCGGAAATTTGGCAGAAGTAAAGCAGGAAGTTTCGGTCAGTATTATCAAAATAGATATGGCTTATAGAGGTATATCTGAACTTGGTTCTCTCTGATGATTAGCCTGGCGAAGACTGGATCTGGCGAAGACAAGACCCAATTGTCTGGATCAGATATTAGATTTTTGGGATCCCATTGAAACCTTTGGTCTTGTTCTAGCCTTGTTTTAAGTTGCCTTGCTAGCAACATTGCGTGCGATAATTTTGCCAAGCGAATCCGACCGTGACCTCTTAGAACCTAGCTTCTCTCTTCAGATCTTCCTCCTTCCTACATTTGGTGATAATCTTTTAGCTCCTTCGGTTCTTGACTTCAACTTGACTTCCACGTTCAAAGGCATTTTTAGAAGGAAATCGGACCGTGTTTTCTTAGGGATAGAATCCTGGTATTGCATTTAACATCTTTCAAAGATTGGCGAGTGAGGTCACCGTGCTAAAAAGTATCTTCATAACTTTTATACGCTTAAAGGACACCTGAATGAAGAGTACCAAGTATCATCCCTATCTGTATGACGTCCGTTAACATTGCCTGCAGAAAACCCAATCCAATTACGAAACACCGTTTCCAAGCTATGATTTTTGCTCCATTTTGCATCTGTCCTTATTTTAGTACCGAGCAATTTTAGAAATGAACAAATGTCTCCAATCAACCCTTCTTCTGGAATATGTTTTAACCAGATAAGTCCAAACGTCTATCTAGAAGAAATTCCAATACGATCCGGCCAGCACTGTACAAGATTTGAATGAATTGCGCTTTGGAGTCTGCATGTTCAAACCTCCGGAAACAATCATCCCTATTTTGAAAACGTCACGCTCAGGAGAAGAATGCTCTCCGTGTCCATGTCTATAAATGCATTCTCCATGGTGTGTTCAAGTATGGTTTCATTGTTCAGGTGTCCTTTAAGAATTTCGAACGTCGTAGAGCAAACCTATATTCCGGGAGGCATTTCTTTGCGATCTGCTTATTCAGCTAAGCTTGAATTTACGGATACATATCCAGTAATGAATAAGCCTTTTGGATGCCTGAAGGATAGGTATGTGGCCCAGCAGACTTCATGTATCGTGCAGATGAGAGCTGTCACTACTGTAATTTTCGATTTCTTTACCGATCCGACAGCTGAAAAATTCACTTTCAGGTTTGATGGTCGTGAATGTTGGACATGTTCATTTTGAAAAGTGCATTGATAGACTTTTCTTTGGCTCAGGATTTACCAGATCCAATGATGTTCAAAAGCCGACCTATTTTGGTTTTTCAGTAATCTCTAAAATGATCGATATCGTCCAGTAATGCCATATGTTGGACGTAATCGAGATGAGTTTTCTTTTTTCAGCGATCCGGTTTAGCACTGTAGATCTAGTTGGCTTGCCTAGCCTGATCGCAATCGTAATTAGTTGACAGTTTTGTTTTATAATGGGGTGTAAGGGGGGGGGGAGTGTGGTCTCGAGATTTTTTCTGAAGCTGTTTCTAAATTTTCTTGGGGGAGGGGGGCTGTCACAGGTGAGGTAAAGTAAGAATATGTTCGGGGCTGAAATCTTCGACCTACCTATGTGTAAGTGGCCGTTCTGCCCAATCTTGACCGCAAATCATGTCTTCAAGTGGTATTGCGGCCTTCTTGGCTAGGGTCATGTTCAGGTTCCAGACGCTCAAGTCCCTGATATAATGCGCCATATATGCATTGTGTATTAATTTTCATGACATGGGGATGTGAACTGATTATATGATTTTGCCTTTGGGCTTGATCACAGTTCCTGCTTCTATCTAGTGGTCTGCGAACTATATTCACAATCCCGTCGGTAGCTCAATTGGTGAAGGGCCGTCTTGTAAGCAGAGAGTCCTGGGTTCAAATCCCTGCCGCGGAGCATTTTTGTTTTTCAGTTCCCTACTTATATATATATCGCTCTAATAAAATTACGATTGTATCTGGGGCTGAAGGGATATTTAGGAGGAGGATCCTTACGAAGAATAGACGAAATAACGCTATATCCCGCAGGAGCTATAGGATGATTCAAGGAGCGTGTTCCATCCTACTTACCGTAGTTACTACGCATGACGTCACGAATTCTGTTTTTTTGCCGTCAAGGCTGGAACGATTTTTCTATTTTCCAGCAGGATCTCATGCCAGGGGAGAATCCGACCAATCACGTTACAGAGATGCGTAGTTACTACGCTCCCGAGCATGGTAAGCAAATAGTAACTATTAGTTACTATTCCGACAAGGTTGGAACGGTCAGCGTAGTAACTTTTCGTGAGGATGGAACGGAAATAGTAACTAATTGTAACTATTGTTAGGAGGGTGGAACACGCTCAAGGTGTCGTGGTGTCCTGGATTGATAGAACCGTGATAGGACCCAGCCTCTTTTCTTTTGTTGTCGGGAGAAAGAGCCCGAACCTCGTTCCGAACTATTCGAGCTGAACCATAGGACGGCGTTTGTATGTTCCGTTTTTCGCAAAATGTGATCCATAAAGTATAAGATTTAAGATAAGATTTAATTGCACAAAAAAGCCAAAAGGCCATGGCAACTAGATATATATTGGCGCTCAGACGAGATTCTGTCTTTTTACGATAACTTTTCATGGTAAATTAATTTAAAAAAAAAATTCTATTATTCAACCTCGTCTTCGCATATAGACCATCAGTTTTTCTGATTCACGTTTTCGGATTGAATTGAAAATTGATATGTTCCTATGGTCAACGTTGTGAACTTTACGAAAAAGGTAGAACTAAAACTAAAATCAAACGGAAACAAAGTGAGAACTGGACACAGGTTTACGGAACGAGTTTACGAACTTGCCGTCTCAGCCGTGCAGAATCAGATTTGCTCTGTTCCCTGCAGAGATAACCTAGTCGTACCGTTCCAACTTTTTCTTTTGGTCAGTTTCTTTTCCTGTTTCAGCTTTATGTCGATTTTCAGTCTGGGCGTTTCACCGCGGTCCTTCGGCGAGGCTAGTTCTGGGTGTATGTGGACTGAGGGGAAATAGAAGGGGTCCTTTGAAGATGTTTGTGGTCGGTTAACTTAACAGATGCTGAACTGTGAGAACGGTGAGAATGAAGGATTAGCTTTCACAGACAGCCAATCTCGGCCGTCAGTCGGTGCTTGCCTAGCTTAACTAAGGTAACCAATCTTCTGGCAAAGCTTTCTTCAAGCAGTTTACAGTAAAACTAATGACATAAACCGACCAAGAAGATTTCCATTTAAATGGACCGATTGCCTCAATAAGGGATGTTCTTTCCCCGCTGTAAATTACCTTTTGGGATTCCCAAAACGCAAGTGGAGGGATACCTATGAATCGCAAAAGTTGTCCGTCTGTCTGTGAGCACGATAACTCTCGAAGGGAATTATATCTTTTGATGAAACTTGGTGTGAGGATCCTTTGAGTCAAGGGAAAGGTCGAGTTCGTAGAGGGGCTCTGTAGCCCTACATTTAGGGTGGGAAGGGGTTCAAATTAAGGGGCAACAAAATATTTTCAAACAGCTAATGAGATAGTCTATTAACGGGTAAGAAGACATGCTGAGCACGATTAAGAAAACCATTTTCTCGCCAGACAAGTAGTTCGCCCGGAATCCGGCCAAAACCGGAAAGTTTGTTAAAAGTAAATGTTTTATTTGAAGTTCGATTTAGGGGTAAGAAGACATGCTAAACATTGATGTTCAAATCATTTTCTACCCGGGCAAGTAGTTCCCCCGGAATCCGGCCAAATCCGGAAAATTTGTTAAAAGCAAAAGTTGTATTTATAGTTGAATAGATATCCGAGTTAGGATTAAGAAGAGATGCTGAATCCGTATATGACAATCAATTTTACTCGGACATATAGTTCGCCCGGAATCCGTCTGAAACTGGAAATTTTGTTATAAGTTACATTTTTATTTGAAGTTGATTAGATGTCGGAAATAGGATATGCTGAATTCGTTTTTAGCTTTATTTTTTTCGCAGGACAAGTAGTTCCGGAATTCCGCCGAAACCGGAAAATTGGCAGACGTAAGGCAGGAAGTTTCGATCTGTTTCGTCAGAACAGATATGACTGGGTAAACACACATGCTGAATCCATGTCTGAACTTGGTTTTGTCAGATGATTAGCTCTTTGGCCTTAATCTGTTTCTAAATTTTAATACTAAAAATTTTCAAGGAGTCTGGCGAAGACAAGACCCAATCGTCTGGATCAAATATCAAGATCAAATATATATTTGGTATCCGATCGAAACCTTTAGTCTTGTTGTGTAATGACTTTATCACAGTATTTGCACTTGCCACTATTTTTTTTTTTTCTTAAAGAAAATCTTGCAAACTAAATATACAAACTGAACTATCTTAAGATCGGTCATTTTAACAACTGTCAATTATCAAAGATCTTCCATATGCTTGTTAGCTCCAGTTCTCAGTTTTAATCCTTCAAGGTAATACTTGATTGAACCTTACCTGATTGGCTAAAGATATACAGGTATGCATGTTCTGCCAGCCCACGACATTACGGGATCGACTAAAAGCAGGAAAGGAAAGGAAAAGCATGGTGCACGAGAAAAGCTGGCAAGCATACCAACACCAAGAAAGGTAAACTAAACCGAGGAGAGTTGCACCAGAATTGAGGGATAGGAAAAAATGGAAAGCTGCACCGCTCCTTTCCCCTGTATGGTATCCTGTGAGGGGTAGGCAACTTACATAGTTAACGTTCGCCATTTCTTTCCCTGTATTAGGATCCTGTCAGGAGTAGGCGATTAACATCCTTAGGGTCCAGTGAGGTGTCGGCAACTATCAAAAATTTAAAGTCCACCATTTCTTTCTTCGTTTTAATATCCTGTCAGGGTGTTTAGTATCCTGTCCGCAACTAATGTCAGATTTTCTTTCCTCGTTGTACTATCAGTAAGCAGCTAACTAACCCCTTTAACGTAGGCAATTAACATCCTTAGAGTCCAGTGAGAGAGTCCTATTTTTGGGATCCCAAAACGTAAGTGGAGGGATACCTATGACATCGCAAAAGTTGTCCGTCTGTCCGTCCGTCCGTCCGTCCGTCCGTCCGTCCGTCCGTCCGTCCGTCCGTCCGTCCGTCCGTCCGTCTGTAAGCACGATAACTCTCGAAGGGAATGAGATATTTTGATGAAACTTGGTGAGAAGGTTCGTTGGGTCGTCGGACCAGTCAAGTTCGTAGATGGGCTTTGTAGCTCTACATTTAGGGGTGGGGGAGGGGATTGAAAATAAGGGACAAACAAAATATTTTGAAACAGCTAATGTGATAGTCGATTATGGGGTAAGAAGACATGCTGAACACGATGGTGAAAACCATTTTGTCATCGGACAAGTAGTTCGCCCGGAATCCGGCCAAAACCGGAAAGTTTGTTGAAAGTAAAAGTTTTATTTGAAGTTGATTAGATGTTCGATTTAGGGGTAGGAAGACATGCTGAAGACGATGGTGAAAATTATTTTCTCGACGGACAAGTATTTCGCCCGGAATCCGGCCCAAAACCGGAAAGTTTGTTGAAAGTAAAAGTTTTATTTGAAATTGATTAGATGTTCGATTTAGGGGTAGGAAGACATGCTGAAGACGATGGTGAAAACTATTTTCTCGATGGACAAGTTTTTCGCCCGGAATCCGGCCCAAACCGGAAAGTTTGTTGAAAGTAAAAGTTTTATTTGAAGTTGATTAAATGTTCGATTTAGAGGTAGGGAGACATGCTGAAGACGATGGCGAAAACTATTTTCTCGACGGACAAGTATTTCGACCGGAATCCGGCCCAAACCGGAAAGTTTGTCAAAATTAAAAGTTTAATTTGGAGTTGATTGGATGTTCGATTTAGGGCAAGAAGACATGCTGAACACTTATGTGAAAACAACTTTCTACCCGGACATGTAGTTCGTCCGGAATCCGGCCAAAACCGGAAAACTGTTGAAAGTCAAAGTTTTATTTCTAGTTGATTAGATAAGCGATTTAGGGGTAAGAAGAGATGCTGAGTCCCTGTGTGACAATCGTATTTTACCCGGACATATAGTTCGACCGGAATCCGGCTGGAATCGGAAAATTTGTTATAAGCTAAATTTCTATTTGAAGTTGATTAGATGTTCATTACTGGGGAAAGAAGATACCCTGATTTCGTCTTTGAGCTTTCTTTTTTCGCCGGACAAGTAGTTCTGGAGTTCGGCCGGAACCGGGAAATTGGCAGACGTGGCAGGAAGTTTTCGTCAAAACAGATATGACTTATAGGGGTAAACACACATGCTGAATCCAAATCTGAACTTGGTTTTCTCAGGTGATTAGCTATTTGGCCTTAATCTGTTTCTGAATTTTAATTGTAAAAATGTTCAAGGAGTCTGGCGAAGACTGGATCTGGCTAAGACAAGACCCAGTTGTCTGGATCAGATATTGAATTTTTGGGATCCCATCGGAACCTTTGGTCTTGTTTTAAACGTGCGGTGAATATGCACATGTTCAGGATATTTTATTCCCTATGCCTCACAGTATATTGAAACGAGAAAAGAAACCGTGAACCTTCAGTACTAAGAATGTTAATTGCCTATCTTTAAAAGAGTTAGTTGCCTATCCCCTTATAAGTTATAGATACTAAAACGAAGAACTAAATGTTGAACTTTGAATTTCACTAGTTGTCGATCCGTAACTGGACTGGTTACTGGTAAATGGTTACTGCAACAATGGAAGAAATGGTGAGCCTTTACTTGTAAGCTGCCGACCCCTCAAGCAAGGCCGTATCCAGGGGGATACGCCCCCCCCCCCCCGAAACACACACAAATAAAAAATTTTATAGGATTTTCCATCTGATCTGTCTTTTTTGTACTTTTTTGTCCGACCCAAAGGCACCCCCCCCCCCGAAATAAATTCCTGGATACGGGCCTGCCCTCAAGGGATACTAAACAGAGGAAAGGAACGCGGGGCATTATCTTCGAATTATGGTGCAACTTTCCTCTTTTTAGTTTGCCTTTCCTGGTTTTAGTATGCTTGTCTGCTTTCCTCGTCACCGTGCCCCTCCTTCCTTGCCTGCTTTTAGTCGATCCCCGACATTACTAGCCAGTTTTTCAGTACAGAATACGTTTAGTCTAATTCGTATATGCTGTGTCAATGCTTCGGTGTGTTTCTTTATTTGTTTTGTTTTCAAGTTTATTTAAAGAATGATTCTCTTATGTTTTAAATGTTTTCGTTCGTGCCTATTGTTTTTTTTTGGGATCCCAGAACGTAAGTGGAGGGATACCTATGACATCGCCAAAGTTGTCCGTCTGTCCGTCTGTGCGCGCTATAACTCTCGAAGGGAATGAGATGTTTTGATGAAACTTGGTGTGAGGATTCATTGCTTCAAGGGTAAGATCAAGTTCGTAGATATGCTCTATAGCCATACATTTAGGGGTGGGGGAGGGGGTTTAAATTAGGGGGCAAATGAAATATTTTTAAACAGATAATGTGATAGTCGGTTATGGAGTAAGAAGACATGCTGAACACGATGGTGAAAACCATTTGTGCGCCGGAAAAGTAGTTAGCCCGAAATCCGGCCCAAACCGGGAAGTCTGTTAAAAGTAAAAGTTTTATTTGAAGTTGATTAAATGTTCGATTTAGGGGTAGGAGGACATGCTGAACAGACGATGAAAACCATTTTCTCGTCGGACAAGTAGTTCGCCCGGAATCCGGCCATAACCGGAAAGGTTGTTATAAGTAAAAATTTATGGGAATTGATTAGATGTTCGATTTTGCGGGTAAGAAGACATACCTAACACGATGGTGAAAACCGTTATTGCGCCGGAAAAGTAGTTCGCCCGGAATCCCGCCAAACCCGGAAAAAGTTAAAGTTTTATTTGTAGTTGATAGATATCCGATTTAGGGGTAAGAAGAGATGCTGAATCCGTGTATGAAAATCATTTTCTACCCGGACATATAGTTCGACCGAAATCCGGCTGGAGCCGGAAAATTTGTTATAAGTTAAATTTTTTATTTGAAGTTGATTATATGTTCAGTATTGGGGAAAGAAGATACGCTGAGTTCGCTTTTGAGCTTTCTTTTTTCGCCGGACAAGTAGTTCCTGGAAGTCGGCTGAAACCGGGAAATTGGCAGAAGTGGCAGGAAGTTTTCACCAAAACAGATATGACTTATAGGGGCAAACACACATGCTGAACCCAAACTTGGTTTTCTCAGATGATTAGCTATTTGGCCATAGTCTGTTTGTGAATATTAATAGTAAAAATTTTCAAGGAGTCTGGCGAAGACAAGACCCAATTGTCTGGATCAACTATTGAATTTGTGGGATCCCGTCGAAACCTTTTGTCTTGTTTGTATTGCTCTGCTGTACCCAAGAAGCGGTCACAAATAAATAATTGGAAAAAGTGAGACCTTGTGAGACGTCCTCCGAGTCCTGCTCCATAAGCGATGATGCTGAGACAAGAACGTGACAAGGGCGCATAGAGACGAGTCCATCAGCTCTGCCACCCCATCGCCCCGCTCTTAATCTTGTACTAAAATGTTTGCCTGGCGGGGAACCACGCTCCTCTCTCTACCAAGGACTTCAAAACTCCCAAAGAGCATTTGCCATCAAAAACTAAGCTGGAAATGCACAGAATGACCATTCACAGAGCCAGAAATATCGCAATCCAGTGCTTGAATGAAACTTATCCAGTGATCAAATACGAAAAGTCTCAAGACGTCTTAAGTCTTGCTCCTTTGCAGGATGAATAATAAGAATACTGGGTAAAGGAACAAAATCCAAGGACAGTTCTTTGTAGATTCCGCAGTCTCGAGATCAGAAACCGTCCTGTCATTTTTCTTCGACCACTCGCTCAAGAGATGTTGCCAGGTTTGCTGTGTAAAACACTGCCATGCTGAACGTTCAACGTGTCATCATTTCATGGTCCTGAGTAGTATTTAGGCCCGCTCACAGCCAGTTTTGAACGAGGCCAAGGCTTTGCTAGACTGGCGCCAGTCTTAGGTACCAGCTAATTTTCCAGCTAGTCTGTGAAACAAGCTGAAATGAATCCAGCTTTTGAGGTCAGTACCCAATTGATAATTGTTCTGGTTGGTTAGTGTTGAAATAGTTGGCTACGATAGACAAAATCCCATCCTCTTTCCAAAAGTTGTCCGTCTGTGCGCGCTATAACTCTCGAAGGGAATGAGATATTTTGGTGAAACTTGGTGTGAGGATTCATTGGGTCAAGGGTAAGGTCGAGTTCGTAGATGGGCTCTGGTAACCCTACATTTAGGGTTTGGGGAGGGGGTTCAAATTAAGGGACAAACAAAGTATTTTTAAACAGCTAATGTGATAGTCGATTATGGTGTCATAAGGCATGTTGAGCACGACAGTGAAAACTATTTTCTCGCCGGACAAGTAGTTCGCCCGGAATCCGGCCAAAACCGGAAAATTTGTTAAAAGCAAAAGTTTAAGTCAAACTTCTATTCAAAGTTGTTTAGATGTTCTTTATAGGGATCTGACTCTGGATTTGTTTCTGAATTTTCTTTTTGTGCTGGACTAGTAGTTTTCTCGGAATTCGATTGAAACCGGAAATTGGCAGAAGTAAAGCAGGAAGTCTCGGTCAGTATCGTCAAAATAGATATGGCTTATAGAGGTATATCTGAACTTGGTTTTCTCTGATGATTAGCCTGGCGAAGACTGGATCTGGCGAAGACAAGACCCTATTGTCTGAATCAAATATTAGATTTGTGGGATCCGGTCGACACCTTTGGTCTTGCTCTATTGAATTGGTTTAGCCCTACACTGTCAGAAGTTTCACAACAGATAAGACAAGGATGCGCGGTTTCAACAGATAATGCGTAACAGATAACAATTCAGATGCTGTCAGTTGTGTTTCAAAATGTTATGCATAATAAGTTTTACCGTCAGGAAGAGCCGAAAAAACGCCAAAAAGCATCTGTTGAGTTTTGCGACATCATGACAATAAAGAATAAAGTCAGTAGATGCTTTTTTGGCAGTTTTTTTGCTGTTCCTAGCAAAGATTGGTATGCATAACATTTCATGCATAGCGTTTTCAAACACAACATATAACATCCCAAGTGGTATCTGTTACACATTGTCTGTTGAAACCGCGCATCCTTGTGTTATCTGTTATGAAACTTCTGACAGTGTAGCCAATCAGAAAATTCCGCAAAATAATCTGCTTGGCTAGTACCCTTGAAAGTTGAATTCATGTGAACCCTGGTCTCGTCTAATTTCAGGCTCCGCTGGTATCGTCGTGTAGGCCATTGTTCATTGCTAACGGCAAAACCCGAGTAAATTGGGCATCAGACTGAGTTTTAGAAAAAATCGTTGTGATGGGGCTTTATTAGAACGAAATTGTTTCCCCATTTTTTCACGGTCACTTTCATCCACGTCTGGCACTGAAGAGTGTTTTTTCTATCTTCTAGTAAAGTGCTAAGAGCACCATCTACTTATCTTGAAGCAGCACTTCATCTAGCGGGCACCGAGGCAACTTCCAGGGGGGAAAGGAGATCGCCGAAGATCATGCTAAGAAATGGCCATTGCGAATAACTGTGAACATGACGTTATGGGTCCTTGCAATAGGCAGTAAAGCAATTTTTTGTTCTGGTGCAGATGGTCGAAGTGTGAGGGCATGTTAACGAGAGAAAGTAGATGACTACTTTGGAAATAATTGCCAACTCGTCAGATTTTAACTGAAGTCTATGGCACCAGCCATAAATTCATATTTCGCCATCTGCATTTTTTCGACTTGTACAAGGAAAAGGAGGTCACGTATGACATGTCCTAGATGTTACAGCTTAGTTGTATGTTTTAATCGGAATATCGACTTTACAAATAAATATATATACAGTTTATGTGCAATGCTTGAACGTTCGAATCAGAACGATCACATACCACGGCCATTATCACGAGGGAGAAGAGGAAGCAAGGCTTCAATAGGAAGAATAGGATCATCAGTGGCCAAAGTGAAGTATTTAGGGGCCTTTGTCACTCGATGAGGTTTTCTTTCAAACTTGGGAGGGCTTGGATCTTGCTCGTCGTCGATGTCAGGCAGAGACACATTGTCGGCGTTTGTCACTAGCTGAGGTTTCCTTTCAAACTTGGGAGGGCTGGAATCTTGCTCGTCGTCGATGTCAGGCAGAGAAACGTTGTTCTCTTCGTTAGACTCTACTAACACCCTATCTAAAGACGTGCTTTCGTCAGGTAGAACAAGACGCGTTTGTGTCCCCTCGTGATAAGCATCTTCTGTGACTGTCGGTTCTTCCTTTTCCTCTTTCGCTACCTTCTCAACCCTTTCGAAACTGGTGGCAGCGCCATCTTTGGTATTTATTGGTCCATCGTCATTTTCCTCTTGCGCCACTTTCTCGACTGTTTCGGAACTGATGGAAGTGTCTTCTTGTATCTTCGTCAGATCGTCGCCTGACTCCACTTCTGTACTCATCTTGGTCAACTGCATGTCGTGTTCAGCTACCTCGATTGCTGTCTCCTGTTCAGGTTCTTCGAGTTTCAATTCATGGTCTGTGTCTCTCGGATTTTCTTCAGCCGCATCGGCCTTATTTTCTTCGCTTTCTTCAAGTTCTTCGGTGTCTTGGGATACGACCGTGTGTACGACTTCGGTTGTTGTTGTCGAACTTCCTTCTCCCAATAAGTCTTCTTTGTTGTCTTCGTGAGATTCTTTCCTTGGTTTTTCCTCTTGTCGCTTGAAGTGCTTCTTCTCTTCCTTCAATGAATTGTTGACTTCAGATATTTCCTGTATCTGAGCGTGCGCCTCATTGTCTTCGTCGTGCTCGTGATTGCCATCTTCGACAGTGCCTGGTGTAGTAGAAGTACGTCTTCGATACCCACCGAACCTCTTCCGACCTGGCTTACGCTTAGGCGATCCTTTCGTTTCACTGTCATCTTCGACGTCGACTTCTGCAGCCTCACTAGTATTGTCTTTCAGGGAGGATTCCTTTTCGTTTATATGGTCGTTACTCTCTGCTTGGGGCTTGATAATCTCGCTATTTTGGTTTCTAAGTTTTGGGTAGTTAAATCTGTTTGAAGTTCTGAACTTATTGAGGTCAAACGTTTTTCGGGGTGAAGGAGTTGTTGCTGTGATCGTGACAATCACTTCTTTCTGGACAATATCCTCGTTGTGAGCATTGATTTCTTTGTGGGCAGTCTCTTCTATAACAGATGATGCCTGACTTTCTGTAGGAACTTTAGATCTTACCCGCGTACGCTGGGGAAATTTCACACGCGTAGCAGACTCAGTCTCAGGTTCTTTAGCAGTGTCGAATTTCTCTGATACTACTTCCTGTGTAGGTTCCGTTACTGTATCTTCAGTAGGCGATCCTTCTGATGTTGTCTGTGTTCTTTGCCGCGCTCGATCTCTTTGGGTTTCGATTCGCTTCTTATAGTTACTTAGCCTTTCAACTTTAGACTCGGTCTTTAAATTGTTCATGTCTTCTTGTCTAACTTCTTCATGCCTAATTTCTGTTGGGATAAATGCTGATACCTCAGGTGATACTGCTGGTGTAGTCCTCCTGAAATTTTTGTTGTTGACTGGTACAGAAGTTTCTTCCTTTCCAAGATCTAGGGGGTCCTGGATCAGTGGCTGCTTTGTCTTTGATTTCTTCCTGTTTGGGGGCGTTTTCTCGGGAGGCTCAGTTGTAACTTTAGGACAAGTTTGTTTCGGCCGGATTTTTCCTGATAAGGAAGGTCCGTGCTCAATGGGAGGTATGTCTTCGACGGTATTTTCAGGTGCTTCTGTGGTAGGTGGAGCTTTTGCTTTGAACTCGAATGCCTGCTTGGGTGAAATTGTTGGAAAATCATCAGTCTCGCTGGTAACTGGCTGACTCGCTCGGAAAGACGATTCCGTCACTGAGGGCTCCTCATAGCTTTCATAGGACTCAGCATTGTTGAAGATCGAAGCCCAAGACAAGTCTGGGTCGGGTCTCTTCTTCACAACTTTGGTGGGAGCTACGTGCATTTCTGGCACATTGTGATTTACTAGCCTTGCCTCAACAGGGTTAACGGCATGGATGTGCTCTCTTGGGTCCGGTTGCTTCGCACTTGTCGGCAAGTTTGTGTCAACATCCAAGCTTTTCGTTATTATTTTATTTCTTCCTTGAGACTGTGGTGCCTCAGGAACCCAGTCCCTCTTGTCAGTCTGGAAAGACTGCTGAGGTTTCGGCTGCTCATAGTTCGGTCGGAACGGCTGTGTCTGCTCTCGTGGCGCATGAAGCTGTGGTGCTTCAGGAATCCAGTCTTTCTTGTTCGTTTGGAAAGCCGGCTGAGCTTTGGGCGGTTCATAGTTTTGTCGGAATGTCTGTGACTGATCACGAGGTTCATTGATAAACTCGGGCTGATTATGCTGGACTCGAGCTCGACCGGTGTTTGGGTGATTTTCTTCCCCCCAAGGACGGCTGGGTCGCTGGGTCTGATGTTCGGGTCTTCTTTGCCGCGCGCTAGCCTGGGTAGTGCTTATTGGAGCAAGGGTATTCGCAACGAAGTTTTTGATCCCGCTGACCATCTTGCTCATTCCGAAACCCTCGCGAGAGTTAGCTTCCTTAGGATGAGGTGGGTAGGAGGGACGAGGCCTCATTGGCCTCACCGGCTGTGGATTGCGGAAGGGGGGGTGGTTAGGTTCTGTGACGTCGTATCTCAGATCTTCTATGGGTCTTTCCGATGGTCTTGAAGGTCGATTTACTGGTTTTCGGAATTGCTCTTGCTCTCTGCTGGTACTCTCTCTAGTTTGTTCGTCCTGAACTGTTGATGCTGTAGGACGTTTTATGGCAATTTCTTCTTCAGGTAATGCGTGGCTATGGCCGAAATGGTCAGGCTCGTTTGCCAGGTACTCGTCCTCGTACTGTGGTCTTTTCTTCTGCTTCTTCTGCTTGGGCACGGTTAGCTCAGGAGTGTGTTCGTTAAAGTCCTCACCTACAAAAGGTTTTTCGAGCGTGATAGGCCGTGCCATCGGGGATGGTGCTTGAAGTTCAATATTTCTTAGCGCATCTGAAGAGTCGAAAAAGTTGCCGAACGAACTAGGTCTACTGTACTCCGGCTTTGGAGCTTCGTGTTGTTGCCTTCGTCTTTGATCATTATTTCTTCTTGGCTCTTGTCGTTCAGCTCCTCGGTAGGCTTCGAAAGGATAAGAGTTTTCATCAGTTTCGACGAAATTCTTTACGCTTGCCTCCCGATGAGGCCTGTAATACTCGGGCTCTGCTCTCGGTGGTCCTCTGTCACGGATTTGCTCGTTGAGTCTTGGCTGCTGATAGGGCAGAGGCTCATCCTCCCTCCTGAAGTTCTTTGCATCCTGTCGAAAATTGTGTAGAGATTGACGGCTGGCTTGTGCTGCTTGATGTGGAGGCATAAACGGGGAGAAATTTCGTCTATGATTAGGCAAATGAATACCAGTGCTTCGCCACTGATCGTTCGTAGCAACAGTTCCAGCTCTTTCGGTGAATTGCTCTTGAAACGGTGAAGGCTCACTGCTCATAGCCAGCATATCTTCAGAGCTGTCCTCTAGAGTATATCGTCTCACCCTCGCGGACCGCTTAAACTTCAGTGGGTCAAACTTTTCATCCCAGTGCGAGAATTCCTCTGGTTCTGAAAAATCATTCCCTATCCTTTTGGTCCTTACTAGTTCTGGCAGCTCCTCGTAGTCTTCAGTGTCATCATCTGCCTTATCTGTTTTGGAATTCTGGAAAATATATTTTCTCTCAGTGATGCTATTCGTCAAATATGCTTCAGAGCAATTGGTCGTCTGCTGATAATCACAGATGAGATGACGCTGGTTAAACTTGCCATTTCCGCCACATAGGAAAGTGTACCTCACTTGCTCGGCGCTACAGAAGTGAAACACCGTACAGTCAAAATCCACATCGGCATAATAGCCTTCTTGTCGTCCTTGACATGCAAATTTCACAAGCGGGAGAATCTTTGCCAGTTTTACGGACAAATTCGCCTCTTTTTCGCGAACTTTCAGTTTGTCTCCTTTGCTCTCAGACACTCGATTAGGCAAAATAATGAATTCTTTTTTCAAAGATGGCTCTTGACCGTTGTCGTCTGGGTAAGGTCCTCTGTCGTGGTATTGAATGACGGGTCGTGGTCGGGGGACGTCATGCTCGCTGTCGGGGCTGTAGTGGTTATTCAAGTAGTACGCATCCTTTTCGTCGTAACCACCACGCTTTCGCGCTAATTTCGATGCGTCGGTAGAGCTTGCTGACGCTAATATACCTGTAAGAGATATCTTTTATCAACAACCTGTTTCGGCTTCACGTCTGATTCCGACTTGATACTGCTCCCGATCTTCCTAGACCAAGTCCCAGTAATGTTTTAGGTTCAGGTTCTTTAATTTAAAAAACACTTCATAACAATATATATCGGTCATCGGGGCCAGCAGGAATACGAGCTCGTTAGCTCGGGACCGTAGCTCGTTAGGTCGGCCCCCTAGCTCGTTCGCTCGACCCCATTCAAGGATACTTTGAGAGCTACAGTAGATTTGAAGAAACCGGAGAATCTTTTTAAGTTGAACCTCGGTTTCATATCGCAACCATCACGAACGCATGCTAAGAAACGGGTCCAGTTTGTTAGTTATATTTTTAGCGTTTATGCTATGATCAGATCTTCTAGGAAGGAAGGATTTCTTCAACATTTCTACAACATTTTGAACATATTCTTAAACCAATAGCCCGTCTCAATATGGGACAACAGGTCACCTCTGCAAGACGGACACCAAATTATCTTTTTTTTTTATTAGTTTTTTTATACACTTAGTGAGACTTCAACTCACTCCAAATCAACTTTCTTCAGTCAAACACCCACAACCAACATACCTACCCAATTCCCAATCCCCTCCCTAATGTTCATTAAACAACCAACTTAATTACCCAACAAATATTTTGTAATCTATTCTTAAACAATATAAATATCGGTTCTGTGTATATACCATTATATACCGGATCGTATGGATAAATAAAAAATAAATATGGTAGGGGAATATGTCTGACTTGTTTGTTGTTAGGACTAGCGTAGTTTTACAAGCTTTTGACGACACCCTCTCATAATTAGAACCTCAGCGACATATATAGCGCTTCCACACTAGTTTTCTGGACTTCCATCTAACAGGAATATTAATTCATTTGCCTTGCAAGCAGTTTGCTTTATTCCAGCTCAGCGCTCCAGGGAGATTAGTTTCTAAAGTCTCCCCTTGCGACAGACGCAGTAAAATATGGAGATTTGTTCCCAAAATCCCCACAATCTTGTTGCCCAGTGTCGCAATGCCCTAACTCGGAATGCCCACGGTTCAAAATGCCCACAAGTAAGGTCCAAGACCCTGAATTCGAAATCATCTAAAATGCCGACAGTTGACAGGAGGTTTAACTCATCCTGGTACAAAATGCCGACGGCTCAAACTGTCCACAGGGGAACCATCAGCGTGTTCCTGTTACAGGCGCTCGTTCAGACTATACTTTGTACATTACATGAACATGCAGGTCTAAATAGTGGGTAACTAATCGCAGTGAAATTGTCACTGAATACGACTATGTAATAAACATTATATGTTTATTTATTTATATGTGAAGTTTGTCTGTAAAGGTACTATACGGCAATTAAAGCTTATTTTATCTCCCGGGGCAACGAAAAACGAGATTATAAGGGGTAGGCTTACCACGGAAAAGCTATTCAGTTTCCAAAATCAGAAGTCAGGTTGCATTTTGGTAACATATTTTAATCAGGCTTGATGTTTAAAGTTTAACTGAAAAGGTCTTAGATAGGACAAGCTAGTTACCCATCACTTATTGACTTAGAAAGCTTGAAAATCCGGCGAAAATGCGTAACTTCGTTGCTCCTCTATTAACGAATAATCGATTTTCAAATAGTAGAAATTCCTTATATGATTTGCATGCTCTATGCGCTTGTATCTGTGCTGTATGCCCAGCGAAAACGGTTTACGAAAATTAAGTGTTCAGGCACTGAGCTACCTTCCGTAAGCTTATCGCTGCCCACTGAAAAGCCGCGAATGTATTGAGATTCAATTTTTTCTGCGTCATAGTAGAAATTTGCGCTGTGAGGACGACTGTAGACATTCTTAACGTCTTTCTGGAGACGAATAGTGAAAATGAAAAAATCCCTTAACACAATCCAAAAAATGCAGTGTATTCTGTTAAATGATACACAAATAAGTTGGCTTTTCAGTTAAACTTTAAGGCCTTTGATCATAGTACAGATGTAGTTCGTTGCCTACCTGTGATAAATTTACAACGATATATATATATATGCAGGCCCGTATCCAGGAATTTATTTCGGGGGGGAGGGGTTCCCGATGAAAAATTTGTAGCCTGCGTAGTAGTATGGTAGTAGTACGAAAACGTTGCATGTAATACTATGTAATAGCAAATAATACTATCATTTAATGTGTCTCAGACTGGTCCAATCTTATGTAATAGTATCCAGTAGCATCCTGTCTTGCCATATTAGCATCCAGTCTTGCTAATAGTAGCATATAGTAGTATGCAGTAACACGGTAGCCTTGAAGTAGACGCATGTAGTAGCATCGCTAGTACTGCATGCAACTTTTTCGTACTACTTCATATTCTGAGATAACTTTTTCATCGGGTTTACCTGTGGGTCGGACAAAATGTACAAAAAAGACATAGATTAGAGGGGAAAGCCTATACAAATGATGATTTTAGCATGTTTCGGGGGGGGGGGGTCAACCCCCTAACTCCCCCCCCCCTGGATACGGCCTTGTATATATGTATACATATTTATTATTTACTACGGAGTGGACGCCTCAAATAGGTTAGATTGTGGGCATTCTGAGCACTCGGAATTTTTAGTCGTAGACATTTTGAGTCGTGGGCATTTTGAGCTGCGGGCATTATGAGTCGTGGGCATTGTGGGCGTGGGCATTATGAGTGTTACCCAATATGGATACAGAAGGTAATGACCAAAACCTAGTAAGCTTTCACTTTCTACAGTTTCTACTCCAAAGACAGTGCAAGACTTCCAATCCTCGGTGTCAAATTTCTACTCATCAACTTGTGAATTTTTGTTTACTACTTTTCCACAACTGTTGATACTGAGGCTCAATGGCCCATTTCAGTAAGAATTACGTGTCGCTAAAGATCATATTTGGGCGTCAATCCCAAGTTTATCAAAAAACTCAAATTTAATTAGCCTTTATTTGCTAATCTCTGCCCTCCCTCCAGATGCCCCTGTTGTCACTTCGAGAAACCCACTCGGGAGAGCAGTGACGGAGCACATATTTCGAAACTTCGAAAGTCACAGCGCCATAATAGCTTCGGCTACCCTCTACCTCTGGTCATTAGCGAGAGCGATAAGAATCCTATACTTATAATGTGACGAATGGGAGACGTTGTCCACTTGAGGGCTAAGGTCTATAGCCGGCATCTCCATTGCAGAATTCTGGAAACCCGGCAGCAGGTTTTGGATTTGCGTCAATTACTTCGTTGCTGTTTTAGTGACGTCACACTGTTGTGGTCTTGAAATTTACTTTCATTCGGGATACGTCGCGAAGCGAAGTGAGAGTTTGGTCAATTGGGATGATTTATTGACTCCTTGAGCCAGGTGGTTGAAATTGATCACGTTTGCAGGGTGTAAAAGATATCTGAACGGAACGGAACAAAAATAGGGAAAGTTTCATTAATTAGTGACAGCGAGTGCGTCAGGTAATAGGAAGTGCTATTTTCGGAAACAAAAATGTTTCGCACAATTATTATGTGAACATCAGATCTGGAGGGCAGGCTGGGAAATATTACATTTGGTATGATTCAGTAATATTGAAGAGACAGCCTCGTTTGGGTTTTTCCTCCATTTGTGGCAAACTCTCATAGTAAATTCCCTCAACTTTGTGGAGAGGGTAATAAGTGAAATTAGTAATAATAGTAGTGTTATTATTATTAATAGGTAGTTAGGTGTCAACGGTTGCGGGGGGGACGTTCCAATTTATCTGAGTAACTCCACAATAGGGTTGTCGGCGAAAGGTCCCCAATCGAAACATCCCCTGGCAAAACGATCCATGACAAAACGTCCCAATGACAAAACATCCCCGTGGATGTTGTGTCCCACGTGGATCATAGAGTATAGAGTGTCACTGAGTCAGAAGTTTCATAACAGATTACAAAAGGCTACGCGGTTTAAGCAGATATGATGTTAGCTGTTGTGTTTTGACATTTCGTTGCAACAACAGGTATGTTAGTTGGGAGACCCCCCCCTTCGGCAAATTCGCGTCAAATAAAGGATATTTGTGGAGTTAAAGTGGAACTAAAAATATAGTGATGTTTTTTATATTTCGGCCAAGTGCCATATAGCAATTGCTGTCGGTCGGTTGGTCGGGGTTTTGCTAGTTCGGGCACTTCCACATAAGCTTAGCGCACTGTGGGGGGGGATGATCCAGCGAGTTCGGTCTTCCCGATGTATATAGGATGATGAAACTCGGCAGGAATAAGAGGGACCCGAATAGACCGACTTGAAATTAATTGTTTGTCCGATCCGAACTAGGTGGGGGGACACATAAATGTCTGTGAAACGCTTAGCGTCGAGAGGTCGGGTTGGAATTTGGTGGGAAGAACAAGCATAAGCTTCTTGACAGAACCAGATCATATCGGGGCTCTTTGGGGGGAGTTGGAGGGGGTTTCACAGAATTCGGGTGATCACGAGTTATGTACCTACCTAAGGAGGACAAAACTTGGCGGGTATATTAGTGACCCGACAAAATGTCCTAGGAAGACTTCCGTTCCCATTTTTCGGGGAGTTGAGAGAGGGGGAATCCTCACTTCCGTAGGTGGCGAAACAAATGGTTGGATTCCAGTGAAACTTTATGGGTGATCAGAACTGATGACCTAGTTATGCAAAGCTTGTGTCCGAACCCCATGCGGCCATGGTTGGGGGGTGGGGGGGGGTCTAGAATTTGTATGACATGCACACAAATCAAAGGGATGGGCCGAATGGGATGCGAGTTTGATAGTACCAAGTTTTTACGGCTTATATTTGTCATTTGGCGTACGTACCGGATCCGACCAAGGTAGAGCATGATGAAGCGAGAATCGGAAATTTGCAGATATGCTCATATTCGAGTAAAACTTGGTAGACGGGAAGAGGGGATGTTAAGAGATGCGAAGTTTGTGTGTCAGAGTCGTATTCGGCCACAGTGGGGGGAGTTGGAGGGGGAGTCCCGGAAATGCTGTGGCTCGAAATGAACTAACATAAGAGTAAATAATATAACTGTCAAAGATAACTAACTGGCTATTTCGATGTCAAGTCTCATGCCGAAACTTAAAGGCTATCTAGAATTTTTTTAAATGTTCCAGCTAAAAACGTGAAATTAAAAATAACGACGGTCAGAATCGCGAAAACAAAACCGCGACATGTTGAAAACAGCGACAACACTAAACCGCAGCGTGCCTTCCAAAAAATATGAATTCTCACATATAAATCTTGAGCAAGCCATTTAAAGAATACTGTTTTTACTTTTTGTACGAATATTTTCTTTATCCTTGGCTGGATTCACATCCCAAGTATGCTTCTAAAGCAGCAGTGGTGTCCTCTCAGAAGAAAGTGCCACGAAAAAAAATTATGCGCGGCTTCTTGAAGTAAGTTTCTACTTTTATAAGAAGAAAGAAACGAAAATAATGAACTGAATGTCTGAAAATTCAGGGCGTACAATTTCAGGGTGCCGCATGGAAACTTCGGACTGATTTCGTATAGCCTTTCACCAGATCCATAGAATTTATTAATTCAGGTGTCAACACCAAGTTGCCCCTAGCTTATTCTCGGGTATGACGGTTTTGAAAGCCTCTGTTTTTGAATGGCCTTTTCGCCCTTTGACGTTGTAATCCTGGGGTAGTACGTTGTTAAAGATTGTCAGTAATTATTAACGAAGGCGGCGTGGAGTAGGCTCACAGGTTTAGTTAGAATCAAGCCGTTTGCTACAGTTGTGGAATTCTTAAAAGGTAAAGAATCAGAAAGCGGACAATCCTTGTAGCTAAAAGGTAGACAGAAGTATAGTGTTTGTTTCAGTGCTGAAAGGTGGAAACAGCCCCTCGGTCCAGAAATTATGTGATGAGGAAACCGTGTCACGTCGGTTACCACAATGTTCTCAGATTGTTCCAGATGTTTCTTCTACATTTATTTTAATTACCTTGAATTAAGAAGACTACAATCCATATTGACATCGTAATGAGAAGGACTTCATCAAATTTAAAACTATGCTAATCGAAAGCTTTTTCTGAACTGAGCGCGTCTTCACTTTTCAAATTGCGACAACGTTAGCTTGGCAGCTGGTGCTAGCGGCCAAAAATTATACACGAGAGAGAATAGCAAGATCTGCCACAGATGCTGTTCATTTTGTTGCAAGTTTCGTGAAAACCTGACTGACCAGAGAAATCATTACTGAAATCAAGATTTCACCTAATTATTCGCTATAGATGCGGATGTCCCCGTGAAGAACCTTGACCGTAACGTCTACACTTACCAGGTTGTCAAGACAGTTCGGTTATGTGGATTGGAGCTTGTTTGCGTCAGACATCCGTTACTATTATTTTGCTCTTTTCCGCTTTCATTGACTCGGTCAGGTCTTTGTCTTCTTCGGGCTGTACACGTGTGGTGGGTTGTAGTTGAGACATCTAAAAATAACCAACTGATCGTTATGTGGGACTATTCCATATTTTTATGGTGCTCCCGCTCAAGTGCCACGGCGACCATAACGTCCGTAAGTTGTCACACAGAAAAAAATGTGTACGTATTCAAGCGATTGATTATTGATAAGTAGCAAAATGTTAATGGGGTCTGGCTAAGATCGGAAATCTGCAAGATTTGATTGTCTGGATCAAGAAGTCAAATAAATATTCAGTATTTGGGATCCCATCGAAACCTTTGGTCTTGTTCCTTTAGGTGTAGGCCGTATTCGGCATATACCGATCGCAATTCCGTTGGTCTGTCGGTCGGTCGGTTCCACGTTTGCGAGTTTCCCTAGGTTCACACAGACGTTTACACTGAGACGATATTTGCCATCGCCGAGATTTTCTTTTCTATTGGTTCGTCAGGCGATTTTCATTGTTGGGAAAATTCAAATTTAATCGGGCGACAGTACGATTTTATGCACGCAACAGCAACATGGACGACCCTTTTGATGATTTACTTTTAGAAAAATTAATTAATGCTGTTCAGATCTACCCCATTTTGTATGAAAAGCGAGAAAAGGAGCGAAAAGGAGCGAGAAAATGTTGCCGACGAAATTCAGTGTGAACATCCAGGCGATAAAAATCTTCTGTCGCTGCGATTGAAAAATCTCGTTCATCGCCGCGATTTGCTCTGTGTGAACCTAGGGTTAGGGTACTTCCAGATGTGCCAGGACGATGAAACTTGGCAGGCGACTCCGGGACCCAACCAGATTAACTTGGAAATAGTCACTTGCCCAATCCGGTCATTGTGGGGGGAGGGGGGGGAGGCGGAATCCGGAATTTAGTGACATGCGTAAATTTCGAACGGGTGAGCTGATCTTAATGAAACCTTATATTCGGGAAGACCTAGTGTCTCAGATGTCCCATTTCAAGTCCGAACCGGATACGATGAATGCAGTGAGGAGTCGAAGGGGGGAACCGGAAATCTTGTGACACGCTTAGAACTGAGCGATCGGGAGGAAACTTGGTGGGAAGGACGAGCACAGGCCCTAGGTAGATCATTGACAGAACTAGAACCGGATTTGGGCACTGTGGGGGTCCGGAATTCCGGTGTTCCGGGGTTAAGGGGCTTCCATGTGGGCTAGGAAGATGATTAGACCAGATTAGACCTCCATAAAGTGCACATTATAACGGCAATGGGAAAAAAATAGTTTTAAGCAAACGAGAGATTTTCGTGATCACCAAGGACCCATGACCATTTCTGCCTTAAGGGTTTTCTTACAACGAATTTTATCCCAACCACAAAGTGAAAGAAGTAATTTTGATCAAAAGATACACTTTCATTAACTCAAAGGACCCATGATCATTTGTGCCTCAAAGGTTTTGCTTACGAGTAAATTCTTAGCCCGCTTAAAGTGCGCATCAACACCGCAAATAATGAAGAAAAAAAAACTTTTGACCAGACGATACATTTTATGATCACCAAGAGCTCGTGATCATTCCTGTCTCAATGGTTTTGCTTACAGAGGATTACAAATTGACAAATTCCCACTTTCATCCTCTGATTAAACTTGAAAGTGCCATAAGAGCTTCTAGCTCTTGTTTCAATAAATTATTAATATTAGTATTATTGAGTCACTGCAGGAACCTTATCTTTATGTCCCTTATGACGGCGGACTCTGTCTCTATTACTGCTGCTTCGTCGATTATGGATTGGTAAAAGGAAGTAGTCCTGTTCTAGAGGGAAACCATTGGAAATATTTCGAAGATGTTTCTTTAGATCGCGGTCCCATGCTTCTAAAACAAGACTGATTAGCAGCCTGTTTAACCTTAGTCCCTCCAAATACGCTGTGTCTGTTTAAAAACAACCATTTTTGTATTTCGTGCTAACTGCAACCCGTTCCTTCCGCTAAAGTATCAAACAAACCGACAAACATATTTCCAGTGTCTCTTTCCATTTGTATTACTGTTCTTGCTCGTAATTGGATGCTGTGAAGGACAAAAATGTCACTTCCTCAGTTGGGTTCTTGCAAGCGTCTGACTTCTTTGCTCATCACCTGGATGCAGTTCAGCGACGCCGAGGCTCTTTATATTCTTCCATTGGCATAATGAATTATCCTTTGATTTTTAATATCACCATATAATAACCATCCTTGTGAAAATTTCCAATGTCTCTTTTCATTTGTATTACTGTTCTTGCTCGTAACTGGATGTTGTGAAGGAGAAAAATGTTTCATGAGTGAAATCTGTGTTGTGTTATTGATAGTGCTCCGCAAGAGGGGGTAGATTTGTGTCATGCAGAGGCTGAAAATTAAATTAAGACGAGTAGGCATGTCCAGGTTTGACACGAACACTGAGTCCCCCCCCCCCCCCCCGAAACATACAAAGGTAATGATTTGTATAGGCTTTTCCCTCTGATCTGTGTTTTTTTGTACTTTTTTGTCCGACCAGCAGGCAACCCCCCGTCCCCCCGAAAGGCAAACCCCCTCCCCCCCTCCGAAATAAATTCCTGGGTAGGGGCCTGGTCCCGACTCCATGTTTTGCAAAATGAGACTGAAGAGTAATTGGTTTGACGTAAAATTCAAGTATTTATCGGTTATACAGACTTTTCACGTTTCACGCATATAGCCTTCCGAAAGGGTACTAATTAAGGCCTTATCATATCTCAAAATTAGTATATCTTCCCCTCCGAAGCTAATTGGTACTACTGGTGGGTAATGATATCTGAAATATTAATACACAGATTCCGTGCTAGTAACCAAATCAGCTTTTTTCCAGAGAACGAGTCTTCGAAGCCTCACAGTAATTAGGAAGGGGGCTTTCTTTCGAATATAACTGGCTAATTACCTCAGCCGTGTGGTTACGTCAGATCAGGATAAGGGGACAAAAGCCCATTCAGAGTGAAGCTCTTTTTGGGATCCCAAAACGTACCTGGAGGGATGACTATGACTTCGTACAAGTTGTCCGTCTGTGAGCATGAAAACACTCGAAGGAAACGAGATATTTTGATGAAACTTGTTGTGAAGATTTTTTGGGTCAAGGGACAGGTCAAGCTCGTAGATGGGCTCTGTAGCCCTACATTTATGGGTGGGGGAGGGGGTTCAGTTAAGGGTCAAACAAAATACTTTTTAATAGCTAATGAGATAGTCGATTGAGGGGTAAGAAGACATGCTGAGCACGAATATGATAATCATTTTCTCGCCGGTCGCCCGGAATCCCGCCAAAACCAGAAGATGTGTTAACAAAAGTTTTATTCAAGTTGATTAGATGGATGAATGAATAAATGCATTTATTCCCAATAAAGCCCAAGGGCCATGGCGGGGAACATAACACAATAATAAAAACAAAATATCATACACTCCAACAACAAACCAAAAAATCAACTTCTATAAAAATAGTTCACGGTGGGCCATAGCTAGCTTCAGGAATCTACCGAGCCTTCGGATCTTACCAAAACACTTACTTCCCATACTTGAAACCAAATCCCTTTCCTCCCAAGCCTCCCGACCAAACACTTCCTTTCTTAATTCTTTCAACTCCTCGCAATAACATATCAAATGTACCGCATCCTCTCCTTCAATACCACACATTGCACAAAAATAAGGACCAGCACCTTTCCTATCTCTACCAATATAATTTCTCCGCATCCCCACCGGAAGAGCGTCCGCCCTAAGACTCACCATCCACTTCAATTCTGCCCCCCCCCATCCCAACTTAAAATATAATTCTTCTCCTCTCCCCATGTCTCTTTGGCCATACCATACAACTTCAGAGATCGGTGCTCTGATACACCCCATGCCACCTATGAATCTCTTGATCTCCTAGCCTTTCTTTCACTAACTTAGCTAGGGATTGATTTAGATTTAGGGATAAGAAGACATGCTGAACGGTGTATGACAATCGTTTTCTACCCGGATATATAATTTACCCGGAATCCGGCTGAAACGGGAAAATTTGTTAAAAGTATCAGAAGTTGATTAGAGGTTTGATTTACTGGCTAGGAGACATGCTGAATCCGCATATGAAAATCATTTTCTCCCCGTAAAAATAGTTCACCCGGAATCCGGCCAGAACCGGAAAATTTGTTGAAAGTAAAAGTTTATCTGAAGTTGATTAGAGGTTCTATGTAGGAGTAAAGAGATAGGCTGAATTCGTTTTTGAGCTTTATTTTTTTGTCGGACAAGTAGTTTGGCCTTAATCCGGCCAAATCCGGAAAATTTGGCTTTCTAAATTTGATAGTAAGGATGTTCAAGGAGTCTGGCGAAGACCGGATATCTACAAGACCCAATTGTCTGGATCAAATATTAAATTTTGGGGATCCCATCAAAACCTTATTCTTGTTTACTCCCTTCGCACCGATATCCTTGTAGCCAGCTCGAAGGTGCGACAAGCTTAAGCTAGGTTCCCACAGGAAATATTTATATACTTATATACATGTAGGAAAACATTTACAGATTAGTGAAGACCATTACAAGACGTATCGATCAGAATTCCTGAGAGCAGACGGTAACCACGAAGAAGAAGAAAGTGCCTAACTTGTTTAGTTTTAAGTTATTTTTTGCGTCAGTAGAAATGATACGTATCATAAGAATATGAAAGAAGTAGTGCTTACTTGCATTCCGCTTGTTACTCCAGGAGTCTTACACACAGTGCAGTTGCACTCGTAGGCCATTTGAGCCATTTGGTTGGATGACGATGGCCTAGAACCAGTATAGCCTAATTATAATAAGGTTATGTCCAGGTTCTGGTTCAACCTGAGCCTGGTTGTTTAGTTAAAGCACAGCTCTTACTATAATCTATTTTTCACGGCAAAATGGTCCGGATTCGTTTTGTTTTTCACGAATATTTGCTCCGTGAAATTAGGGATTCACTTGTTAGGCTCTGATTGGGTTTTGCGCAGGAATACTCGTTTTTTCCGGCGAAAAATTTAAAAGAAATACGCGCCGCGGTGAAATGGTGCAGGAAAGCAAAGAAATCAGGCTTGGTCCCGCTTGTTTGACGGCGTCTCAAGATAAATTAAAAGCTAGCACTGAAAAGGCAAGATTCAAATAAAGTGATTCACACGTATTTTGTGAAGAGTTCTGATCAGACCACGTGCGTCGTCACTGGGGGTGAAAAGCAAGAGGGGACCCTAGAACGGAAGACGTACTCAAAATGCGCTGTTTCTGTTCGAAACCAAATCCACGTTGTGTTCTGAGATACGCGAAGACTTTTTCCCACTGAGTATCACGACAATTGCACAAGCTTTCACTTCCTTAAAGTTAAAGTGCTGAGCCTCTAACCCCTTTGATCACCACCAATTACTCCATTCCGTCCCCAGCCGGCTAGGCTATGATTCTCCAACTCCTTCCAGAAGCGTGATGAATCATCAGTGAATATTTCGTTAGGCCGTGTCCACGAGCTTTCGATGTCAGTTTGTAAACACTTCACCCTTACGATTATTGTGAGTTTTCTTTAATTTTTTATGGCACTTGCCTTCCGGCCAAGTGCCATATACCGATCACTTTTCCGTCGGTCTGTCTGTCTGTCGGTCGGTCGGTTAGTCCGGTGTTTGCGAGTTAGGGTACTTCCAGATATGCTAGGACGATGAACTTGGCAGGCATATTAGGGACCCGACCAAACTAAGTTGAAAATAGTCACTTGCCCGATCCGACCATCGTGGGGGGAGGGAGGAATCCGGAATTTAGTGGCATGCATAACTTTCGAACGGGTTATCGGATCTTAATGAAAGTTGATATTTGGAGAGACATCATGTCTCAGATGTTCCATTTCAAGTCCGGACCGAATCCCATGAATGTGGGGGGGGGGGCGCAAGGGGGACCGGAAATCATATGACAAGCTTAAAGTGGAGGGATCGGGATGAATCATGGTACATCAGTGGCAGACGCGGACGGGATTCGTGCACTGTGGTGGGAGTTGGAGGGGGGGGGGGCGGAATTCCGGTGATACGGAGTTAAGTTACTTTTAGGTGGGCTGGGACAGTGAAACTTGGCAAGCGTACCAGGGACCCGACCAAACTAACTTGGAAATAGTCACTTCCCCGATCCGACCACCGTGGGGGGAGTGGAGGGAAGGGGAATCCGGAATCTAGAGGTACGTATAACTTTGGAACGGGGGATCAGATCTTAATGAAACTTGATATTTGGAAAGACCTCGTGTTTCAGATGTCCCATCTGAAGTTCGAACCGGGTCCGATTATTGTGTGGGGGGGGGGGAGTCAGGGGGGAGCCGTAAATCTTGTGACACGCTAAGAGTGGAGCGAATGGGATGAAACTTGGTGGGAAGAACAAGCACAAGCCCTAGATTCTTCAGTGACAGAACTGGATCGAGTTCGAGCACTGTGGGGGGAGGAAGGGGGGTCCGGAATCCCGGTGATCACCAGTTAAAGTACTTCCAGATGTGCTAGGACCATGAAACTTGAACATTAGAGACTTGACATGATTAGAATATTTTTGCCTCATGGGTTTTGCTTACAACTGAATTTCTTAAAGTACAGATGATACTTTTGATTAAAATATACATTTCATTCTCCCGATGAGTCATCATCATTTTTGCTTCAAGAGTTTTGATTACAGATGAATTTCTAGCGCCCCTAAAGTGCGCATCATCACAGCCAAATGTATTACCAAACGATACGTTCTCGTGATTTCCAAGGACCCATTATCTCAAGGGTTTTGCTTACAAATAATCACAACAAACCCGCGAACTGAAGAATTCCTTCTTCCATCCTCTGACCCAGCCTTGCAAGTGCCATATGAGCTTGCAACTCTTGTTATTTTGTTTATTACTTGAAATTAGTTGCTATTTTTAAGCCTCTTCAGGCTCAAAGCCGCTCAAGTTGGAAAAGCGAACATGTGGAAAAAACAACATGTGATGGTTTTTCGTTTTTCCAGCGGTGGAAAAACCAACTTGTCGAAAAACCAACATGTGATTTTCCCACAAGTTCCACTTTCCAACTTGAGCGGCTTTGAGCCTGAAGAGGACTCTTGCCAAGAAGGGCCGAAAGTATACGTATGAACTGGAAGGGGCTGATGGGGATAGTCAAGACCTCCAGGACTGATGCGGGTTCATCAGGGTAGTCCTAGGTGCCATCCTTTCCTGCTTTTAGTCGATCCCCTAATACCCAGTCTCTAATCGACTTCAGAAATAACTCTGGCAACTGTGCGGCAAGAAAATGAAGTTCAGATATGGATTCAGTGGGCCTAGAGCTATATACCCCTATATACCCTCTCATTAAATATACTTTTTACCCTTAATTCGAAATCCCCTCCTCTGCCTCTAAATATAGGGCTACAGGACCCATCTACGAACTTGGACTATACTTCTTCCCTTTTGAACCAGTAAATGACGGTTGGGACTTGGGAGATAACTAAACTGATCGCATACACTTTTTGTTTATCTTTAGTATGTTCGACAGTTGCCACAGCATGTCTCCTCACCCTATATGGACTGTATCAATGGGTTTTAAAATTTCAAGCTAAATTTCCGGATTCGGGCAAACTATTTTTCCGGCGAAAAGATCATTTTCATATTCGGATTCAGCATGTTCATTTACCACAGATTCGTATACCTAATCAACTTCAGATTCAACTTTTACTTTTTACAAACTTTCCGTTTTTGCCGGATTCCCGGTACACCACTTTTCCGGCGAGAAAATTTCTTTCATATTCTGATTCAGGATGTCTCCTTACCCATAAATCGTTATATCGTATTAAGCGTTCGTCGTATATCGTGTTAGCTCTTAAATTTTTTTTTATTTTTGCTCCTTAATCTGAAACCCCACCCCAAAATAACAGCTTTGGCGCCCATCTACGAACTTGACCATGTCCCTTGACCCAAAGAATCCTCACACCAAGTTTCATCAAAATATCTCATTCCCTTTGAGAAATCGAGAGTTATCCTGCTGACAGACGGATGGACAGACAGACAGACGGACAACTTTTATGGAGTCATAGGCATCCCTTTGGGACCCCAAGAATATACTCACTAGGCTATATACTTTCCAGTCCTCATAATCAAAAGAATTTTCCGATATCAGCAGTATTTATGCTATCAGGACACCGATTTGCCGACTATGCAGCATTTAGTATTTGGGTCCAGTGGTAAGAAATTGGTGTAGGCCTAGTTGGAAGGAATCCCGTTGGTGAAGAGGACAAAAAAAAATCTAGTGAGACATAAATTCCGGTCCGGTGTTAAGTGAAGTTGGAAGGAATTCTGGTCTAGCTGGCAGGAATTCCGTTCCTGCGGGAAAAAAATCCCTCCGTTGGTGAATAGAACTAGTGAACTAGAAGAAAATCTAGCTAGACAAGAATTCCGGTCCACTAGAGAGGAATTCTATTCTGTTTGTAAGGAATTCCGTTAGTGAAGATGGATAGAAATAAGTAGTCCGATCGGGTAGGACGTTATCTCCTTGGCCAGTGCAAAGTTTTCAGTTTTTGTCTGAATTGTTTCGACTGATGGTATTTACTTACTCGTTGGATACTTTGCACTTGCGTTCTACCGCGCAGACGAAGCAGAAGACAGAGAGTAGGGTTACTTTCATGTGTTTTCGGATGTGACAGTTGGAAAGACCATAGAGTATGGGGTTCATCATGGGGTAGCTTTTGGCGAACAACGTCGGAAGGATGTACCTGCATGATAAAGTGACTAAACGTACTTTTGCACGTAACTTGGAGCCCAAGTGCACATCAAGGGTCCATAATTTTGGATCATATAGAGCTGCAATTATAATTATAAGAGCTCCTAATTCCGAAAGAACTGTTTCCTATGCCCTAGTGTAGTTATCTTTTGATCGTCAGTCGGGTTGCGTTATCGCAGATCATCGAATTTTTGTTTGCTGAGAAACTTGGACGACCGTACTTTCGTAGATCTCCCTATCCTTTGCCTAGATCTCCATGCCTAGATTTCATGTTGTCTTTTGACTTATTCTGTTTTTGTTGTTGAAGGTTCGGCGAGGGAATCGCCCCGTGTACGTGCGCATACTCAATGAGCAGAACCCGTACGCATTGGGTGGGCGAGGAAGCGTGCCCGCAGATCGTGCTCTTACATGTCCGGTCTGTGCTTCCATCTTCTACAGTTGAAATGTACCTTTTCCGTTTTATCTTACTTTGGTTTTCGAATTTCGAAACGTTGAAAATTTTCTAATAAAAACAAAAAGAAACGTTCGGATTTTGATCTACAGATTAACTTTAAAAATATCTAGTTGATTCTAAGCTTTTTGATAAATGGAATTTACCATTTACGATATTTAGTTTAATCTCTGTCAGGCATTATTTTTTTTATTTTTTTAGATTGTTGACAAAGCAACTTGCAGTTTATTTTAACTGTTGTAGTTTTGTCAGTTGGTAGTTGTGAAATGCCGCAAGGTTAAATCACGTAGTTAAGTATTGCGCTTCCCGCGGTCAGAGTGTTTGTTGTATCTCCAGGAGCCTCCCGGGTTAGTAATTGACTGTCCTACCTTAGTTTGCTCTTCAGAGCGATTGAGGTCCAACGGATCTGCTTTGTTCCCTGGATGACAATGCTGACACCCGTTACTACACTGTCAGAAGTTTCATAACAGATAGCGTATAACACTTTCAAGAATAACATCTTTTCAGTTAGAAATAAAGTGTTATGACCAATTAAGTTTACACTATTTCGTGCCTAGATCTCCAACAACACCTTCAATTGGTAAAACTACTAACGGGAACGAAAGAAACATAATAGATAACATCCCAAAGTGTTACCTGTTGAAACCCCGCACCCTTCTGTTGTCGTTATGTAACTTCTGACAGTGTAGTATTTTTACCTATTGAAGGTGTTGTTGGAGATCTAGGCACGAAATAGTATAAACTTAATTGGTCATAACACTTTATTTCTAAGTGAAAAGATGTTATGCGCTTCTGACAGTGTAGTCTGGATCCTCCCAGCAGTATTTCCAGTTCTTACATGACCCCTTGTTGTCGAGAGGCTTCTAAAGATGGTGCTTGTTCTCTGTCCATGAACAAAATTTGGTCATCTGCTTGGGGTAGATCTTTCGACTGCTAGTAATGGATGGGCGTTGCAGGGTGTCTCCGTTAGGCTTCTTTCCTCAACGATTTACGAGGCCTGACATTTTTGGCAGTGTACTCGACGTTCTTGGCCACCATTTTAGGCGTAGGCACAAGTTTTTTCTCTGCCCTGTTTACTTACGGTGTTGCCGTCAACCTCTACTGGTGTCGAAAACCACCAGCGGTCGCGGTCTTCATCCTGATAAACAATGATGTCTGCGCCAACGATGACACTCTAAGCCAACATCTTTAGGAATTTAAGCGACCCGTGACAGGATGATACTACAAAGTATCGTCCACCCTTGTTGTGATTCTCAGAAGCGTTTGAAAGTAACACTTACAGATACACGGGCAGATGCTGGTAGTGCATCGACATGAGGGAAGTGATAGCATATGGTGTCCAAGCAACGATGAATGCTGAGACAAGCGCGATATTCATCTAGAAAAGAAATTTATCTTAGCGAACACACGATCAGGATTTCCCGGCCGGATTTCCTGCACTTTACGAGTTGAAAAAGTTTCAACTTATCCATATGAAAGTGATGGGACGACAGTCCGGGCGGGAATTCTCACCCGACCTTGATCGTGTGTACAAGGTATTTTTAGGGCGACGTTACAACTTTTAGCGAGGAGCTGGTGCAAACCGTAGATGTGTCGGAGAGAAAAGGAGATCTTTATTGACGGGCGTCTGGTAGAGAACTATTTTACTACAAGTGCGCAAGCGCTCAGGCGTGGAGTGTAAAAGTTTATCACATTTTATATACAAACAGCTTTAGAACCAAGCCATTTCTCATCCCCAATAACCAAACAAGTATTGAAATAACCAATGTGTAATCATCCCACTCTAAAGGTTTAAAAGTAAACAAGCCGCCAGTATAAATCCAAAGTAAATGTTGAAGATCTTGCACGAATAGCTTGGGCTCGAACAATGAATGGTCTGCAAGCCAGTCCCACCCTTTAAACCTCTTTTTCGTTAGCAAGGTAATAACAAGTGCAATAAACCAAATCGTAGCAGCCTAATGCCCCTTTTGTAACAATTCATTAAGAACGGCATATCATCGATCATATGACAAAACAGTCCAGTTCATTAAAGATTAAAGTACGTCGCGTCGTCTTATTGTTGTTGTTACACCAAATCCATAGATATGTCTCCCCAAATATACAAGAGTTGGACTTCAGACCTGTCATCGACGAGCTTAACTCATGGGAAATCTGGACCCAGCTGCCCATGAACGGGAGCGGGGGGGGGGAGGTCGTGACCCATCAAAATGCGTATTTACACCTCTTTTTCCTCAAGTATACCAGCTTAGAGTTTGATTCCAATCACGGATCAAGAACTTTGTTTTGGCCCACTTGCCCATGAACCGGGAGGGTTGGGGTGGTTCAACTCTCCCCAACCCCTATGATCCAAAAGCACAAAGGAATTTTATCGCCTTATATCCAGTTATTGTCAAGCTACAAATATTAAAAAAAATGGGCAATCTAGGCCCACTTGCCCCTGAATCAAGTGGGAGCGTGGTTTGGGACCCGCAAAAAAAAAAGAAACCCCAATGCTCACAATCCTACCAAGTTTCAACTTGATACCTGTTGACTCCTTTCACGGGTAACGAACTTTACTCCTGGGTAATCTGGGCCCAGTTGCCCATGAACATGATGAGTGGGGGAGCTGCAACTTTAAAAGCAATTTCCCAGCCCTAGGATCTACGTGTACAAGGGAATTTCATCGTCCTATGTCCAGTTCTGGTCATGACCATTATTCACTAGGCAATCTGGGCCCATTTGCCCCTGAACCGGGTAGGGGTGGGGGTGGAACACCCCCAAAAAGTAGAACTAGACCCCAATACCCACTAGTGTACCAAGTTTGATACTTGCACTGGTTCACGAGTTCTGAGCTCCACAAAATATGATGAAAACCGAAAACCGAAAGCTGCTACAGCGCTCGCAATAGTGGATTGTTCCAAGGAACACTCCACTAAAAACGGAAAGAATGGCTTAGATAACATCGCACAAACCGAGTTGTCAATGAACAACGTCGGCATAGAGTTGACACTGGTTCAGGTAATGGTCACACATAATTCAAAAATACAAGGATACGATAGAAACACGACCAATGTTTCGATGGGACCTCACAAATTTAATATGTGATCTAGACAATTGCGTCTTGTAGATATTCGGTATTCGCCAAAGGCTCCTTGAACTTCGGAAACAGATTAAGGCCAATGGCTAATCTGAGAATCGAAGTTCAGGTATGGATTCAGCATGTCGTGTATTTACTCCTCTACGTAATATCTACTTTGACGAAATTGATTGAGACTTCCTGCCTTACTTCTGCCAAATTTCTGGTAAACTTTAACTTCAGATAAACTTAAACTTTTAACAAATTTTCAGGTTTTGGCCCTATTCCGGGCGAACTATTTGTTCGACGAGAAATTCGTTTTCATATACAGATCAGAATGCCTCCCTACCACTACATCCAACCTCTACTCAACTTAAGATAAAATTGTTACTTATAACAAATCTTCGCGATTTCAGTCGGAATCCGGGTGAACTATAGCCTATGGCCGGGTAGAAGATTATTTTCATATACGGATTCGGCATGTCTGCTTACCGCTAAATCGAACATTTAAACAACTTCAAATAAAACTTTTACTTTTAACAAATTTTCCGAATTTGGCCGGGTTCCGGTCGAACTATTTGTCCGGTTTTAAACGATTGTCATATACGGCGCCAAGTCTTCTTATCCCTAAATCCAGCATTTAATCAACTTCAAATAAAATATTACCGTACTTTAAAAAAAAATCCGGTTTTGATCGGGTTCCGGACGAACTAATTGTCCGGCGAGAAATTAAGTCTCAGACATTGATTCAGCATGTCTCCTTACCCCAAGGTCGACTATCTCACTGGCATTTTAAAACTTTTTTTTTGTTTCTTTATTTGAAACCACTCCCCCACACTTCAGCAAAGGCACATCTTCGGCCTTGATCTGTACTTTGATCCAATGGTTTCGACAGAACATCTCGTTCCCTTCGAGAGTTATCGTTCTAACAGACAGGCGGACAACTTTACGAAGTCACAGGTGTCCCGTCGTGTTTGGGGATCCGAAAAAGAAACGACTGGAAAATATTTTGTTATATCTCAATTTCTCTGTCCTCACAAACTATATACATACACTGTAAAAAGTTTCTCCGTATAAGGATTAAACTTAACTGCAGTATTTGCTACTCGGATCATCTTATCTCTATTTGTGTTGCGAGAGCAACACTTTGGTTTTGTCCTCGTTTTTTTTGTTTTTTTTTTTTTTTCCTATGACTCCGATTTCATTTTATTCCTGGTAACTGAGAAGGGTCTAACCTGTGCGGTTTTTACGGAAAGTGTGGACCTTAGGCCGGATTGATGAATATGACATTACATTTTGGAAAGCTCCGTAGAACTCTTGCCTGGGGCCAATAAGGATGGTTTTTGCTTGTCATCGAGCCAGAGCCTACGGTTTGCGAAGTGAAGTGGAGTTGTATAGCCTATGTCAGAGAGGACTATCTGAAGTTGTGTAGCGAACCTTTCGTTTCATCAAAAGATGTTTCTGCTTTCGAGTGGAAAGCTCCGTTCTAGCACGCAAGCAGGCAGGCACCAGTTTCAAATTGAAGATGGACTAAAATCTATAAGTGTTAAATATATGCGGCAGTTACCCGGCCCCACAGCCAACATATCTTCTTTGAGTGATAAATAGAAAAATCTACAGAGACAAAAAAGTGGCTTTTTCCCACGGGTCCGAAAGTGCTGCCATCTATTGTTTCTGTCCATGTCTGCGACGATTTCAGCTGAGTTTATAAATTTTTTTTTTTGCACTTTGGTTTGTGGTAGAGTAACGGTATCAGATGTGCCTCTTAAACTTTAAAAGTTATCTCATTGCTAAAGAAACTAGAGCTTATCCTTTGCTCCTTTCTAAGTCGTGACGTTAGAAAGTTGGCCTACGGCAAAAAAGTCAACTTTTGAACTAAGACAGGTAGAATTTTTTTTTCGACGGCAATCGATAGCCATTGATGAGCCGATCAAAGTATATGCCATCCATTTTTTGGTACAAAAATTCCTTCATGAGATACACCAGTTTGAAAATTTCAAAGGGGTTGACAACTTCATAGTAAGGTACATTGAAACCAAAAATAGGCGATACCAGTTATGATACATATAGGGGACTTTTAAGCGACAGTCGACTGTTAGCCCATAATCATCTTCGGTAATGAGGGGTTTGCAGCTTTTGCTTGTTGGTATACCTGTTATTTGTTTCCGGTGTATTCGATGGTAAGAACAATTTGGTTCCCAATGGTAAGATATGCAAGGGACTTGTAAGTAATAATCGGCTGTTATGCTACAATCATCTTCTGCGATGATGGGGTTGCAGCTTTTGCTACCTGGTGTACCCATTATTTGTTTCCGGTTAACTTAATGTATATCACGGGAGAGGGACTTGTAAGTAGGAATCGGTTCACGAGGGGCTAGGAATTTTTGCAAATGGGTGCACATTGTATTCGATTTCTATAAATCTGACGGTAAGAAAGTTTGTGTCGATGGTCTATCAATGTAACCGAGGATTAACTGTTTACACAACGGATACAAACGAAAATGTAAAGCAATGAGGTAGTTTCATAATAATTAATAGTGTCATCTATAGTATTTTAATCCTGAAAAGTTACGGATAGCTTTCTATTACCAACTAGATTATATAAGATATTGTTTTTAAGTTTTCATCCGTCACGATGTCTACGATTGAAAAGGATAAAGTACAACTGACTGCAAAGTTAATTTAGTCCCTTCTTCCTATATTATTTTGTTGTTGTTTTTATAACGCTGAAGAATACCTTTTGATCATATGATTAATTTTTTTAGAACATCCCGTTTAAAAAGCTTATGCTATAATCATCTTCAGCGATGAGGGGCTTGCAACTTTTGATAGCTGGTATATCCATTATTTGTTTCCGGTGAATTTGATGTCAATCACGGGAGACGGACTTGTAAGTAAGAATCGGTTCACGAGAGGCTAGAAATTTTTGAAAATTGGTGCACATTGTATTCGATTTCTGTAAATATGACAGTAAGAAAGTTTGTATCGATGGTCTATCGCTATAACCTAGGATTAACTGTTTACGCAACGGGTACAAACGATACGGTAATGTAAAACAATAAGGTAATTTTGTAATAATTAATAGTGTCATCTATGGTATTTTAATCCTAAAAAGTTACGGATAGCTTTATAATATCAACTAGATTATATAAGATATTGTTCCAAGTTTTCATCCGTCACGATATCTACGATTGAAAAGGATAAAGTTCAACTTCGACGGCAATCGATAGCCGCTGATGAGCTGATCAAAGTATATGACGTCCATTTTTTGGTAAAACAAATTCCTTTATGAGATACACCAGTTTGAAAGTTTCAAGGGGTTGACAACCTCAGTAGTAAGGTACACACTGAAACCAAAAATAGGCGATACCAGTTGTGAGACATTTAGGGGATTTGTACGCGACAGGCAACTGTTAGCTCATAATCATCTTCGGCAATGAGGGGTTTGCAGCTCTCGCTAGTTGGCGTACCTGTCATTTGATGAACAATTTGGTTCCCAAATGTAAAACATGCAAGGGACTTGTAAGTAATAATCGGCTGTTATGCTACACAAATCTTCAGCGATGAGGGGTTTGCAACTTTTGCTAGTCGGTATACCCATTATTTTTATCCGGTGAACTTGATGTCTATCACGGGAAAGGGACTTGTCAGTAGAATCGGTGCACGAGGGGCTAGAAATTAGTGCAAATTGTTGCACATTGTATTCGATTTATATAAATCTGACGGTAAGAAAGTTTGTATCGTTGGTCTATCGCTGTAACCTAGGATTTACTGTTAACGCAACGGGTACAAACGATACTGTAATGTAAAACAAGGTAGTTTCGTAATAATTAATAGTGTCATCTATGGTATTTTAATCCTAAAAAGTTACGGATATCTTTATAATACCAACTAGATTATATAGGATATTATTCCAAGTTTTCATCCGTCACGATGTCTACGATTGAAAAGGATAAAGTTCAAATGACTGCAAAGTCAATTTAGTCCCTTTTTCCGATATGCTTTTGTTGTGGTTAGGGCAATCGATAGCCCTTGAAGAGCTGATCAAAATATATGCCATCAATTTTTCTGAACAAAAATCCTTCATGAGATAAGCCAGTTTGAAAGTTTCAAGGGGTTGACAACTTCAGGAGTAAGGTACACACTGAAACCAAAAATAGGCGATACCAGTTGTGAGACATGTAAGGGACTTGTAAGCAACATTCGACTGTAAGCAACAGTCGACTGTTAGCTCATAATCATCTTCGGCAACGAGGAGTTTGCAGCTTTTGCTAGTTGGTATACCTGTTATTTGTCTCAGGTGTATTCGATGGTAAGAACAATTTTGTTCCCAATTGTAAGACATGCATGGGACTTGTAAGTAATAATCGGCTTTTATGCTATAATCATCTTCAGCGATGAGGGGTTTGCAACTTTTGATAGCTGGTGCATCCATTATTTGTTTCCGGCGAATTTGATGTCAATCACGGGAGACGGACTTGTAGGTAAGATCGGTTCACGAGGGGCTAGAAATTTTTGAAAATTGGTGCACATTGTATTCGATTTCTGTAAATATGACAGTAAGAAAGTTTGTATCGATGGTCTATCGCTATAACCTAGGATTAACTGTTTACGCAACGGGTACAAACGATACGGTAATGTAAAACAATAAGGTAGTTTTGTAATAATTAATAGTGTCATCTATGGTATTTTAATCCTGAAACGTTACAAATAGCCTTCTTCCGATATTGTTTTGTTGTTGGTTTTACAACGCTAAAGGACAGCTTTTGATTATGTGATTATTCTTTTTAGAACATACCGTTTTAAAAGCTTCGATAAGTTGACAATTTCAGCATTTAACCGACAGCGAAGAAACAAAACCAAAGTGTTGCTCTCGCAACACTTTAGCCGGCGAAGCCGGACAAAGGTTGCCGCAACACTTCACGTTGCCCGGGCAACGTAGGTCTAGTTGGTATTAATCTTATCTGCGTCGAGATAAGAATATTCCGAGTAGTAAATAATGCAGTTAACTTTAATCTTTATACGGAAAAACTTTTTACAGTGTGGTAAATTAGAGCTCTAACATCCTCTCCATCCGAATGGAAAGATCTGACTGAGCATATTGTGTAAATAAAGAGATTTCGTAACCTACCTATAGTTATCTATTTCGTCTGTAATCACTGGAAATAATGATATCGTCGCGAATAACGTGGGCGTGGATTGACGGGGAACCTGTCCCTGGAGATCCTCAAGCAACGTCTCTAGGTAAAGAAGCATTCTCATAGAAGGCATTCTCATCCACAGGAGAACAAATCTTGAATGGAGTGATCTATTTGGCCTAGAGTCATCTCTCTGCCAAATTGTCTCTTCATGGTGTACTTGATTTATCAGTAAATTGAAAACTTGATCCAAATATCCTAAATTTTAGATTCGCTCAGCAAGGGAGGACCTCGGAATCCCCTTTCTTCTGCGACCAATCCCGTACGGAATTTCCTCATACTTGAAATTGACACAGACAAAGTAAAACCGATTTCGACCTGATTTAAGGCAAGTTTCTGCTTCGGATCGTCAGGAATTTCGGTCTCGGGCGATTTCGTGGGTTGATTTCCACCGGCATTTCGACCTCGGGCAAAGCTGGCTCGTTATGGTTTCTACTTAATTTTCTGGCATTTTTATTACCTCCTTCATGGACAAGAAGCATAGGTAATGGAAAGCTTTTGACAATAGTATGTTATTGTCCTTGTTCTTTCGTGAAATGGACGGTCAACGCGAGAGACGCAAGGTCGACTGAGTCGATAGGGACAAACAAGTTCATTGCCTCCTTACAAATTACCGCTTGAAGCCGATGAAATTAATGAGATTTTAGTCCTTTACGGCGGGCATTCGACTCAGGCATACACTCATAATTATTATTTTAAAGAGGTAAAAAGAGACCTTGATCCCTCTGTTTTACCAGTGTTTTATAAAAAGCTTCAAGTGCGTATTAAAGTTCCAAATCCTGGGGGCCTATCTCTGTCCAATAAAACTATACTAGTGTATAAGGCGCGATAACGTCTACGCCGTTATTTCATAATAACGTCCTTGATGCTCAAAGCACGGTAAAGATTGAGGAATGGATTGGGAATCCGGAATATTCAGTCATGTGTAACTTTGGAACAGGTGATCGGATTCGAGTGAAATTTAAGCATTGAACAGAGGGCATTTCTCTGGTGATCTTGTTCATATCCGGACCGGATCCGGCAACTATTAGGGGGGGGGAATACGTGACCCGCTTAGAATGGAGAGACCGAGATGGAACTTTGTGGGAAGAACAAACAGATGCTCTAGGTAAATCATTTACTGAATCGAATTGTCTACGGGCACCGTGGGGGAGCTGGGGGGGGGGGGAATCTCGAGAAACGGTTAGAATGGAGGGATAGGAGTGAAACTTGCTGAGAAGAACAAACATCTGCTCCATGCAAATCTTTTATACAATTTGACTGGATCCGGACGCTTGGGGGGTGGCGAAATATTGAGTCATGCGTAACTTTGGAACGGTTGATCGGATTCGAGTGAAATTTAACAACTGAACAGAGGACATTTCTCTCTTGTGATCTTTTTCATTTCCGGAGCGAATCCGACAATTATTGGGGGGGGGGGGGGGAATACCTGACCTGCTTAGACTGGTGTGATCGGGATCGAACTTCGTGGGAATAACAAAGAGATGCTCTGGATTAATCATTTACAGAATTGGATTGGCTCCGGGTATTGTGGGTGGAGTTGAAGGGGGGGGGGGGGGGGGTCTGGGATTCCGGTGATCGCGAGTTCAGGTACTACCAGATGTGGTAGGATGATGACACTTCGCTGGAATATTAAAGATTCAACATTTTCGTAGAAATTGCTACTTCCCAAATCCAATTATTCCTTAAAGTACCAATCTTGACCGCAAAGTAAAAAAAAATACTTTTGGCAACATATGACCATTATATTTTTGCCCCAAGGGTTTTGCTTACAAAAGAAGTTCTAGCTCCCTTAGAGTGCGCATCTCAACCGCAAAGTCGAAACTTACTTTTGATCAAAAAACATCTTAATCCCTGCAAGTGTCATACGAGCTTACAGCTCTTGTTCTTTTCGGGATAACTTCGAAAAGCGCAGTTTTGAAACCACGGTAACTGCAAAAAAGACTAATTGCAGATCCAGTTACCGTGGGAATAGATATCATGGTATCTGCAATAATGAAACTATGGTTTCAGAGCGAAGGAGAAAATTTGGATCCTACTGCGAAAATAGGACTGGGTTCAAGTATCAAAGGCTAGCAAAATCGCTCATTGTTGTGAATGACATATTTTATTTTTGTTTTGTATTTTATTCATACTCCGCTGTTACGCAAAAAGCGGGTCATAAATAAATAAATAAAAAAATATAATTGGCGCTTATAATAATGTGTCCTTAGCACAAAAGTGCTGTTACCAGATAGGATTTAAGTTTCAAGCTCTCAAATCTGGGATCGACTAAAAAGAGGCACGGCACGGCATGGCGCAGGTTCAACAAAGCCTATATAAAAGAAGGCACGTTAGAACATTGTTCCTGTCCCTCACTCTGAAGCCTGAAAGAACCCTTTTACTTTTCGTGCCTCTTTTTCTCGCTCTTTTTAGTACCCGTGCCTACACTAAATGTCGTGATATGCCATGCCTCTTCTAGTCGATCCCTCAAAATCTCCCCTGTTTCCACGGAGGCGGATTGATTTCGTTGAAGGCAAAAGCTGAGGATTGGATTGTAAACTATGAGCTTAAACGAAGGCTTTAGACTGAACGAATGGCAGAATGTTCTACTGGTTTTCCCTGTAAGTTGCTGGATGTATTTCCACTTACTTTAACAAGCTTTGCTTGGATCCGCTCCCTAAATCCAAGAGGCTGCATGGATGTGATCTTCAGATGTATTTTATAGTAGCAGAGAGCCATGGTAATGATGTGTGAGAGGTAACAAAAGACTATCGTGCCTGAAATAGAAAGCAGAACTGTGTGATAATCTTCTTCTGACACACGTGAGGTTCAAGGAACAAGAGGAAGAAAAGAGGAAAGGAAACACGAAAATAAATACTAAGCTCAACTGCTTTTAGACAGTGCTACTGACCTGAAGGAACTGGGGCACGGTCGTGTGGATTTTGGGAATGTGGATTTCTCATTCCACAGCATTAAAAAATACAAGAACAAATGTATTTCCGCCTGTTTAACAAAGACGTGGCCTTGTATATATGTAAGGTCTGGCCTGATCTATAAATATAGTGATTTAGGAATATACTTCCGGACAGTCTACGTCTTAAGACAACAAAATATATGTGTCTATGATGAGGAATTCTCAAGACTTTTCCGGTGAGACCAGGGTGAGACTCCACGCTTGATTCCGGTTGAATCCTTTGATAAAATGATCACGGAAAAATAGTTCGGGGACACCTCGGTTTTCTGATCGTTCAAACCCGTCTCATTTCTTAGATGGGGGGGGGGGGGAGAGGGGGGGGTTAAGATCTCTCTAAGAGCCCGCCGCTAGATGGCACTGCTTCGCCACAAATGAAAAAGATAGTGTTAGATAAGGATTGTATGTTTATAAGCAGAAGTGCCCTGGTCATAACAGTGGTCATTTTCACATTTCTACAATTTGCCAGGGTTGCCATTTCACTAAACAAAGATTCCCTAGAAAAGTAGCAAATAAGTACTACTAAAGAAGATTATATACCTAAACAAAAATTATGCTCGATAAAGTTATAATAGTTAACATACCTCTTTCTCAGTTGATATAGGAATAACCTCGGGAATAACAAGCTCGAAGGCCATTAAAAATATCAACCTCGCTGCGCTCGGCAGATATTTGTAATAACCTGACTCGCCTTCGGCTCGGACAGGTTATTTTAAGTATGGCTGTCTCGTTGTTATAATCTGATATTAACCTCGATGTCGGAAGCTAACGAATAATAATAACACTAATCAGGAAATTGGCCGTAAAATGAAACAAGAATATGACACTTGCCGTAAATGTAGGTTACGCTTTCTACAGTCCGATCGTGCCAGTTGATGGAGCACGATACGAAGAAAGGCTCATGGGTGTATGAAGACCAACCGAAAAAGGGAAGGGAGGTCCAGATGATGCAGTGAAACCAGGCACCACAGATGGCGCCAATGGCGGAAGAAACTGTTATGTAATGCTCTGAAAAGAGAGTTTCGGTTAGTAAGCTAAATCAATCCATTCCCAGCCTAACCGGAAATAAAGTTCCAAGAAAATCGTGCGTAGGCTACTTTTGCTGATTTTAAGCAGATTAAGTTGGACCAGATAGAAAAAAGAAAAAAAAATGGGATAAATTACCACACGTTTGCATTAACCCTGTTGTCCAGGCGCTCTGCGTCTTATTCCACCGCGACTGAAAGAAACCATTATGATAAATGCAATTGTGGCAGGTGCATGTCCATGGAAGAGGTAGAGGAAGAGATAAGCTCTTGATCATCGGAGAGTGGAACGGATTTGAGTCTACAAAGGATCTGGTACTTACTTTTATTTGAATTGCAAATACCGATGTATCGAAAAAGGGAAGCAATGACGAGCGTATTCATGCTTGCCTAGAAAGATCAGTTTTTTAATGGAGCTCTGTTGAGAACTGGGTGAAACCAGGGACCCATAAATTTCCTGTAATGACTCGCCATTCAGGGGGCTTGTCATTTCCTATGCTTCTATGTTGCCCGAGCCTGACCTAGTTTCCAAAAATTCCGCTTGGGTCGAATCGGCGTTCTTGCTCAGATAGACAAAATTGCCAGCATGACACCAGGTACCTAAGCTAGGATAAAAGATCCAGAATACTCTTTCCATTACAGAGAAATATTCTTAGTTCAGCACAACAGCTGCGGAAAATGTGTCTATCTGGATAGTCGGGTATTTTATCCCCGTGGGTATTTCTCGAACTATCTGTCACTCGGTCAAGAGCGCATCAGAAATCTCTTATTGACAAGCCCCCTGAATGGCGAGTCATTACAGGAAATGTATGGGTCCCTGGTGAAACCAGGTAGCATTTCCTGTGAAGGTCTGCGAACAAGAAACCTGAGCTGGAAGATTTCGCAGCAGTTGCACTCCAGATCAGAGAGGAGAGTAGCGCCTGTTTTTGGGGGTTCTGTGTGCCTCTGGGTCTGGGGGCACAATAGGATGTAAGGCCTATGGTAAGGCATCCTACTTCTCAATTGACGGGTGTAATATATACAATATATGCCTTGGATCCAAAAATATTCTAAAGTTAAGGCACTCTCAAAATACTCTGTTTGTACTTAAAGGACACTTGAATGAAGAGTACCAAGTATCATCCCTATCTGTACGAATTCCGTTAACATTGCCTGCAGAAAACCCAATCCAAATACGAAATAGTGTTTCCAAGCTATGATTTTTGCTCTATTTTGCATCTGTCCTAATTTCAGTACCGAACAATCTTACAAATGAACAAATGTCTCCAATCAACCCTTCTTCTGGAATATTTTTTAACCAGTTAAGCCCAAACATATGTCTAGAAGAAATTCCAATACGATCCGGCCAGTGCTGTACAAGATTTGATTGAATTGCGTTTTTTGTCTCGGAGTCTGCCTGTGCAAACCTCCAGAAAAGAACATCCCTATTTTGAAAACGTCACGCTCAGGAGAAGAATGCTCTTCGTGGCCATGATATGTTATTTATATGTTTATTATATGATATGTTATTTATTAGGATATGATACGGGGATACAGGGTATTTGATGATACGGGGGATTTGATATTATCATATCAAATGATGCGTGTGAGCTTTTTTTTTATCAAGTGTCATAAAAAAAATTGTTACGGTTGCACAGACATTCACTCACACATACACTGTGTGAGTTTTAATATCATACTGTACACATTTTATCCTTGACAATATTCTGATCTGTCCTTTCATTTTTGTTGTCTCTCTTGCTCGAAATTAGTTGCTATTTCAGTTTGGAATGTTTGACACACGAGTAGTGTCTTGGCCATGGCTCGCAACAGAAGGTGAGTTTGTGTGAAGCAAAAGTTGAAGATTTGAGTCAGATAATGAACTCCAGGTTTTGATCAGGTGTTGATATGGACTTTTAGACCCGTCTTACCGACATTACTGATTCACAGTAGCCTATGCCGTAATCGTTCCGTTCATTATCATTTCATTTATGTTCGTTTGACCGGATGTTTTGAAAGAAACAACATTGTTTAGATGCGACAGGGAAGTTTTAAATCAGGTCAACGTTCGTTCACTCTCTTGTTGACCTGGCACAACTAACTTTATTTTCCTTTCCTTGGGCTTTCTATTTTTACCCTTTGAGATAAAAGGCTGATGAAATGGCTTTTCTTCTTTGTTATTATCAAAGATGTTTTGTCGTTGCAAACACAGATACAAATTTGTTGTTGCTTGGGAGACACATGAAATTTTGGCGCCCCCCAGGGGTGTCGCTATGGGGGGGGGGGGGTGCCACCCCCATCGAAGAAAGAAAAAAGCTAAAACGGGCGCTCGCAGAGCGCCCGACCACGAAAATTCAGCTCAACTGGGCGCTCGCTCAGGTAAGCTAAATGGGGGGCTGGCAGTACGCCCGGAAAAGTCCGTAAGGCTAGTTACTAAAGGCGTCGGCTGTTCTGGGTTCTCGAGCTTTTGAAACTTAAGGAATTGCATTCTCAGTCGCATGTTTTTGAGAGGCAGGCTATTTCTAGTTGTTCAGATACGAAGAGGTTTTTTAACCATATTTTGTCAGAATGAGAAGTATGATTGTTAGATCTAAGCTTCCATGACCGACAGCACACAGTTTTAACCCAAGTTTTAACACGATCTGTTGCATACTAATATCTCTCGATTCAAGTAAAAATCAGGCTGATTATGATAAGAATTTTTCTCCAGTCCGACATTTAAGAAGACAGTCTGCTTCATGAGCAATTTTAGAAGATTTGACGACGAGTCTGATTATTGCAAAATGTCATTTGATTTTTATTTTGTATTTTAAGTCAACTCCATTTCATTTTTTTCTGGATTATACTTCTTTTTTGGAAACGCTCGAACTGAAGCACATTATCCAACTTCCAGCTAAATGTCTCACATCTTTCTGCATTCATCGTGAACAAAGACAGATGGACAGATTCTGCTAAGTGGCCCTTACCTTCATTTGGGATCCGAAAAGACGTTCTGATCATACAGGATTCAACAGAATTTGCCTGCGGTGTCTTTCGAAGTAGGCTCTGTTTACTAGAAAGTCGGTCATTTCATTCGGATTTTAGGCTTGAAATTTCGGGGCTTGGGCAGCATTAAAAGCTGTTGCGGGGAAGTAGCGTTTTGCCCAAAAGTCTGGCCTACTTAAAAAAAATTCCCTGCGGCGCTCATCTTCATATTGTCTGATATACAGTTTTGAGGATATAGTGTTTTGTTTCTTGGCTATTCTTTCTAACTGGTACGACTCGTGGGCCCCCTCACAAAACAAACAAGTTTTATAGCCATTTCCTTACAAAACTAACGATGCACAAGAATCCTACTAAGGTCTCGTCGGCGGAAACTTGCGACACACTTAAAGCACAGCTCTCACTAGAAATTGTTTTTTCTTAATAAAATGGTCCGGAATTGGCGAAAAATTTGAAAGAAATGCGCGCCGTGGTTAAATGCTGAGGACTATGGGCAGCAGAGAAATCAGGTTTGGCAACGCCTGTACGACGACGTCTCAAGACAAAACAAAACTTATTGTCTGGCAACCCTGGAGATCTCGGCTAGCACCGAAAACGGTTCCATATGGTGACTCACACCAATTTATAAGGAGGGAGATGTCAGAGGTTAGTAGGTCACGTACTTCGTTACTAGGGGTGTCAAAACACTGAAAATCGAGAGGGGTCCTTTACGTCACAAAGGGTTAGTTGATCCCTCCCCAGTGCCGTCTTCTCTTAAGCTGGTGCTGGGATCCAGGGTGACCAGCTGGGTTGCACCGTCATTTATGTTACCGAAAGTATGCTCAAATATGACCATCTAGTGTGGACTCGTATGTGCTGGTACTTTTACGATTTCGACTCATGAAAGGGGGCCAGAAACCCAAGGATCGCCTATGTCCACCAAAAGTAAAAGACGGCACTGTCCCTCCGACCATAACCAGTAATAACAAGACCAAAGGTTTCGATGGGATCCCAAAATTTAATATTTGGTCCAGACAATCGGTCTTGTAAATATCCGAGACTCCTTGATCGTTTGTACTATTCAGATTTAGAAACAGAAAAAGGCCATTGGCTAATCATCTGAGAAAACTAAGTTCAGATATGGATTCAGCATGTATTTAGACCTATTCGTCATATCCACTTTGACGAAATTTATCAAAACTTCCCTGCCTTATGCTTCTGCCACATTTTTGGCTTCTGCCGAATTTTGGCCGAACTACTTGTCCGGCAAAAGAATAAAGCTCAAAAACTAATTCAGCACATCTCCTTACCCCTGTATATCGAACATCTAATCAACTTGAGATAAAACTCAGATAACAAGAAATTGTCCGGTTTCCACCGGATTCCGGCCGAACTCTATGTCTGGGTAGAAAATGGTTGTCCTATACGAATTCAGTATGTCTTCCTAATTCGAACATTTAATCATCATCAGATATAACTTTTAATTTTAACAAATTTTCTGGTTCTGGCCGGATTGTGGGCGAACTACTTTTGTGACGAGAAAATAATTTTCATATAAATGTTGAGCATGTCTTCTTACCAACTTCAAGTACAACTTTTACTTTTAACAAAATTTACGGTTTTGGCCGGATTCCGGGCGAACTACTTGTCAGGCGAGAAAACGATTTTCTTATTCGTGTTCAGCATGTCTCCTTATCCCTTCACCCAATTTTACGATAGTCTTACGCTTACGATAGTTGGAGCCCGCTGCAAGTGTGAAAAAGTCGACGTGGCTTAGGGGATTACGGAAGTAAGTTATAAAATGCTATTTTGAGGGACCTCAAAATCCATAGACTAACCTGATCTTCTTAATTCAAATATCAAGAAGTTTGTAAATCAATCCGTACCGACTATGGGCGCATCGTTCCCAATTGGGGGCACTATAATCGTAAAGCTTTTGGAAATTTGTACAGCACCTTCTGCGCTCCTTCTGTCCTATTTTTGGTGTCACTCATGTTCTGCGAAAGACGGAGATTAAAAAAATAAGATCATGTTATTTTAAATTTGCAAAGCACCTTCTCCACTTGTCTAAATTATGTCATAATCATACACCATCCAAAATTCAAGATGCAACTGTTAACCTTTTGGATGTTTCCTCATCGCTTTCAAAAATCATGGACAACAGGTCCAACCATTCAAAATTCAAGATGCAACTGTTACCCTTTTGGATGTTTCCTCATCGCTTTCAAAAATCATGGACAACAGGTCCCAACCAGCGTACGACCTTATCCACTGCTTCTTGACCGAAGATTGAAAATTAAGTTTCTTTTTCTGTGTGTTTAACTGTTTTATTTTTTTTCATTTTACTCCGCTTTTTCAAAATGGCGGGTTGCAAACAAATTACTTACTTACTTACTTATATAATCTCTTGCGTCACTGAATTCTAAAAAGAAATTCAGAAATTCTTCTGAATTCTTCACTGTCGGTCAGCGTAAGTGAGAGATACCAGCTGTCAAATATTCCTGTCATCAATAGCAACCCATTTCGATCAAGACAGAAAACAAAAATGAAAGAAGACATCCAAAATCTTAGCAAGCACTTAACTGCTTCGCAGTTTCAAATTCCAGATATGTCATCGAGTGACAAGCGCTGAGCAAGGGAGCTAGAGACGATGAACAGATGAAGGAAGTGAGTGTACTCGCAGTTTTGTCACCATGGTGTGCTACTTTGGTGGAAGGAAAAGTTACGAGTGTAGTTCGAAATGGCGTATTTTGAGACCGTCTCGAAAATCACGACCAATCATTTATTCCTCAGGGTCTTGGAAGAAAACATTCGAATTGGCGTTTTGGTGATTGGAGGTAACCGCAGCCGACGGATCTTCATCCGGCGCGTTGGCAATTCTCAGTAGACACCTCCACGTGAGATTTGGAGCGTATTCCACCCTACTTACAATAGTAACTATCAGTTACTATTTTTGTTCCAACCTCGTGAAAAGTTACGACGCTGACCGATCCAACCTTTTCGAAATAGTAAGTATTTGCTTACCACGCTCGGGAGCGTAGTAATCTTGATAACTACGATCTCTGTGACCCGATTGGCGGGATTACCGCATTAGATAGATGGATTTAATGCATAAAAGCCAACAAGAAAATGAAAGGCCTGGTTAATTGCAGTATGAACTGCAGGAACAGGTAGTGAAAGAGGGAGCTTGGGTAGAAAACAAAGTCGTCAGCCTGACCTGGCACTACCGAAGTGTGCCAGAGCCATTGCTAAAATCCTGCTAGACCAAGAAAACTTCGAATCTGCTTCACGTTCCTTGGAACCGCATATTCCGGATCCCACGAAAGGGAGTTGGTTGCTCCAGACAGCAGGACGGTGGCCATGGAGGTCGGAAGATTGGCGGGATTACCGCATTAGATAGAAAGATGGATTTGATGCATAAAACCCAACAAGGGCCATCGCACCGAAAAGAGCAAGAAAAGCAGGGGTGGCCCGAAGGGGGGGGGGGGGGTGACTCACCCCCCCCCCCCCCTACCTTTTGCTAAGTCGTATCAGTCGTTTATTTCGGCCTTTTGCTAACTCATATCAGTCGTTTTTTTGGTCTCGCCGAGGTCCCTGGCATTCATTTTAATAACAAATAATCCGAGCCGTTTAAAAAAACGACTCTTGCACATCTTCAGTCGGAAGCCCGTCCCTTAGGACAAGTCGAGTCGTTTAAACCAGGTTTTGTAAGACCGATGGCTCGGACGGGCAGCAATGCGGCTACCTGTTTTACTCCCATGTGAATTGGATCTGCCTCACTCCGGTCTTTCAGATTTTAGCCAGTCAAAATTACAATAGGTAATATAGATCAAAGATAATGAATATAGGTTAGTTGTTGAAGTGAAGTCTGACTGGATAACATTGTTATACCTTATAGACCAAAAGCGAGAGACATGGTTATGTGCATTGAGTTTTTTAGTTTCACTCACTTCTGAGCAGTTCCGGCATCGTCTCGATTATCTGTGTCAAATGCACATGACTGTTCAAACTTCCAAGTTTCAGCCCAATAAATCCACTCGTTTGATCCCTAGACGTGCTAGACGAATTCCGGTACTCCCTCTATCTCCCCTACCGTGACCCAATCTGGTTCGGACTAAAAACAGACCATCTAAAGCATCTTCTTTTATACCATCTATCAAGTTTCACTCTAATCTGAGCATTTTTGGAAAATTCCGGTACCCCCCCCCCCCTCCCACCAACGTTGTCGGATCCAGTTCGGGCCCAAAATATGTCATCTAGGGTATATGCTTTCTCTACGTTCCATGTTTCATTTAAACTGATGCACTCGTTCGAGCCCTATGAAAGCCTCAAAATTTCCGACAATCTCCCTCCAACTCCCCCTACTGTGGCCGAACAGGACTTGAAAACATAAACGTCGTATCTCTTAATTCCCTCTTCCTGTCGATCAAGTTTTACAGAAATTGGAGCATAGCCTATCTGCAAGTTTCCAATACCCCTTCCCCCCGTACCTTGGCCGAATCCGGCCCGGATGCCAAATAACAAATCTAGACCCCCCCCCCTCCCCCCAATTCCCCCAACCGTGGTCGCATATACTTCGAACGCATGTTTTACATTTCGAGGCCATCGATTCTTTTCACCCGTTAAGTTTCGCTCGAATCAGACCACTCAGTTGCAGTTTACAGAAAACAATTTCCATATTTCTCTTCCCTTGCTCCCCCAAAATGCTCGGATCTAAGAACGAAAGTTTACAGGGGTATGTTGTGTCAGGTTCCTAAGTCAATTAAATCTGGTCGCTAATACGCCTGCAAAGTTTCGTTGTTTTAGTACATCTGGAACTATTCTAACCGGAATTCAAGGAAACCCCTCCAACTCCCCCACACAGAGCCACGAAACCGTCTGGCTCCGTTGATTTCGTATTGTTTCGCCTAATTCTTGTTCTTCCATTAAGTTCCGTCGCAATCCCTCTGCTTTTAGAGACTTTCCACCAAGTTTCATCCGGATCTCTCCACTAGTGTTTTCCAAGATTTCCGCTTGAAGTCCTTCCATATATCAAGTTTCATTAAGATCCGATCACCCGTTCGTCAGCTAAAAATATATCATTTTTCCTAATTTTTCCGGATTCCCCCTCCCTCCACTCCCCTCCGGATGGTCGGATCGGGGAAGCGACTATTTCAAATTTAATCTGGTCCAGTCCCTGATATGCCTGCCAAGTTTCATCGTCCTACCTTATCTGGAAGTGCCCGAACTAGCAAAACCGGGACCGACAGACCGACTGACGGAAATAAATTACAATCGCTATATGCACTTGCCAAAAACCGATCGTTTTTAAGAAACATCGACTTACGAAAAACAAATCTCCGTAAATATCGAACAGTTTTGCTATCGAAAAAATACCGAACAATTTTAGTTAAATTTTGGGCCTCCGGCCCAAATTTTTACCGAATCTCAAAAAGGTGGGGGGGGGGGGGGCTGCACCCCCCCCCCCCCCCTTGCGACGCCCCTGCATATCACACTTAAGCTAATATTTAAATATTTTTGTACAGATATTTAGATTTTTTACCAAAAGTAAAATCGGTCCTGCGTTAATTTCAAGAAGCTAGACGCGTGACGTCACGTAGTTCGTGCTGTAAGTAGTGTGTAACACGATCCGTAGTGCAAGGAAAGTTCCCGCGCGCCAAACGCGTTTAAAGTAACGTCCACACATAGTCCGATGTACGCACTCGGAAGCGATTTGCCTCTTTCGCTTAGTATTTAAGATTTGTCACACCGTATCACAAGTGAATAGAAAAGATTCGATTGTCGGAGCGAATTTTAAACGCGAGCAAAAAACTGTCTTCCTTGTCCAGAATTACTACCGGCAGTTATTATTAAGACGAAAACGAAAAAAATGGCGCGTGAATACCCAGTTTGCATGCGAAAACAGCCTGTGACAACCGTAGCCTCTGCAAGACAAGTCGGCTTTAGAAAGCTATTGAAATTGACGATCTGGTTGTAGTGAGTTAATATAACACAATATATTTGTTTTTTTTACTTATGCGGCTTATCTTTACTTCTGCTTTACTTATAAGGAGAAGGTCTATAGTGGCCAACTGGGAACTTGTTTTTAGATAGGCTTACAATCTGAGAACTTGTCTAGCTTTAAACTTGTTTATCGACAACTTGTACAAGAAAAAACTGTCTAGTGAGAAGATTGCCCCGTAAAAGCTTGTCAAATTAGAGGTTGCTGCAATCTGCTGTAATAGGTATCCATGGCCACCGTGTTTTCTGTTTGTCGGTACAGCCTTTGTCTTTCTTGCGATTTGCAGAGAGACGTTATTTGTCGTCTTGGCTCACTGTCGATATTATGTCGAAGTCGTACCAGTGTTACCATAGGCAATCGGATTTGACTAGACTTAGTAAAAAGAAAGTCTAGTAAATTTAGAGGATATGCAAAACTTTTTGATACTAAATTTTAGTCGACTCATGTGAGAAGAATTCTTCAGAGTTTATCAGACCTAATTATGGTGGCAACACTGTGTCTGCTCTATATGAACACGCCAGTGAACCTCAGGAAGAACAGGAAATGTCACTCAAACGAGCCCACAAAATTGATTCAAAGCCTGTGTGAACCAGTCAGCAACACACTTGTTGTCGTGAGGTGTCTGGCTCTTCCCTGGGCACACGGCGATTCTTCAAAGGCACGAAGAGTTAGTCAGTTTTTGTTGTGGGTGTTCTGAGGGTGATTATGATCTCTATCCGTTTAATTTTGTTTGTGGTTTGGTTTTGTGGTCTCGATTAGTACAATAGAAGTTGATATTTTGTTCAGTAGTTGTTCTGCATTAATGCAGTTTACTTGATGCCACCCCCTAGGACAAGGTTACTTCTGTGTTTTATTTGTTTATTCAATAAATTTCCCTCTTTCTCATCAAGAATATTCATTCCGGTTTGTTTCTAATCGCCATCGATTCTTATGCCCTGGAGTCCTCTGTAAATATGTGTGTTCGCGACAGTGTTCATCGTCCTGTGAAGAAACTTCTTGTATAACAGAAGTGCTCGAACCAGGGGCGTCACGACTGGGGGGGAAGGGGGGGTTCGTTTTTCCCGTCGTTTTTCCTGCAGAAAAAGTAGGTAAAAATTACCAGCCAGTCGGTAAATGCTTCCCCCCCCCCCAAATTTTGGCTAGTAACGCCTCTGGCTCGAACCAGGGTTCATCTACATTTAACACTGTTACTTACTTGCGAAAAGGAGAAGGATAAGAAAGCGTATAAGGAGCACATGGCATCGCCAAAGACCCAGTCTCCGTAAAAAGCTGAAACTGTCGTCCAAGGGTATCCCGTAAGAGTAATGGCAAGGTCACATATTGCCAGGTGGAGCAACAGCACGAGGTGTCCGTCGATCTTCAGTCGGCGTTCTTTAATTATCGATAGAAAAAATACGGCATTGCCTGTTGTCGCCAAGATACCTGTAAAAAAAAGGTATAAGGACAGTAGTTATCAAATTGTTATTTGCTGAAAGACCCTGATAAACTCAAGGACGTATCATTAAAGGAAAAAATTAAGAGTGCCCCCTCTATATTTCGGAGAAATAGTTTATCTCAGGGCAGATCAACGATGGATTGAGTTCTTTGGTCACGAAATCCAGCTTTCTTCATCTTATTTAATATGACTGGAGACAGTCGCAGGTACAACAAGAGCTACGAGCTCATATGACACTTGTTACGAGTAGGTGGTACAAGAAAGTAGAACAGAAACTTCACAAAACAGCCAGCCATCCAAAAATGCAGTTCGGACCTAGAATTAGGATATCTAGTTTCCCTCAAGTCAGAAAATTTCCGACATCACCTCCAAGCCATCGCCAACCTTCCAAGTTTCAACCCAAGAATTCACTCGCTATCGGCGAGACGTGCCCAAGATTTCCGGGACTCCCCTTCCAAGTCTGCCCATCGTGGCTGAATTCGACTCGAAAACATAAATGTCGGATCTCTGATTTATCCTCTTCCCGTCCTTCAAGTTTGACTGGGATCGGAGCAGAGCCTATCTGCAAGTATCCGAGTCCCGCCCCCCCCCCCCCCACCTTGGCCGGATCCCCACCTTGGCCGGACCTTGTCAGACCAATGTGAACTTGTGTGGCTTTTTTACATCAAGCTTCCCAAGATTACTATAGAAATTTTTAGAAAAAGGTAGGTCAAACGTGTCTCTTCTATCTACGTCTATTTTTTTCTCTTCGAAATAATAATTGACGTAATTTTCAGTCATCTTACACCGAAAAGAACACTGCATTTTTATTTTGGCTTGACTGCAGCTGTCTTGAGTTTGAAATAAAAATATTTGAAATGAAATTTATAATCTTTCCAAATTACACAGTTAACCCGTAATCTGTAATTAATATATTAATAGTTTATACCATTTTCAGGTAACCGAGTTTCGATTTAGTCTCCCCTGTCTTACTATGTCACTACTGACTATGAAAGATAAAAAATGCATTCGTTCCACATTTTATAAGTATTGCAAATATCTCCTAGGACTACCTCCGTGGGCCCGTAATTCTAGATTGTCGGCAAAGTATAATGTCACCGATCCGTTTATTGCAATATCTGAGCGAATTCCAGGTTTTATTCGTTCTCTTGACGCTAGCCATACTTTGTATAGGGCTATGTTGCCCCATGTGTAAATAAGAGTATCAAAATTTATGTGTTACATGTTGTGTCTTCTTGTCTTTTTTTTTTCTTTCTTTTCTTGTCTTTTCTTTCATACTCCATTTGTGACTTGTGTCTTAAAAATGGGAAATTAAATTTCATTCATTCATTCATACATCAGCTGCATTATATTAGAGCTATATTTCGTCCCTTCTTGGCGAGGGTCTTCTTCAGGCCCATGTTACATGATGTACGCGAACCCCCCTCCTCACTGCAACCGTCCTGCCAGGTTAATCGGACTTTTCGGTCTGTTTCTATTTGGTCGAAAGCAATGCACTCGCATAGCGTATAAGAGGCTCGAGAAAATATCATTGTAAATCTATTATCAGTATCGTTTTCATTTCTCCTGTAATTGTTTGACTAGTAACAACCTTGCTTAAAACTGAGACGGGGAACCTTATTCGCTTGAAACAAACACGGAACTTGGTTTGTTATAGGTGGTGTGGGAAAAACAGAAAACAGCTGTTTAAACAGCTGTTTTTTTTTCAACAAAACAGGTTTTTTCTGTTTTTAAAGAAAAACAGAAACAGAACAGGTTAACTGTTTTCTACGACACCTGTTTCTGTTTCTGTTCTGTTCTCAGAATGCCCTGTTTTCTGTTCTTCTGTTTTTCAAAAAAAAAAAACAGAACAGTGCCCATGCTTAGTTAGCATCCCATTTCAATGAAGACAGAAAACAAAAAAGAAAGAAAACATCCAAAATATTATCGGGCATTTACAAGCTCATACTGAAAATCACAAATATTCCATTGTTAAAATTCACATGTAAGTTTGCTGCTCAGGATGCTAATTTAGGAATCTCGACGTCATCAGTCGTTCGAAATCAGTGACAAGCAATGAGCATAGAGAAGTTTTTGTTGGGGTGGTTTCCCCTGGGGTAAGGTGCAGGAAGGTAAAAAAGAAATCTGTTAGTTATATCGTAAATTGAGAAGTAAGGCTCTGTATGAGAGTAGGAGCACTGACCACTTTGCGCATTATGTTTAAAATGTAAAGATTGTGGTTCTCGGCGTCCAGGAATGTTTTAATTATGTGTGATTTATCTTCTTGTTAAGTTTCCGGATCTCCCATTCCTCTACTCCCCCACAGATGGTTGAATCCGAAAAACGAAATTTACCTAGAGGTTTAGTTATAGGGTTCTTTAAAGGAGTTATATCATAAGCAATTTAGCATTTGCAACATCTAGAACCCCCCCCCCCCCCCCACCGAAGTCCCTTGGTCGAAAACCAATTGTACTGAACTGTCGCGTCTTTTAAATTTAAATAAACTTACCTACGACAAGCATGTACACTCCCACCATCATAAGAGGTACCCGACCGAGTCCAACAATCCGAGGAGTCGTAGCGTTACTAACCAAAACGTACGGGTCCATTCCCAGAGTCTCCAGGACCGAATCGTTCCCCACTACCTTTGTTTCCATAAGCAGAGCAGGTTACTGACTGATGGACCTATCCACCGCATTCTTCATCCAGAATCTAGTCAAGTATCAAGCAGCGCAAGACGAAATAATATAAGTCCCCCCCCCCCCCATTCTATGTGTTTCCCGTGAGGTAAATAATCAATGTGAAAACAATAAAGAAAGTAATGAGGCCCTATTTCCGTGTAAGTGTTGCTCAAGGACCGTGACGCAGGCCACAACATATTGGCTGCCAAATTCTTTTCGAGTCTGAGCGACGTCTAACCATTTGAAGGTCGAGGGATGACTGCGAGATACACGTAACTAACGGCGAAATGACTGTCCGGGACCAGAATCATTCGGTGTCACGGAAATGTCGTATATTTCTGATACACTCTGATGCATAAAATGTCCATTTAGATATTTTGTATCCGCTAGCTCATGGTTAGACATGGCACGGAGTCCTTGCAAGGTTAAAGCGCAGCTCTTACTAGAAATGATCTTTCCGTGGTAAGATGGTTCAGAACTATCGTTTTCCGAAAATACCATTACTTGCCCCGTGAAAGCGATGTGTGTATTGGCAATTTTATCCAGAATTCTGGCTCTACGAGGCTGAGGTTGGACGCAAATTATTTGAAAACCATGTGCGTGACGGGGTTAACAAGATCAAAGGTTTCGATTGGATCCCGGAAACTTTAATATCTGATCCAGACAATCGGGTCTTGTTGTAATCCGGTTTTCTTCTAAAATTTAAAACCAGATTAAGGTTAGTGGTAATCATCTGAGAAGACAAATTTCAGATATGGATTCAGCATTTGTGTTTATGTCATCAGAGGCGTAACTAGCCAAAATGTTTTGTTTTTTTTGGGGGGAGGGCAAGGTATTTACCGACTGGCTGGTTATTTTTACCGACTGTTTTTGCATATAAAAACGACTGTTATTGAGAAAAAAAACGATTGTATTGACGAAAAATTGGCTGATTTTCAGGGGGGCACAACTATGAAATCTACTGATATCTTGCCTAAAATCAGTCAACTTTCAAGAAAAGGACCCACCCCACCCCGACCATATGGTACAAATCTGGTTTTGGGTTTGGCACCCCCCACCCCCTGCTGCAAAATCCACAAATTAAGTTCCCCCCCCCCCTCACAAAAAAAAGGAAAAAAGATGTCATATGGTCTAAATTGATGATTTGGAGAAGTTTGTGTACAGTATCATCAAGGTATCATGCCGTATTTCAATAAAAGCGACATCGGTTTATGACCCCAAAAAGCCGCCATACTGCGACATAATATGACAACAATTAAGGAAGGAACAAGGCCAAATCAACTTGGAAGTGTTGCTCAGAGACCGTGGATAATACAAGCCTGACATAAGTTGCCTACATAAATTCTTTCCGGATCTTAGTGATTGAAGGTCGAGGGATTAGGCAGGAAATAGACTTAACTAAAACGACACCATGACCATAACAAAAGAATCATTTCATATTATTTATGTTAGATATTAGAAGTCGAAGACGAAATACCATGAGTCCTTAGTCCTATACCATGGTCTTGGCATTTGTTCTTGGTCTAAGTGACTGAAGGTCGAGGGGAGGGATTAGGCGGGGAATAGACTCAACTAAAAGAACGAATTTAATGTGGATCACATCATTTGGCCTCCTCTAGTTTTGGTTGTCCCATCTTCTAAAGCCTAGTGTAGCTTTTGGCTCCAAAAGCAAATTCTGTGTTAGGGTACAGTTTAAAACTTGCGTAGAGTTTCTGCAAGGTCAAGTTCTAAATAAAATTTAGCTGCACACTTTTCCACAGCTTCCCATTTTTCTAACTTATCCAAATGGAAGATTTAATTGCATACTGCCACTCAGACTTTGCCAGATGTGGAGGAACCCTCACACTAAGTAAAACAAGACCAAAGGTTTCGTTGGGATCCCAAAATTGAACATTGATTCGACCTCGTGATCCAGACAATCGGGTCTGCAGATATCCCTAAGAACCGCTAAAAAAATGTGCAAAAAATTATACCGTATGGTGTTTTAGATAAATTACCGTCAAACCGCTAGCCGAATATGGATCCAACATATGATGATGATGATGATGATTTTATTTATGACCCGTCAAAATAAATACAAGGCACAAAGATGGAGTAAGTAATAAGGGTAAAAAGAGAAAAAGAAAATGTTTACCTGGTTTACCCCTTTATACATCTCTAATATCAAGAAAATAAACTTCAGAAACGGATTCGCGGCGTGTTCTTATCCCTGATGCGAACCTCTGATCGACTTAAAAATGGACCTTTACTTTAACCAGATCTCCTGTTTTGGCCGGATTCTGGGTGAACTACTCAGTGAGAAAGCAAGTTCTAGATATCGATTCAGGTTTTTCGTTAACCCCTGGATTGACAATCAACTTCAAAGTAGAATGTTGTTGCTTATTAACTTTCCGGTTTAGTCCGGATCACGGACGAAATAGTTGTCCGGTGGGAAAAGATGCTTCAGTTATGGATTCAGCAGTCTCCTTACCCCTAAATCGTTGGCTCTCATAGGCTTTTTGAAAGAAGTTTCAGAAGTGGGTTTAACATGTATACCTTTACCCTTATACTGAACCAGTAATAAAGTTCAGATAGAACTTCTACTTATGTCAAATTTTCCGGTTTCGGCCGGATTTCGAACGAACTAGTTATACGGCGAGAAAAGAAGCTTCAGACATGGATTTAGCAGTCTCCTTACCCCTAAATCGTTGTCGCTCATAGGCTTTTCAAAACATTTTGAAATCCCTCCCCGACCCTAAATATATAGCTGTGAGGCATATACCGATGAAAAATTTATCTCAAAATAGTACTATGAAGTAGTACGAAAAAGTAGCATGCAGTACTGACGATGCTACTACATGCTTCTACGTCAAGGCTACCGTGTTACTGCATACTACTATATGCTACTATTAGCGAGACTGGATGCTACTATGGCAAAACAGGATGCTACTGGATACTACTACATAAGATTAGACCAGTCTGAGGCACATTAAATGATAGTATTATTTGCTATTACCCAGTACTACATGCAACGTTTTCGTACTACTACCATACTACTACGCAGGCTACAAATTTTTCATCGGGATCTATACGAACTTGCACCTGAACTTTGAACAAAATCTGTATCGGACTCCTAATTGATCGTCCGAAGCATTTTCTCTTGCCACCTATTAAGTTTCACTCAAATCTGAGCTTTTTGGGGAGACCCCCCCTCCCCCCCCCCCCCCTCCATGGTCGGATCCGGTTTAAACCCTAAAATATGCCATTTAAGGCATGTGATCTCCCTACATTCCAAGTTTCATTCAAATCGCTCCACTTGGTTGACCCCTATGCTAGCCACAACCTTTTCGGAGCTCCCCTTCCAACTCCCCCCACTGTGACTGAATACGACTCGGAAACATAAAAGTCGCATCTCTGACATCTGCTATTCCCGTCCATCAAGTTTGACTGGAATCGGAGTATAGCCTATCTGCAATTCCCGGTTCCCGTACCACCCCCCTCCACGACCGTGGCCGGAACCGATCCAGACGCCAAATAACAAATCAAGGCCGCATAAACTCCGTACTGTCCAATTTGCATCCCATTCAGCCCATCCGTTTGGTTTTTCAGCATATCAAAAAGTTTTTGACACCCCCCCCTCCCAGCCGTGGCCGCATGGGGTTCGGACGCATGTTCTGCTTGTGTATGTTATCAGTTCTTAGTACCCGTAAGGTTTCACTCGGATCAGACCACCCGCTCGCAACTTACGGAAGCCAGTGATTTCCGGATTCGTCTTCACTAAACTCTCCGAAGATGGTCGGATCCAGGAACACAAGTTTTCCTAGGGCACTAATATCCCTGCAAAATTTAATCGTTCTTAGAATATCTGGAACTATCCTAACTGGCTATATGGCACTTGCGAAGGGCAAGTGCCGTAAAAATGGATCCAGCACGTAAGACTACCCTTATTTCTAATATCTAATTAACTTCAGATGACGATAATTTCGTAAACTAGATTGGCCTGACATATCACAAAAAATCAACGAAAATAATAATAAATAAAATTATTATTATTATTATTGGCCTGACATATCACAAAAAATCAACGAACAAACCAACGAAAATGGGGTTTGTAAAGGCCAACGCATATACTGAAATAAAAGGCGAATATTTCGGGAGGGCAACCGCCTTCCTTCTTCAGCGCAGGCAGAAAATTTTGAGGAAAAATGCCAAAACCTAAAATAAAGACAAAGACAGCGAGTCACTCACTAATACCTGTGAATAACAATTATGTCTGTTGTCGCGCGGTACTAGCGAGCGACTGTTGAAAGAGATTCCATTCCATAGGCAAGCGACCTTGTCAATCAACTCGGGGCGTTATGTCATATTTCGTTTGATTTATGATATAAAAAAAAAACAGAAGATCGGAAGTAAGGACTAAATTGACTTTGCAGCCAATTGAAGTTTATCCTTTCCAATCGTAGACATCGGGACTGATGAAAGCTTGGAATACTATCTTACATAACCTAGTTGGTATTATAAAGCTGTCCGTAACTTTTCAGGATCAGAATACCATTCACTAACGGAAACTTGTATGTGCTGGCTCCCGTTCCGGTAGTAAGTGGAGATACTTCACGGAAACTTCATCGCACCAGCTTCTCGTCCGGTAGTCTCACGGAATTGTGTACTCAGAAGCTAGGGAGCCGGTAGTTGATACCAGAAACTGTATAACTGAAGCTTGTGTCCCGACAGTGTCTACGTGGAATATAGAACTCATGGAATAGTTTGGATGAGAGCTAGTATGCCGGGATTTTCACTGACTTAAGGCGTATTCTTGCCGTTCCCCGAGGACTCCTCGGGGAATCAAAGGGAACGGCGAGAATAGGGGGAGTCACTCCACGCAGACTCCGCGTATAGAAACAGCGAGAACACGGGGAATGCTTCCAGAATGGATTTTGGTGGAAACAAAAATTTGCAGTTGACTAGTCTAGATCCACTTTATTTTTGGTTTTCTTTATTCTGATTCTTTTTTAATTAATTTTATGTTGCACCAACACCAGGAAAAATTGATTCCCCTCCGAAAATGAAAGGGAGTCCTTTTCGATTATGGTGATGATAATCGGAGCATTCCCCGTCCGTGGGGACTCGCGAGAATACGGGGAGTGAGTCCCCGGACATACAAAAACGCGGGGACTCCTCAAGTGGAGTCCTCGGGGAACGGCGAGAATACGCCTTTAGAGAAAATAACACGGGAAAAAATTTACTACCGGAAACCATATATTGGGAGCTAAGGTAACGGTAGCAACGACTATTTGATTGAAAATGACTAGCTCACGGACACAGATGGTTATGGGCTAGGGTTCCGGTAGTGCCCCCCCCCCCCCCCAACAAAAAAAAAATGAACTCACGGATCGGTGTCAGTGCAGACTAGGAAACCGGAAAGTGAATATTTTTAACTCATGGAACCCAACTCCTGCCGGCTAGGGTTCTGGTAGTGCCAAAAATTAACAAGACCAAAGGTTTCGATGGGATCCCAAAAATTCAATATCTGATCCAGACAACTGGGTCTTGTCTTTGCTAGACTCCTTGAACATTTTTACTATTAAAATTCAGGAACAGATTAAGGCCAAATAGCTAATCATCTGAGAAAACCAAGTTCAGATATGGATTCACCACGTGTGTTTACGTCTATAAGTCATATCTGTTTTGACGAAAACTTTCTTCCACTTCTGCCAATTTCCCGGTTTCGGCCGAATTCCGGAACTACTAGTCCGGCAAAAAAAGAAAGCTCAAAAACGAACTCAGGGTATCTTCTTTCCCAATAATGAACATCTAATCAACTTCAAATAAAAATTTAACTCATAGCAAATTTTCCGACTCCAGCCGGATTCCGGTCGAACTACTTGTCCGGGTAAAAAATGATTGTCACACAGGAATTCAGCATCTCTTCTTACCCCTAACTTGGATATCTAACCAACTACAAATAAAACTTTAACTTTTTAACAATTTTCCGGTTTTGGCCGGATTCCGGGCGAACTACGTGTCCGGGTAGAAAATTGTTTTCACATAAGTGTTCAGCATGTCTTCTTGTCCTTAATCGAACATCTAATCAACTCCAAATAAAACTTTTAATTTTAACAAACTCTCCGGTTTGGGCCGGATTCCGGGCGAACTACTTGTCCGTCGAGAAAATGGTTTTCACCATCGTGTTCAGCATCTACCCCTAAATCGAACATCTAATCAACTTCAAATAAAATTTTTACTTTTCACAAACTTTCCGGCTTTGGCCGGATTCCGGGCGAACTACTTGTCCGATGACACAATGGTTTTCACCATCGTATTCAGCATGTCTTCTTACTCCATAATCAACTATCACATTAGCTGTTTCAAAATATTTTGTTTACTCCTTAATTTGAACCCCCTCCCCCACCCCTAAATGTAGGGCTACAAAGCCCATCTACGAACTCAACTGGTCCGATGACCCAAAGAATCCTCACACCAAGTTTCATCAAAATATCTCATTCCCTTCGAGAGTTATCGTGCTTACAGACGGACGGACGGACAGACAGACAACTTTTGCGATGTCATAGGTATCTCCCGACTTACATTTTGGGATCCCAAAAACTCACAGACACGTGTCAATATGGACTTTGAGTCCGGTACAGCTCATGGAATCCAACTTCCGTGAGTTTGTACTTTTGGCACTACCGGAACCCTAGCCCGAAGGAGTTGGGTTCCCCGAGTTAAAAATATTCCCTTCCGATTTCCTAGTCTGCACTGACATGTGTCCGAGAGTTCATTTTTTTGTTGTGCATTACCGGAACCCTAGCCCATAGCCATCTGTGTCCGTGAGCTGGTCATTTTCAATCAAATAGTTGTTGCTACAGGTACCTTAGCTCTCGATATATGGGTTCCGGTAGTAAATTTTTGCCCATGTTATTTTAAGTCAGTGAAAATTCCGGCATCCTAGCTCTCACCAAAGTATTCCGTGAATTCTATATTCCACGGAGACACTGCCGGAACACAAGCTCCAATTCTACAGTTTCCCCTATGAACTACCGGCTCCATGCTTCTGAGTACACAACTCCGTGAGACTACCGGACGAGAAGCTGGTGTGCCGACTACAATACCGAGGCCCGACAAAAGCATGCCGAATTCGATTTCTTTCCGTGTTTTGCCCGACAAATATAAGCAGGATTTTATTTCTTGCGTCTAAAAAGAACCGAGGTGCTAACGAGTCGACGATGCCCGACAAAACAATACAAGTTTTTTTGTCTGTATTCCTTATGTATAAAAAGAACCCGATATGCCGTAGAGAATACCGAGGCCCAACAAAAACCATGCAGAATTCGATTTCTTCTTTGTTTTGCCCGACAAATGTTTGCAGGTTTTTATTTCTTCCTTATAAAAAGAACTCGATGTGCCGACGAGTCGACCGACGCTCGACTAAAGCATAGAAAATTGTATTTCTTCTGTGTTTGCCGGCACTCCACGCCTATAAACAAGTGATCTTTCGCTGGGCTTCGCCCGACGAAAGTACTTTCTATTTTGGGGGTAAATGGCTAGTGGCGTCCCTGTTGATAATTATACCCTAATTAGACAAACCTCGGACAAACCAGGATTTCATTTTGACTTAAAACTATTGTGACAACTTGAACTTTATACAGGGTTGCCACATTGGAAAAAGTTAGAGAGTGACTTTTGGCCCAAAACAGTAAGTGAATTGGGAGTGAAATTTTCTTTTCATGAAACAAACGTGAAATGGGCGCTTTGGTCAGAATCATTCTTGTAAAATGTATTGGGACAGAATATGAATCCCTCTGACACAATCTGAGCGTGATGAGTACAAAATTTATCCAGTTTTCATGTTCTCCCTCAGACTGCACTATATTCATGGCTGCTATACATCAAAGAAATAATGGACTATTCAGTACTGCCGAGCTAAATGAAAAGAGAAGAAAACCAAAACCAATTCAAACGAACAGCAAGCGTATGAATAGTTGTGTCGATCTTGGCAGATACCATATCTGATACACTTATCTGATAAGATACGATACACTTATCTGATACCCCAGTCTAAAGTCGTTTTTGGGATCCCAAAACGTAAGTGGAGGGATACCTATGACATCGCAAAAGTTGTCCGTCTGTCCGTCCGTCCGTCCGTCCGTCTGTAAGCACGATAACTCTCGAAGGGAATGAGATATTTTGATGAAACTTGGTGAGAAGGTTCGTTGGGTCGTCGGACCAGTCAAGTTCGTAGATGGGCTTTGTAGCTCTACATTTAGGGGTGGGGGAGGGGATTCAAATTAAGGGACAAACAAAATATTTTGAAACAGCTAATGTGATAGTCGATTATGGGGTAAGAAGACATGCTGAACACGATGGTGAAAACCATTTTGTCATCGGACAAGTAGTTCGCCCGGAATCCGGCCAAAACCGGAAAGTTTGTTGAAAGTAAAAGTTTTATTTGAAGTTGATTAGATGTTCGATTTAGGGGTAGGAAGACATCCTGAAGACGATGGTGAAAATTATTTTCTCGACGGACAAGTATTTCGCCCGGAATCCGGCCCAAACCGGAAAGTTTGTTGAAAGTAAAAGTTTTATTTGAAATTGATTAGATGTTCGATTTAGGGGTAGGAAGACATGCTGAAGACGATGGTGAAAACTATTTTCTCGATGGACAAGTATTTCGCCCGGAATCCGGCCCAAACCGGAAAGTTTGTTGAAAGTAAAAGTTTTATTTGAAGTTGATTAAATGTTCGATTTAGAGGTAGGGAGACATGCTGAAGACGATGGTGAAAACTATTTTCTCGACGGACAAGTATTTCGACCGGAATCCGGCCCAAACCGGAAAGTTTGTCAAAATTAAAAGTTTAATTTGGAGTTGATTGGATGTTCGATTTAGGGCAAGAAGACATGCTGAACACTTATGTGAAAACAAGTTTCTACCCGGACATGCAGTTCGTCCGGAATCCGGCCAAAACCGGAAAACTGTAGGAAGTCAAAGTTTTATTTCTAGTTGATTAGATAAGCGATTTAGGGGTAAGAAGAGATGCTGAGTCCCTGTGTGACAATTGTATTTTAACCGGACATATAGTTCGACCGGAATCCGGCTGGAATCGGAAAATTTGTTATAAGCTAAATTTCTATTTGAAGTTGATTAGATGTTCATTACTGGGGAAAGAAGATACCCTGATTTCGTCTTTGAGCTTTCTTTTTTCGCCGGACAAGTAGTTCTGGAGTTCGGCCGGAACCGGGAAATTGGCAGAAGTGGCAGGAAGTTTTCGTCAAAACAGATGTGACTTATAGGGGTAAACATACATGCTGAATCCAAATCTGAACTTGGTTTTCTCAGGTGATTAGCTATTTGGCCTTAATCTGTTTCTGAATTTTAATTGTAAAAATGTTCAAGGAGTCTGGCGAAGACTGGATCTGGCTAAGACAAGACCCAGTTGTCTGGATCAGATATTGAATTTTTGGGATCCCATCGAAACCTTTGGTCTTGTTGCTGTTATCGTGGTATCTGATACCACGGTCAAAAGGCGTTTTTGCAGTTATCGGGGTATCTGGCAAGTTATCGTGGTATCTGATATGCAGATACTACGGTCCGACCGTGGTAACTGTTCGTGGTATCTGAAAAGTCATCTCACTTTCATCAGATTTTGTCAGATTGTTGAGAAAGAAGTTTAGCACTTAGTGATGTAACTGGATATCAGTTTTTCTTTTGGGATGACTTCGAAAAGTGCAATTTCGGCAATAGTCGTTTTTGCAGAGCAACCGTGTATCAGATACCCAGCAGATACCACGGTAACAGCAAAAACGACCAATTGCAGATTCAGCTACCGTGGTAACAGATACCATGGTATCTACAAAACGCAACTAATACTTAGTTCCGTTGTGCTTTCACTAAGTTACAATAACGCGTAAGACATGAATACCTCAGATAACAATAAAAACCCGCAATTCGACTGCGTTTGATCTATGACCACGTTTCTTTTTCGTAAATTGTTATAATATCTAAATATCAGATACCACGATAGCTGGTCAGATACCACTATAACTTCAAAAATGCCTTTTAACCATGGTCAGACCGTGTTATCAGATACCACGGTAAAAACCGTGATACCAACTGCAAAAACGACCCTAGACTACGGTTGCAACGCTCTTATACTGTGGAACGTCACATTTCTACATAGTCTTCGTTTTCATCACTGTTTTGTTTTTCCAGTGCTTCGTTCGTTTGTGCACCGAAATTAGCAAAAATGGCTGCTGATATAGCTGGTTTTATATCTAGAAGTACTAATCTTTCTGGGATCCAACCTTTAAAAAATGGTGAAAATGATATGAAATCTGAAAAAAGCTCTAAGAAAGCATATGGGAAAGTTATAATCTCCCTTGAAAATTGCCTGTTACCAGCAGAGCGCCTTGCTACCACCCCATCACATAAAGATGGGTTGGATCCAGACACTGAAATGGACCTGAGGATTGTTGGCTGCGAGCTTATTCAGACTGCTGGAATTTTACTTCGATTACCTCAGGTTTGTTGACATGTGGCTTATAATCATAAGGACATAAGGCGTTTTTCCGACACAGTTTTGGGCCATACACTTCTAAGTGTTTGTCTCAGAAACACGATTGTGTGCCACACAGTCGAGCCACAAGTTGAAACTTTCGGAAACACCGTTTTGCCTGTTTTTTTGCTGGGAATTTCAAATATATGAAAATAAATTACAATTTATGTAAAATCTCAATAAATAGAACTCCGGGCTTATTTCCTTACCTTTCTGTACAAACAGCATCCTCAGTTGAAGTCTATATGCTTAAAAAAGCAGTGAATTTTTTTGTTTAGACACTATTTTGCTAATAAATAAAAATTTCCCGCGAGAATCGAGCCACAAAGTTGACAATCACCTCGCCAGTTGTTTGTCGTATTTGAGCCGCAAAGCGAGCCACAGAAATCTTGTTGGGCGCGGAAACACTTGTGGGCCGCACAAAACACAGAGGAAACAGTTGGGCACTAGACTTTTTGGAGAATTCCCCTCCACAGGGTAATCCCCTGCACATGTGAAAAAGAATCCCCTGTGGAGGGAAAAGTGTGAGCAGTTGGGAAAACTGCACTTTTCCCCCAACACCATCTCCACTACGGGGGATTCTTTTTCATTTTCTAAGTAGTGAACTGATAGACAAAAATGCTCCTCAGCCGGGATTTGAACCCAGGCCTCCTGTAGACAAAAATGCTCCTCAGCCGGGATTTGAACCCAGGCCTCCTGTTGAACAGGAGGCCTGGGTTCAAATCCCGGCTGAGGAGCATTTTTGTCTATCAGTTCACTACTTATAAAATGTTTCCATCTCAAGGGCGTTTTCCCCATAAAAATTATATATTTGGTTTTATTTGGTTTTCACCATGAGACCCCGTCTTGTGGGTCCTGGTTTGTCTACGTGGCTCCGACAAGGGAGTCCTAGACTTCTAAATTATATTAAAAAAATTCTTTATGGTATTGGTCACGGTACAAGTCCCTTGTGTAAAGTGCCATCTATATTATTGATTCTTTTTCACCTGTGCAGGGGATTCCCCTTTGGAGAGGAATTCTCCAAAAAGTCTGGTCCCCAACTGGGAAACACTCATTTCGATCAATCAACCCACAAGCTGTTTGTGGGAGCACAGAAAAATGCCTATAGGCTACTTTCTTATTGGTTGTCCTGTAGACTGGAGAACTCAGTAGAGAGGTACAGGCTATGCTTGGTGGATAGTTGCAAAAGAAAACTTAAACAGGACTCAGGAGAGGTACCTGACCTCATTTTTATATCATCTCGATTTTTGTCACGAAAATGTTAAAATGGAATGTACATGCTGTCCTGACAGGCAAGAGGCAAGATATGACTTTTGGGGATCACAAAACTTTAGTGGAGGGATACCTATGACATGGCAAAAGTTGTCTTGTCTGTCTGTGAGCACAGTAACTCTCGAAGGGAAACAGATAGTTTGATGAAACTTGGAGGGAGGATCCTTTGGGGCAAGGGAAAGGCCGAATTCGTAGATGGGCTCTTTAGTCAAACATTTAGGGGTGGGGGAGAGGGTTCAAATTGAGGGACAAACTAAATATTTTTTAACAGCTAATGAGATAGCCGATGAAGGGGTAAGAAGACATTCTGAACTCGAATACAAAAACCATTTTCTTGCCGGACAAGAAGTTTAGAACATGTTTCAATCTCCACTATAAGCCTTGATCTGTTACTAAATTTTTAAAGTAATAACATCTAATTGTCTTGATCATATTAAAACTTTTGGGATCCCAACAAAACCTTTGGTCTTGTTTGAACAGTGTGTTCAAAAACATTCAAATTCTGTCAGTCAACCTCAAACCCCTGACTTTTGGATACCTTATGCGAAACGTTGGATATGTCTAGCCTTTGGCTTACCCTATGCCTAATTCTGGATACACTCCAGGTGCTGGATACTGTAACCCAGTAATATATTGATGATTTGAGTGAACCTAAAAAGTCAACCAATCAGAACTCCTTTATATTGAGGTAGGTCAGGTTTAGGTTACCAACAGGTATCCAGCGATTGGCATAGGGTATCCAAAAATCAGGGATTTGTTGTAGACAGAATTCTCTGCCTTTTCTTTGTTTTTGAAGCTGCTTCTAAAAGGGATTTCTGGCTATTGGCTTTGCTAATTGTACCTTTTTAAGTCAATTGAGGTAAGGTTAGAATGAATGGATCTTATAAATATGTTTAACTAGAAATATTGAAGCCAATATTTAAACCATTCAATTAGCTTCAATCTCGTATGTTTGTAGTATTTATTGGTTCCTGTTTAAGCCAGATAGATTATTCTGAGGGAAAGACTTCTCTGGAAATTTGATATCTTGTCTGAGTTTGGATACCCACAGACACTAGTAGTAGTCACTCAAGCTTTTGTTGCTTTTTGAATATTTTGCTAATTAATCTATGAAAGTGACTCACCTGACACCTGGTCTGCTTTTTATAATTTGAAAAGTTTGCCGCGAGGAACGCACCTTCAGTGGAGAAGATGGCGGTCCGAACTGTCAGATGACTTCAAAAGAGTAAGGACCATTTTAATAAATTCAAAATCAAAGAAAGTTAATTGAATTTCTGCTCCAACTTTGGGCCAGACCCTGAAATAGTTGGCTGATTGCTGATATCAAATTTGTTATTTTTCTTTTCCATTTTACTTTTTTATATGCAAGTAAGAAAGCCAAGGTAGTGGAACAGTTATAAAAGTGTTCAAATAAGCATACCTCTACTGTACCTGCCAACAAGTTTTATCTCAACAGCTTTGTTAAACTTAAACATGCAAGTTTGAACACATTGGAAGTTGATAAACAGTTCAAGTTTGACACTTTATTTTCTTTCAGCCCAAGCTGACTGGAAATCATATATGACTAAGAAATATTGGGCATGACTTTTGTTCACATACTTATGCAAAAAATGTTTATTGGGACATTGTATTTCATCTGTGCTATAAACCTATTTGGGCAGTTGCATTGTGTCTGTTTGAGACACCCGAAGAGAACCCTTGCCATGACTCGTGTTCTGTAAAGCAAACAAATGCCATGGAAAGGCCAATGTTTTAGTTGAAGAGGGCTAACCTATCATAGTCACTAAAATTAGTAAATGAGACATTGGTCCAGAAATATTGGGCAATGACTTTCCTTCACATAATTATGCAAAAAATGTTTATTGGGACATTGTATTTCATCTGTGTTATAAACCTGTTCTGGCAGTTGTATTGTGTCTGTTTGAGATTAAAAGCATAAAGGACAAGTGTTTTACCAATACTGAATGCTCGATCGCTGTCAAAGATGGTTATTCCATGTTCAAATACAAAACCAGAGTGGTAAAGCTTCCAGCCAGAAAACTTATCAAAGTTGATAAAATTAGTGAACTTTACGCTGGTTCAGAAATATTTGGCAATTTCTTTTGTGTGCATACTTATGCTAAAAATATTTACTTGGACATTCTATATCATCCGTGTTTGACAACATAAGCCTATTCGGACAATTGGATTGCATCTGTTTGAGACTAAAAGCATAACAGACAAAGTGTTGTGCCCTGGTATTTTACCATTAGTCAATGTACAATAGCTGTCAGAGATGGTTATTGCATGTTGGGATACAAAAGCAGAGTAGCAAACATTCAGTGTGAGAAACCTTCTAGTTGAGTAGCAAGAAAAATCCTGGGAGAGTTGGAGGAAATGCATGATATTCTGCTGTTCCATCCAGTAACAACCCCCAGTGGTATAAATTTAAATTTAATGATCATGTGTGAGAGCCAGCAGACTGAAAAGAGATTATTGGTCAGCGCACTATTTTACAGCTAGATAGCTTTCTAAATCAACAGACATCTCCAGTCAGTCCTGTAAATAGTCTATACCACTGTTATAGGCTACATAGTTTCCTACCATGAAGGGTTCGTCTGATCTGGGGATTGTTATATATTTCTTCTTGGGAGGTTACTACTGAAATGGCTGTCAAGTAATCTCCTGCTCCTGAGGTACATCCTAGTACCTATATAACCTGCTATCTGTAGGGTTTCTGCAGATTGGGCTGGTCTACTGTCTTCCTGAGCAGTAGGTTTGCGTATGATCTTCTAGATCTGCCAAAGCTCCGTTTTTTTTTCACAGTATACTTTTCTCGCTGTGGTTTTGTAAAACCAGTCGATATTTGGGATCGCAAAACGTAAGTGGAGGGATAACTATGGCATCGCAAAGTTGTCCGCCTGTGAGCACGATAACTCTCAAAGAAAATGGGATATTTTGATGAAACTAGCTGTGGGGATTCTGTGGGTCAAGGGAAAGGTCGAGTTGGTAGATGACATCTGTAGAATTACATTAGGGGGAGGGGGGTCAGATTTAGAGGCAAACAAAATATTTAAACAGCTAATGAGATAGTCGACTAAGGGGTAAGAAGGCATGCTGAATACTTGTGAAAATTATTTTCTACCATTTGTTGAAAGCAAAAGTTTTATTTGTAGTCGATTAGATTTCCGATTTAGGGGTAAGAGGAGATGCTGAATCGGAATATGACAATCGTTTTTAACCTGGACATATAGTTCGCCCGGAACCCTGCTAAAACTGGAAAATTTGTTAGAAGTTGAAGTTTTTTTTTAATTGAGTAGATGTTCGATATAGGGGTAAGGAGATACGCTGAAATTGTTTTTAAGCTTTATTTTTTGCCGGTCTAGTAATTCCGGAATTCAGCCGAAACGGGAAATTTAGCAGAAGTAAAGGCAGGAAGTTTCGATCTGTTTCGTCAAAATAGATATGACTTGTAGGGGGGTAAACACACATGCTGATCCATATCTCAGATGATTAGCTATTTGGCCTTAATTTGTTTCTAAATTTTAATAGTAAAATGTTCAAGGAGTCTGGCGAAGACTAAGACCCAATTTCTGGAGGATCAAATATTACATTTTTGGGATCTCATCAAAGCCTTTGGTATTGTTTTCTAGAAAACAGTTGATTTTTCTTCAAAACAGATGGTTTTTTCTTTAAAATAGTAGATTTTTTTGCAAAACCAATTGGTAAAAATGACCAGCCAGTGAGTAAATACCTTGGCCGCCAAATTTTTGTTTGGCTAGTAACGCTTCTGGGTGTGAGGACATGCAGCATATTCAAATTTCTCTGATGAAGTGGTCTGGTTCTTCGTTCTCTTGAGATTATCCGAACCTTAGATGCCAAACATTTTGAAAATGTTTAATATTGGAAAATAATCTTTCTAGGTTGCAATGGCTACTGGACAAGTGTTGTTTCAGCGCTTTTACTACAGCAAGTCGTTTGTCCGTCATCCAATGGAAGTTACAGCAATGGGTTGTGTTTGCTTAGCTTCAAAAATTGAAGAAGCTCCCAGGAGAGTTAGAGATGTTATCTCTGTCTTTCATCACATTAAGCAGGTCAAAGCGGGCAGGTAAGTCTCATGTTTGTGATCTCAATCGTCATTCGTACCTTATTTTATTTCTCATTTTAATTCTTGATGCTTCCTTGTATTATTTCCCAATTTAATTCTTGTTGTGTGACATGTATTATACTATGACATGTGTTATACTTATTATCATATACTGTATATTGTACTGCTTTGACGTGTGTTACTTCATGACGATCCTTTGCTAGCCATATTATGTTGTGCTATTATGGAGAAAAAGAATATATCATTATTATTATGTTTATCGTATTATTCGTGTTTTATCTGCATGTGAAATATTTAAGTTAAAAATGTTCGCTGCCTAATTTGACAAATCTAGCCTATCGCTATAGTCACCTATAATTTATAAAATTTATTTTATTACCTAATTTGTACTTCAAAGGGAACAAGGTCCAGAGGTACATGCAAGCTCAGCTGAGTGAGGTAGAATCTCGCGAATAAGGAATATAGACTATTTGTTTATTATTTATTTATTATTACATTCGGCGTTAAGCTTTTAGCTTGTCTTCAATTGATGTTGATTGATGTTCGAATGCTCTAAACTTGAAGTGGTCGCATCATTGCTATGTCGACGGTCACCACACAGAACTGTCGTGGTTTATGTTGTTTTTCCTTTTTCCCGTTTAATCCACTGTTGCCTTGTGCATTTGGTGGGTCATAAATTAAAATATGCAGAGCTGTTGTTGACAATTGTCGACGTTTTTGCACTGATTCCATGGTATCTGGCTCTGCATTTTTTGTTTTCGCAGTTACCCTGATATCTGATATTACGATTGCTTTGCAAAAACGACCATTAACGAATTCAGGCTTTTACAAGTCACCCGAAAAAGAGTACTTACAACCATTCACACCGGAAGTGTCAACATTCTTTCCGACCAATTTGACAAAAACCTAGGCTCCTGTGATGATGACTTTCTGAGATACTGTAACTAGCCAGATACTCAATATCTGCAGAAACGACTTTAGGCTTTGGTATCAGATGTATCTGCAAAGTCAAATAATTAGTTTATTCATTACCTGGATAAAGGCTTATCTGTAGTCAGTGTAAAAACTTAAATGAGATCATGTCAACACTTTCTTTGTTCTTATTCTTCTTGATTATTTAACTACTTCGTCTTTTTGTACGTTTGTGCATTATGATGGGCAAACAAAAATCTACAGGGGCTGAGGTGAATTGTAAATTTGAGCTTCTCTTTCAGAAATATCACCCCTGTTGTGCTCGACCAAAACTACATCAATCTGAAAAATCAAGTGATCAAGGCTGAAAGACGGGTTCTGAAGGAGCTTGGGTTTTGCGTGCATGTTAAACATCCACACAAGGTAAGATAATTGTTTTAAGCCTTATGGTTAGTGCCTAGATACAAAAACAGCAGTTTGTTGTTGTTGTGTTAAATTCTCCTGGTTTTTCAATTCTCTGGCCAGATTGTCGAGAATGACCTTTTTTTTTGCAACCCAACTTAGGCCAACTTGGCATTTCGCTAACCAGCAACTTGGAAGATAGGGTTTAATTTGTTTGTCTAATGTTTTAGAGACGCTACTTTGGAGCATAATGATATAAATGAAGGATACATGTTCTTGAAGGTCAAGCTGACTACGGCTCATAATTTTTGAAAGGTGCCGACATTGGATCTGGAATCACTTGGCCGTTTAATCAGAAGATGGAATTCGTTCAATTGCAGCCTGGAGATTGAATCTAAAGATTAGGCATCTATGAAGATGTACTCCCACAGCCTCTGTAATGTTAACACAAATAAAGATCAAATGAATAAAAATGATGGTAATTTTTCCAGTCAGTTCACTTTATATACACTTTTAACCTTTAATTAACCAGTAAAATCACTGGTTAGAGGTTAAAAAACATTCAAATGGAACACTAACAGAACGTGAATGTTAGAATAAACAGTATAAAGCAGATGGGTTAGTATTTTTTTTTAGTGAAAAGGCAATTTTTTTTTCAGATTATCTTCTCATACCTGCAGCAACTTGGCTTTCTAAGCAGGGATAGCAGCAATACAATGGGACCGCGAATGCTTCAGCAAGCTTGGTGAGTATTTATTCAGTGATGATTCGTAATAATACCAAAAATAGGCCATTGGCCTCTTCAGAAATGTCCATGAGTCCGCTACTTCTTGTTCCTGTCTGTGTACCTTAAAATTTCTTGTCGTCTTTTTTTAAATATTTTTTTTGTTTCGTTCATGGGAAATTAGGGATTGGGCTGGCGCGTACTTGTGGTTCTGTGTGAGTAATTCAGAGTCAAGTAATTCATCACCTCGTTGATACAAGTTTCGCCTCTTCACGGATGGTGCTTCTCTTTCAAACAGGGCGAGCGACGCCAGCACAAAAAAAAAATGATTGATGATAGTAGTAATGTTATATCCCACAAGAAGAGAAATAAGGAAAGATACAAGAAAAGGGGTCAGAATAACCTTGAATAGTAAAAACACTATGGGAAAGTAAGAGAGAGCCTTCTATATTGCTAAAAAGTTTTTTCCTTTTTTGGGATCCCAAAACGTAAGTGGAGAGATACCTATGACATCACAAAAGTTGTCCGTCTGTCTGTCCGTCTGTCCGCACGATAACTCTCGAAGAGATTGATATATTTTGATGAAACTGGGTGGGAGAATCCTTTGGGTCAAAGGACAGGTCAAGTTCGAAGATGGGCTCTGTAGTCGTATATTTGAGGGTGGGGGAGGGGTTTCAAATTAAGGGACAAACAAATATTTTTTGGAAGCTATTGAGATAGTCGATTATGAGGTAAGAAGAGATGCTGAGCACGATAATGAAAACCATTTTCTTGTCGGACAAGTGGTTCGTCCGGAATCCGGCAAAAACCGGAAAGTTTGTTAAAGGAAAAGTTTCATTTGAAGTTGATTAAATGTATGATTTAGGGTAAGAAGACATGCTGAACACGATGGTGAAAATCATTTTCTCGCTTGACATGTAGTTCGTCCGGAATCCGTGAAAAAACGGAAAGTTGGTTAAAAGAAAAAGTTTCATTTGAACTTGATTAAATGTTTGATTTAGGGGTAAGAAGACATGCTGAGGGGTAAGAAGACATGCTGAAAATCATTTTCTCGCCGGACAAGTAGTTCGTCCGGAATCCGGCAAAAACCGGAAAGTTTGTTAGAAGTAAAAGTATTATTTGAAGTTGATTAAATGTTTGATTTAGGAGTAAGAAGACGTGCTGAATACGATGGTGAAAAGCATTTTCTCGCCGGACAATTAGTTCGCCTTGAACCCGGCCAAAACCGGAAAATATGTTAAAAGCAAAAGTTTTATCTGAAGTTGATTAGATGATAGATTTAGGGGTAAGAAGTCAAAGTTTTATTTAAAGTTGATTAGATGTTCTTTATAGGGATAAGGAGATACGCTGGATTCGTTTCTGAATCTTCTTTTTTTGCTGGACTAGTAGTTCGCTCGAAATTTGGCAGAAGTAAAGCAGGAAGTTTCGGTCAGTATCGTCAAAATAGATATGGCTTATAGAGGTATAGATAGATAGATAGGTAGATAGAATATCTGAACTCGGTTTTCTCTGATGATTAGCCTAGCGAAGACTGGATCTGGCGAAGACAAGACCCAATTGTCTGGATCAAATCTTAGATTTTTGGGATCCCATCGACACCTTTGGTCTTGTTTTTTGATGAGGGGATAAGATGTGTTCTTAGATTTGAGACTATCTTCTTTTACCCCTTAATTATTAAGCTTATCCTGATTGTAAGTTTTATTTGAAGAGAATGCGTAGGTAAACTTTCGGGTGGGCAGTGCAGTATTTGCGACTGGACTCTTTTGACCTGACGTTGAAAGATCCTATTGTTATACCAGAGAAAATAACTAACAAACCTGAGAGCTGGGAAGCAGAGGAATGGGTTGTAACTTGTATGTTCTCGGTACTATTAGATTATCTTCTGTTTGTTCCTGCCCCCCCCCCCTCCCCTCCCTCGAAACTGCCAATTTCGTATTTTGTCAAATAGGATAGACCGCTTCTCCGTCATCCAAGAGACTAGATCGCAGTAAGGTTAGGCGTATAGCTGCTAAGTAAGTATCAGTTAAGTTATATGAAATATCGGCTTCTTTGGTTTTGGGCAGTGGATGCTTGTTCCACAGTGGTTTGGACTACCCTGTGACTGTCTGAAGCGTTAGGTACGTGGGCGGATGGGTTCTAAGTTTTGGGCAGGCGAAACCTCTTTAGATATTACATAGGTATAACTATTTATTATCTGTTTGATCTCGTGACATTGTTAGTTAGTCACTCTTAAGGAGGGTCAGTACTCGTGAAGCACGCTTCGATCGAACTATCGTAGTGGTTTGCGAACTACGTTTACAAGCCCATCTATAGCTCAGTGGTAGAGCACTTACCTAGAAACCCAAAGATCCTGGGTTCAAATTCCGGCTGAGGAGCACCTTGTCTTTCATTCCCCTACATATAGACGAAATATCTTTGTTGACTTGATTCGAGGTCACTTTACTAATCGAGTTAATTACCCCGTATTAACTGGCGGTGCGAAGGGCTACGGCAATGCGCAATCCCACGACAAGACAAGATTGAATGGCAAGTCATCTTGCGGAAGATATCGGCTCTTAGGGAGTGTAGGTGACAAGTGATGATTCGTGTACTAACAAATAGTGGGGGTGCAAATGACAAACTTGTGCTATCATACTAACAAATAATGTGGGGGGGGGGCACACTATCATCTGCAGCCAAGTATGCAGTCGAGCGCGGAACTGTGTCATCTTGATTTTCTAGAAAAGGTTGTCTCCCTTCATCCGCATCAACTTGTTTTGTTTAGAATCATTATTTCTTCCGTGTGTTATTAAAAAACCACGACTGATTTGCCTTTGGAGAACATCAGACTTCTGTCTTTGATCTTGTCTGTCAGCAGTAGTTTTGAAAAAGCACACACAGTTATGAATGAATTGTGACTGATTTGCCTTTGGAGAACATCAGACTTCTGTCTTTGATCTTGTCTGTCAGCAGTAGTTTTGAAAAAGCACACACAGTTATGAATGAATTGTCCAATTGTTTTTATCAACGATTGCCAGAATGTCTTCGGCACCATCGCGAATCTTGGGATTCTTCTACAAATCTGGAATTTGAAATATGTTATGTCCGTGCTGATCAGGAGTTTCTCACGTTAACATAACTGCGGTGTTTTTCTCAAGGGTTATCACCGAGATATTTCTCGAGGTTGAGCTATTAGCAGTGCCCTGTCCGCAACTTTGTCGCGCATGTCTGGTAGAAATTTCAGCCGAATCGCAGCAACCTTCGCGGAGATACAGAGTTTTGTTGCTGGGACGCCTCCGGCCCTAAGTGTGAAGTTTTTTTGGCTGTTGCTGCAAAATCTGAACATATGACCTTTTTGGGAAACACCATCCTTATTTTCTAGTTGAAATGGAACTTATTTCGAGCAAGAACAAAATCCAGACCAAAGTCCAATGAATTAGATATTACACAAACAAAAATAAAAAAATGTTCAGAGACTGTTTCCCTTATTTTTGCCTTTAGCCCTTTTTATGCCCGTTTATTTACACAGTTTCTTCCTTGTATTTTCCAAAAGGGTTGTGTCTTAGGGTGCGACCAGATTTTTCCGGCCGGATTTTCTGCACATCCGTCGTGAAGTTGACAAAATATCAGCTTATCCACAGGGAGTTGAGGATGGTGCAGGAAATCCTGGCAGGAATTCGCGTCCCCGACCGCTCGACCCTAATCTGTTCGCAGCGTTAGGATGAACACAACAACCGGAATCTCTGCTTGAATGTTTTGCATTTTCATTAGTTATCGAGGGGTTGCCCACTCTCCACCAACTATTCGGTGCCGGCACCGGTTGCCACGTGTTAAAGTTAAAATCAACATATTTAGATGCGTTGAAATATGAATTGCCTATAAATGACCGGCACCGCTGGTTTCGGCCGGTGCTTGGTCGGTGTCGGAAAAGGCTGTACACGCAAGTGCTGGGCAGTAGGCAACCTCTCGTTAGTTCCTTCCAGCAAAGGTTAAATTTGGAACTTACCGTATCGGACTTAAGAATCCGAAGGGCTATTCTCTTGTTTGGCACCACTGTACAAGCCTCCGTAGACACCGGCTGGGCACCGGGAACTTACTGTGAGTGAGCAACCCCTCTTTAGAATCTACAGACGGGAACCCGGTCCGTTTGTCCAGGCATTCATTTCGGAACCTTGACTTCCTCCTTATGTTTCCCGCTTTTTTCTCAGTCCGATCTGGAGATTTTGAAACTCGGTGCATTTCCGGTTTCTTAGCCAGAGACGGGGATCCAGACTGTGTTCCTAGGGATAAGTTTAGAAACCTTTTGTAGACGACTGTTCAAATAGGCGCGACGTGCTCAGGTTAATTTTCCCTCATTATACTGCCTATACTAACATTTGCCTTTGGTTCTCGCCGTGTAGACCTCCTGGGCGAGGAACCGAGGCTGAGTGAGAGGCACTTAAGACCAGTCAGCAAAGCAACTGGCAACGTTGAATGGGACGGACCGTTTGACTCCTGGAATCGCCGAGAGATGACGTCAGTGCAGCCAGAGGAAGAGATGGCGGATGGGAGACCTTTCTTTACTTATTACTTTGAATGTACGAATATCAAACCGAAGCAAGTAATCAGTAGATGAGATGAGGCTGAAATGCCAAATGTATGGATCTCAAAGAAAAAATCTCAAAGAAAAAAAAAAATCTGCGAGCCGGTTCGCTTACGCCAAATGTATGGATCTCAAAGCAAAGCAAGTAATAAGTAGGCGAGATTTGAGAGCAGGTTGGCTGAAGCGCCAGCGCGCCAGGCGGTGGAATTCCGCAGAATATGCCACAGAGCTTCCGAGTTGCCGTGAGAAAGTGATAGCAGAAACTAGAAGTCTCAGTATAGTGAACGAACTTGTGAGATCAGACTCGAAGCAATCTGATGACTTTGGTTTTTTCCAGGTTAAACCGAGACACTCCAGCCTGTTACCAAGCCAACGGTTCCGTCCACTTCAGTTTACAGGTCACAAGCATCCACAGCCAATAAGTAGGAGGGACGGGGATGGGTAATGGGGATTTAAGGGGTCAGGGGGTAAAAAATCTTCATTTCATTTCAGGAACTACATGAACGACTCTCTGCGGACGGATGTCTTTTTGCGGTATAGTCCGGAGACTATTGCCTGCGCATGTATATACTTAGCTGCCCGCCAGTTGAAACAGGCGCTACCGTCGAATCCGGCTTGGTTTTCCATTTATGACTGTGTCGAGGACGATTTGAAGGAAATCTCCGTGATGATTCTGAAGCTGTATCAGCGGCCTAAGGTAAAATTAAACTTCAATTTGTATTGGTGGTGGTGAACAGTTAATGAGGTGGCATTTTGCTTCGCCGATATTTAGGCCCTTCTTTGGTCGCTTATTGGTCCTAAATAAAAATAAGGTAATAATAATAATCACTCGACACGGATAAGTCAGCGAGGAGTTTCTTCAGCGAAATGTTGGCTGTTCTTCGTGAGGATACTATTATCATTATTATTGTTATTATTATTTATTTATAACCCATCAACTGGCCCAGGCCAAAAAGACGGAGTATGGAAAAAATTCAAAAAAATAAAGGAATAGGTGAACAGAGTAAACTGAAATACAAAAGAACAACAAAATCCAAATAAGCTTGAGGCACATCCGTTTCAAGGGACCGCATTAGTAGTTCGCAGACCTCGTAAACTCAGTCACTTTCAGACAGAGTAGGCTGTAAGCAGGGTGTTTTGAACTCCCACAATTTGCGCACTTCACAGAGGTTGAGGTGCACGGGCTCTCACGACTGGATTCGTGGCTCCCACCACACTTAGAGTATTTGACGTTGTGCTTGCAGTCATAGGCTAAGTGACCGAACTCTTGGCACTGACACTGTGACTCACAAGACCGATAAATTTTTCTTCTTTTATTTCTCCCTGGAAATGCTTTGCGATGATTTGTGCTGATTGTTTGTCCTTGACTTTCATGATCCATTTGCTATTTGACGATTTTACACGAACCACAGCATCACTCGCGTCGCAGCTGTCAATTAATCTACGTTTTTCTTTCGGACCAGAAACCTGTGGTGGGTTTGCAACAACCACTGAATATAACTTTTGTGGACTAATTTCAGCTGCACTAGCAGTGGTCTTGATTGGGGAGTTCTGAGGGGTTTCGAATAATACGTGCGATACTTCCTCGAGTTTGCGCTCCAACTTTTGAAGGCGCCTAGAAAGGTCCGCGCGCGATTGGAAAGTAGTTTCTAGCACTTCACTTATTTCATATATGAAAAAGATGATACTTTCGGTATGATCGTCTTTCCAAAAAGACCCAAAGGCCTGAGTTAGATCAGTTAATAGTTCCTCTTTGGTTCCATCCCTTAGTTTGAATGCAACACCGAAATCGGCTAAACATTTTCTCGCGTTAACAATCTTTTGTTTTCTGTAAAAGTCACATCCAACTATATCGTCCGTCAATCCTTCCCTGTCAAATGCATGCGATATGAAGTTCAAAACTCCGTTCTGAATCACGCGCAAGCCCATAACTTGCCGAACCAGTTTTAATCCAATTATCCACAACGAGTTGAGATCATCACGGGTCAAGAGCTGATCAATACTGGTTAGGCCTTAGTTAAGAAACGAACCTGCAATAAATAAATGAAGTTTTCAGCAACTATAAATATTCTGTTTTCGGGAATTTCTTCTTATAATTGGCTGTAGGGGAAAACTAGTCCTGAGACTTCAATTTTTACATGGCTGTTGTTTTTCGCTCGATTAGGTCGTTGACTCGGAATTTTTTGTCCCGCATTTGATTCCACTTTGGTTTTGTTGCGAGTGAAGGGCGTAAGCCTAATCCAGTAATCCAAGCCCTTATTCACCACAAAACTAAAGGGTTAGAATGTACCGTATACAATTCGGGCTCCGGGTTTAAGAATGGATCAGAGCAAAATAACGCTAGGAAGTAACGATAAGACTTGGGGAAAAAGGGACACACAGTTGAATAGCAGCGATACTAGTACTAATAGCCAGAGTGAATATTCCTACTGAAACTCAGTCAGTGGTGCACCAGCGCTGGACCCAGTAACTTCATATTCTCAACACAGCGAACAAAAATAAAACCTCCACTGTTTCCTTGATGTGAGCACGTCCTACCTATGTTTGTCTCGCTTTAAATACCGCAAGCGTAGTGTGCAGCGCTACGAATGTGGCCCGTTTGCGAAGTATGGAAAGCGTACAGAGCAAAATAACACTAGTGAGTAACGCCAAAGCTTGAGAAGAGTGTCACACACTCGAATAGCAGCGACACTAGCACCACCAGCGATAGTTAATGTCCGTACTGAAACTCAATCTGTTGTGCACCAGCGCCGGCTTGAATAATTTGATATTATAAACACAGCAAAAAAAAGATACAACCTCCCCTGTTTCCTCGAAGTGTGCAGACCCCACCTTCGCTTTACTAAAGATTTCTGAATCCGCAAGTTGGCCTCGCTGTAAATGCCGCAAAGCATAGGTTTTGACACTACTCCCAAGTGTATTACTTACCTTGGTTTACCAATCGGTCGAAGCCTCCACTCCACCGCAACGCTGCTTGTACGACACGTCGAGGCGAAAATCCGGATTGCGTACGGGTCAATTATTGGTAACAGACACCGATTCTGCCGTAGATACCTCGCGTCGCTGTATAATGCCATTGCTCTTCCACATGTACTGTATATAGCACCTTTTTGGAAATACTTGTCGTCCGCGCAGTGTGCAAAAGTAAGAGTTCTGTTTTTTCGATTCGCGAAGTTCCTTCTGAGACTTCCCCCGTGGACGAGGAACTCCTATATCATGCGTACGTACGGTGTATCCGATCCAACAGTTTGTGTTAACCGTGTCGTTGAGAATTTTCTGGAAAAGGCTAAGGGAGGAGCGAACCCGTGGCTAGCCATCCTCTGCCAGTAGTTTTGTTTATGTACATAGTGTGTAAATACTGTTGATGATGCTCCATAGTGTGATTTCTCTTTTCTTTTTCATTTTCATACTCCGTTCCTAATTCCTTGTGAATTTTCGGGTAATAAAATTACTTACTTACTTAGTGTTATTTTGCTTTGGAAAGCATTAGTTGCGTTTTTGCTGATACCATGGTATCTGTTACCACGGCAACTGGATCTGCTATCAGTCGTTTTTGCAGTTATCGTGGTATCTGATATACGGTGCTCTGCAGAAACGACTATTGCCGATATTGACACTGACACTTCTTTCTCACCCATGACTTTTCAGATACCACGACCAGTTACCACGGTCGGACCGTAGTGTCTCAATATCTGATACCACGATAACTGGCGAGATACCACGATAACTCCAAAAACGCCTTTTGACCGTGGTATCAGATACCACGATAACTGCAAAAACGACTTTAGACCGTGGTATCAGATACCATGGTATCAGCAAAAACGCAACTATTGGTCTCGGCGCTACTCCCTAGTGTTATTTTGCTCTGGAACGAATGGAGCGATTACGGAAGTAGGATGCATTGGCATTGTAGGTACGACGGGTCCTCTAAGGAATTGGAGTTGGAAAGTTTTCAGCTGGTTGGCTTCGAGATAATCCATACTCTTATTATAATTTATTTTAAAATGAGGAACCTGTTTATTGGGTTGATTTATCTGCATATTTATCTATTTATTGACGAATAAGTGGGTAAACTGCCGCTTCTCTACCAGCGTAACGATTGAGTGAACATTTACCATCCGGACCTCCGTCGGATGAGTATACGTGACCTATTATTTTTTTCTTTCGTAGGCCGATCCCGAAAAACTGGAAAGGATGGTGAACAATCTACAAAAGGCCTACCAAGGTGCCCGACAAAAGAACAGAGGTGGCGTAGGGGTCGCCGACTCTAAACCGGGCACACCGTCAAAGCTAGAGGGAGGAAGTGATGGATTTTCAAGCCCGAGACCAAAGAAGGATCGACGGGACGAATCCCATGGGTAAGCAGTGCAAATACGCTGTTGAAACAGCTGAAACAATGGACACTAATTTTTTTTTAATGAAATGCTCAAAGATAAAAGATTCGGAGTTCCCCTAAATTGCGCTTCAGAAATCAGCCGTTTTCTTGTTATCGTTTGTCATTACCTCTTCGGCGTATTAGTAGAGACGATTTCGGATATTGCGCTTGCAAGGCACGGGAATCAAAAATCAACCTTTTTGTAGAGCTCAGCGATAAAGGATGTTGTGGCTGCTAAAACAAACCGTCCTGTAGTTGGCAGATTGTTGATACCAAATAATAGTTTTGATTTCTGGCTGTGAAATGATAGAAGTGCTAAAAAATTTACAAATATAGCAGACTTACTGAAAAGCTGAATCCAGGATTTACAAGGAATTCTCGATTAATGCTATCAATGTAATTATATGTCAATAATACAGATAATTTGGAGTGTACAACGACAACGAGTTGATAAAAAAAAAAAAAAAAAAAAATCCGCTTATATTTGCCACGGCTGTAGTAAAGTCTGGCGTCTGGCAGGCAGCGAAATATGCACGTAAATAAATTGTTTAGGAATTGGCTGATTTCTGACGTAATATTGTATTCTAGAGGATGGTAACATGACATTTTAGTTTGGTCCGCCCATTGTACCTTAATTTTTATTATTGAGCACATTAACAATAACCTCACAGTTGTTTTGCTCCAGTTAATATCAAATTAGTACCCTGCTTCTGATGCAATAGAAAACTTGAAGACCGAGTGTGAACAGTTAAAGCTAAAAATAAATCTTGATAAGTCGTCGGCTATGAGAATCTCTTTTTGAAAAGGGAGATTCCAAGTTCCAGTCTAACTTTTGCCCCAGTCAGCCAAGCGAAAATACTGGGAGTTTGGATTGATGATAAACTTAATTTCAAGCATAACACACACCAGATACTAAAAAAATCACATGCACCAATCAAAACTTTATGTCAACTCAAAAAGTTTGGTTTTGAGCGTGAAAGTCTTGTTTACTGTTATAAGACATATGTAATCCCTCACACTGAACACGCTTGGGCCGCCTGGCACCCCGCACTTACGTCTGAATTGCATGATTTAATTGAATCAATCCAGAAGCGGGTGGTGAAAATCATACTTTCTCACGAATATACTAATTATGACCAGGCGGTTAAAACTCTCCGGCTTGAACCATTAAAAATAAAATAGAAAAAAGAGATTTTCGCGTTTTTTTCTTGGTCAGCTAGTTACCCCTCCAAGACGATTTGTGAGGGATAAATAAAATTTCGGTTGAGGACGGTTTGCCAGAAGTGCAACCGAAATATCCGAAATTTTATTTATCCCTCGCACATCATCTTGGAGGGGTAACTAGCTGATCAAGAAAAAAACCCGAAAATCTCGTTTTTCTATTTTATTTAAAATGAATGGTCAGCTTGGCTTCAAACCTTATATTTGAACCATTAAAGAAAAGACGCCTAAATTTAACAACAGATTTTGGTAAGAAAGTTCTGCAGTAAACAGATTCCGCCACCTCCCTCCCGAACAACTCCCTGAACCGACTTACCGAACGAGACACTCAAATTTACTCAAGCCGTTTCCAGCATCAAGTACCGCACGTCGACTCCACTCATTCTCCCCCCTTTGTTACTAATTACTTTAATAACCAATAATAACCGGTTCTTAATTTGTTTCTGTATTTGTCTTAAGTTTTGTTGTTGATGGTATATTATTTAGATGTCGTTAGTTATTAATGTGTGGTTATTTATTTCTTTGTTTCCTATTATTTAGCTTTTGCTATTGTGGCAATTTTTCCATTAAACCTAAACCTTAAGTTATGCAAAGAAAAAAATAAACTTTTAATATGTGCTCTTGTATATTATCACTGTATTCAGCCGGATTGAATCACCGATTCGAGGGAATCGCAAGCTCTAAAACAGGAAAATAACAACTTAAACGCACGGAAACGCGTTAGGCACAGGCGTTTCGGAGGAGAGTCCTACCAAGGAAGGCGATTTTTGTCACGGGTTTTCGTCATTGCAGGTAAAGCAACAGGTGAAGAACGGTAAACATAAGTCATAAATGGGTGGTGGGATTAGTTAAGATTTCCAGGAAGATTTGGTTCTACTTAAAGGACTAGCCCGGAAAATGCAATAAAATTGAGACTACTGACTTGATTATGTTAATTTCTATTTTTTTCTAATCGATTTGGAAATGCATCTGTGAAGAAGTGACGTTCTATCAGACGAACGCATACTTTTTTTTTTTAGACCAGTTGAAATCTTTCAACGCATATGACACTGCGACAAAACGCAATGTGTTGCATTGCTTGTCGTACGACGTGTCGCATGTCGCGTAACGTTACGTTTTTTGTGAAATCTCATCATATCGAACCAGAGGTGACATTACATAAAGGGGTCTCTTTCTTCTTACTCGGCGACGAAATCTGAGCCATCATCTTAGCGACAGCAGTCTACTGTCGAAAGCAATATATATTTGTTGCCAGGCGAAATCCGGCGAGCGTGAATGGGGCCCAAATGAAATTAAAATACAATATTGTCTTCGGATCCATCGAACGAAAACTAGTTGCGTTATATTAGAAATTGTAAAAGTTAACCTGTATACTGACGAAGTTCGCTCTTGTATCTGACTTATTTCGTAGCTTTCTTTCTCTCGCGTAAACCTTCCCCCAAGACCTTAGAGACACTTTCCCGGAAAGCTGCAACGATTTCTAGAGCGCCAAAATCCCTGCAATAACATCGGCAAGTTGCCAGGAAAACCGACGGTAACACAGTAAGAAGTTTGATGACATGTAAACAAAAGGTACATTTGATACTGGCTGACAATTCAATTCATTTCAATATGATCTAAAAAACAGATAACGGACAAGCCGATGGGTTGTTTTTACGTCAAAACATAACGTCATAACCGAACACAATCTACAAATATATACAATTTTGTGACATTTATACCGACGTCTTATGATAAATATGGTCAATAACTTGCTAAGACTACGATTAATAAAATACAAATGACGTAAAAATTAACGTTCAAAAGCGCTCCGAGTTATATAAACGAACAGACGAGGGGATGAAACTCTGAGCATACCTTGTTCGCAAAGCTACCACCGGGTCTAAACGAGGCACAGGGTTGGCAGCTTGACGAGGAAGACGAATTCGGGAGGGGAGTATATCACGGTGAAATGGGTTTTGGAATATAGATGTACCGAACTTCAGAGAAAGTTGAAGTCGGCGGCATGACTTTTGGAGCTTTAGATGTAACGAGCAACGCTCTATACTGTATCCTCTCAAGCAAATCCGACTGTTCCTGGGTGAGACCAAAATGGCAAACCAGACATCCATATTCTAGGTTAGAACGGATAAAAGAAATGTAAACGCGTAGTAAATGGGGAGATGGAGCACCGTAACGGGACACAAGTTTAAGGTAGCTTATAGCCGCGTTAGGTTTTTTAAGCATACTCTCAACCTGTCTTTGCCACCTCAGATCCGAGGTTATGTATACTCCCAGCAGCTTCAGTTCGTGAACCCGACACACATCTGGGAGTGGTGGGTTGAAAGATAGGGTACCTTGAAGGAAAGAAACTGTTAAAATCATAGACTTGTTCATATTAACAACCATTTTCGTGATCGCATCTGAATGAAACTTGAAAGTGGGAATGGTCAAGCTTCTCAGATCTTCCATTTTAGGTCCGGAAAATGTGGGAGGAGTTTGAGGGGGGGGGAATATCGTAACAAGCTTAGAATGGATTAGTTAGGACGAAAGTTAGTGGGAAGAACTAGCAAAAGTCCTAGATATATCGTATACAGAACCAGACCGGATCCGGACACTGAGGGGGAGTTGGACGGGGGGAAGGAGAATTCCGATCATTTCGAGTTAAGGTACAGTAGAGGTATGCTTATTTGAACAGTCCCTTAAATGTGAACAGAGCAGCTTTTGGGCAATATGTCCCTGGGCTTGGAAATACTCACTTCCCCCATACAATTATCGTGGGGGAGTGGAGGAAAGGGAATTCCGAATCCTCTGTCAGGCATAGCTTTGAACGGGTGTCACCTCCAAATGAATCTTGATAATTGACAAGAGCACGTGTCCTTACGTTCTGCTTGAAGTCCGGACCGGATCCGACCACTGTGAGGGGAGTTTAGGGAGGGTGGAATCTCACGACACATTTTAGACGGGAGGGATTGGGATGGAAAACTTCAAGAAGATCAAGCAAATCCTCTAAAATCATTTGCAGAAACAGGCTGGATTCGGGCAATTCTAAAACAAAAATTTGCTTACAAAAAATCCAAAATGTGTTCATCTTAACCAACAAAGTAAAAAAAAATACTTTTGAACAAACGACAACCCATGGGTCTTTGGTCATTTTTTGCGTCAACGGCTTTTGCTAACACATGAACTTCTAACTGCCTTAAAGTGCGCATCTTATCCACACCGTGAAAAAAATACTGTCAACGAAAGATACATTTTAATGATCCAGAAGGGCCGATGGTCATTCGTGCCTCAAGGTTGCAAACAAATTCATAGCCACCTTAAAGTGTGCATCATAACCGCAAAGTAAAGAAATAACTTTTGACCAAACAATATGTTGTCACGATCCCCAAGGGTCCATACCGATATGTGACTCAACAGATTTGCTTACAAACGATTACAATAAACCCACGAATTTATCAAATCGCAGTTCATCTTGTTACCCAACCTTACAAGTACCATATGAGGTTGTACCTCTTTTTTGCCGTAATTTCTAATGGCAGTAAAAAAAAAAACAGACAAGATCACAATAAATACAACTTCAAGCTTCCGTCTTTGGCATTCTATATGATCCTCAGTTTTACATAAATATGCTTGATAAAGTAGTCAATTTTATCATTTAGACTTAATGCGGTGAAATGGATGCGGAGTGAACAAAACTTGGGTGAATTAGCAAATTCGATAAAGAAAGGGGAACCAATAAACACGTTAAATCACCCAATTTGGAAATGCGAGGTCTGATGCGAATTTCTCAATTTGTTGTTAAATTTTGAATTCCCGCCAAATTTGAGCCACATGAAACCTTTTTGTCGCGGAAACGCAGTTGTGGGGCCACATGAACGGCCGCGGGAACTCTTTTCGAGCCACAACCGAATCACAAACATGGGATTGTGGAAAAACGCCTCTAGTATGGTACTTTATTGCGTTCTAGTCACCGCTACTGATGTTCTTTTCTTCTTGACAGGCGTCGGCGTTCTCGAAGCTATGACCGAAAAAGACGAAGCTCCTCAGGGGCGGATTCCCCATCTCCACGGCGCGACAAAAAGCGACGGCGGTCAAGGTGAGTTGGTCGTGATTGACTTGGCTCAGTTCGGATTCTACCCATTAGGGGTCGGAACCGTTTCTGTTTTTGGCTAAAACAGAAACGGTAAAAAACGGCAAATAAAAAACGGAACAGAAACAGAAACGGTGATAAAAAAACGGAAAACCGTTTCTGTTTTTCCGTTTTTTTTCGGAAAAACAGAAACGGACCGTTTTTACAAAAAAAAAGGCCGTTTTAACAGGTATTTCTGTTGTTTTTTTTCCTACTTCTTTGGGTTTATAAGATAACAGTAAGGCGACCATTACGACAGGAGAAGGTTGTGAGAGAAGGTCGAGTATAATTGTGTAAGGTGAAAAAAAAGGACTCTTCACCTATCTAGTAAACTAAGCCCTTTTTTATACCCATGGTCAAATGCTGCGGTATGCTGGCAGGGGTGAGTATGGAAGTCATACGTATGTGTACCCCTTTTTCCCCAGAAGTGTACCAGGACCCTATAAACGCAAAATATTTCAAGGTCAAAAATTAAATACCAAATTGTTTCAGGTCCCAAAGTACTGTATACTGATATCCCTATGCGGAAGAAGAGGTACAAGTACGTGTGAGAACCATGGACACCCCTGTCAGCATGCCCCAGCGTTTTGCATGGGCTTCACTCAAGTGCCATATACCGATCACTTTTCGGTCGATCGGTCGGTCCACTGTTCCCGAGTTAGGGTACTTCCAGATGTGCTAGGACGATGAAACTTGGTAGTCATATCATGGATCTGACCAAACTAACTTGGAAATACTCACTTCGACCACCGTGGGGGGAGTGGTGTGAGGGGGGATCCGAAATATTGACGTATGTATATGTATAACTTTGGAACAGGTGATTGGATCTTAATGAAACTTGATATTTCGAACGATCTCGTGTCTCAGACGTTCCATTTCAAGTCCGGTTCGGATACGATGAATGTGGGGGGGTTGGACCGGAAATTTTGTGACATGCTTAAAATTGAGCGATTACGATTAAACTTGGTGGGAAGAACAAGCACAAGACCTTGGTACATCATAGACAGAACTGGACCGGATTTGGGCACTTTGGGGGAAGTTGGAGGGGGTTCCGGAATTCCGGTGATCCGGAGTTAAGGTACTCCTAGGTGGGCTAGGACGATGAAACTTAGCAGGAATCAAAGACCCGACCAAATTAACTTGGAAATAGTCAGTTCCTCGATCCGAGCATCGTGGGGGAGTGCAGGGAGGAGGAATCTGGAATCTTGAGGTATATTTAACCTTCGAACGGGTGATCGGATCTTAATGAACCTTGATATTTGGATAGACCTTGTTTCTCGGATGTCCCGTTTCAAGTAAGGACCGGATCCCATTAATGTGGGGGGGGTGGGGGTGGACGGGAGTACTGGAAATCTTGTGTCTCGCTTAGAGTGGACTGATCGGGAGACAGAACGGACCAGATTCGTGCACTGTGGGGGAGGTTGGATGGGTCCGGAATTCCGGTTATCGCGAGTCCCTTGAAGTAACAGCAAAGTGAAAAATTACTTTTGATAAACTTTACATTTCATGATCCCCCGAGGGTCCATGATCATTTGCGCCACAACAGTTTTGCTTAAAAATTAATTCCTAGCACCCTGAAAGTGGACATCTTTAGCGAAAAGTGGAAAAAAAAACACTTTTGAACATTGGAAAAGTTCGGTGGCTCTTTCTTAGTTGTATAATTACAGCTTTGAAGAAAAGTCTCATCAGAAATGGGAGCTTGAAGGCTTCAAGCTTTCAGTACAAAACGGTTCGTGCTTCCTATTGGTTGGATTTCAAAAAATGCGTCTTAACCGACCAATGGGATGCGAGACTCCGTTTCGCAAAAGTGTTATTATACCAACAAGAAATAGCCAGATTAACGTTTCCAGCAAAAGTATTATTATACCAACAAGAAATAGCACGATTAACGTTTTCAGCAATTAACCAGCTCAGAATGGTTATCAAAGGCCGATAATTTAATCTTTAAGTCGAAAGTCCTACCGGTTAGTACCGGTATACCTCCTAATGTTAATTTTATTGTTATGCTTCCTCTAATGATGGTGTAAAAATATCCGTTTCGCCGGGTAGGGTGCAATCTCTCTATTCTGACTAAACAAATCTTTCCTTCCGAAAAGCGGAAAATATCGGTAGATGGCATAATCCGCCGGGAGAATAAAACCCGCTAGATTATGGCAGGACGCCACGCGTACAAGTCGTAACAAAAAACGGAAATTTGGAAAAAACAGGTAAAATAAAAACAGAAACGGCTAAAACGGTCAGATAAAAAACGAAACAGAAACAGAAACGGCATTAAAAAAACGGCTACCTGTTTTCTGTTTTTCTGTTATTTAAAAAAAAAACAGAACAGAAAACGGTAGTAAAAAAACAGAAACAGAAACAGAAACGGTGCCGACCCCTACTACCCATCTAACAACATTGTGTGACTTCACTCATCTTTGTGTTTGATACGGAACTGACTTTGTTTCAACCGGTGTCCGGTTAGTTCGACACAGGACACTTTGTCACAGACAATTCGTCACAGGACAATTTGTCACAAGGACATTTCGTCATACGGACAGTTCGTCATACGGACATTTCGTCACAGAGAGCCTTATTTCAAGTTTGGATGTCTATTTTAAGCTGCATGTTAAGAAATACTCGGTTACATTAAAATAGTATGGTTATATACTACATTAAAACATGTATTTATGAGCAATTTCCCGCATATATTCGAGTACGTCAGTCTGACTAGAAGAATATATGGTTTTCAGTCGCAGATTAGTCTTCGTACTTCCACTTCTTGGGTGGGTTCGGGCACCCAGCAACAAATCCCCCAATACTCATTTTTGTTTTGCCCTGCTCCGGTTTTAGACAAAATATATGCCTCTACATACCACAATGCAAATATAGTTCAAGTTGAACTTTTAAGTTCAAGTTTTTTATTTTCAAAATTCACAAATCAATAAATAAAAAACGACAGTATCGAACTGGAGAAAAAACCTATGAGGGTTTGCATTCGCGCGAACTTCCACATTACTTCTTATCTATATATAAAAAAAAAAAAAAAAAAAAATCCAAAGTTCTCTCACTCATCAATACTGAACTCCCCCCGTTATTCCCTCCCAACCTCATCTTACCCCCCTGCCCACCCTTACCTCCCTAGCCCACCCTTCCTCGCCTAACCACCCTACCACCCATAATAAAATTCAACATTTATGCCCCAGAAAATAATCTTTTAATTTCTTTTTAAACTGAGGTAGGCTACGTGTTCCGCCGCCCTAATGCTCACTGGTAGTTCATTCCATACAGATGGACCCAGATGTTTCATGAAAAATGAAGACCGGGTACCGTGACGTAAATCCACTACTATATCATCACTATGCCTTGTTCCATAATTATGCAGGTAATATGTAACACTAAGACTGATGATTAAATATCGGAGATATGAGCCAGGATTAAGAATAATGATTCAAATATTGATTCGGACATCCTCTTGTGAAGGGTGGCACTTTTTATTTTATCCAAACTACCATTGTAATAGTAAATTTTCTAAAATATAACGAACTGTCCTAGTGACGAATTGGCCTAGTGACGAATTTTCCTGTGACGAATAGTCCGTGTGACCAATTGTCGTGTGACGAATTGTCCCTGTGACTAACTGTCCGTGTGACGAATTGTCCTGTGACCAATTTTCCTAGAATCAATTTGATATGTTACATTCTCGGATACCTCACTAATCTGCACACTTGCCACGATTCAGTATTTCCCGTGTGTAATATGCTCCCGATGAGTGTGCGCGCATCATACTTTTGCTGCGTAAAACCGGTTGTCTGAACCTTGCCGAGTTTTTGCGAGAAGTCAATAGACCTGGGAAAAGGCTTAGAATAGCCAAAGCCGTGGATAATACGACAAAAGCAGAACTTAGTTTTACAGTATTCATGTAGCTTTAAATATTGGAACATAAACAATAAATAGTGCGAGTTGTCCTTTAAGCCAGGGACGAAAGGCGTCTGCTAAGCTATCGTACGCTCTTTGACCCATTGAATAGTTCATGATCGGGCGGTATGACGGACTCGGTGAAGAGTTGATTACTTTGTCCGTTAGTTGCAGATAGCCTAATCATGGCTGGTGTTAGAAGTTTTTAGAAAGCAAGCGCTAGTAGTGTTTACAGTAAAATCCTTTCAAGTGGCAATTGTTTCTCCCCATATTTGAAGCCGTTGCCTGTTAATTCACTCCTTAAAGGACCTGTCTTATAATACTAACCCAATCTACTTCCATAATCACTCCGTATATTTCTAAACCCGGAGACCTCAATTTCGTACTTTACATTCTCACTTGCTTGCATTCTCACTTGCCGTCTTTTGCTACCTTCGACGTGTATCACGCTATCGACGGTTGTCTGCGAGAAGTTTTTCCATCAGAAAAACCGGTTATGTAAATTGTTTCCCTGTTTTGCTATAAGTCGACGGGTCTTGGAAAAGACTTAAAACAGCCAAAACCGTGGGTAGTTGAAAACACGGCCTAGTTTTAAAGTATTCAAATATACTAAAATGCTGTAAGTTGAAGAGTAAATAATGCAATGGTTCGGTTAAACCTCGGCTTGTTTACTGCTGTGCTGTGTAGAGCAAGTCGGTCGAAATTAAACGCCCGTCGAACCCGATTATTATACTATCCATTATATACGTTTTTGTGCGGACGGCATCGTTCAAATCAAAGGTATAATCCATCAATCAATCACTCAGTCTTTATTCTTCAAAAAAATACCTTATGGTACTAACAAAAAACCGAATATTTACCAAATACGATATACGTTTCGTCGTGAATGGTATCTGCTTCTTGGTCATTTTCGCGTAAATAGCTTCTTGTGTCAGGATTCAGCTAAATGGTTAACTGTTTGTTTAGCGTGCTCGGGTAGCAGTTCGACGGCTCCGCCACCTAACCTCGTATCTCATTTACACAAAATTGTTCAGGAGAGCCAAAAAACTTCTTATTTTCGTAACTTTTGTGTTCTAAAATTGTAAAAAAATAACGAAGATGATATTATTTGTCATTTTTTGACAATTTTAGAACACAAAAGTTCGAAAATAAAAAGATTTTTGCTCTCCTGAACAATTTTGTGTAAATGAGATATGAGGTTAGGTGCCGGAGCCGTCGAGTTACTCTGGTATGAGACCTCAAGAGCGGGCTCAGTAAATTTCCACGAAAATTGCATCATCTGTTGGCATATTTTTCTAGATGCCAATCTCCCGTTGTGCTCAGTAACCAATCACGCCGAAAGCCCCTAGATGAGATATTTCCCACAACAGCTCTCAGAGACGTAATGTTGCCACGCGGGAAGTCCCTCTCTACTAAACTGAATGGTATCTTAGCTACGGTCACCCTAGCCAAGTAGCCTAATTTAAAGATACTAATGAACAATTTGTTTTACCCTCAGTATAGACAATAAATTACTCAATTCAGAAAGGTCACAGGAGCCAGGTAATTTATAATAATCAGTTGCTATTTGCAGCCTTAATATCTGAACGGAAATGTAGGTTGAAAGTGTAATGAAAAGATGAGAGAGAAAAATAGATGCTTAGTGACTAGCATAAATAAAGTAAAAGAAGGAGGCCTGCTAAAGACCCTACATATACTGACGCATCAGTCACACTAAAAAAAAAACAAGAACAAAACACAAACATAATCTTCTGTCTTGAACCATATTTTTTACATTCAACAAAGTTCCACGCCAATCATTTCCCACCAAAAAAATCCCTATAATTTCATCTGAAAATTTCACAGTGTAATTTAGCAAAAAACAGACTTTACTTTTGTGTATTTAACGTAGGCTGTTTGGCTTATAAAATAGACAAGCAGACTGAGAAATGAAATAGATGAAATATACTTTGACGATACTTCAGTTATGCGATGACTATACCTTAGTACACATTATTTTGTATAGTTACCACTTTGAAGTTACGCATCAGTAGCATGATACTCGAATCGTCGGAGCATAATGCGTATGGAAACTAGTGAATCGTGGCAAGTAAGGTGTCATTACTGGGCTTGGAATATTTTTTGGGTTTCCTGTTTTAAGAATTAGTGGATGTAGTTACGGAAGTAGGTTGCGTTGGTATTAGGGCTATAGGTGTGACGTGATTAAATGGTAAAATGAAATTACAGTTACAGTTGTTTTTAGGAGCCCGTAATTAGATGCTGTGGCAGACTGGTAGTTGACTGTTGGTATAGCAAGTAGATACAAGGACAATGTTTAAAGTTAAGTTATTGTTCAATGAATCAAACCTCTACTGTAGGGGGGCGTCATCTAGTGAAAAATGGGGAACTTCGATGAAAGAAGGAGATCGCCCAGAAATCATCCTAGAGTATAACCCTAGGTTCACACAGACGTTCACACTGAGGCGATATCGGCCATCGCCGAGATTTTCGTCGCCAAAATCGGCAATTTCTGTTGCTTCGTCAGGGGATTTTCAATGTAGGGAAAATTCAACTTTAATTGGGCGACAGTACGATTTTATGCACGCTACAGCAACATTTCGCGTTAAATTCTGTTGCCGACGAAAATTCAGTGTGAACATCCAGGCGATAAAAATCTTCTGTCGTTGCGATTCATCACCGTGAAGAGCTTTGACCCAGTTTTAGCTGAGCGGATTGTAATTTTTTTTATTTATTTTTAGGTCACGTTCCGATTCAAGAAAGCGATTGGAGAAGGACCATGGAAGGAGCAGGGACGAACGCCATGCCAAGGACAGGCGCCGGGGGAAAGAAAACGACAGGTCCTTCAGCCGCTCACTCTCGCCGGACAGAAAATCACACAAACACAAGTAAGTCTAAAAAAAAAAAATATATGTCGGAATATATGGTGAGAACACTGTTTCTACTCGGAGGTTTGACAGTGTTACAAGATCTGTCAAGTTCTTTGACCAAGAATAAGATTATGGCAAAAAGTAGGGGCCTTGTTCGTCAGTGAGGTCAGTGGTGCTTCTCAACGTTGACACTTTCAAGGAAGACGAAGAATAATTACACCAGAACGGGGTTCCTTTCTTTAAACTTTCAAGGAAAAAGAAAATTAGAAAAACGAGTGTGCCCTTCGTTGTTTTTCGCCCCGGCCATCAGGCGATGATTAGAGTTACGCTGCAGTCAGCCTCAAACCCTTGATTTTTGGATACCCTGTGCCAAACGCTGGGTATATCTGTCATTTGGCATAGCCTATGCCTAATGCTCGACCCCCTATGCCAAACGCTGGATAGCTGTTGTTACACTAAACCTGACCTACCCCATTATACATGAAATCTGATTGGTTGATTTCTGAGCTTCACTGAAATCATCAATTTAATTTTCTTTATTTATCACCCACACAATAATGAAGTAAATATGGTGGAGTAGGAATAAGTAAAGAAACACAAAAAAAAGAAAACGAAATATACACAAAGTCAACGAAAGAAACGGATAAGACGGTAGTGAGGGGATAGGCGCGCATAAGCCGTACCGGAGAGTTTTCTGTGCAGTATCTCCAACTTTAATGTTATATAAGGAACAGAAAATTTGCTAACAAGAATCCGGAGAATCCCAGAACAAGATGACCTAAGCAACGCCAGCGAATTTTTTTTAAATCTGTATTTTTTCCGGAAAAATTTGCTCCAGACAAATGTTTGCATTTGTCATTTAGCATTCAGAATTCGTCTATGTTCTTCTGTGTTTTGCCCGACAAGATTGTAAAAAACTTTATTTTTACGCGTAAATAGAAGCCGATGTACCGACGAAACTTGAAATTTCGGCATTTTTTAAGAACTGGATGTGCCGACGAGAATACCGACGCCCAGCAAAACCATCGAGCATTTGATTTGTTCTGTTTTTTTGCTCGACTGACTGTACAGAACATGATTTCATACGTGTAAAAATAACCCCTTGTGCCGATGAAACTTAAACTTACCGGGTGCGCCCGACAAAGTTTGCAAAATTTGGTTTCTTCCGTATAAGTAGAACCCGATGTGCCGACGAGTCGACCGACGCCCGACAAAAGCATAAAAAAACTATTTCTTCTGGATTTCTTATGTATAAAAAGAACCCGAGGCGTCGACGAACCGAGGCACAACAAAAGCATGCAGAATTCGATTTCACGAGTGCTTTGCCTGACAAATGTTTGCAGGATTTCATTTCTTGTGAATAAGGTAACCCGATGTGCCGACGAGTCGACCGACGCCCGACAAAAACTTAATTTTTTTTTATTTGCTCTGCATTCCTTCTGTATAAAAAGAACCCGATGTGCCGACGAGAATACCGAGGCACGACAAAAGCATGCAGAATTCGATTTCTTCAGTGTTTTGCCCGACAAACGTTTGCAGGATTTTATTTCTTGCATATAAAAACACCCGATGTGCCGACGAGTCGACCGATGCCTGACAAAAAGCATACAAAATTATATTTCTTCTGTGTTTGCCGGCGATTCGCGTGGATCTTGACGTGGATCCCATCGACTTCGCCCGACGAAAGTACTTTCTCAGGACCTTTCGGGGGGGGAGGCCCCCCCCCCCCTCCCCGCCCCCCCCCCCATAGTGACGCCCCTGCGCCTGGAACCCGGCCAGAACCGGAAAATATGTTAAAAGCAAAAGTTTTATCAGAAGTTGATTAGATGATAGATAAGTCAAATTATTATTTAAAGTTGATTAGATAAGGAGGTACGCTAGATTCGTTTCTGAATTATTTTTTTTTGCTGGACTAGTAGTTCGCTCGGAATTCGAGCGAAACCGCAAATTCGGCAGAAGTAAGTAGGAAGTTTCGGTCAGTATCGTCAAAATAGATATGGCTTATAGAGGTACAGATAGATAGATAGAATATCTGAACTCGGTTTTCTCTGATGATTAGCCTAGCGAAGACTGGATCTGGCGAAGACAAGACCCAATTGTCTGGATCAAATCTTAGATTTTTGGGATCCCATCGACACCTTTGGTCTTGTTAAAATTGACGAAACAGTACCACACAGAAAACTCTCGGGTACGCTTGAAGTACATAGACACATTTGAAAAAGAAGCTGAAGGTGAGATATTTGGGGGGGGGGGCAATCAAACGGCATGTGCATCTTAGAAATACCATCACTATCTGTTCAATCAGATTTTAGACTTTTTACAGCATCAGTTACAGAAGAAAAGGATATGGGCACTATATGGCGTTGCGAAAGGGTAGTACTGAAGAGGGGGGTAAGAAGGCGAGTATATACAGAATGCACGGAATAATTAATCTCCGAAGAAATCGAAGTGTAATTTTGATACCAAGCAGATGGTGGAAGGCAATTATTTGTCATCGTATCATCTTTTAACTTGTCGGGTATTCGGTAAAGATGTACCGGAAAGGGGCTAAATCAGGGTATTGGTTAAAGATGTACCGGAAAGGGGCTAAATCAGAGCATTCGGTAAAGATGTACCGGAAAGGGGCTAAATCCGGGTATTCGGTAAAGATGTACCGGAAAGGGGCTAAATCAGGGTATTCGGTAAAGATGTACAGGAAAGGGGCTAAATCAGGGTATTCGGTAAAGATGTACTGGAAAGGGGCTAAATCAGGGTATTCGGTAAAGATGTACTGGAAAGGGGCTAAATCAGGGTATTCGGTAAAGATGTACCGGAAAGGGGCTAAATCAGGGTATTCGGTTGTGCCACCACACTAGAAATCCTCCCCTGAAGGGCACGACCGAGTTTTAGCTGAGCGGAGACCGAACTAGCACGTGCAGCTTAGATCTTCTGTTCAGTAAGTTTACTTAGAAGATTACGCTTAGCTTGGATGGTATGGCACTTCAGACGGCGCCCGACATAAACAGCGCATAAAAATGATCAAATTAAGACCTGGCAAAAATTTGTTTGCAATACTGAGCGCAAATCAAAATTTAAGTACATTTAGGCGAAGTCATCGCATAGAGATTTGTTTAGACGAGACTCGGATTGAAATATCCAGATTAATCAATGGAAGTCATGCGACCACGTAAGATTCCGCATTAATCGTCATCATCGGGGGCATGCGTACAAGATTGCAAAATCAAGATTCCACAAGGACGTTTTTAGTGGGGCTTTGGTAATAGAATTGTTTGTCCTTGAAACAGCCTTACAGAAGTGGCGGTTAACGCTGAATCGATCAATAGTTTCAAGTGCATTATTTATGGGATTTTCAACTATGATCAGTTCGATTACTCGAATTTCTCAAGAGTTATTTAGAGGGGAAAGCCTTTTCTGTTGGAGTATAATTTGTTTTGAATCTTTTGCTCTTTTTTGCTCAGTTGCTTTGGCACACTAAGTGCAATGACATCCGAAGTATTGCAATTAACTACCCAATCAGAAAAAAAAATGACACTAAAAACGTGACGGAAGAGGAAATTGAAAAAGTTTGACTGTTTTGTTTTTGTGAAAAGAAAACTCAAACAGTTGAGCAGTAAGTTCTTAATCTACCGTTCCCATTTGAATGTTTTAGAGGCGATAAACAGAATCATTGTAGTCCTAAATTTTGAGATGTGTTCACTGAACCCATATCTGTATCTGTATTTAAATCTAACAAAATATTATTTAAATGAACAAAAATACTATGCACTCGTATATCAGTGCATCTCTGTTGCCATTTCCGATTCCATTTTTCGTAACGAAGAATTTTTGGAAAAATTAAGTAAATTAAATTGTATAGCAATGGATATACTTACTGCAGAATTGAAAGCTGATATTATTCCATTGTTTTCCTTCTTAACAAAAATCGCAACAACGCTCAAGCTCCATTTTCTGTTCACAGTTGTGATCATGTTTTGGTCAAATTATTAGCTCAGTCAATCAATCAAATGTAATTCTAAATAGCTGGAAGCTGAAACAGGTCGATAAAATATTTACACATAAAAACGACAGCAAGTTAACTAATGCACTTTACAAGCAGAGCAAGAGCAATATGTAAAGCTCTTCAGTGGAGCTGATCAGCTCTTCAGTTCGTAAGCTGATCTAATAAGCATAACTGAGGATTCACCTGCTTGTCAGCAGAGCAAAATAACTCTAGAGAGCAATGCGAAGACCTATCCTTCCCATGCATAAAAAATGGGCCTCCGTCGCAGCGCTGCCCAGCTCGCTTTGGCAGTGGCGGACCTATAAATTCTAGCCAGAGCTTGTTCATGATAGGTCAGAGCCAAATAATTTTGCTCTGCGATTGGTTGAGTTTCGGTAGGGATGTTCGTATCCGCTAGTGGAGCTAGTGTTGCTGCGATTCAACTGTGTGTCACTTTTTCAAAGTTCGCACATTACTCTCTTAGAGTTATTTTGCTCTGTTGTCCAGGGACAAGATGGGGATTAGCCTTTGAGCTAATTGAACTTTCTATTTCAGGGCAAAGCGCGACGTCTCTCACCGGAATGACCACAAGGGAAGACGAAGCAAAGACGCCGAGAAGAAGAAGGATAAAAAGCGATAATCAGACACAGAAACTGCTCGGTGAAAGACGTATCCTACGACGACAAACTAGTATGTGTTCAAATGTACATTTCCTTTTACCTAGGGTTAACTATATTTTTAGTGATGAGGAATAAATTGTTTTTGTACTCACGGAACAACTAAAAGGTAGATGCAGAGCAAAATAAAACTAGGGAGTAGCCCCAAGACTTGACAAAAGTGACACACTCGAATCAGTCGTGCACCAGCGCTGGCTACAATAGTCGCGTTTTTTGCAGATCGACTGGCGATTGGGACTTGTTCCCGGGTTCATGCAGTTGACCGTTTTTTGTCGCTTGATAGGGGAGCGAGAACAACCCTTCGAAAAACGGTCTAAATCAGTCAATAATCAGTCCATACCCAAAACTCTTCCCTCGGCAGTCTCTGAAACTACTGCAGTACTCGTGCTTCCTGAGGTGTAAATTTTACGTTTTTGGGTCCACATGTTTCAGTTTTCAAAATTTGGCACCAAGTTTGACTGGACCTCCAAGAGAAAGGTGCATCGGATCGACTGTTGACTTTGTTCCCAGTCGATGTCCAGTCAAGCGACACAAAACGGATCGATTGGACCTCCAGTCGACAGTCGATCGCAAAAAACGGCAACTTTCGTTCCAAGCGATTGCAAAAAACGCGACTAATAACTCCATATACCGAACACAGCAAAAAAAAGATACAACTTTCCTCCCCTGTTTCCTGACAGCACCTTAGCTGTACTAGAATTTTCCAAATATGCAAGTTGGTCTCGCTTTGAATGCCGCGAGCGTAGTAGGTAGTAAGTACAGCGGTAGTAAGGCCCGTTTCCGATCATGGAAAGAATAGGTATTGCCGCTACTTCCTAGTGTTATTTTGCTCTGGAGAGATGGAAGGTCGCTTTTCAGACTTGCTAAGCTTGAACCTAATAACTACAGTAGAGACACGCTTCCTTGAGCATTAGTCGACTTTGAACATGTAGTTGTTGGATGGTCAACTAAAGACCCAACTTTCGTTTCAGCAAGACTTTGTTTGGTTTTGACTTTGGTTGCAGCAAGGGGGTGAAAATGGCAATATTCAAAGGTTCAAACTATGGTTCAAACCATAAATCAAGGCATTTACGGGCCTCTTTATTAGATATTACATTAAATCCAGAAGAAGAAAAAGGCATGCTTTTGGTAATTATAGAGTCGGGTGAAATCACAGAATTACGACCAGTGGTTGACAAGAGGGTTTTCGCGGGATTCCAGAATCATTTCCCAGCGAGCGAATCACATCTGGAAAACCGGGGAGATACGATCGCTTGAATTGCTTTCCATTTTCCTATTGGCTTCATCGCGAAAACACATGGAATGCTGAAGTCGATACATAGATACCAGAGCCCATCATCGAACTAGACCTGTACTTTGACCCAAAGAATCCTCATACCAGTTTGAACAAAATATCTGAACCTCTTCGAGAGTTATAGTGCTAACAGAACTTTACAAAGTCATAGGTATCCCGTCACTGACGTTTTGGGATCCCCAAAACGGTCAGGTCGTTTATGGCTAAAGCGGACTGGCACGAAATTAGTCCGACGCTTTCTCAACTTTCCTAGAACGATACAAAACCAAACAAGGTTTCCGGAAGCCCCATAGATTGGTTTTAAAGTCCCGAAGCCTTTGATTTAAATGATAATTGCGTTTTTACAGATGGTACCACGGTACCTGCATTTAGTTGTTTTAGCATATCTAATACCACGCTTGATGGCGAAAGTGTGACGACTTTTTCATTACCGCGATTAGTTACAACGGTATTGAATATCAGATACCACAACTGTGGAAAGGCTTTTTGACCCTCGTTTGAGATACCACTGTAACTGCAAAAACGACTTTAGACCATGTTACCAGATATTATTATATACCATGGTATCTCCAAAAACGCAAAGTGATATTTACATAGTATACGTGCTGCAATCAGCCTCTGTTATGCCATCTATTTAAAAAAAACCTGATCCGTCTGTTGCACAGAATCATTCGAAGACCACAAATACAGAGATACAGATTTAAACGCGTGAATTTAAAGCATTGTTCAAGTAGCTGAATAGCGCTCTACGCGACGTTTACGTCTTAATACACACGCCTGTTCAAATAGGAACTCAGCGTTCGGGGTTACCACGCTGATACAATTTTTCGAGCTTCTAAAGATCAGAAACAGTGTTCTTACACGTGTACAATTTGACTCCCTATATATTGTAAAAAGCTATTAAATTAACGAATGGACGGGCATTAATCCTCGAACTAACAATAAGCAGTCGTAACAGAACAAAACGTGTTCTTTTGAAGTACTGTTGTTTCTTCAGCTTCCAACAAAGTAGAACTTTAGTGCTTTCCTGTGGCAACCCTGACGACGCTGCTCCTTCTCGGCCTGCGGGCGTCTGATTGGCTCTGCGTAAGGGAAAATGGAACCTGGCTCTATTCTCCTTATTGCAGAGCGCCCCGAGGAAAAGAGGAATCTTTAACAAGCCTTAAACGCCGTAATGCACTTTATAACACCTATTTCAATTCAATTCAGTTCATTTATTTGTATCCGCCAAAGCTGGCCAGTAGAAAAAATATAATAAAAGGACAATGCTTAAGATGAGTAGTTTACGGGAGGCGTCCACGACCATTGGCTTTTCTTCGCACGCCATCTATTTCGAAGTCTAAAGAAAGCGTGATTGGTCGATTGCATTGTCCGCGCCTCACTCATCTCAGCTTATCAATCCTTTTAGCGTTCAGTTGGACCTTGGAATTCTTATCAAAGCGATTTGTTCAAGTTTTATGTTTAACTGCCCCTGCCGCATCTAAGGTAACTCTTGCACTGTCATTGATCAAGCCTATAGCTTTCTGAGTTATGTTACCAGTACTTACATTTAACTCATTTAAGTAGAGGAATGCCTCTTTGGACGTGGTTAACTTTGAAGGTTTATTTTTTATCCATATATTGTACAGTTATATTCCACCTAAAATTATGAAAGCCGTTAATTCGGTAACAGTCTTGTTATATTATGCAGTGTCTAGATCACCCACTTTTAAGATAACCAGGGCTTGGTATGACCATGGGATCATCAAGTGGTGCGATTCGGCCCGAACAAATTCACTTCAAGATATGGCTGCTTTTATTTATTTCAGTATATTTTGTTGAGCCTGTTCCAAGAACTGCTTAAAAATCCGAAACAATTTGCACTATAGGGTAGAAGGTTGCTTCATTAATCTATAATGTCTACAGTTCTTTGATTTCTAAAATTATGAAAGGCGTTAATCGGAAACATTTTCCACGTTAGGGTAGAAGTTTGCTTCTTTAATGTGTAAGTACTGTTGTCTGATTTCGGAGAAAAAGTTATAGTTGTGTTCGTCAGCTATAGTTGTGTTCGCTGTGATCATACATATCGACTGGTGATGGTTTCTCCCTTTTTGGGATCCCAAAACGTAAGTAGAGGGATACCTATGACATCGCAAAAGTTGTCCGTCTGTCCGCACGATAACTCTCGAAGGGATTGAGATATTTTGATGAAACTTTGGTGGGAGGATCCTTTGGGTCAAAGTACAGGTCAGTTCGAAGATGGGCTATGTAGCCCTATATTTGAGGATGGGAGAGGGGTTTCAAATTAAGGGACAAACAAAATATTTTTAAACAGCTAATGTGATAGTCAATTATGGAGTAAGAAGACATGCTGAGTACGATGGTGAAAACCATTTTCTTGTCGGACAAGTAGTTCGTCCGGAATCCGGCAAAAACCGGAAAGCTTCGTGAAAGTAGAAGTGTCATTTGAAGTGGATTAAATGTTTGATTTATGGGTAAGGAGACATGCTGAACACGATGATGAAAACCATTTTCTTGCCGGACAATTAGTTCGTCAGGAATCGGGCAAAAACCGGAAAGTTGGTTAAAAGTAAAAGTTTCATTTGAAGTTGATTCAATGATCGATTTAGGGGTAAGAGACATGCTGAACACGATGGTGAAAACCATTCTCTCACCGGACAACAAGTTCGCCAGGAATCCGGCCAAAACCTGAAAGTTTGTTAAAAGCGAAAGTTTTATTTGAAGTTGATTAGATGACATATTTAGGGGTAAGAAGAGACGCTGAGTCTGTGTATGACAATTATTTTTTACCCGGACATATAATTAGTCCGGAATCCGGTTTTGACCGGAATTTTTTAGTAAGTTAAAGTTTTATTTAAAGTTGATGATATGTTCTTTACAGGGATAAAGAGATTCGCTGGATTCGTTTCTGAATTTTCTTCTTTTTTTTTGCTGGACTAGTAGTTCGCTCGGAATTCGGGCAAAACTGGAAATTTGGCAGAACTAAAGCAGGAAGTTTCGGTCAGTATCGTCAAAATAGATATGGCTTATAGAGGTATATCTGAACTTGGTTCTCTCTGATGATTAGCCTGGCGAAGACATTAGATTTTTGGGATCCCATCGAAACCTTTGGTCTTGTTCCCCACGTCCAGTTAAATTATTGGGATCCCAAAACGTAAGTGGAGGGATACCTATGACATCGCAAAAGTTGTCCGTCTGTCCGTCCGTCCGTCTGTAAGCACGATAACTCTCGAAGGGAATGAGATATTTTGATGAAACTTGGTGTGAGGGTTCGTTGGGTCGTCGGACCAGTCAAGTTCGTAGATGGGCTTTGTAGCTCTACATTTAGGGGTGGGGGAGGGGATTCAAATTAAGGGACAAACAAAATATTTTGAAACAGCTAATTTGATAGTCGATTATGGGGTAAGAAGACATGCTGAACACGATGGTGAAAACCACTTTGTCATCGGACAAGTAGTTCGCCCGGAATCCGGCCTAAACCGGAAAGTTTGTTGAAAGTAAAAGTTTTATTTGAAGTTGATTAGATGTTCGATTTAGGGGTAGGAAGACATGCTGAAGACGATGGTGAAAATTATTTTCTCGACGGACAAGTATTTCGCCCGGAATCCGGCCCAAACCGGAAAGTTTGTTGAAAGTAAAAGTTTTATTTGAAATTGATTAGATGTTCGATTTAGGGGTAGGAAGACATGCTGAAGACGATGGTGAAAACTATTTTCTCGATAGACAAGTATTTCGCCCGGAATCCGGCCCAAACCGGAAAGTTTGTTGAAAGTAAAAGTTTTATTTGAAGTTGATTAAATGTTCGATTTAGAGATAGGGAGACATGCTGAAGACGATGGTGAAAACTATTTTCTCGACGGACAAGTATTTCGACCGGAATCCGGCCCAAACCGGAAAGCTTGTCAAAATTAAAAGTTTTATTTGGAGTTGATTAGATGTTCGATTTAGGGCAAGAACACTTATGTGAAAACAAGTTTCTACCCGGACATGTAGTTCGTCCGGAATCCGGCCAAAACCGGAAAACTGTTGGAGGTAAAATTTGTATTTCTAGTTGATTAGATAAGCGATTTAGGGGTAAGAAGAGATGCTGAGTCCCTGTGTGACAATCGTATTTTACCCGGACATATAGTTCGACCGGAATCCGGCTGGAATCGGAAAATTTGTTATGAGCTAAATTTCTATTTGAAGCTGATTAGATGTTCATTACTGGGGAAAGAAGATACCCTGATTTCGTCTTTGAGCTTTCTTTTTTCGCCGGACAAGTAGTTCTGGAGTTCAGCCGGAACCGGGAAATTGGCAGAAGTGGCAGGAAGTTTTCGTCAAAACTGATATGACTTATAGGGGTAAACACACATGCTGAATCCAAATCTGAACTTGGTTTTCTCAGGTGATTAGCTATTTGGCCTTAATCTGTTTCTGAATTTTAATTGTAAAAATGTTCAAGGAGTCGGGCGAAGACTGGATCTGGCTAAGACAAGACCCAGTTGTCTGGATCAGATATTGAATTTTTGGGATCCCATCGAAACCTTTGGTCTTGTTTAATAACTACCTTAAAGGACCACTCTTGCTTATTCTGCCTTTTATAATATACCTAGCTGCCTTGTGGAAGTATAAGCTTCTAAAATTATCGCCTTTCTCCGTTGTTTCGTTTTGTGCCTACGAATTTTTAGCGCATTTTAGGCTATGCCGGGTTTGCCTGTCAGACAACGCAAAGTTTGCCGGAATATTAAATGTCCCGCTAACAACTCTTTCGCATATAAGGATATGGTAATCTTCTCTTCTTGACTTCTTCTATTTGCTTACTTTTACAACTTTTTAACCACGGCGCGTTCAGTTTTCAAACTTTTGTGCTCAGCCGCCGCATCGGAGAGCAGGAAGGCTGGATAGAGTCGACAGGCTCTAACAAGAAAATCGCTAATTTCAGGTGGAAAGTAATGGTGTTGTCGAAAATCGTTTTTTCTGGTCTGTTTTGTAGGGAAAAGATCATTTCTAGTAAGAGTTGTGCTTTAAGTATGATGCTTCTTTGGACATTATTTAGCTTATGGCGGTGCCATTTCGGCAAACTTGCTTAGTGGGAAAAAAAAGAAGAAGTAGCAGTTAGTTCTCTACGTTGAACGAAAGTAGTCGGTCGGGGTCTGCCAAGAACCAAGAACAAATAAGTCAAAATAACTTATTTGTTATAAAGTACAGTAAATTTATGGTTCCCTGGTGGTACGAAGTAATCTCGGAGTAGCTGGGGTAAGAGCCGATTAGACACAAGCCGCTCTGCGAAAACTTAACTAAAGCTAAGTTGAAAAGTACTTTTCAGTCGTCCATTTTGACTTCCTTTTTTGCAGAAAGCAGTATGTCTAAACAAGTTGACGCCGATGAATACAGCACAGCCTCCCACTTTGTCTGGTTGTCGGAATTCAATTTATCTTCATACCCAAAGGCTTCGATTCTTTCCGAACTCGCCCCACATTCGCGTGATTCATGGTCTCTAGTGGCTGCAGCGATGAACTTTGCCTATTACCACGCAGCCATAGGCGACGTTGTCACAGCCCTGGACCATCTCACAGAGGCAGAGGCGCTTCTGACGTCTTTACCATCTTTCCTCAAAAAAGGTTTTCAGCTTGTCTTCGGAAATTTGGGAAGCTACATTCAGACCGGAGATACAGGGGATCAAGCCTCAAGTGACCCTGAGATTTTGGCAGCCATCTTGACCGTCAAAGCCCTTACTCTGCAGGCGTTTGATAACATTGTCGTTGGACGGGATCTCTTAGTGGATTCAGTGAAGTGTATGGTGAAAGCTTTGGAACTGAAGCCAGATAACTTGCTTTTCATGTACCTGTGGGCAATGTTGGAGCTCTTCGTGAATGAGCGCGCTTTTCACGCCCGTCCGTGCAGCGAAGAGTTGGTCAGGCTCCTTTTCAAAATCGAAGACCGACTTCACAACACTCCCGGGATTCTGGATGTGCAGGTTGTCCGGGCATTGACCGTTTCGGTGGTGAGAAGTACCCTTTTCAGCTTTCGTTCTGTTTACACCTGGAAACCCGAAGTCAAGAATTGGTCCATGGATCTACTCTGGAATGTTATTGACGATGACTTGGGAGGGCTGCCCGTCTGGTTTGCGACGAATATCGTCTTTCTGTGCGGATACTATCACGCTTCCAAACGTCCAGCCATGAGAAGTTTTCTCGCCAGATATTCCCAGCTTTATCCAGAAGACTCACAGCTTCTGCTTCTGTATGCGAGATTCCTTCTAGATGGACAGAGTGATATCGAAGAAGGCAGACAAGTTCTGACTAAAGCAGCTGCAGTACGAGACCGGCACGCAGTTAAAGCGATTGTGTATCTCGCAAGGAACCAGCTAAAAGGTGGTGAGAAGGACGCAGTCAAACAAGTTCAGAAGATGTTTGACGATTTCGAAGTTAACGTACCAGAGTCTAATTGCGACGTAATAACTTTGATTCACCGAGGAGCTTTCCAGTTTTTAATTGCCAAGGACTTCCGAAGCTCGGTAACTGATTGGATGAAGGCAATGGACCTAAAACCTGATCATCGTCTTCATGTTGTAAGTTGTCCGTCTGGACGGTTGGTTGGATCTTACTTTTTCCTCTGTCTTAAGGTTTACTTTCACCTGTTTTATAATTTTTTTGAGACCGTAGAAATAACGCAAAACTTGGTTTCAACAAAGGTCTACGATCCTTCTGTCCATGTCTGCATGGCATATACCTATCATTTGTTCGCCTATGCATTAAATATCCGTACGAGAAAAATTATTCCGCTCCGTCCTCTTGCTCACGCACCAGCTCCATTTCCCTTTTCCCTAGAAACATGTGTTCAAACTGTGCAAATTATGAGGCTTGCAATGATATTTATCTACCCGTCTCGTAAGCAGCCATAGGAAACGCATCATACTCTATCCGTTCCCCGGGAATTCGGGAGTAACCCTTGGTTCACACTGCTGATTCGTATGCAACACGATTTTTTCTTTGATGTTCTGACGTGCGACAGAATCGCATGGACCTTCCCACTACCACGCAGACGCAAATGAAAAACGAAATTGTTCGAAGAGATTATTCTGCAAAAGGACAAAGAAACCCTTGCGGAAACAACCTCTGATGCTGGGAGCTTACCCATCTGAATACCACCCAACATTTTCAGTCAAACCCCATATTTCATCTTGTTCAAAACAGGTTAATACAAGTTTATTCAGAAGATATTTTGCATTCAGCCATCTTAGGATTACAGTCAGAACAAGGTAGAGCAGTTTTTAGTCTTGAAAATTCACTAGTCTTTGTTTTTTCTTTTCTTTCCCTCAAGAATCGCATGTGTTATGTCGGATCAGTTGCAATATTTCAACGCATCCGACACTGCGACAAAACGCTAAGTTGTGCCTTGCTTTTCGCACGATTTCGAAATCGCAGCAGTGTGAACCAGGGGTAAGTCACTGACTGAAGATTCCACGGATGGAATAAAAATGAAAACGCGGGAACCGCGAAAAAAGAGGGTCACTTGCTAGGGAGTCCCCGGATGAAAACGCGGAATGACCATTCCCGTCGATTCCCAATGAAACATTGTCTAGGTACAATGTTCCATTGCGCATTGAATCGAACGTTGATGGTCCAAGTTTCCAAAACGCAAGGAGGACCCAGACCGCCTTGGACTAGGAACGGGAGATTGCGGGAGAGATGCATCTTACCGGATCCTATTGATGCTGCGGACAAACTGTTAAACCAATCTGACAGAAAATCCTTCGAACCAACCCTCGAAGGGTTTTTGGGGTCCGAAAACGTAAGTGGAGGGATAGGCTACCGATGACTTCGTAAAAGTTGTCCTTGCGTGTGTCAGCACGATAACTCAAGGGGCGGAATGTTTTGTTCAAACTTGATAGGAAAATCCATTGGGTCGAAGTACAGGTAAAGCTCGTAGATGGGCCTTGTAGCCAAATGTTTAGGGGCGGGGAGGGGTTTTTAAATTAATGGGTGAAGTCGTCGATTTAAAGAGCCCGGATATGATTCTGTCAAGAATCTGTTTACGGCTTATGCTTGTCCTTCCTACCAAATTCCATCCCGATCCCTCGGCGCTAGGCGTTTCACGAATATTCCGGTGTCTCCCTTCACCCCCCCCCCCCAGAAGTATCGGATCCGGTCGGGGCTTGACATGGAACATCTGAGACAACACCTCTTTCCTCTTGCCAAGTTTCATTCAAATCCGATCGCCCGTTGTTATGAATGCCACAGGATTCCGGATTCTCCATCCTTTCACTCCCCACGACGATCGGATCATGCAAACGACTATTGTCAAGTCAGTTTTTTCGTATTCCTGATTTGCCTGCCCAGTTGCATCGTCCTAGTACATCAGGAAGTACCAAACTCACGGATAATCAGAAATCCGGACGAGAATCCGGACCCCCCCCCCCCCCCCAACTCCCCCTATAGTGCCTGAATCCGGTCTGGTTATGTCAATGATGTGTCTAGGACTTGTGCTTGCTCTTCCCACCAAGTTTCATCCTGATCCCTCTACTCTAAGCGTTTCCCAAGTTTTTCGGTTCACCTCTCTAGCTCCCCCCGAAGTCACCGAATCCAGTCCGGATTTTATGTGGATCGTGTGAGACACGAGGTCTTTCCAAATACCAAGTTTCAATAAGATCTGATCACCCGTTCAAGAGTTATAAATACCTCAAGATTCCGGATTCCCCCTCCCTCCACTCCTCCCACGATGATCAAATCAAGTCTCTGATATGCCAGCCCAGTTGCATCGTCCTAGTACATCAGTAAATACTGAACTCACGGATCATCAGAAATCCTGCCCCCCCCCCCCTAACTCCCCTCATGGTGCCCGAATCCGGTCCGGTAATGTCAATGGTGTATCTCGGACTTTTGCTTGCTGTTCCCGCCAAGTTTCATCCTGATCCCTTCACTCTAAGCGTTTCCGACGATTTCCGGTTTCCCTCTCCAACTCTCCCCGAAGTCACCGGATCCGGTCCGAATTTTGCGTGGATCGTCTGAGGCCCGAGATCTTTCCACAGACCTAGTTTCATTAAAATCCGATCACGCGTATAAGAGTTATAAATGCCTCAAGATTCCGGATTCCCCGATCGGGGAAATTACTATTTCCAACTTAATCATTTGGGGTCCCTGATTCTGATATGCCTGCCAAGTTCCATCGTCCTAGCTTATGTGGATGTGCCCGAACTAGCAAAACCGGACCGACAGACCGACGGACGGACAGAAATTGCGATCGCTATATGGCACTTGGCCGGAGGGCAAGTGCCATACAAAAATGAAAGTAATGACTCGGAAGTTCTTCTTTCTGCGATTTCATCTCGCCCCTCCGTCGTAAATGATGTCTGATAGCTTCCAGAAATATTTTGTCTTTGAAATTTCCAAGAGACACTACGCGCAGGATGGTCTCTTGCTCTTTTCCTTCCGGTGACTCCCATGAAGTTCCTCCTTCTATTCTCGTTATTCTCTTTGACTCCCGAAGGAGCCACCAAGAAACGAAGAGAGTACGCCTCAAGTTTCAATTGTTTTCGAATCTCCTGCTTTGCAAAACATTTTCCCTGTGATCAGACTAAGTAAGTAAGTAAGTAATTTATTTTGACCCGCCATTTTGAAAAAGCTGAGTAAATGAATGAAAATAAATAAAACACACAAACACACAGAAAAAGACACTTAATTTTCAATCTTCGGCCAGGAAGCAGTGGATAACGTCGTGCGCTGGTTGGGCCCTGTTATCCGTGATTTTTTAAAGCGATGAGGAAACTTCTCCGTCAATGAATGCACTGTCAAAAGTTTCGTAGCAGATAACACCAGGATGCGCGGTTTCAACAGATAATGCGTATAACAGATGACATTTCGGATGTTATCTGATGTGTTTCAATATGTTATGCATTATAAGCGTTACCATCAGGAAGAACCGAAAAACCGCCAAAAAATATCTGCTGAGTTTCCCAACATCATGACGATAAGGAATAAAGTCAGTAGATGCTTTTTTGGCTCTTCCTAGCAAAAATTGTTATGCATAACATTTCATGCATAACGTTTTCAAACACAACATATAACATCCGAAGTGTTAACTGTTACGCATTATCTGTTGGAACCGAGCATCCTCGTGTTATCTGTTATGAAACTTCTGACAGTGTGGTTATGACATAATTTCGACTAGTGGTGATACGTGGTGATAAACATGGTAAAGGACATGGAGTCTAACCGGGGAAAGGTAAGAAGGTATGCAGGCTCGCTCAGTCGTTAGGGAAATGTCCGAGATATTCTCCTTCTTGACTGGAATGGAAAGAAGGAAAACGCCGTTAGTCTCGAGGGTTGACGACAATGGGAGGAATACAAGAACGATGAATTGACAGTTGAACCGGTACGCGTCTATTTTTAGGCATACACACAGGATTGGCATAATACAGGAATGCACGCAATATCCCCAGCCCAAATCATGAGGGAGGAGTTGCCAGCTCACATTGCCAAATCTACCGGAGCTGAACATGCGATATACAAGGATGCATTAGAAAAAGTTGAAGATTTTTTCAAAAGAAGAGAGTCACCAGCGTTGGAAACGCCTAAGCCCGTGACCACGAACTATACAACGGATTTTCAGAAGCTGGAAAATCTGTTCATGACGCGCTCGAGAATAGTAAGTAGCTCGGTAAGTAGAGCTGAACAATACAATAGGGATAAGAACAAGACCAAAGGTTTCGATGGGATACCAAAATACTTAATATTTGATCCAGACAATTGGGTCTTGTAGATATTCGGTCTTCGCCAGACTCCTTGAACATTTTTTACGATTAAGATTTAGAAACAGAATAAGGCCAACGGATGATCATCTGAGAAAACCAAGTTCAGATATGGACTCAACATGTTTGTTTGCCCTTATACCGATACGTCATATTTTGTACACGTCATACGTCTTATACGGCCTACAACTTTTGCAAAGTCATAGGTATCCCTCCACTTACGTTTTGGGATCCCAAAAAACCCTAGCGTTTGAATCCTCCATCGAATTTTAATTCTCCGAATCTGGAATAAAACTCTCCGAATTTGAAAAAAAAAATCTAGGAGATTTTTAAGAGAGACTCTTTATAGTGTATTTTAATGTACCCGACTCCTTTGAAGAAATGCTGTGTTTTCAAACAAGATCTGAAAGCTCGTATGGCACTTACAAGGGTATGTAGCATGTCTTTCAGCTACGGGTCGCGTACGGTCCCGACATTAAAATGGAACATCTAGGTCACGTGCTCTTGCCAACTATCAAGTTCCACCCCGGTTGGGTCACTCACTCCAGAGTTATGCTTTGTACAGGATATCCGACCCCCCCCCCCCCTCCGGCTCCCCTCTAAAATTTCACGGACCCGGTTTGAAATGTAAATATACACGTAGGTTTTGTGACTGTCCTTCCCACCAAGTCCCTGGAGCATCTGGAGCTTTTATTCTTGCTAACTGTCAAGTTTCAAGCAGATGGGATCGTTCGTTCGAGAGCTGTGCATGCCACCGGAGACTGTCCGGAACGTAACTCAACACCCTCGCCCCCACCCAGCGAGGCTGGATCAATTCGTACATTCAAATTTCACGTCATAGCATTTTCTCCCATCACTCATCGAGTTCCGCTCGAATCTCGGAACTTACAGCAAGTTCCTACCGCCCCCCCCCCCCTCCACCGCCCTTCGTGTCCCAGACCTGAAATGGCGCATCTGGAGCCCGTGAACTTTGTACCGTCAAAGTTTCATAACTACCCCTTCATCCGTTTGGTCATTACGCGTATCACACCATTTCAAAAACCCCAGTCCAACTCTCCCCATCGTTTCCACATGCTTTTCAGACATATAAATGTCACATCTAGGGCATTTGCTCCGGCCACCCGCCAAGCTCCACTCCAAATCTCCAAAACCACTCAAACTTCCGTTACCCACCCTCCAATTCGGTACGGACCACAAATAGCCCATAACCTGTTTTCGTCCAAGTTTCATCCCACTCCCATCATACATTTGGACCCTTCGCATGTTACAAAATGTCCGGGCCTCCCCCTCCAACTTCCCCCACCGTGGTCGTATTCCACCAAGTTTCAGTTTTAACCAAGTTCCACCCGAATCATAGCACTTCCTGACCCCCCCCCCCCCCCCCGCCAAATCTGCCCGTCATGGTCGGACGAGGTTCGTACATATTTATTGTATCATCTCAGGTGTCTGCTCCTACACCCCTACAGTCCAATCGGATTACCCTTTCGGAAATTAAATTAGGCGGGTCACAATATCCGGGATCCCCCTCCCTCGAGTAAACGAGTGATTGGATCTTGGAAAAGTGTGTCGGGTCATTTGTATTCACAAGAAATCAGAAGAAAAACAGACGAAATAAATTTGTTTAAAGGTCAACGGAAAGACTGAAAAACGAAGCGAATATTTTGGGAGGAGAACCGCCTCCCTTTTCAGCGCAGACGGAAAATTTCGAGAATAAATGCCAAAAAGTGGATTAAGATCATGAACCGAGACAAACCTAAACAGAGCGGAGAACCAACAAAAAGCCGAAAATGAGCACCAAATCTGGAAGAGAAAACTAAATAAATCAAACACGAGCCACTCACCAATACCTGCGAATAACAATTACATAACTGTTCTCGCTCGGTACTAGCGAGTGATTGTTTTGTATGTGTGCCAAGTTTTACCGTCCCAGCTTACATGGTAGAGCCCGAATTCGCAACCGGTACAGACGTTAAGATCGCTAAATGGCACTTGAGCCGAAGGCTGCAAGTGCAATAGAAAACGAAGGCCCTTTCCAGGTTTTTTAGCCTCGCACGGTGCCCTAAGGTGGCACGTTTCTCCGTGAGAAACATGGAGAAAATTACATAACTGGTATGTTCCTGACTAATGAGTTCCTCGGCAGCATAAGCGGGGCCCTGATTCGCTTAAAAAAGAGCCAGATATGACAGATGTAAAAATCGGTGTAATACCGTTAGGCTGGATAAAAATGACTGGCAGCTCGAAGTCTCAGACATGAGAACGGATGAAACAATTGGGGGCGTAGAGGGAATTAGTAATATAATACAACATCTATATAAAGTACTTTGTTATGAAATAGCTGGAGAGTCGCGCGATAAGATTCTTGTCATCAAAAATTACTTCTCTTTAGGTTTCAAACGGTCAGAACCGACCAACTGGACGTTCCCGCAGATGAAGATTTCTTGCATTTGGTAGCGTTTGCTGTTTAATGTGTCATGTTTCTTGTTAAAGTTGGGTTAGATAAATAACACGAAACAAAGAACAAACTGAAAGGAATAGCAGCTACGAATGGTGTTCGTTCGTTAGTACTTGCATTGTATTACGAACAGTGATCAAACAGCAAGCCCAGATTTTACTGACATGATTTGAACAGTATTGACCGTGGGTAGTTTGTGGAGCTTACTGACAAACGACCAACAGACGAAGCAAATAAAACTGTTTGCCGGTGAGGGGCTAATTTTCTCGTATGAAGTTTCCTGGCTTACCAACAGAGCTCTTGTTGGTACCTGAAACGGAATCCGCACCGACAAACACTGTCGATTTCCCGACAAAATGTTTCCTAAGCGTACCACAAATGCCGCCGATGAAACTTCATACAAGAAAGTTAGCCCCTCGCCGGCAAATAGTTTTCTTTGCTTCGTCGGTTGGTCGTTTGTCAGTAAGCTCCACGAACTACCCACGGTCGATACTGTCAAATCATGTCGAGAAAACGTTTCGTGTTCGCGCGACAAACACTGCCGCTTTTCCTACAGTAATTTCCAGATCCTAAAATTTTATGAAGTGGAGTGGAAAGACTAGTTTATTTGTTGTTAATTTTTGGTATTCCCCCCATGTAACGGGCCATTCAGTTTTGTAGGGGTAGACAGTTATTTTGTTAATTTTGTTTGTATTTCATAAAAATGAACTGAAGGAGTTGTATAGTCTTATGTCAGAGAGGATTGTCCGAAGTTATGCAGCCAAGCTTCCGTTTGTTCAAACTATGTTTTTGCTTTCTAGTGGAAAGCTCCGTTTTAGCTGGTAATCAGGCAGGCACTAGTTTGAAGTGGAAGGTGGACTGAAATCGAAATCTACGACAGTTCGCTAACGCCGTAGCCAAGTATCTGCTTCGAGTAAAGAACAGAAGCAGGTCGGATTTCCCGCGGGTCCAAACGTGCTGCACTCTGTTGATACTATCCATTTCTGTTAGTGATTTCCGTCTGGTATTCCATCCCTTTGCTTGGGATTGATGTCGAGAAATCGTACCATATGTGTGTCTGCTAAACAGTACAAATTCTCTCATTCCTAAAGAAACTTCAGCCTAACCTTTGCTCATTTCTAATTGTTAATTATTAGAAAGTTGGCCTACGGGTAGAAAATTTAATTTTAAATTTTGGTCCAGCGCTGAGAGACAAACTTTCACGAGTTGAGCTAGTAATGCTGCATCAGGGTTTTTTATGGCACTTGAGCTTACTCAAGTGCCATATAGCGATTGTTATTTCTGTCCGTCAGTCGGTCTGTCGGTCCCGGTTTTGCTAGTTCGGGCACTTCCAGATAAGCTAGGACGATGAAACTTGGCAAGCATATCAGGAACTGGACCAGATTAAATTAGAAATTGTCGCTTCCTCGATCCGACCATCTGGAGGGGAGTGGAGGGAGGGGGAATCCGGAAAAAATAGAAAAAATGAGATATTTTTAGCTCCCCGATCCCGCGAGTTCCGTGCTTCCTGATGTGCTGGGATGATGGAAATTGACAGGCATGTCTGGGACCCCAACCAGCTTCAATAGGAAATCATCAATTCCCCGATTCGACCGTCTGGGGGGGGGGGGGGAGTGGAGGGAGGGTGAAGCCAAAATTTGAGGTATTTTTAGCTTGCGAACGGGTGATCGGATCTTGATGAAAATTGATATTTAGGATGACCTCGTGTCTCAGACACCTCACTTTAAATCCGGGCCGGATCCGATGACACTGGGGGGAGTTGGAAGAGGGAACCGGAAATTTTGAGAAACGCTTAAAGTGGAGGGATCGGGATGAAACTTGGTGGGAAAAACAAGCACAGGTCCTAGAAACGTCATTGACACAACCGGACCGGATCAGGGCACTGTGGGGGAGTTGGGGTGGGGAACCGGAAATTTTGAGAAACGCTTAAAGTGGAGGGATCGGGATGAAACTTGGTGGGAAAAACAAGCACAGGTCCTAGACACGTCATTGACATAACCGGACCGGATCAGGGCACTGTGGGGGAGTTGGGGGGGGGGTCGTGATTTCTAGCGATCCCGCGAGTTCGGCATACTTCCTGGTGTCCTAGGGCGATGAAACTTGGCAGGTATGTCAGGGATCCGAACAGATTGACTTGAGAACAGCCGTTTCCCCGACCCGACCATCGTGGGGGGAGTGGGTGGATTGGGAGTCCGGAATCTAGTGGCGTGCATAACTTTTGAACGGGTGATCGGATCTTGATGAAAATTGATATTTAGGATGACCTTGTGTCTCAGACACCTCACTTTAAATCCGGGCCGGATCCGATGACACTGGGGGGAGTTGGAGGAGGGAACCAGAAATTTCGAGAAACGCTTAAAGTGGAGGGATCGGGATGAAACTTGGTGGGAAAAACAAGCACAGGTCCTCGACACGTCATTGACATAACCGGACCGGATCAGGGCACTGTGGGGGAGTTGGGGTGGGGGTCCGGATTTCTAGCGATCCCGCGAGTTCGGCATACTTCCGGATGTCCTAGGGCGATGAAACTTGGCAGGTATGTCAGGGATCCGAACAGATTGACTTGAGAACAGCCGTTTCCCCGACCCGACCATCGTGGGGGGAGTGGGTGGATGGGGAGTCCGGAATCTAGCGGGCGTGCATAACTTTTGAACGGGTGATCGGATTTGAATGAAACTTGTCTGGTGAGCTATCGCCTCGGACGTTCAGTTTCACGTCCGGGTCGGGTCCGATACCTGTGGGGATGGGGGGGGGGTGTGTGGAAAACTCAAGAAACTCTAAAAGCAGAGGGATTGGGACGAAACTTAATGGATGGAACAAGCATTACGCCTAGATGAAATTGACGGAGCCAGATGGTTTCGGGGCTCTGTGGGGAATTCCGGTAGTCGTGAGTTAGAATAGTTCCAGATGTAAAACGACAACGAAACTTTGCAGGCATATTAGCGACCCGAATTATCTTGACTTAAAAACCTGACACAACATACCCCCGAAAACTTCCGTTCCTAGATCCGAGCATTTTTGGGGGAGCAAGAGAAGAGAAATATGGACTTCTATAAATTGCGAACGAGTGGTCTGATTCGAGTGAAACTTCATGGGTGATACGAATCGATGGCCTCGACATGTAAAACATGCGTTCGAACCATATGCGACCACGATTAGGGGAATTGGGGGTGGGGGGACTTTTGACATGCACAAAAACCAAACGGATGGACCGAATGAGATGCAATTCGACAGTGCCGAGTTTATGCGGCCTAGATTTGTTATTTGGCGTCTGGGCCGGATTCGGCCAAGGTAGGGGGGGGGGGGGGTACTGGAAACTTGCAGATAGGCTATGCCCCAATTTCAGTCAAACTTGATGAGGGAATTAAGAGATTGGGCCCGAACCGGCTCCGACAACGTTGGTGGGAAGGGGGGGGGGGTACCGGAACTTTCCAAAAATGCTCAGATTCGAGTGAAACTTGGTAGATGCTATAAACGAAGATGCTTTAGGTGGTCGATTTTTTTTTTTTCCGAACCAGTTTCGGCCACGGTAGGTGGAAATAGAGTGAGTCCCGGAAATCGTGTAGCACGTCTAGGGATCAAACAAATGGATTTATTGGGATGAAAGTTTGAACAGTCATGTGCATTTGCAATCGAGACGATTGCGGAACCGCTCAGAAATGAGTGAAACTAAATATCCTATTTCTATTTACGAACCGCCTTTTTGGATGGCGGGTGTATTTTGTGACGTTTTCATCTACTTTCTTGTACAGCCTACTCGTACAAGTGCCATATGAGCTCGTAGCTCTTGTTTTATCTTCCTTGAAATATTTTTTTTTAAGTTTCCAGGGGTTGACAACTTACGTGTCGGGGTGGTATAGTATAGTAGCCTATATATTTACAAATTTCCGATAGAAAAGTGTAAGACAAGAGAGGGACTTCTAAGTAAGATTCGGTCGTTAGACCACGGGCGTCTTCAGCTATGAGGGACTAGCAAATTGGGCTAGATAGGTAACTATCAAGCCTGTTTCCGATGTATTTGAGGGTAATAAAAATTCGATTCCATTTCTTTGACTTCTCTTATGATTAAGTGTTAACTCAATAATTGTACATAAAACCATGTCCACGATTAGAGAAGATCAAACTGAACTGGCTCTGCAAAGTCAGTATTTGTTTATGTAAGGCGATAATCTAAAGTCCAGAAACAGAAATTATGCAATCCGTTTATGTCGCAAATCGGAACGTTTCAGTGAACAACGTATCTTTTGAGCTTGTCAGAATGACAAAGGCATGCCTGCATTTGATAAGTGGAATTACCAAATCGTGAGATTCGCTAGAAAAAGACCATTTTTGTTTGTAAACCAGGGGCGTAACTACCATCCTAGGGTTGGGTTAGGAGGGGGGGGGGGGGGGCAGACCGAAATATGCTGACAAATCTGTGTACGCCGACGAAAAATCGAAATGGGGAGGGACAACAATGTGTTGCCTTAACTTTAGGTACTATACTTGTTGTTGCTGAGCCTTTGCCAATACGGGGAATTTGAACCCACCGTAAATAATGACAGATGAAAAGGCTGTTAAGTAGAATCGATAGATATGACAAGTCTCTTCAGGAACTTGGAATGTTTTTTGCCCGTGACGGAAATGCGTTTCTTGGCCGACCTCAAGACATAAATCGTAAGGTGCGACTTCAAAGTTCTGAACCATTTAAAATATGGGAAGTTATCAGATGAAGAAATACAGACTTGTAGAATCTTACGGACAAGGGTGCTTCGAAGTCGGTGGGTGGGTGTGACAACCTTAAGCTGTTCAGCACTTGCCTGCTCAGCACCTGCCTGTCTGGCTACGTGGCGGCTTTTGTTATTCTGAAAATGATCCTATTACGTCTTATTCTTTGTGGGAGATCGTAAAGATGAGCGCAACATGAGAACTGTGCAACTTGCTGAGCTAGATGCAACATCTCCGTGTTTTGGCAAACCACTCGTCGCAGTAGATGCATATCATATTCCAAGTGATCTACTAACAGCAGTGAAGAAACAAATAGGAACATATAGCCAAAATCGTGACCACGACCAGAAAATCCTTTTGACTTAGTAGACCAAATTTTAGGGTAGATGTTCTTTGTATTTTTTTATGGCACTTGACCTTACTCAAGTGCCATATAGCGATCGTAATGTCTGTCGGTGTGTCCGCATTTTGCTAGTTTGGGCACTTTCACATGACCTAGGACGATAAAACTTGGCACGCACATCAGGGACCCAACCGGATTAACTTGGAAATAATCGCTTCCCCGATCCGACAATCAATGGGGGAGTGGCAACATGGGGAATCTGGAAATTAGTAACATTCATAACTTTGGAACGGATAATGGGGCGTGCATTAAACTTGACAGGTATCAAGAACAAATGTCTTGGATGTTCATTGTCAAATTCGGATCGGATTCGATAACTGGGGGGGGGGCTGGAGGGGGTTCGACTCTGTACAAAACTCCCACACAAAGAACCGCCCAACGAAGAAGGGGAGTTCTAGAAATGCCTTTTACCAGTAGCCTACTTTTTACTTACTAGTGTATAACAAAATAATATTCGACTCTGTACAAAACTCCCAAACAAAAAACTCCCGCCAACATTTTACTTATTCTTGCAAGTGCCATATGAGCTTTCAGCTCTTGTTTTCAATTATTTTATCTTTCTTTTTGTTTTTATACTTTTTAACTACTCCGTCTCCGTGTTTATTTGACGGTTAAAATGAAATCATCGTCATCAGTATTCAAACGTGCGTAACTCCTTTGAAACTCTGCTGGGATCCTTTGCTCGGTTCCATTGGTTTCTATGGCACTTGCAGAATGTCTTACAAATTGATTCAGGGCCGCTTTAAATTGTGCATTATAATCGCAAAGTGCAAAATACACGTCTGACTAAACGGTACATTTTCATGATCCCCATGGGCCTAAGATCATTTGTGCTTCAAAGGTGATGGTTACAAATGAGTTCATCACCCACTTCAAGTGTGCGTCTTGACCGGACGTTGTTAAACCTGTTAAACGTTGTTAAACCTCTTGTAACGAAACCGTACGTTTTCATGTTCCCGGAAGACCCATGATCATTTCTGCCTTAAAGAACCCATCGCACTGTTAGTATACTCTTTAAATTTCAGAATTTTAGTAATAGTTCTGCTTTCAACGTATTTTCCACGGTTTCGGCTGTTTTAAAGTTCAATGGGCGGATCGAAAATCATGATACCACATTACTAGAATACAATTACATCAGAAATCAACAGAATCCTCGACAACTCATTTTCTCTAATATATCGTTACGCCGTTTATTGCTGACTGCCATACTCCGATTTTCGAGCTTCAACAAATATAAGCGGAGTTTCTTTTTGCTTATCCATTCGTTGTTATTATACACTCCGGATTATTTGTATTGTTGACAAATATTCATATTAACGGTGTTAACTGAGAATGCCTTGTAAGCTCTGGAATCAGCTTCAAGTAGGTCGGCAGTGCTGTAACTTCACATCCAGAAAGCAAAACTTTTCTTCGGAACTACCAACAACAGAAAGTTTCATCAGATAACACTGGAGCAATCTGCTCACTACAGAGACGGTTTGTTTTAGCAGCCATGGCACTCTCCGCACTCAGCTCTGCAAAAGGATTGATTTTCGTACATGGCCAAGAGTTTTTGAAGTTCCATGCCTTGCAATACCATCCTTTGAAATCGTCTCCGCCGATACGCCGAAAAGTCAATGACAAGAGATAACAAGAAAACGGCTTATTTTTGAAGCGCTATCTAGTGGAAGTCAGAAATGTGTATGTGTGAAGCGTTTTATGAAAATTAAAGCATGGTTAGTGCCCATTGTGCTTTAAGCCCTTTTCCAGGCGTGTTAACTTCTAGCAACAACATGCATAAATTTACATAGCCGGATTTTCTGATGGAAAACCTCTCGTAACGAACCCTCGACAGCACGATACGCATCAAAGGTAGCAAAGCTCTGGCAAAGCTCGACAAGTGAGAAAATCAGTAAGTTCTTGTTAGAGGGGTTGCAATGTGCCGTATGAAGTCGGATTTCCGGTATAAGAATAGATGGGGCGATCACGGGAGTATGTGGAATTAGTACTATAGGCGAGACAGGCTCTTTAAGGCTTTTTCTCACAATTTAATTCCTAGATGACTGAATGTGTGCATCTAAACTGCGAAGTGCATAAAATGGTTTTGACCAAATGAACATTTCCAGGATCTCCAAGGGCCCATAATCATTCGCGCCTCAAGACAGCATAAACCTCCGTCAAAGTATGGTTATGGCATAATTTCGACAAGTGGAGCAGGTGCTTTGCATATTTAAAATAACGTGATCTCATCTTTTTTATCTCTTTCTTTCGCAGAACATAAGTGACAAAAAAAAAAAAAAAAAAAAAAAAAAAAAAGACAGCATAAACCTTAGCCACCAGTTCTTTTATTATTGTATCATACTGTTGTTGCGCCTTATATTTCTTATGGTTGTGTCCTTTCGTCTAGTAATTTCTACGCAAATTTTAAAAGAGTTCAGATTCTATAAAATAAAACAGTACGTCTTCTTGGTAATTATGTAGAAAATGTGAACAATACCGTGTCATGCTTTAAGAAATTACGAGTGTTTAACATTGGTCAGATTGGCGATTATCAAGCTGCTGTTTTTGCGTATCGATGTTGGAATGATGTATGTCCTGCAGTTTTTACCGAATTTTTCGCGGAAATCGTTCACTCCACAGGTATGTGACTAGAGAGGCGGATCATTTTATTGTTTGAGTACCGAGACACCACACGTGCAGCTTTTGGAAATAGGTATCTAGATCCGGGTATCTGGAATGATATCCCAGTTGGCATTCGGGAGGCTGAACACATTGTATCATTTAAAGTAAAACTTATGGGAGTTACTTTTCTTTCTTTTTTGTATTTTCTTTTTTTAGATTCTGGTATTAAAGGTTAGTTGAGTGATAGTGTTCTTGTCCTTTTTTTTCTTTATGAAATTTGTTGTAGGTTGAGAATCAGAGGATTGCAGCCGTTCATCATCAGGCTGTTTGAGCCTTCCCGGGCGGTTGTGTGTTTATATAGTTTATTTTGTAATTAGTAGTAAATAAAGCAAGTCAAGTCAAGTCAAGTTAAGCTAATACCTTCAGCTGCTACCTATCCTTGCGAGTGCCATATGAGCTTACAACTCTAATTAGATACATGGACCTAAAGTACACTTTGCATAGCACCGGTGACTTAAACAGGTTACACGGCCTTGTCGCTAGCAGTAGCAACTGCGATTGAAGGTAATTCAACTTAATAGAAATCGACTTCCGTGGTTACACAACCAAATTTGCGACTATTGTCTACACAAATATTTACAATACGTAAATACGCTTGAAATTAAATCGCATTTTATCACCTCTGGAAAAAAATTTTTATAGTTGGCGTGTTTTGCAGGTATAGAATATGGTTCACTGATTCAAAACCTTCACATTCATTCTGATCGATTTCTGACATTTTGGTAGGGGGGAAGGAGGATTTGGGAGTGGAGCGTGGAGAGGGTGAGATACCATGACTGAACCAAAGTCGGTGTTTAGCTCCTTTCTGCGCTACTGCCTTGTTTTGAGGTTAACATTTTTCAAGTGTAGGAGTATTGAAGTTTCGATCTACTACTAAGAATAAGAGCCACTTCTGTATTCTTTTCAATTGTCTCTTTTTTCTGGCGATAATAAAAAAATGACAACAGGTTTTGATCAGGAACACCGACAAACTTACACAAACAGTTTTGCTGACCAATGAGCTCCTCGGAAGCTATAGCTATAAACGGGTGCCAGCTCCGCCTTAAAAACGCTGGAGTAGGAAAGGGAAATAATTAGTCTAGTGCCGTTGGGCCTAAACTTTATTTCTTTTTTCTTCTTTTTTCTTTTAATAAACTTTTTCTTATTTTTTCTAGGAGATGAGGATGAAAGATTGGGGACCTAGGATTCATTAATAATATAGTACGACAGTTGCTTTAAACTTTAACCGCAAAGCCAACTTATTTTTGTATCATGTAACTGAATACGCTACATTAATTGGATTGGGTTAAGGCATTGTTTAATTGTTCACTATTTGCTACAGTATACACTCAGAATATCTACGGCCCCTCGTCTCAACGCAAAGTTCTACTATGACGCGGAAATGTTAAATCTCAATACAAACCCGGCTTTTCAGTGGCCTGACTGGCCAGTAATCAGCTTGATGCAGGTGACCTCACTGCGTTGCAAATCGTTTTCGTAAAGCATTGTCCTAATAGGTGTAATAAGGTGTATTACGGCGTATAAGACTTATTACAGATTCCTCTTTTCCTCGGAGCGCTGTAATAAGGTGAATAAGGAGAATAGACTAGCGTTCTATTCTGGCTTATGCAGCGGGCAGAGGAGAGGCGCAGTGTCGTCAGGGTTGCCAAAGAAAGCACAACAGTTCTACTTTGTTGGAAGCTAAAGAAACAACTTTTCTTAACAAAGACACGTTTTTGTTCTATTACGACGGCTTTTCGTCAGTTTGAGGATCAATGCTGTCCATCCGTTATTTTAATAGCTTTTTTACAGTATAGTTTGCGTTATATTGTACTCGTGTACTTCAAGTAGTACCAAGAACCTTTTCGGATATTTTTAGAGCTCGAAAATTGTATTACCTTGGCAACACCGGAAGCCGCATTGATAAGAACCTCTAGGGTTGTATTTGAACAGGCGTGTGTATTAAGACGTAAACATCGCGCATAGCGCTATTCACCTTATTACACCTATTAGGACAATGCTTAAGCATACAACACAGGTACAAGCGCGTCGAGGTACTACAAATCCGACAGAGAAAGTCCACTACACGATAGTCGATTATTCGTGAATAGCAGAGCAACGAAATAACGCATTTTCATCAGGTCTTCAAGCCTTATATAAGTGTGTTGGGTAACTAGATTGTCCTATCACAGCCCTTTTTGGTTAATAATAATAATAATAGTTTATTGAGGCCCGCTATACAACAAATGAAAGAGCGGAGTAATAGAAAGAAGGCACAGAAAACTTGACTACGCAACTTTCGGCCATCAAACCGACCTGGGCGGCTTCGATAAAGATAAAGGGACTTATTGTTGGACTTATTGATACTACCTGAAAGAATTTGATCTTCAAACTTTGGCTAAAGGAAGACAAAACCTTTCCCTAAATTTTGTTCAAAAGCTTCTAAAACATCCCCTCCACAGCCGTCTTTTGCCTCCCCGATATCCTCCCGAACGAATACGCCTCCCGAGAGAAGCGGCTGTGAAGGTTCCAAAGTTGACACCTGTTTTTGCTAAAACAGACCGCTATAAAAAGAGCTTTATCCCTAGTTTTGTGGTCCTTTTTAACTCAACTTGACTTATAGTGTGTCTTCTTTTTGTTGATAGTGTAATGTGTTTATTTGCTATGTATCAATGTATCAATTGCTTATGTACCTGACGAAAAAATATCAAATTTGGCAATTTGCCTACCCCCCCCCCTTCTTTGTTATCCCGAACCCCCTCCTTAGTGTTCCTAAAGCTAGCTGGCAGGCCCTTGCCCCTTATGTACTGTAATAATGCACTGTAAAGTTCGCCTTTGGCCGTGTTGACTAACACATCGGGACAGTAGTCAAAAGGTCGTATGTTCGATTCCTACTCCCGGCACACAAACCTTTTGCTTTTTTGGGATCCCAAAACGTAAGTGGAGGGATACCTATGACATCGCAATAGTTGTCCGTCCGTCCGTCCGTCCGTCCGTCCGTCTGTAAGCACGATAACTCTCGAAGGGAATGAGATATTTTGATGAAACTTGGTGTGAGGATTCGTTGGGTCGTCGGACCGGTCAAGTTCGTAGATGGGCTTTTGTATCATAGGGGGTTCAAATTTAAGGGGCAAACAAAATATTTTGAAGCAGCTAATTTGATAGTCGATTATGGGGTAAGAACACATGCTGAACACGAAAACCATTTTGTCGTCGGACAAGTAGTTCGCCCGGAATCCGGCCAAAACCGGAAAGTTCGTTAAAAGTAAAAGTTTTATTTGAAGTTGATTAAATGTTCGATTTAGGAGTAGGAAGACATGCTGAGGACGATGGTGAAAACCATTTTCTCGACGGACAAGTAGTTCACCCGGAATCCGGCCCAAAACCGGAAAGTTTGTTAAAATTGAAAGTTTTATTTGCAGTTGATTAAATGTTCGATTTAGGGCAAGAAGACATGCTGAACACCTATGTGAAAACAATTTCTACCTGGACATGTAGTTCCCCCCCCCCCCCCCGAATCCGGCCAAAACCCGGAAAATTGTTAGAAGCTTAAGTTTTATTTCTAGTTGATTAGATAACCGATTTAAGGGTAAGAAGAGATGCTGAATCCGTGTTTGACAATCATATTTTACCCTGAAATTTAGTTCGACCGGAATCCGGCTGGAGTCGGAAAATTTGTTATAAGTTAAATTTGTATTTCAAGTTGATTAGATATTCATTGTTGGGGAAAGAAGATACCCTGAGTTCGTTTTTTAGCTTTCTTTTTTCGCCGGACAAGTAGTTCTGGAGTTCGGACGAAACCAGGAAATTGGCAGAAGTGGCAGGAAGTTTTCGTCAAAACAGATATGACTTATAAGCAGGGGCGTCGCAATTGCATTTTCGATGGGGGGGTGCAGAGCCAAAATTTTTACCGAATCTTTCAAAAAATTTACCGAATCCTAGAACTAAGAATTCGAGCTTTAAATTATGGAACAGAAACGATTACGTAGGAAGAGTAACAATAAAAGACAGCATGAACGACGATAAGCCAACTATTAGGCGGAGTTTTGGCGAAGCCCACATGGAGAATATGTTGCCGGGCATGATTGCAGTAACAGCTACTATCTAGTATAGCCAATAGAAAATTTAATCGAGCGCCGCAGGCGAAAATTCTGGAAATCCTTTTTTTTGTTTCTGTAGCCTAAAATTTAACTGCTTCTCTTACAAATTCTATCATTTACCGTTGATGAAATACCGAGACTCTAAGAAGTTTTAGAAAACGGATGGAGCGACGTTCCGGCAGCAGCAGCAACTGTCAATAAACTACCTATGAAAGTGAGCGCCGCATGCGAAATTTTTTTTCATTTTTCCTGCCAAACTTAATTTCTATCCAAATTCTAGCTTTTATTGTTTCGAAATCTCAATCCTAAAACCTGCTTAAAACCCCCGACAAATGACGCGCCCTTCCACAAAATAGAGAATATTACGAAAAGTGCTGCAGGTGGAATTTTCGAAATATTTATGATTAAATATTCTTTTTGGGATCCAAAATAAAATTAAGGACTATCGATGATATCACAGATCATCCCTTTTGTCTGCGATCAGTGCTTCACTCCACCTCTTCTGAGTTTCGAGGTTCGGGGTAATTTCCGAATTCTGGCAATTACAAAGAATAAGTTACCGAATCCCAGTTATTATACCGAATAAGTTTAGACCGATAGCGTGTTCGGGATACTGTATAACCACCGCATCTCGGTTACTATACCGAATTATTTTGGTATCGAAAGACTACCGAACAATATTTATATTCGGTATACTTTCGTCGAAACTGGAACAAAGTCAGGATTCGTGGTTAACTTCCTAATCCTGGAAATTTTACTTAATAAACTACCGAATCCCAAGCATGATACCGAATAATTTTGAACCAATAGCTTATTCGGGAGTCTGTGTAACTACGGAATCTCCATAATTATACCGAATAGTTCCGGCATCGAAAAATTACCAAATGATTTCAGTAAATTCTCTCACCAAATTCGTGATAATTACCGAATACTGGCAATTATACCGAATCCCGATCATTATACCGAAGAGATTTATACAGATAGCATATTTATGATTTTCTATAACTACCGAATCTCCGTATATCGAAAATAAACCGAACAATTTTAAAAAGGTGGGTGGGTGCTGCACCCCCCCCCCTTTCGACGCCCTGCTTATAAGGGTAAACACACATGCTGAATCCATATCTGAACTTGGTTTTCTCAGATGACTAGCTATTTGGCCTTAATCTGTTTCTGAATTTTAATTGTAAAAATGTTCTGGGAGTCTGGCGATGACTGGATCTGGCTAAGACAAGACCCAGTTGTCTGGATCAGATATTGAATTTTTGGGATCCCATCGAAACCTTTGGTCTTGTTTTTCTACTAAGTCAAAAGTCGAATTCTCGAAAACTGCCCGGAAACTGCAATGGTCGTAACGAGAATTTTTCTTACTCTGAATATCGACTCAGGGTACATTCTTGATATGTCGGCTAGCTCCCGAGTCAAGTTTTATGTTCTTTTCAACTTTAAATAGCCCAGGTACAGTTGTTGAGAACACTTTCAGTAATATTTTGCATTTCCTGCCTTTCTTATTCTTGTGATACAAACAACAATACTTAAGGAACTAAAAGACTTAGCAGAATAATAAAGTGGCCAAGCCTTCGAGGCGCTCTTTTGGACATTCGCAAATGAGCCAAAGAACGGGAAATCGGTCACAAAACATTGGAAGTTTCGCGGATAAAAATTATGAAAGAGGTGCGGGCTGTAGTCGGAGAAATCAAAGCGTATTTTGCTCGCGTAGAAAGCATATTGATTCAACTAAATTCCTGCGCATACCCACGTCAACGTAGAACTGGGGTACAAGCATGGTACCCGAGGGTAACCGTCACACGTACCTGCAAAGAATGGGCCAGTATTTTTTTCTTTCTGGTAATATCAGCTAATTTATCTGTAGAGACAGAAACTTACCTGTTAGAATCTGACCGATGTCTTATCATTCTTTTCAAAATATCAGGCAATTCAAACTTACAGTACTGCGTCATGTTTCGAGCAATTTCGAGCACCACGTACATATTCCAGCTTTCCGGTCACAAACGAACCCGACCGGTTTCAGGGAAAGTCGGGGCGGATTTAGAATCAAGGCAGGAGGGTTGATTAAGGTTCGGATGGTTTGTCAAGTTTGCCAGGCCGGGTTTTCTTCGTTTTCCTTCCTTCTTCCAGAAACTCTTTTGATGAAAAATTGACTGATTTATGGAAAAACCAACATTTTCATGAAAAAACTGTTTTTACGAAAACTTTGTGACTCCCGGTCTTTTAAAAGTCCTTTCAGGTCAGTTTCAATTAAGGTTCCACCGAGTTATTATTAGTTACGGTCTTTACGATTCTTGTTATTATTTTCGTTCCAGAGTCCACCGTGATAAGAAAATTAGCCCCTCCCTATTTTCTTTCCACGACTGCTGCGATTGTTACAGTTTACTTATGATGGTCGGGTGCATCATAAGTGATAAGAACTACCGCTTTAGCAGAAACTAGCGCTCAGTGTTTCAACGATCAAAACGCCCGCGGTTCAAAATGCCCTCGATCAAAATGCCCACGAGTAAATTGCTCACAGTTGACGGTCCATTTACACACTCCGTAAAATCCGAGCGTATTTTACGCACGTTTTGAACATGAAAAGATTTCTAGCATTACGGGCGTATTTAGATACAAAACGGACCGATTTCTCAAATATGTCCGTATTGCCAGAAATGTTTTCAAGCTCAAAACGTGCGTAAAATACGCTCGGATTTCAAAATACGCTCGGATTTCAAAATACGCTCGGATTTTACGCAGTGTGTAAACCCACCATGAAGGGGGAATCCAAAATCACCCTAGGACGAATCTGAAATTGGGTTATATTATCCGCGTTCGTTTTCGTCGTTGTCGGTACGAAAAACATCGTTTAAATATTTTCATATTAGTGTTTTCTTCGGCACGTTCTACAAAATGTTGTTTCACGAACGAAGTTTATACGAAAACGTTAATAGTCGAACTAACTTAATATTTGCAGCAGCAGCTATTATAAAGTACTAAAATGGATTTTAGCGTAACAGGACCATTGTTTTTAAACTTGGTTTACAACTTTAATTTGTTTTGTCGAGAATTTTGAAAATTCGCGCCCAATTACTGAACGTAGATGTTGAAACTGACATTCCGGCTCAGTTCGTCATTTCAGGAACGACGAATGAAACGGCAGTTCAACCGAACTAAGAGACCTCCTTATTATCGACAGTTCAACGCCGTTCACGAACGGCGTTTTAAAGAAAATGCTTGTAGTAGAACGACGGTTGGAGCGGCGAACCGGACGACGAAAATGAACGTATCTATTGTCTTCTATAATTTTGCAGGATAAAAAGGTTATAGGAAAAATAATCTCTTACTCAGAAAATAAAAGTATAATTGGAATTATTTTGCTATGTGTTATTCAAATAGTTCGTTAATATTCTAGCTGGTATACCATTAATAGACCAAACGAATATACTTCCTTCAGCTAACTGTTTGCTTTATTTTTTGTTTGTTATTTGTGACCCGTGTTTTGGATAACAGCGGAAGTGTGAGTAAAATACACAAAGTAAAACACACATATTAAAACACTAAACAAAACAATGTAAATAAACGTGACTACATTCTTTACTTTGAATGGGATACTATTTGTATGAGCAAATTTTGACGGTTTTCCGAAACAGGGTAGTTTTTCCGAAGTATTCATGGAAAGCGCAAAATAATAATCAAACGGGCCATACTCGTAGCACCTCCCATTACGCTTGCGGCATGTAAAGCGAGAAAACTTGCGGGTTTAGAAATTTATGGTAAAACTAAGATGCGATCTGCACATATCGTGGAAACAGGGGAGGCTGTGTCTTTTTTTTTTGTTCTGTTTTTGGAATCAGAGGTTCTCGAAGCCAGCGCTGTTGCACGACAAAGTGAGTTTCAGTAGGGGTTCTCTATCTCTAGTGGTGGTAGTGTCGCTGCTATTCGCGCGTATGTCACTTTTTTCAAGTCTTGGTACTACTCTCTAGTGTTATTTTACTCTGATCGGTAACGGTAGCTGAATCAAGCAGTTTGGGGGGTGGTTTATTACAAACCTGGTAATCTGTTTACTCGTTCTGTTGCTCACTCCCCCTTATTTCAGCTTATTACAGATAAAAAGGGCCAATCGTGAAGGGTTCTCGGTGTCCGAATCCTTTTCAAAAAGAAAAGGTAGGCCTAGAGTGGTATTTACAACAATGTTCCCTGTCAACTGATTATGCCTTCTTCCCTATCAAACGCCACATCGATTCTCTTTATAAACACTCCTTTAATTAAATCGTGGGTTTTGAACCGTTGGCATTTTGAACCGTGGTCATTTTGAGGCGTAGGCAATATGGTGGGCTTATTGAGTCGAGGACATTATGATCGGCATTTTGAGTGTTGTCATGTGTGTGCTGTTACTATTTTCGTTCCACATAGCGTTGTAACTACCACAATCAAGAGCTTGCTCCTCCTCTTATCATCATAACTTGTAATAACTTGCTGGGGCGAAAACTTCGAGCATGTTCCACCCTTACAACAACAGTAACTATTACTTACTATTTACGTTCCAGCCAGTGCTTCCACTCGACCCTCTCTAAAAAAAAGTAGCAGCCTCTTCAAAATAAAGTAGATAAAAGTAGATTTCGATAATAGCAAAAAAGTAGTTTTATGTCAAAAAGTGGGCTTAATTCAGGAGTAACGCAATCACCAGTCCCGTAATTTCACACGTTAATGCTTAATAAGCTCATTCATTTTCAACCTTTCCTTTCAGGAATAAATTAAAAAGTAAAGAAAAATAATTTTTTCTTCTAAAATACAGAATTTCTAATATAAAAGCATATTTTGTTGAAACTGTCTAACTGTCTGCCGCAGGCAAAATTTTTTAAAATCATCCTGTTTTCTACAAAAATTACAGAATTTTTTGGCAAGCCAGACTGTGTTTAAACTGTGCGCCGCAGGCAAAAATTATGAAAAAAAAATCCTGTTTTGTGCTGAAATACTCAGACTTTTGTGCAAATTGTGGACAACAGGCAAACACTTTGAAAATCTGTCTGTTTTCAGTTAGCCTACAGATATTTTGTCACAAAATCATATTGTGTTCAAAATGTGCGCCGCAGGCAAAATTTTACCCCGTTTGCTGCTAAAATACGAAGATTTTGGTAGAGAACACAACTGTGTGCTGACAATCAGCCTGCTGCTCAAATAATTTCTTATTCTGTTAAGATGTGCGCCCCAGGCCAAAAAAAAAATCGAAAATCAGCCTCTTTCGTGGTTAAATTGAGATAATTTTGTACAAAACCAGATTGTTTTCCAAACCGCAGTGTGTCGCAGACAAAATTATTGGATATAAACTTCTTTTCTGCTTGATAATCCAACCAAAAGACAAAAAGAGTAGAAATAAAGTATCAAAAGCCCAAAAACAGTAGAAATAAAGTAGTAAAGTAGATTAGAAAATTAAAAAGTAGAATGGTCCAAAATAAAGTATTCTACTTTGAAATATAGTAGAAGTGGAAGCACTGGTTCCAGCCTTCTCGAAATAGTAACTAATAGTTACTATTTGCTTACCACGCCCGGGAGCGTAGTAGGCGTTGTAACTACGAATCTCTTTGATGTGATTGGTCCAATTAGCCCGTGGCACGATATTTTGCTGCAAATAGAGAAATGTGTTCCAGCCTCGACGCCAAGAAGCCAGAACCCATGGCGTCCAGCGTAGTGACGCCATTACTACCAGAAGTACGGTGGAACACGCTCTTAGTTCTCTCTCGTTACAATTTTTTCGAAAAACGCTAACACAACCGGAGCCAGATGGAATTCCCGAACTACCCAGCATTTGACGCTAGCAGAACCAGCTGTCGGAACTAGCCGCGAAAAGTCTGGTTCAAGAAAACTGAGAGCCTAGCGACACTGGGCTCAAAACGCTGCCTATTTGACAAAGGACGTGAGATTTGATGGGCTTTGCGGCAGCTTGGGCATAACGAGCAGACTGCATTTAGGGGTCAATTAGGGTTTTTGTAACATTATTATACACGCTGTTTTGCTCTAATTGATCTCATGAATTTAAAACGACAGTATTCAGAATTAGATGTATCTTTTTCTTTTTTCTACTTTTGCAACCCAAAAAGCCAGGAAATGAGCCCAGTGTGACTAGGCTCTGTTGACGACCATCGTCTCTTACGCGCCATCTAATGATATTTTATGCGCACAAGCAGTGATTGGTTCATGCAACAGGCCATAAAAGGTGCGAACAAGGCAAGAGAATGACCGTCCGACTGGTTTTAACCTGAGAATCTGAGATGTTAGTTGAAAAAAACAGTCGACGCATTTCTGCTCATGCGAAATTGTATTGTAATGATCTCGGGTACTGATTTTTCTTCTTCGCGCCATCTACTTTGGCGACGAGACTACGCTGTGATTGGTCCCTGAATTGTTTTTAAACCAGGCTGTCAGGTCAGCTCACAGCTGAGAGTTGGGCAGTTCTATTAACTCTCTCAAGTATTAACATAAATTCTCTCTCCCACTTTAGTGTCAGACGAAATTGTTTTGAGTGCTTGTTCGTTAGTCATATTTTCTTGCAGAGCAGTGATAAGAGAGATTGGTAAGCCGAATCTGCCTTAGACGTTTGTTAACTTTGATAGGTAAGCATTTCCTACCCTCTTGCAAGTACTGCAGTTAACTTTAATCTTTATACGGAGCAACTTTTAACAGTGTAGTTGTAAATTGAGAAATCCCCTAACAACATTTGAGCGAATGTAGGTATAGGGTATTTTCAGGGAGCCTTTGTGGCCAGAGGAAAAAGTTTGTTCATCTTGCCGCTAGGACTACTTGTAGCTTCGAGTGTGTGTGTGTGGTGGGGAGGGGGTGGGCATGGTACGTATTCCTGCCCCTACATGCGTGCTCCGGGAGGGGTTTCCTATAGGCCTTGGCAGCTGCTGTCCACTCCGACTCGGAGGCAGCGACCTGTTTTGAAGGTCTAAACTAAGTTGTATCGCAATTCCATACAAGCGTGAGGCCACACTCATTTGATCTATTTGTATCTCAGAAAATTAAAAATTGTAGTTTATTCCTATTTGTGAGTACATTTTAATATATACATATATGGAGCCGATCGGCCAGCGAGGCGCCGGTCTCGTTTAAATTTATAAAATGGCCTAGCGACAATCAAATCCTCCGTCGAGTCCTAAGTCACGACTAAATTTGTCACCGCTGTATGGAATTCCGACACAGGTAAGTCGACACCGTTATGAAGCAAAAAGTGAATTTCTTTACCAAGGGTGTTCTGCCCGATGAAAAATGTGTTACCTGCGTAGTAGTATGGTAGTAGTACGAAAATGTTGCATGTAATACCATGTAATAGCAAAGAATACTATCATTTAACGTGCCTCAGACTGGTCCAATCTTATGTAGTAGTATCCAGTAGCATCCAGTCTTGCTAGTAGTAGCATATAGTAGTATGCAGTAAGACGGTAGCCTTGAAGTAGTAGCATGTAGTTGCATCGTTAGTACTGCATGCTACTTCTTTGTATACTTCATAGTACTATTTTGAGATAAATTTTTCATCGGGTGGATTCGAATGGTGACAAGCTAAACGCATCACGCCAAATGTAATAATAAATAAACGATAAACGATCCAATCTTTAATTTGAGAAGAAAAAGGAAAAATGATCATACACAATAATTACAAATGGGATAGTGGTTTCAGTGGGATCCCAACTAATTTCACATTTCATTCGACTTCATAATCAAGACAATCGGGTCTTAGATTTCCGGTCTTCGCCATACCCCTTAAACATTGCCTATGCACAATCAGTCGATTGAAAATGCAGAAAAATGATACCATAGTCCTGTTTTTTTTGCAAATTATGGCCATTCGGCTAATCAGCTGAGAAAGTTCAGATACATCCCATTTCCTACATCCCATGTCTATTCTATTTTAGAAAAGTCTTTTGCTTTGTCCAACTTTAGCTGTATTCCGGGTGAGCTGCTCTCCGGCGGGGAAAGAAAGTTTGAAAGCGAATTCAGCCCGTCTCTTTACCCGTACCGAATTTTCGGTTTTGTCCGGATTCCGAGTGAACTATAACTTATCCGGCAGGAACAAGCACACAACTTTTTCCTTTTCTAGCTTTTAGCTATTCGGATTAAACTTGATTGATTGATTGAAAGTAAAGTCCAGTACGTTGTGTCTTTAAAGTTGAGTCGAAACGGGCTGACATCGAACTATCTAGTTACTCATCATTTATTCGCTTAAAGAGGCTTGGAGACCCGAAGAAAAAGCGTTACTTAGTTGCTCCGCTATTTACGAATGATTCATTTTCAAATAGTGGAATTTCCGTGTTCGTCCGTTGTGGTACCTCTGTGCGTTTGTACCAGTTTTGCATGCTTGCAAAAACGATTTACGAAAAATAAGTGTTCACCCAGTAAGCCACCTTCCGCGAGCTGATCACTGGCCACTGAAAAGTCGCGTTTGTCCTCGGATTAAAAGTTTCTGCGTCATAGTAGAATTTTGCGTTGTGAAGAAGGGCGTAGATAATATTCTGAACGTCATCCTACCGTCAATAGTGAAAAAAAGAAAAAAAATCCTGAAACAACCCTGACAATGCAGTGAAATCAGTTAAATAATACGACCATAATTAGGCTTTTCAGTTGAACTTTAATCGAAGCCTAGCAGTCCTACAACATCGAAAAAAGGTATGCAGAGCAAAAAGCTGGTGACACCGAGAGGCGAACCAAGAACCTCTCGATCTGGAGTTTGACTCTCGCGCAGTCCCTCCTGTTTTGTCGAGACTTGCCGACTTCGCAGTAAAAAAAAAATTCAGTAGTCGATTCAAAAGTTCAATTTTGTGGTCCACCGAATACACCGTTTTTTGTCGAATTCCGGCAGAATTACATGTCTGACAACTTGTCGACAAGAAAACAACGTTCAGAAATGGATTCATTACGTTGTTACCTCCGATTCGAGCCTCTAATCAAATTAAGCTTCTATTTATTTTTGTTTACCAAATTTGTGGTTTAGTGCGGATTCCGGGCGAAGTATTGTCCGGCGAGAAAATTAGTTTCAGATCTGTATTCAGCACGTCTCCTCACCCTGATATTGACCATCTCAAACTCAAAGGGATACTTCTGCCCAATTTCTTCCTTCAAGCCGCTTTTACATTGTCGCGTCGTTGCGATGCGTTGCGTATGCGTTTATCTTGCGTTGCGTACAGGTTGCGCAGCGTATCTTTCATACCTGCGCGAGAAGCTTTCGCGCTGGATGCTCATTTACATTTTCCTTTCTCGTTTCTTCTGCTGAATTTTAATTTCTTTCACTAGTAGCATGTTTTTCTTTATCATCGGCATATTTTTTTAGTTCTTCTTCAAAAACGGGGTCCCGTCAGTACCGCAACACGTCAGTTGACATAAACGTCAGTTCGCCACAGAATTCCGTCAGTACGGCAACATTTTCCGACAGTTCGCCTACACGTCAGTTGACCCCCAAAAATCCGTCAGTTGATCAACACGTCACTTCATCAACACGTCAGTTGACCAACACGTCAGTTGGCGAACACGTCAGTTGCCCTACACGTCAGTTTACCAAACGTCAGTTTACCAAACGTCAGTTCGCCTACTGTCAGTTGACATAAACGTCAGTAGACCTACACGTCAGTTCACCTAATCCTAAAATCCGACAGTTCAGATACACGTCAGTTCGCCTACCGTCAGTTCGCCTACCGTCACTTCACATAAGCGTCAGTTGGTATAAACGTCAGTTGGCATAAACGTCAGTTGGCATACACGTCAGTTGGCATAAACGTCAGTTGGCATAAACGTCAGTTGGCATAAACGTCAGTTGGCATAAACGTCAGTTCACACACATTTTCCGGAAGTTTGCTCACATGTTGTTGTCGACGGGATAGTTACGGAAGCTCGCCCAGGGGATTAATAAGAGAAGCCGACAATTCCCTTTTAATGAGGGCAAAAATTAAGTCAGGAGCCTCTCGTCAATTCTGACAGTTTTGGTTCACGTTACGAAAGAAAGAATACGGTTGGTAGACACCAGGGAAAACACTCATTGTAATTGATAGCTTCGCTAAGCTGGGGTCAGGGAGGCGAATAAGGACAGTCGGTTCTGATAAATGTATTTTGAAGAGAGCTAGCTTACAACTTCAAGATATAAATACTAATTGCTGGGCAACTAAAACACAATTAGATTTTTATGGCACTTGCAGCTCCGCCATATACCGATCACTTTTTGGTCGGTCGGTCCACTGTTCTCGAGTAGGGTACTTCCAGAAGTTCTAGGACGATGAAACTTGGCAAGCATATTAGGGACCCGACCAAACTAGCTTGGAAATAGTCACTTGACCGATCCGACCATCGTGAGGGGAGGGGGAGGTGGCGGAATCCAGAAAACAGGGGCATGCATAACTTCCGAAGAGGTGATCGGATCTTAATGAAACTTGATATCTGGAAAGACCTTGCGTCTCAGATATCTCATATCAAGTCCGGACCGGATCCGATGAATCGGGGGGGGGGAGTTGGAGGGGGGAACTGGAAATCGTGTGAAACTCTTAGAGTTGAGCGATCCGGATGAAACTTAGTGGCAAGAAAAAGAACAAGCTCTAGATAAACAACTGACAGAACTGGATCGGATTCGGACACTATGGGGGGAGCTGAAAGGGGGTTCCGGAATTCCGGCGATCCGTAGTTAATGTACTTCCAGGTGGACTAGGACGATAAAACTTGGTAGGCATATCAGGGACCCGACCAGATTAACTTGGAAACAGTCACTCCCCCATCCGACAGTCGTGGGGGAGGGGGAGACCGCTGAATCCGGGAATTAGTGGAATGCATAACTTTCGAACGGGTTATCGGATCTTAATGAAACTTGATATCTTGAAAGATCCCATGTCTCAGATGTCCCGTTTCAAGTCCGGACCAGATCCGATCAACTGGGAGGGGGGGGGGGGGGGGGGGGGTCGGAGGGGAGAACCGGAAATCTTGTGACGCGCATAGAGTGGAGCGATCACGATGAAACTTGGTGGGAAGTACAGGCACAAGTCCTAGGTACGTTACTGACAGAATCGAACCGGATTCGAGGGAGAAGGGGGGTGTCCGGAATTCCGGTGATCGTGAGTTAAGGTACTTCCAGATGTGCTAGGACCATAAAACTTTGCTGGAGTATTAGAAACTTGACATCATTGGGTTAGAGATCACCATTCCTTAAAGAACTCATCTTAACCGCAAAATACAAAAAACACTTTTAAGCAAAATTTACTTTTTCACGATCGCCTTGTACATGATCCTTTTTGGCTCAAGGGTTTTTCTTATAAATTAATTTTCAGCCCCCTTATAGTGCGAATCTTAACCAAAAAGTGGAAACAATACTTCTGACCATCACTTTCATCTGACCCAGCCCTGCAAGTGCCATTTGAGCTTCCAGCTCTTACTTTTGGGATCCCAAAACGTAAGTGGAGGGATACCTATGACATAGCAAAAGTTGTCCGTCCGTCTGTAAGCACGATAACTCTCGAAGGGAATGAGATATTTTGATGAAACTTGGTGTGAGGATTCGTTGGGTCGTCGGACAAATCAAGTTCGAAGATGGGCTTTGTAGCCCTACATTTCGGGGTGGGGGAGGGGTTTCAAATTAAGGGGCAAACAAAATATTTTGAAACAGCTAATCTGATAGTCGATATCGAACAACTAGTTCGCCCGGAATCCGGCCCAAACCCGAAAGTTTGTTAAAAGTAAAAGTTTTATTGTAAGCTGATTAGATGTTCGATTTAGGGGTAGGAAGACACGCTGAACACGGTGGTGAAAACCATTTTCTCGACGGACAAGTATTTCGACCGGAATCCGGCCCAAACCGGAAAGTTTGTTAAAATTAGAAGTTTTATTTGAAGTTGACTAGATGTTCATTATTGGGGAAAGAAGATACCCAGAGTTCATTTCTTTTTTTTCGCCGGACAATTAGTTCTGGAGTTTGGCCGAAATCGGGAAATTGGCGGTAGTGGTAGGAAGTTTTTCTCAGATGATTAGCTATTTGGCCTTAATCTGTTTCTGAATTTTAATTGTAAGAATGTTCAAGGAGTCTGGCGATGACTGGATCTGGCTAAGACAAGACCCAGTTGTCTGGATCAGATATTGAATTTTTGGGATCCCATCGAAACCTTTGGTCTTGTTTTTCATCCCTGAGGGATAGCTAGGCCTATGAGACTAATGATTGCGTCATCAGTTCACACAAAATATGTTTTTGGAATATAAACTTTTGAAATCCACGATGAGTTGACTAGTTCCCCACGATGGTCGGATCGGGTAAGTAAGCGACTTAGGGTTTTTACAGAAAACACATACATCTTAAAAATTTTTGTCTGCGACACACTGTTGTTTGGAAAGTAATCTGGTCGATTTTTACCATGAAGGAGTCTGATTTTCGAAATTTTTGACTGCGGTATAAAGTTTTAAAACAGTCTGGTTCACTCTGTGTTAAAACTGTCTGTATTTAAGTAGAAAAATATTTATTTTCCATTTTTTTTTGTAAATAATGCATACAGCGGGTACGTCAGCTACGATGCTTTGGCAGCGATATTTGGCCCTTCTTGGCAAGGGTCCTCGTCAGGCTGTCAATGTTCATCCCTGCCAACGAATCGTAGCAGACGTACCCGTTGTATGCATTATTTGAATATATTTTTCAAAGTCAGCTTGGGCTCAAGGAATATTTTTTTTTCATGGCACTTGCAGCCTCTGGCTCAAGTGCCATATACCGATCACAATTCCGTCCGTCGGTCTGTCGGTCGGTCCGGTTTTGTCGTCACATTTTTTCTAATTAGGGTACTTCCCGATGTACTAGGACAATGAAACTTGGCAGGCATATCAGCAACCCAACCAAACTAACCTGGAAATAATCAGTTTCCCAATCCGACCATATTGGGGGAGTGGAGGGCGGTACGAACTTGAAAACTGAGGGCAGTTTGTCACACTTTTTTTAGTTAGGGTACTTCCAGATGTGCTAGGACCATGAAACTTCACAGGCATATCAGGGACCCGACCAAACAAACTTAGAAATAATCAGTTTTCCGATCCGACTATCTCGGGGGGGGGGGGGGGGGGGCGGGTGAATCTGGGAAATTGAGCAGTGTGTAACTTCCGAACGGGTGATCGGATTGGAATGAAACTTAGTAATTGAATAGATTATATGTCTGATGTCCCGTTTAAAGTCTTGACCAGATTCGATAGCTAGGGGGGAGTTGGGGGGGGGGAGACTGGAAATCTCGAGAAACGGTTAGAATGGAGGGATCGGATTGAAACTTACTGGGAAGAACAAACATCTGCTCCAGGTTAATCTTTTACACAGTTGGACTGGATCCGGACACTTGGGGGGTGGGGGTGTAGGGGGTTTCCCGCAATTCCAGTTTCTGGGGATTTTCATGACGTAACTTGGCAGGCATATCAGGGACCCGTTCAAACTGACTTGGAAATAAAAAAAAATCTTCGATATGATAATCTTAGGGGGGAGTGGAGGGAGGGAAATCCTGAATATTGAGTCATGCGCAACTTTGGAACGGGCGATCGGATTCGAGTGAAATTTAATAAATGAACAGAGGACATATCCCTGTGGCGATCTTCGTCATTTCCGGATCGGATCCGACAACTCTTGAGGGGGGGGGAATACTAGACCCGCTTAGACTGGTGTGATCGGGATTGAACATTGTAGAATAACAAACAGATGCTCTGGGCATCATTTACAGAACCGGATTGGCTCCGGGTATTGTGGGTGGAGTTGGAGGGGGGGAGGGGGGGTCTGGGATTCCGCTGATCGCGAGTTAAGGTACTTCCAGATGAGCTAGGACGACGAAACTTCGCTGGAATATTAGATATTCAACAAGATTTGCTTATAAATAGCTACTTCCCAAATCCGATTATTACCGTATCAACCTTGACCGCAAAGTAAGAAAAATACTTTTAAGCTAAATATGTATGTTCATGGTCCCCATCAGCCAAGTGTCATTTTTGCCTCAAGGGTTTTGCTTACAAATGAAGTTCTAGTCCCCTTACAGCGCGCATCTTAACCGCAAAGTTCTTTTGATGAAAAATATATCTTAACCCCTGCAAATGCCATATGAGCTTACAGCTCTTGTTTTGTTTTTATGAATTTTTCGGAACTATTGGAATAATAGCTATTTCTGGGGAGAAAGTTTATTGATGTTAGTGGCTCTTCTCGAGAAAGTTTATTGATGTTGTGGCTCTATATTAGAAACTTTTATTTTAGCAGACAGAAATATTATTTTTTTTACTTTTTTAATTTATTCTGAAGAGCTTGAAAGTAAAAGGCTCATCAAGAACTAACTTGTGAATGGGACTGGTGATTGCATTACTATCAATTAACAGAAAATTCTAGTTTTATCTACTATTTTGGAGGGCTACTCTTGGGATCCCGCACCTATGACTTCGTAAGAGTTGGCCGTCTCTCCTCTGTTAGCACGATAACTCTCGTAGGGGTTGAGATATTTCGTTCAAATTTGGCATAAAGAATCTTTGGGTCAAAGTACAGGTCAATTTCGAAGAGGGGGTCTGTAGCCCTATATTTAGGGGTCGGGAGGGGGTCAAATTAAGGGACGAAAAAATATTTTAGAATCTAATAAGATAATCGATTCAGAGATAAGGAGACATGCTGAATCCGAATATGAAAATTATTTTCTCGCTGGACAAGTAGTTCACCGTGAATCCGGCAAAAACAGGCAAATTTCTGAAAAAGAAATGTTTAATCTGAAGTAGATTAGAGGTTCAGTTAAGGGGTAAGAAGACACACTGAACACGTATTAAACAATTTTTTTTTCGCCGGACAAGTAGTCCGCCTGGGATCCGGCCCAAACCGGATATTTGTATAACATAAAAGTTGTATTTGAGCTTGATTAGATGTTCGATTCAGGCTTAAGAAGACATGCTGCATCCGCATCTGGCAATTATTTTCTACCCGGATATATTCTCCCGGAATCCGGCTGAAAAAGTTAAGTTTTGAAAAAGTAAACGTTTTTATCTGAAGTTGATTAGAGGATGGGTGTAGTGGTAAGGAGGCATGCTGAACTTATGTGTCAATATTCCACGCCGGACAAATAGTTCGGGCTCCGGCCAAAACCTGAAGATTCGTTAAAAGTTAAAGTTTTATCTGTAGTATATTGTAAGGTAGTATATAGTTCATAACGGACAAGAAGCTCGCCAAGAACCAGGCAGAAATCGGAAAATATGTGAGCAGTAAGGCAGCTGGAAGTTTTGATCGTCTCGTCTCTCTGTTTCTAAATTCCAGTTAAAATTGGTTGGCGAAGACCGGATATTTATCTACAAGATCCAACTGTCTGGATCAGATATGAAATGTGTGGGATCCCGTCGAAACCTTTGGTCTTGTTTGAAGACAATAGATGAAGCACTGGCCAAGAGCCAAGAAAAAAGAGTTCGTCCCTCACTGTTTCCGGTACCCTTTCGGAAAAGATTGAGAATCACTGGCGCATTTTGGTCCTTCACCTTGCGATGGTTGTTAAGCCCTTATTTGTGTTTAATTATACGTTCCCCTCATATTTTTCAGTTTTCGTTTGACTAGCCCCGTCTGCCGCATCTGATTGGAAGCTCCCGGTGATTCTTAACTTATTTTACCCTCATCAATATGCGCAAATGTCGGCTTCTTTTTATTAATCCCCTGGGTTTTATTCCCTCTGCTTAATTGCTTTCGGTGACCCAGTCGACTTCGAACTAATAGGCGGGTCTGAATCTCTGAGGGTGGTGACAGATTTTGTAGGCGAAGTGACGTTTATGTCAACTGACGTTTATGTCAACTGACGTTTATGTCAACTGACGGTAAGCGAACTAACCTGTAGGGGAACTGACGTGTAGCTGAACTGACGTGTTGACGAAATTGACGGATTTCTAAAATAAGTGAACTGACGGTGACTGAACTGACGTTTATGTCAACTGACGTTTATGTCAACTGACGGTAGGCGAACTGACGTGTAGTGCAACTGACGTTTAGGTGAACTGACGTGTAGACGAACTGACGTGTAGCGGAACTGACGTGTAGGGGAACTGACGTGTTGACGAACTGTCGGATTTTTCGTTTAGGCGAACTGACGTGTTGCGGTAGTGACAGCGACCCTCAAAAACTTCCATTTTCCCCTGTCAAACTCTGATGCGTACGTGTCGACGCAACGTAAGAATAGAACTTGGTTCTATTCTTGCGTTGCTTTTTATTTGTCTGCGTAAGCTCTGAGTTAAGTTCAAACTTTTTACATTAGTGGGTACTGGGGTCTAGTTGTGCCTTTAGGGGGTCCCACCCCCCCCACCCCAACCCGGTTCAGGGGCAAATGGTCCCAGATTGCCCAGTGAATAATGTTCATAACTTGACTAGAATTGGACATAGGACGATGAAATTTTTTGTACATTTAGATCCTGGGCTGGGAAACTGCTTCTAAAGTTGCACCTCCCCCACCCACCCGTTCATCGGCAACTGGACCTAGATGGCCCGAGAGTAAAGTTCGTTACCCGTGACAGGAATCGACAGGTATCAAGTTGAAACTTGGTAGGTTTGTCAGCATCGGGGTCTCTTTTTACTTTGTGCGGGTCCCAAAGTCAACCCCCACTTGGTTCAGGGGCAATTAGGCCCAGATTGCCTATTTCTAATGTTTAACCCTGGAGATAAGGCGATGAAATTCCTTTGCGCTTGTGAATCATATGGGTTGGGGGTATATCTGTGGAGTTGAACCACCCCCACCCTCCCCGTTCATGGGCAAGCGGGCCCAATTGCCCCTGAAAAAAGTTTCTGACTCGTGACTGGAATCAAACTCTAAGCTGGTATACTTGACGAAAAAGAGGTGTAAATACGCATTTTGGTGGATGCCGACCCCCCCCCCCCCCCTCTGGGACCAGATTTCTCATGATAAATATTCTTTGAGCCCAAGCTGACTTTGAAACATTTGTCAGCTACGATTCTTCATCAGCGATATTTCGGCCCTTCTTGGCAAGGGTCCTCGTCAGGCTGTCAATCCTCTTGGTCAACGTCGGGGAAGGTTTACAGGTTTGTTTCCTTCCCCGAAAGGCAGGTTGTTTCAATACTTTTGTGGTTATTGGGCTGGTTATTCTAAAGCTGTTTGTATATGAAATGTGATAAACATTTTACTTTCACACTCCACGTCTGAGCGCTTGCGCACTTGTTCGACAATACCATTAATTACCATGTGAAACTAGGGATTTTCTTGTTAGCGCTTCTCGACTCTATTCTGTTAACCATTCTCACTCTGCGACTGCTGCATGCAAAATATTTGAAACTGAACGCGCCGTGGTTAAACAGCGTAACAGAAGATGTCCAAAACAGAACATAGACCTGGCGGTGTACCATGCCTTCCAAAATGGGGAAAAAACGCCATTAAGCACATAGCCTTACGTGTGAAATACTTGCCGGCGGACCTTGAAAATTTTGGCGAACTTTGCTTTGTGTGGCTGGCAAAGCTCGGCTAGGCCAAAAAAGGCTAAAAAGTCCGAGTATAAACAAGAGTTTTCTTTGGTACAGAACTAAACACTTGCTTTAGAAGCTTATAATTCCATAAGAGTGCTAGGGATAACATATAAAGCAGAACAAGCAAGAGGGGACCTTTAAGAGTTGAGAGACAGGAACCTTGTTCTCTTTGAAAATTTCGACGATCAGTGCCCTGGTTCCCAAAGTCAACCTCATTGACGAACAAGGTTCTGACTTTTCAAGGACCCTGCGCCTGTCCTTATTTGGGACGTAGAACTCATTGCGGTAGCTTTTCGTATTATTCTATTATTATATGTATGCTGTACAGGGCTGTATCCAAGGGGGGGGGTAGGGGGTTCACCCCCCCCCCCCCCGAAACATACAAAAATAATCAATATAGGCTTTTCCCTCTGATCTATGTCTTTTCTGTACTTTTGTCGGACCGGCAGGCACCCCCCCCCCCTAAATAAATTCCTGGATACGGGCCTGTTGCTGTATGTGGTCAACCATATATCGTATATGCCGCGGGTATGCATCTGTGTAATGTAAATCAACGTAAGGGAAAGGGCGGAGTTTTGAAGCAATGCGGAAAACTGCAGCTTATAATTAAAATAACTCAAAAAGCAAAGCCCATTCCGCTCGAACTAAGTTGTGGGCACTCTCCGATCAAGACTGAGAACGAAATGTGCGCCCGAACATTTAGGGTCGGTAGTGGGGGTAAAGGTTGTCGTCAATAGGTCTTTGAGTCTGCACTTACCGTTCGACAAATGTCCAAGCACTGGCTCCCTTTGAAGAACTCGTCTTGTTTCATTGACGTACCGTATATTGTCTTATTTTGCTTTTCATATCTTACCTACACTGTAAAAAGTTTTTCCGTATAAAGTTTAAAGTTAACTGCAGTATTTACTACTCGGATTACTCTTATCTCTACGCAGATAAGATTACTACCAAATAGAGATAAGATAATATGAGTAGCAAATACTGCAGTTAACTTTAATCTTTATACGGAGGGACGTTTTACAGTGTAGCTCCCATATGCAATTGTAAACTTCAGCAGTCGTCGCCTTTCGCCATGTCTTCGTTTTAATCCTGCAAGTTTTAACCTTTTTGGCTGAGCCAGGTTTGCCAGTCACGCAGCGCAAATTGGCTTCAAGGCCCGCCAACAGGATCTTTCACAAATAAGGGTATGAGAAGCTCAAAATTTGGTTTTACATTTTGGAGGACTTGGTAGGCCAACAGGTTAACCTTGTACTTTGGATTCCTTGTTTGGTTTACCTACTTTTTTTTTTATCCTAAATCGGTTGTGACGGGATGCCTATATGACTTCGTAAAGTTTGTCTTAGGTATTTGGATTCTTTGGATCAATGTCATACATGTCTAGTTCGTAGATAGGCTTCGTAGCCTTATATTTAGGGTAGAGGGTTCAAATTATGGCGATTTTTTTTATAGCGAGTAAATGTTCGAATTACAGGTAAAGAGAAACGTTAACTCCGTATCTGAAACTTGTTTTTTGCCCGACAAATTGTTCACCCGGAATCCGGTTGAAACCAGAAAACTGTTAAAAGTCAAAGTTCCGACTGAAAGGTTCGATATCGGGATAAGAAAATAGGCCGAGTCCGCTTTTTAACTTTAGTTTCTTAACGGACAAGTTGTTCGGCTAGAATCCGGCCGGAACCGGAAAATTAGTTTATCTGAACTTGAGTAGAGGTTTAGTGATGCATGAAAGAAAGTTCGATGCCGTTTTCACCCCGAACAATTCCCCTCACAAACAAACTGCGTGAAAATTATTCATTTAAAACACGCCACCGATCCTGTGACTTGAGCAATACATTAATTTTCTATTTTTTGTCCTTTCCTGTGTAGCCTACCTACTAATAGCGCGAGGAAGTTTCAAAGAAATCTAGAAATGATGATCCGGCTATCCCCGACCGGTACCGGGCACCTGTTGTGCACCCAAATACTGAGTGTGCAACCCCATACTTTTACTTCTAATAAATTTCCGGTTTTCGCCAGATTCCGTTCAGCCGACTTATCCGGCGGGAACATAAAGTTCAGATATGGATCCAGGATGTATTGTTGCTCGTCTATACCAGATAAAGCTTATTTCTACAAAATTTCCGGTTATACCAGATTCTGGACGAACTATCGATCCGGTGAAAAATAATGTTCAGTCATGGATTCAGCATACCTCCTTACGCCTACATCGACTGTCGCATTAGCTTGATTTTATTTTTTTTATTTCGCTCATAATGTAGGACCCACTCCCCAACCCTAAATGTAGGGCTAGATGGCCGATCTACGAACTCGACCTGCATTTTGACCCACTGGATCCTTCACCAAGTTTGAACAAAATATGTCGATTTCCAAGAGCTATCGTGCTGAAAAACGGACGGACAGCAACTTTTACGAAGTCATTGATATCCTGTCGCTTACGTTTGTGTACGCAGTGTTAGGTTTTTACATTGTCCGTCCATTCAGACATCTGTCCGACAGCGATATTTTTTTGTAGATTTTTATTATTTTAGTTTGATATCTATCTAGTTTCGACGGGTGTTTTGGTAAATAAAGGTGTACTGACGGGTGTTTGTATAAATAACAAGAGTATGGTGACATCAAATGCAAATTCCCTGTGCCCTGAAGTAATTAAGTAGCCTAGCATTTGTCAAATAGCGTTTGACCTTACGACAGTCTAAAATCTATATTGACCACAGCCTACTTGTAGAAATACACTGTAAAAAAGTTTCTCCGAGTGAGTTTTGAGTGAGCATTAAAGTTAACTGCAGTATTTGCTACTGGGATTAATCTTATCTCTACTAAGATAAGATTAATCCAAATTAGAGATACGATTATCTTTTTAGAGAAAACTATATTTTTTTTTATACATTGTAAGTGCTAAATGCTAAAACACGGCCAAAGCTAATTTTAAATAAAAAACTTCATTTTTTCTAGAAAGCAATATGTCTGTTGACGCTGATGAATGCCGTACAGCCTCCCACTTCGGCTGGTTGGCGGAGTTCAACCTACGCTCATATCGAAAGGCTGCGATTCTGTCGGAAATTGCTCCTAAATCACGGGAGTCATGGTCTCTCGCCGCTGGAGCGATGAACATTGCCTATTACCACGTAACGATAGGTGACGTCGTGCTGGCCCTAGATCATCTCACAGAGGCTGAGGCGCTGTTGCCGTCTTTGCCATCTTTCCTGAAACGTGGTTTTCAACTTGTTCTCGGAAATCTGGAAAGCTACATCCAGACCGGAGATTCAGGGGATGACTCACCAGAGGACCCGGAGGTTTTGGCTGCAGTCTTGACCCTGAAAGCGCTTACTCTGCAGGCATTTGACAACATTGTCGTTGGGAGAGATCTTTTAGTGGATTCAGTGAAGTGCATGGTTAAAGCTTTGGAACAGATGCCAGGAAACGTACTCTTCATGTACTTAAGAGCTATGTTCGAGTTCTTCGCATATGATCGTGACTTTTACACCCGTCCGTGCAGCGAAGAATTAGTCAAGCTGCTTTTTGAAGTCGAAGACCGACTTCCCAGTAACCCCGAAGTTCTGGATGAGCAGGTTGTCCGTGCATTGACTGCGTTGGTAATAAGAAATACCGTTTCAAACTTTCGCCGTGTTCACCCATGGAAACCCGAAGTCTGGAAATGGTCAATCGGTCAACTATGGAGAGTTATTGAGAATGACGTAGGAGTCCTGCCCGTATGGTTTGCAATGCATGTGGCTTATCTTTGCTTATACTGCCACACGGGCAGACATTCCGCCATGGCAAGCTTTCTTGACAGATATGCCCGGCTATACCCACAGAATTCAAAGCTTCTGTTTACATATGGGAGATTCCTTTTGGATGTTGAGGGAGACATCGAAGGAGGAAAAAAGATCATGACCAGAGCAGCTGAAGTTCGAGACCGGCACGCCATAAAAGCGATTGTGTTTCTCGCTAGGAGTCATTTAAAAGCTGGTAGGAAGGAAGCAGTCAAACAAGTTCAGAAAATGTTTGACGATTTTGAAGTTAATGTACCTGAATCTGCTAGCGATGTGGTGACTTTGATGCACCGAGGAGCTTTCCACCGTGTGATTGTCAAGGACTTCAGAAGTACAGTAACCGATTGGATAAAGGCTATGGACATAGACCCTGATGATCGCCTGCACACTGTAAGCTCCCCTTCTAGTTAGTCGTACTTTATAATGCTGATCCAGTTCTATCCAGTCTTTGCTCCTTCCATTCTTTCCCCAGAGCTTTACATTACGTACATCAAGAACAAATAAGAGCATTTACTCGTTATTTGTTCTTGGTACATGTATCTTACCCGTCCTTAATAAATTTACTGATTTTGCAATATGTACCACGTTCAGCTGTTCACGAGCACTTTTCACCCCTGCCGCAAGCGTTGCTTCTTTCTAGCCGTGCGCCGTTGGATTGGCTAATGAGTTAAGAAGTATGGAAAGGTGGCTAATGAGTTAAGAAGTATGGAAAGGGTGTTTTCTTTTCAGAAGTTTGAGGGCGATTAGCATTACAACTACCTTTGATTTTCACCAAATTTTCTGACAAACGCCGGAACAGAATTTTAAGACATTTTCAGCCACCGGTCTAAGTGTCATACGCTGATAGTAAATTCTGTTCGTCCGTCTGTCGGTCCTTAAACTCTTCAATTTGGGCACTCCCGCACCCGGGAGTGGGAGTGGCATTCGTGGACCCGATGTCTGTCACACTTCCTTTCCAGGGTCCGACCATCCGCAGGGTAGAGGAACCAGACTTTTGGTCACAGACCAATTGGGGATGGGTCGTTGAATGGGACTTGATGAATGGCTGGAGCAGATGCCATAACTCATGCGGCCGCAGCTGGGGAGGGTGGGGGGTTTATCAAACGCTCGGGGAAGGCTATAACGTAGGCTATAGGAGGACTGGGATGAAACTTCCTGTTCAAACAACTTCAGCCAGCCCTCGTGAAGCTTGGGAAATCCCAAATGAGCCCTTACAACCCTTGCGCTTCTTTCTTTCCTAGGCATACACACAAGACTGGGGCAATACTGGAAGAATGCATACAGTATCCCCAGCAGAGATTATGAGGGAGCAGTTGCCAGCTTACATTGCAAAGTCTACAGGTTCCGACCAAGTTATGTACAAGGATGCGTTAGAGAAGGTGGAAGATTTTTTCAGAAGAAAAGAATCATCGGTGGTGGAAAACGGATATAAACCCGCGTCAGGGAATGCTACGGACCTTGCAAAGCTGGAAAACCTCTTCGTGACGCGAATGACAAAAAAAGTAAGTTGAAGTGAACGGTACAGTACGTAAACAAATAATCCCTCTGTTTGGAATTTGAAACTAGACCTACGCTGCCAAGTAAAGTGTTGCGCTACCTTTGTCCGGCTTCACCGACTAAAGTGTTGCGAGAGCGAAGTTGTTGACTTATTTAAGCTTTTAAAACGGCATGTTCTAAAAAGAACAATCAAATGATCAAAAGCAAATCTTCAGAGTTGTAGAAACAACAACAAAAGAATATCGGAAAAGGGAACTAAATTGACATTGCAAGTCAGTTGAACTTTATCCTTTTCAATCTTACACATCGTGACGGATGAAAACTTGGAACAATATCTTATATAATCTAGTTGGTATAATAAAGCTATCCGTAACTTTTCAGGATTAAAATACCACAGATGACACTATTAATTACTATGAAACTACCTCATTGTTTTACATTATCGTGTGTACCCGTTGCGTAAACAGTTAATAGGCTACAACGATAGACCATCGATACAAACTTTCTTACCGTCAGATCTATAGAAATTGAATACAGTGTGCACCAATTTGCAAAAATTTTCTAGCCCCTCGTGAACCAATTCCTACTTACAAGTCCCTCCCGTGATAGACACCAAGTTCACCGGAAACAAATAATGGGTACACAAGCTAGCAAAAGTTGCAAACCCCTCATCGCTGAAGATGATTGTAGCGTAACAGCCGATTATTACTTACGTCCAATGCATGTCTTACAATTGGGAACCAAATTGTTCTTACCACCGAACACACCGGAAACAAATAACAGGTACACCAACTAGCAAAAGTTGCAAACCCCTCATTGCCGAAGACGATTATGAGCTAACAGTCGACTATTGCTTACAAGTCCCCTACATGTCTCACAACAGGTATTTTTGGTTTCAGTGTCTACCTTACTAATGAAGTTTTCAACCCCTTGAAACTTTCAAACTGCTTCATCTCATGAAGGATTTTTGTTCAAAAAACGGATGACATATACTTTGAGTCAGCTCATCAAGGGCTATCGATTGCCCTAACACCAAAAAAATTTTATCGGAAAAAGGGACTAAATTGACTTTGCAGTCAGTTGAACTTTATCATTTTCAATCGTAGACATCGTGACGGATGAAAACTTGGAACAATATCTTATATAATATAGTGGTATTATAAAGCTATCCGTAACTTTTAGGGTTAAAATACCATAGATGACACTATTTATTATTACGAAACTACCTAATTGTTTTACATTATCGTTTGTACCCTTGCGTAAACAGTTAATCCTAGGTTACAGCGATAGACCATTGATACAAACTTTCTTACCTTCAGATTTATATAAGTCGAATCAATATGCACCAATTTGCAAAAATTTCTAGCCCCTAGTAAACCGATTCTTACTTACAAGTCCCTCTCCCGTGATAGACATCAAGTTCACCGGATAAAAATAATGGGTACACCAGCTAGCAAAAGTTGCAAACCCCTCATCGCTGAAGATGATTGTACCATAACAGCCGATTATTACTTACAAGTCAAACAATAGATGGCAGCACTTTCGGAACCGTGGGAAAAGCCACTTTTTTGTTTCTGTAGATTTTTCTATTTGTCACTCAAAGAAGTGGCTGTGGGGCCGGGTAACTGCCGCATATATTTAACACTTATAGATTTTAGTCCATCTTCAATTGGAAATTGGTGCCTGCCTGCTTGCGTGCTAGATCGGAGCTTTCCACTCGAAAGCAGAAACATGGTTCGATGAAACGAAAGGTCGGCTGCACAACTTCAGATAGTCCTCTCGGACATGGGCTATACAATTCCACTTCACTTCGCACCCCGTAGGCTCTGGCTCGAGGAGAAGCAAAAACCCTCCTTTTTGGCCCCAGGCAAGAGTTCTAAGGAGCTTTCCAAATGTAATGTCATATTCATAAATCCGGCCTAAGGTCCACACTTTCCGTAAAATCCGCACATGTTAGACCCTTACCAGTTACCAGGAATAAAATGAAATCGGAGGTCTAGGAAAAAAAAAAAAAAAGAGGACAAAACCAAAGTGTTGCTCTCGCAACACAATTAGAGATGTTTGAAAGTTGGATTCTAGAGATATATGAAATAATGAATGTGGAGCGACAAGAATTTTGGATTCGTTTTCGGGCTGTAATAGACAGTCATGGACGTAGTAAATGCCACCCACTCTTGTTTTTGGGACCCAAAAACATAAGCTACTGGATACCTATGACAATCTACCTAGTACGGATGTTTGACCGCGTCCTTCAATGGCTCGAAAAAGGCAGCTGTTCGTCGACATTTGTGCAGTTGACTTCAGCAAGGCTTTCGACCTAATCTGCCACCTGACTAGGTTTAAACCTTAACGAAATGGCTGCTAAACAACGCACCCTTGGCCTCGTGTTTGATTTCCTAACTGGCCGTGAACGTCTTTTCACTACAAGAGAATGACTCGGATTCGTCTTGGTCAGACATTTCTTGCCCCCCCCCCCCCCCAAGACACGAAATTAGCCGAAATTGTTTTCTTGGCTGTAATTAACTCCCTTCTTAGTTATCAGGACGTCCGTTGCAAGTTCGTAGATGATCTGTCCAGAGTGCTCGATTATCTAGTCGAACATACGCTGTTTTCAGACCAGAAATTTGAAAAGTTGAAAACCTAATGTCAAGTTACGACCTCACCAGCAACGTCTCTATGTTGAAGATAATTCGTTCCAACCCCCTAAAGAGGAAAATAGGCCTGTAGTTCCCTTCCCGATTGGGAACGAGACACAAATTTAGGAGTGACTTTCACGAGTGAATGTTGTTTCACTGCCCACATTACACGTCCAGATGTTCAGTTTTCAGGATCGGACCAGATCCGGACTCTTTCAAGGGACCTGACCAGATTACCGTTCACAAGGCTTCAAGCATTTAGACACTTATCAAAGTGAGGCGATTTGGGTGTGATACTGAAAGTCTTCTTCATGCTTACCTGTGTTATGTTTGCCCCTTGCTCGAGTACGCGTGTCCGGTGTCGCACGCGTGGCACATCTGCTATCCGCCAAACGTACCTTTTGCAGGATATCAAGTCCGTCCAGAAAAGAGCAACAAGGATCATAGTCCGAAGCCGGGACATACCCTACGGACAAACCCTTGCGAAACTGAATATATCACCGCTTAAAAGTTCGGTTTGGACACCTGATATTTCAGCTTGACAAATCTGTCCTCGCCAGTACGCACGAACCGATCACTGTTACCAGAAACAGCCTCTCCCAATTATCGAACCCGGCTACAAAATAAACTTCAACCCCCTAAATTCCGAACAAATCGATACGGAAGCTCGTTTGTGCCTTTTTACACTTCAGTATTTCAGTGCACAGTCATAGTTCGTCTCTCTCTCTTTGGTGTGAGGATACTTTGGGTCAGTGCTGATGACTTCGTAAATTTGTCCGTCCTTCTGTCTGTCTGTTAGCACGATAACTCTCAGAGGGATTGAGATATTCTTCCCAAACTTGGTGTGTGGATATTTTGGGCCAAATTACAGGTCAAGTTCGTAGATGGGCCCCGTAGCGGTAAGCCTATATTTGGGGGTGGGGGAGGGGTTCCAGATTAAGGAGCAAACAAGATATGTTTTAAGAGCTAATCAAATAGTCGATGAAGGAGTAAGGATACATTTCGAATCCGAAAACGAACAATTTTTTAAGTAAAAGTTTAATTTGATTTGATCAGATGTTCGGCTTACGAATAAGAAGAAATGCTGAATCCGTATATGACAATCATATTTTCACCGAACCTATACATAGTTTGCTCGTAATCCGGCTGAAACCAGAAAATTTGTTAAAAGTAAAAGTAAAAATGTCAAATGCTCCTTTAAAATAATGTTTATTGTAGCAGGTGCAGTGCCCCACCCTTGCAGTTATCCACGCACGGCCCCTGTTCCTTAGGTTGGGATTCATCACACAATCAAAGCATCTTGCTCCAATCTTGTAGATGTTTGGATGGCGAGTTGTGCTCTGCTGCCACCCTTATAGTGTTGGCGGCTTGGCGCTAACACCGCTACATTTGTTCCAACTTTTATTTGTTTAATTATTTGTGTGTTAATTTATGTTAATAACGTACGATAAGCAAGAAAGAAACATTTTTTTGTGTCACTTGCGCTTTAAATCCCATTATTTGTGGGGGCGCGGGAGAGGCTTGCGAAATGATTCCGGTCATTCTAATAAAGCTTCTTGAATTTTTTTTTTCTTTAGGCTTCAAATAGTGCCTACCGACCGATTGGAGGTTTCCGCAGATGAAGGTTTCCAGCACTTGATGTCGTTTATTTGAAGTGTCACCTTTTAACTGTTTAGTTTGTTTTAGCTTGTAAACCGATTTGAGTGAACTGTGGACTAGTAGTTCTCGTTGGCTGCGGGATGGAATCCATCAGTCGCTATGCAGCCTTTCGTACGTAACTGAAATCAGCGTTGTCGCTTTTAACATGCAGCGCGAATCACGGTGATTATTTTTCGTGTTTTTTTTTAGAAATATAGACGAACAGTGAATCTATCTTAAGGGGACCAGACAGTGTCTAGGCAGAAAGGATTAACTAATACACTACGAGAAATAACATGAAATAAATGCTGGAATAAAATTGGGTCGACGAATCAGTTGGGTACGGTAAAGTCAGATTGTCAGTGTCGGGCCGACGCACAGACGATGGGAGGGGAGGGGGTAAAATACGGCACAATATCTACTCCATTTTTTATAAAGCGAATTTATGCGGTCAGTTAATTTAAGGCGTTTTTCTTTGCTCCCGCAAAGGGTTTGCGGGTCGATTGTGGCTCGAAAAGAGTGTGTCCGCGGCTTTTTGTGCGGCCCACAAGCGTGTTTCCACGACCAAAAAGGTTTTTGTGGCTCGAATTAGACAAACAACTGCGGAGGTGATTGTCGATTTTGTCGCTCGATTGTGGCGGGAAAATTCAAACTTGTAGTGTCAAAACAATAGACCAGAAGATTTTTCAAGCATGTAGCCATAAAATTGAGGATCCTTTTTGCACGAGATGGTAAGGGCGAAAGCCTGGAGTTCTATTTGTTGAGATTTTAGATGAATTTTATTTTGTTTTCAGATATTTGAAATTACCGCCAAAAAATAGACAAAACGGCGTTTCCACGAGTTTCAACTTGTTGCTCGACTGTGGCACACAATCGTGTTTCCGCGACAGGCAGTCAGAAGTGCGTGGCCCACAATTGTGTCGCGGGAAAACGCCTATTTTGATTAAGTCACTAATATATGCCTTCCCAAGTTTGATCCTCCTTAGCACATAAGGAAGTAAACTCGAGATAACCGGAATTTCGGGAAACCCCCTCCAGCTCCCCCCAATCTCTATAAGAGCCCCAATATGATCAGGTTCTGTCAAAAACGTATCTAATGCTTATGCTTGCTCTTCCCACTAAATTTCATCCCGATCCCTAGACGCTAAGCGTTGCACAAAAATTCAGGTGCCCCCTTCCAACTCCCTTCCCCCAGTATCGGACCCGGGCCGGACTTGGCATGGAACATCTGAGACAACAGCTCTTTCCACGTGCCGAGTTTCATTCAAATCCCATGACCCGTTCAAAAGTTATAAATGCCACTAGATTCCGGATTCCTCATCCCTCCCGTGCAAACGACTAGTTTTAAGTCGGTCTATTCGGATCCCTCATATTCCTGCCGAGTGTCATCATCCTAGTATCCTACCTAGGGAAGTACCGAACTTGCTGGATCGCCAGAATTCCCCACCCCCTCTCCCAGCTCCCCCCACAGTTCCCAAATCAGGTTCGGTTATGTCAACGGTGTATTAAGATCGTTTAATTATTAAGATCATTAAGACATTAAGATCCGATCACCCGTTCAAAAGTTGCAAATGCCTCAGGATTCGGGATTCCCCTCGCTCCAGAATGGTCGGATTGGGAAATCGACCAAGCTAATCTTTTAAGGTCCCTAATATGCCTGCCAAGTTTCATCGTCCTAGCTTATGTGGAAGTGCCTGAACTAGCGAAACCGGACCGACAGACGGACAGAAATTGCGATCGCGTACCAAAACAAGAGCTACGAGCTCATATGGCACTTGTTACGAGTAGGCACGGCTCGGTTATGTCAATGATATATCTAGTGTTTGCTAGGTGTCTTCCCACCAAGTTTCATCTCAATCCCTCCACTCATAGCGTTTTCCAATATTTCCGGTTCTCCCCTCCAGCTCCCCCCAAAAGTCACCGGATCCGGTCCGGATTTTAAGTGGGTCGTCTGAGGCATGAGGTCTTTCCAAATATCAAGTTTCATCGAGATCCGGTCCCCCGTTCAAAAGTTATAAATACCTCAAGATTCCGGATTCCCCCTCCCTCCACTCCCCCAACAGTGCCCGAATCGGCTCGGTCATGTCAATGATGTATCTAGTGTTTGCTAGGTGTCTTCCCACCAAGTTTCATCTCGATCCCTCCACTCATAGCGTTTCCCAAGATTTCCGGTTAACCCCTCCAGCTCCCCCAAAAGTCACCGGATCCGGTCCGGATTTTAAGTGGGTCGTCTGAGGCATGAGGCCTTTCCAAATATCAAGTTCCATCGAGATCCGATCACCCGTTCAAAAGTTATAAACACCTCAAGATTCCGGATTCCCCCTCCATCCACTCCCCCCACAGTGCCCGAATTGGCTCGGTTATGTGAATGATGTATCTAGTGTTTGCTAGGTGTCTTCACACCATGTTTCATCTCGATCCCTCCACTCATAGCGTTTCCCAAGATTTCCGGTTGCCCCCTCCAGCTCCCCCCAAAAGTCACCGGATCCGGTCCGTATTTTAAGTGGGTCGCTGAGGCATGAGGCCGTTCCAAATATCAAGTTTCATCGAGATCTGGTCACCCGTTCAAAAGTTATAAATACCTCAAGATTCCGGATTCCCCCTCCCTCCACTCCCCCGACAGTGCCCGAATCGGCTCGGTCATGTCAATGATGTATCTAGTGTTTGCTAGGTGTCTTCCCACCAAGTTTCATCTCGACCCCTCCACTCATAGCGTTTCCCAAGATTTCCGGTTGCCTCCTCCAGCTCCCCCCAAAAGTCACCGGATCCGGTCCGGATTTTAAGTGGGTCGTCTGAGGCATGAGGTCTTTCCAAATATCAAGTTCCATCGAGATCCGATCACCCGTTCAAAAGTTAAAAATACCTCAAGATTCCGGATTCCCCCTCCCTCCACTCCCCCCATAGTAACCGAATCGGCTCGGTTATGTCAATGATGTATCTAGTCTTTGCTAGGTGTCTTCCCACCAAGTTTCATCTCGATCCCTCCACTCATAGCGTTTCCCAAGATTTCCGGTTGCCCCCTCCAGCTCCCCCCCCCAAAAGTCACCGGATCCGGTCCGGATTTTAAGTAGGTCGTCTGAGGCATGAGGTCTTTCCAAATATCAAGTTCCATCGAGATCCGATCACCCGTTCAAAAGTTATAAATACCTCAAGATTCCGGATTCCCCCTCCCTCCACTCCCCCCACAGTGCCCGAATCGGCTCGGTTATGTCAATGATGTATCTAGTGTTTGCTAGGTGTCTTCCCACCAAGTTTCATCTCGATCCCTCCACTCATAGCGTTTCCCAAGATTTCCGGTTGCCCCCTCCAGCTCCCCCCAAAAGTCACCGGATCCGGTCCGGATTTTAAGTGGGTCGTCTGAGGCATGAGGTCGTTCCAAATATCAAGTTTCATCGATATCCGATCACCCGTTCAAAAGTTAAAAATACCTCAAGATTCCGGATTCCCCCTCCCTCCACTCCCCCCACGGTGCTCGGATCGGGGAAGTGACTATTTCCAACTTAATCATTTGGGGTCCCTGATATGCCTGCCAAGTTTTATCGTCCTAGCTTACGTGGAAGTGCCCGAACTAGCAAAACCTGGACAGACCGACAGACCGACAGACCGACGGACGGACAGAAATTGCAATCGCTATATGGCACTTGGCCGAAGGGCAAGTGCCATAAAAATTGAAAAATGTTCACGTGGGATTCCAAATGGGAAAGAAGGCCAGATATGGAGTCGTCACGTCCTTTAAAGCGAGTATCTTATTATTATAAAACAAGAGCTGAAAGCTCATATGGCACTTGACGGAACAGTTAGCATGTTTGTCAGTTTTCCCCCTCCGGCTCTCCCCCCCCCCCTAGTGATCAGACCCACTCCAGACTTGAAACTGAGACACTCGCTCTTGACACTTGTCAAGTTTCATGCACGTCCGATCACCCGTTCAAAGTTACGAATGACACCAGATTCCGGATTCCCCAACCCTCTACTCCGCCCACGCTGGTCGGATCGGGGAAGGGACTATTTTCAAGTCAATATGTTGGAGTCCCTAACAGGCCTGCCAAGTTTCATGGTCCTAGCACATCTGGAAGCACCCTAGCTCGAGATCACCGGAATTCTGGAAAACCCCCTCCAGCTTTCCCCACCGTGACACGATCTGGTCCTGATATGTCGGATCCGGTCCAGACTTGAAACTGGACATCCGAGACACTTGTTCTTAATACTTACCAAGTTTCATGCACGTTGGATCATCCGTTCCAACGTTGTATTCCGTATTTCCCACCCCTCTACTCCCCCCACGATGATCGGATCGGGGAAAGAATTATTTTCAAGTCAGTATGGTAGAATCCCTAAAATGCCTGCTAAGTTTCATCGTCCTAGCATATCTGGAAGTACCCCTACTCGAGATCACCGGAATTCCGGTAAACCCCCGTCCAACTCCTCCCACTGTGACACGATACAGTCCTGTTTTGTCAGTAATGTGTCTAAGGTTTAAGCTTGTTCTTCCCACCACGTTCCATCCCGATCCCTCGAATCTGAGCCTTTCAGAAGATTTCTGGTGCCCCTTTCCAGCCTCCCCCCCCCCCAGTTATTGTATCGGGTCCGGATTTGAAAAGGAACATCTGAGGCACTTGCTCTTGACACTTGTCAAGTTTCATGCACGTCTGATTACCCCTTCCAAAGTTATGCAGGTTACTAATTTCCGGATTCGCCATCCCTACAAACCCCTACGATGGTCGGATCGGGGAAACAGCTATTGTCAAGGCAGCCTGTTTGGGTCCATGATATGCCTACCAAGTTTCATCGTCCTTGTACCGAACTGGCGTGATCACCGAGTCCAAAAAACCCTTCCTGCACCACCAAATATACGACTACGGAGCTTATCTACGAATTCGACTTGTACTTAGACCCTAAGACTGCTTAAACGCTGCTGACACTGCTTTGAATATCAACCCCTTGGGAGTTACTATGCTGAACTGACCGACAGGTTGACGAAGTCATGGGAATCCCGTCACAGACGTAGGCTATTGGAAACAAGGCCAAAGGTGTCGATGGGATCCCAAAAATCTAAGATTTGATCCAGACAATTGGGTCTTGTCTTCGCCAGATCCAGTCTTCGCTAGGCCTCTATAAGCCATAGCTGTTTGACGATACTGACCGAAACTTCCTGCTTTACTTCTGCAAAATGTGTGGTTTGGCCCGAGTTTCCAGCGAACTGCTAGTCCAGCAAAGAAAGAAAATTCAGAAACGAATCCAGCGTATCTCCGTATCCCTACAAGAAACATCTAATCAACTTTAAATAAAACTTCGACTTAAAAAAAAATGCAGGTACAACCGGATTCCGGACTAATGATATGTCCGGGTAAAAATGATTGTCATTTACAGACTCAGCGTCTCTTCTTACCCCCAACTTCTGTTTTTAACATGTTTTCCTCTTTTGGCCGGAATCCAGGCGAACTAGTTGTCCGGCGAGTAAATAGTTTTGACCATCGTGTTCAGCATGTCTTCATACCCATAAATCAAACATTTAATCAACTTCAACTGAAACTTTTACTTCTCACCAACTTTCAGTTTTTTGCCGGATTCCGGACGAAATACTTGTCCAGCGAGAAAATGGTTTTCACCATCGTGTTCAGCATGTCTTCTTACCCCTAAATCAATCATTTCATCAACTTCAGATAAAACTTTTACTTTTAAAAAACTTTCCGATTTTTGCCGGATTCCGGACGAACTACTTGTCCGGCGGGAAAATGATTTTCACCATCATGCTCAGCATGTCTTCTTACCCCTAAATCAAATTATAATCAACTTCAAATGAAACTTTTTCTTTTACCAACTTTCCGGGTTTTCCCGGATTCCGGACGAACTACATGTCCAGCGAGAAAATGGTTTTCACCATCGTGTTCAACATGTTTTTTTCCCCCTAAATCAAACATTTAATCAACTTCAAAAACTTAACAAACTTTCCGGTTTTTGCCAGATTCCGGACGAACTATTTGTCCGACAAGAAAATGGTTATCACCATCACGCTCAGCATGTCTTCTTACCCCATAATCGACTATCTCAATAGTGTTCAAAAATATATTTTTTGTCCCTTAATTTGAAACCCACCCTCAAATATAGGGGTACAGAGCCCATCTTCAAACTTGACCTGTACTTTGATCCGAAGGATCCTCCCACCAAGTTTCATCAAAATATCTCAATCCCTTCGAGAGTTATCGTGCGGACAGACGGACAGACTGACAGACGGACAACTTTTGTTATGTCATAGGTATCCCTCCACTTACGTTTTGGAATCCCAAAAAAGGGCATCTGATAAATACACAAGACGAGGCCTTCTGTACTCTCGGTTTTCACTGGATTCCATTCAGTAAACCACATGGATCAATAATAAAAAAAAAATGCTGCGGGCCTAGTGAAGAGCCAGAAACGTCACCACAAAAACCGTTCTTGATTGGTTTACATAGGATTTGTTTTTGAGGATTCGTTAGGTTGACGTTTCTCGTTCTCGGCGTGTCCGACTTGGTCATTTAGAGTATTCAGGAAGCCAGCTTACCCCAGTATTCAAACCAAACGATTTTATCAAGAAATTACACGTTTTGTCGGATTTGGACCAAATATCCGTTCGGCAGGGACATAAAGTAAAGGTATATACGTTCGAGGTTTCCCCACCCCTCTTTGGCACTGAAACCGACCGCAGAAAAACTTTTATTTTTCCGAAAACCTCAGGAGCGGATTCAGCTTGTCACCCCTGCATCGAAAATCGAATCAACTTTATAATAACGGGTTCTACTGGATGCCGGGCAAACGAGATACTGATGTGCTCTTGCCCTCCACGACTTGCCTCGCACTATACCCCCTAATCGACTTAGAAATAAATTATTACGTCTTTTAAATTTCCGGGTTTGGCCAGATACCGGACGAACTACTTGTCCGGCGAGAAAACGAGCTTCAGATATTTATTCTGCGTAACTGGTTAATTGGACATGGACTGTAGTATTAGCCTAAACGAAGTATATTTTCACTACTAAACTTGAAGCCCCCCACCACAGGAGGCGAAGACCCACTGATGAATTTCGACCCAACGAATCCTCAAACCACGTTTGACGAAAGCACGGAAAGACAAGCTGCATAAAGCCATGGGCATCCCGTCGCTAATGTTTTAGATCCCCAAGCCCTATAAAGGCATTACTTGGATATCTGTCGTCCAGTCTCCTACAACAAGACCAAAGGTTTCGATGGGATCCCAAAAATTCAATATCTGATCCAGACAACTGGGTCTTGTCTTAGCCAGATCCAGTCTTCGCCAGACTCCTTGAACATTTTTACAATTAAAATTCAGAAACAGATTAAGGCCAAATAGCTAATCACCTGAGAAAACCAAGTTCAGATTTGGATTCAGCATGTGTGTTTACCCCTATAAGTCATATCTGTTTTGACGAAAACTTCCTGCCACTTCTGCCAATTTCCCGGTTCCGGCCGAACTCCAGAACTACTTGTCCGGCGAAAAAAGAAAGCTCAAAGACGAAATCAGGGTATCTTCTTTCCCTAGTAATGAACATCTAATCAACTTCAAATAGAAATTTAGCTTATAACAAATTTTCCGATTCCAGCCGGATTCCGGTCGAACTATATGTCCGGGTAAAATACGATTGTCACACAGGGACTCAACATCTCTTCTTACCCCTAAATCGCTTATCTAATCAACTAGAAATAAAACTTTGACTTCCAACAGTTTTCCGGTTTTGGCCGGATTCCGGACGAACTACATGTCCGGGTAGAAACTTGTTTTCACATAAGTGTTCAGCATGTCTTCTTGCCCTAAATCGAACATCTAATCAACTCCAAACAAAACTTTTAATTTTGACAAACTTTCCGGTTTGGGCCGGATTCCGGTCGAAACACTTGTTCGTCGAGAAAATAGTTTTCACCATCGTCTTCAGCATGTCTCCCTACGTCTAAATCAAACATTTAATCAACTTCAAATAAAACTTTTACTTTCAACAAACTTTCCGGTTTGGGCCGGATTCCGGGCGAAAAATTTGTCCATCGAGAAAATAGTTTTCACCATCGTCTTCAGCATGTCTTCCTACCCCTAAATCGAACATCTAATCAATTTCAAATAAAACTTTTACTTTCAACAAAGTTTCCGGTTTGGGCCGGATTCCGGGCGAAATACTTGTCCGTCGAGAAAATAATTTTCACCATCGTCTTCAGCATGTCTTCCTACCCCTAAATCGAACATCTAATCAACTTCAAATAAAACTTTTACTTTCAACAAACTTTCCGGTTTTGGCCGGATTCCGGGCGAACTACTTGTCCGATGACAAAATGGTTTTCACCATCGTGTTCAGCATGTCTTCTTACCCCATAATCGACTATCACATTAGCTGTTTCAAAATATTTTGTTTGTCCCTTAATTTGAATCCCCTCCCCCACCCCTAAATGTAGAGCTACAAAGCCCATCTACGAACTTGACTTGTCCGACGACCCAACGAACCCTCACACCAAGTTTCATCAAAATATCTCATTCCCTTCGAGAGTTATCGTGCTTACAGACGGACGGACGGACGGACAGACGGACAACTTTTGCGATGTCATAGGTATCCCTCCACTTACGTTTTGGGATCCCAAAAACAACAAGACCAAAGGTGTAGATGGGATCCGAAAAATCTAAGATTTGATCCAGACAACTGGGTCTTGTCTTAGCCAGATCCAGTCTTCGCCAGACTCTTTGAACATTTTTACAATTAAAATTCAGAAACAGATTAAGGCCAAATAGCTAATCACCTGAGAAAACCAAGTTCAGATTTGGATTCAGCATGTGTGTTTACCCCTATAAGTCATATCTGTTTTGACGAAAACTTCCTGCCACTTCTGCCAATTTCCCGGTTCCGGCCGAACTCCAGAACTACTTGTCCGGCAAAAAAGAAAGCTCAAAGACGAAATCAGGGTATCTTCTTTCCCCAGTAATGAACATCTGATCAACTTCAAATAGAAATTTAGCTTATAACAAATTTTCCGATTCCAGCCGGAATTCCGGTCGAACTATATGTCCGGGTAAAATACGATTGTCACACAGGGACTCAGCATCTCTTCTTACCCCTAAATCGCTTATCTAATCAACTAGAAATAAAACTTTGACTTCCAACAGTTTTCCGGTTTTGGCCGGATTCCGGAAGAACTACATGTCCGGGTAGAAACTTGTTTTCACATAAGTGTTCAGCATGTCTTCTTGCCCTAAATCGAACATCTAATCAACTCCAAATAAAACTTTTAATTTTGACAAACTTTCCGGTTTGGGCCGGATTCCGGTCGAAATACTTGTCCGTCGAGAAAATAGTTATCACCATCGTCTTCAGCATGTCTCCCTACCTCTAAATCGAACATTTAATCAACTTCAAATAAAACTTTTACTTTCAACAAACTTTCCGGTTTGGGCCGGATTCCGGGCGAAATACTTGTCCATCGAGAAAATAGTCTTCACCATCGTCTTCAGCATGTCTTCCTACTCCTAAATCGAACATCTAATCAATTTCAAATAAAACTTTTACTTTCAACAAACTTTCCCGTTTGGGCCGGATTCCGGGCGAAATACTTGTCCGTCGAGAAAATAATTTTCACCGTCGTCTTCAGCATGTCTTCCTACCCCTAAATCGAACATCTAATCAACTTCAAATAAAACTTTTACTTTCAACAAACTTTCCGGTTTTGGCCGGATTCCGGGCGAACTACTTGTCCGATGACAAAATGGTTTTCACCATCGTGTTCAGCATGTCTTCTTACCCCATAATCGACTATCACATTAGCTGTTTCAAAATATTTTGTTTGTCCCTTAATTTGAATCCCCTCCCCCACCCCTAAATGTAGAGCTACATAGCCCATCTACGAACTTGACTGGTCCGACGACCCAACGAACCCTCACACTAAGTTTCATCAAAATATCTCATTCCCTTCGAGAGTTATCGTGCTTACAGACGGACGGACGGACAGACGGACGGACGGACGGACAGACGGACGGACGGACGGACAGACGGACGGACAGCCGGACGGACGGACAGACGAACAACTTTTGCGATGTCATAGGTATCCCTCCACTTACATTTTGGGATCCCAAAAACCACAACGGCAGTCAACCCATGCTTTGGCTTCTAGCGTCGGCGATGCCGCCTGTCGGCATTGCTGACCGAAAAGACTTATTTCTGCGCAGATTTAGATACTGTGAGAATCGCCACTTTCCCGGCATCTAGCGGGTTTTCTCCACAAGCAGTACTGTGATTCCTGACACAGGGCAACTTTTAGATGCGAACAAGACCACTATTCGATAGTGTCGGGTGATATTCGGAATTATCGATATTTCACTATCGATATTTTGGGACCATGTGTCGCTATAGTATACGTCTCGTGTCACCAAAATCGTCGAAAGTATTGCATCCACTCAAACTTCGAATAAACAAAAACTGAATCACAAAGAACATATTGCTACAGTTTTGGTTATATAAATGTGACTGATGTTAGCACGGGCGTCCCGGGGGGGGGGGGGGGCAACGACCCCCTACGTTTTAGGCATTCGGTCAAATTTTCGCAGAAGGCAAAAATTCGGTCAAAATGGGCATCGCGGCGAAGCAGTGATGCCCTTTTCATAAAATCGCTTGTCCATGCATTTCGGAATTGCGTAATTTAACGTGTTTATTGGTTCCCCTTTCTTTGTCGGATTTGCTAATTCATCGAACTTTTGCTCACTCCGCATCGATTTCACCGCATTTGGTCTGTCCCTTCGTAGATTCGGTGATTTGACCTGTTTATTTGGTCTCATTCGTTAGCGAATTCGGTAATTCACCGGACTTTTCGCAATTCTGTATCTGTTCTATTGCATTCGTCAGTCCATTTCATAATTCGGTCATTAATCATATTCATTTGGTTCTGGTTCATGACGAATACGATAATTCATCCAACTCTCGTTCATTCCTCATCGATTTCGCCGCATTCAGTCCGTTCCTGCGTAAATTCGGTATTCGGTGAGATTCATTTGGTTCTGATTCGTTACCGATAACGGTAATTCATGGGATTTTTCTTTAGTTCGCTTCTCTCTTGACTTCGTTTGTTTTAGGTGGTTTTAACACGGTTGTAATACCACTCTCGATCTGTTCCTTATTTTTTAGTTAGTTTTTCGTTATAGTTAGAATTCATTATTTGCTTCAACCCAGTTACTGAGTTCCGTAATGTAAGTGGCATGTATTTAGCTCTTGTTCTTTACCATTTACGGTAGCTTCGGCTAGTTACTGTTATTTTTTTTTACTTCTTATGATTGCAGTACTTCAGGAATAAGCACGTTTCTTTGCGTGAAAACCAGCTTACTTTTGTTTGCTGTAAATTCCGAACAAATGTGCTGTGTATCCACGTTACCGTGGATCGCCCCTTCCCTTGCCAGACAACTCTGGGTTGAATAGGTAATCTTAAATTGGGATCGCAGAAAGGCACTTTCATCATCAGTGTTTCCACAAAATTTTGACTGCGGCGCATTTCGCAGTCTCCACTTAGACAAAGGTTGTCTCTTTTAGTTGGCGTTTGAGACCTTGAATTTTGGGGGGCTTGAACTATGTTAAAAGCTAGAATTTGCATAGAGGTAGTTAATTGTTGCCAGAAAAAAAGGCGGATTAAACTTTTTTTCGCCTGTGGCGCCTTAATTAATCATGGGTACAACCGTTAGCGACGTTGTCGCTATGCAGCAACATCGTTTTTTGCGATTATTTCAAGTCCTGTTGGCAAAAGTGGAAAGACCTTCCAAAGGTAAAACGCTAGTGACGGTGTATCCATGTAAAAAAAAACAGAAGCGGAAATGCGTGAAAACGCGCCAATTTTTCTCTTTAGACTTGTTTGTATATACTCTGCAACTTGGTACGTCGTAGCTTCGTCAGACAACTCGCTGTGTTTTTACATTTTTTTTTAATAAATTGATTAAAAATCAGGTACCGATTCGGTAACTTTTTACCAGGTGCGCCCCCAGTGAAGAGAGGTTCGGGATATTAGATCATTTACTATAATTATAAATGAACAAATATCGTTTTCGATATCGATAGTCACGTTTCGATATATTGGTCCGACGTATCGATATATCGTTACTGATATCGAATATCGCCCAACAGTACTATTCCGCCGAAATAGATATGAAAATCTGAGGAGTTCATCCAAAATATTCCCATTTCTGTCGCACGTCTGTAATAAATAACCTCCTAATTGCGACTGATCACGCCATCTATGTTGGCTACTCAACGACGCTTGTGATTGGTAGCCTGGCTACTCATCCTCTCACTGATCAATCAGCAGGTTATGAGCTGTGGTCCATGTCACACCTAACACCTAAGTTCAGTTTACTAATTAGCGTCGTTATCTGAGGTTGCGATACTCGCAGTCCTTGTCCTTCTTGCTGAGCAGTGCGGTGATCACTGATAAAAGTGGTAAGTTTAGCTGACCTACTAGAGCGCCCGTACCACGTGGTTAGCAGGTTTTCAGTTAAGCCTACTTTGAAAGGCGCTTTTTCGACCTCTTGCTTTGGGTAGTACATACATTACAGGTATGCTTCTTTGAACATTGGTTAACTACTAACAGTGAAGTTTCGGGGTAAAGACTAAAATGAAGACGCAAAACACCTCCCTTCAGGAGTTCCTAGGAGCCTAGCTACCTATGGCTGACGGCCGACGCTTATGGTCACTGCAAGTGAATGAAAATGGAACGACTAAAGTTAACGATTGTGGGTCATAGTATCAATTTGACAGTGCAACGCGGATACGTCAGTTGATTTTTTTTAGGACTTAATATGTGACGGTGCAAAACGGACAAGTCAGCTACATTTTATTAGAGCTACATTTCGGCCTTCTTCTTGGCAAGGGGTCGAGCACTCCAGCCGCTCAAGCTTGAAAATGAGCTTTTTGAAAAACAATAAAAGATTCTTCCTTAAATATTTGAATTTGTTAACTTCTTCTCTGATAATTGTATTGAGTTAAAGCCGATGCTGTGATTTCATTCTGGACACGGCTGATGTTTTGCTGTTCGATTGGGTCGTCGAAAGGGTAGAGATCCCTTCTGCATTTTGGGTTTGGTGTCACCTGTCTCTTCTTCTTCTTCCCAGCTAAGATGGATAGTTGTCGGCGGCATGTATGGGCGATTTGTAGTTCAGTACTTCGGTGATAGATACTCCATCAGCCCAAGCTGACTGAGAATCATATTTGACGGGGCAAAACGGATAAGTCGGCTGCATTTTACTAGAGCTAGATTTCGGCCCTTCTTGGCAAGGGTGCTATTCAGGCTCAAAGTCGCTCAAGTTGGAAAACGAACTTGTGGACAAGTTTTAGCTCTAAAAAAATTCAGCTGACGTATCCATTTTGCACTGTCAAATATTATTCGCAGTCAGCTTGGTAAAGGAATATTTAATTATCATCAGAGCTGTTTCAGATATAAGTCGGTGTTTTTGTTTTTTTTGTTTATCAAAATGCTTACCATCCAAACGAAGTAACTATCCTAGTTATATGTTATAGACTGTATAGTAGACTGTATAGTTAGTTCTCTAAAGAGAGGGGATTCCAAAGTTTAATATTTACTAAACTTCTTCATCCAGGAAATCGGGTTAGATTTCTAGGTCAAATTGACCAGATAGTGATTAAATTACAACAGGATACCAGTTCTAGTCTAAATCAATCTGATCCAACATGTTCTTTATCTGTATTTAAGCCACCTTGTCAACTATTAGCTTTCTAACCGCAGGAATAGCTGACAGATAGGTGTGTTAGAAATAGTAAATTGCTGGCTATTGCCGCAGATCTGGCAAGAGATTAGGCTTAAATGACTGATCCGCTGATTTAGAATTTATTCTTGCTATCAAGTCAAAGCTCTAGACGACTGTAGAATTAAACTTCTATCGAATCTCCAGGCTTTGCTGGATTCCGCACGAATTCCGTGTCCGATGAAAAACTGAGGCCCTTTTTTACCGAATCTCTAATTGATCTTGTAGAAAAACTATTACGTCTGCCAATTTTCTTATTTTGGCTGAACTCCGGGCGAACTCATTGTCCTGCAAGAAAATAAAGTTCAGATGTGAATGCAGCATGTCTTCTTACCCTCACATCGAATATCAAATCGACTTTAAAAATGTTTGAATAAATAACTTTTACCAAATCTCGGGTTTTGGCCGGACTCTGGGCGAACTGCTTCCAGCCCTCAACAATAACCAGACCAAAGGTGTCGATGGGATCCCAAAAATCTAAGATTTGATCCAGACAATTCGGTCTTGTCTTCGCCAGGCTAATCATCAGAGAAAACCGAGTTCAGATATTCTATCTACCTATCTATACCTCTATAAGCCATATCTATTTTGACGATATTGACCGAAACTTCCTGCTTTACTACTGCCAAATTTGCGGTTTCGCCCGAATTCCGAGCGAACTACTAGTCCAGCAAAAAAAGAAAAATTGAAGCCGGCGTATCTCCTTATCCCTATAAAGAAATCTAATCAACTTTAAATAAAATTTTGACTTAAAAAAAATGAGGGTACAACCGGATTCCGGACTAATTATATGTCCGGGTGAAAAATGATCATTATATACAGACTCAGCGTCTCTTCTTACCCCTAAATATATCATCTAATCAACTTCAGATAAAGCTTTTACTTTTAACATATTTTCCGGTTTTGGCCGGGTTACAGGCGAACTATTTGTCCGGCGAGAAAATGGTTTTCATCATCGGGTTCAGCATGTCTTCTTACCCATAAATCAAACATTTAATCAACTTCAAATGAAACTGTTACTTTTAACCAACTTTCTCGTTTTGGCCGGATTCCGGACGAACTGCTTGTCGGGCGACAAAATGATTTTCACCATCATTCTCAGCATGTCTTCTTACCCCTAAATCAAACATTTAATCAACTTCAAATGAAACTTTTACTTTTAACCAACTTTCCGGTTTTTGCCGGATTCCGGACGAACTACTCGTCCAGCGAGAAAATGGTTTTCACCATCGTGCTCAGCATGTCTTCTTACCCCTAAATCAAACATTTAATCAACTTCAAATGAAACTTTTACTTTTAACAAACTTTCCGGTTTTCGCCGGATTCCGGACGAACTACTTGTACGGCGAGAAAATGATTGTCACCATCTTGCTCAGCATGTCTTCTTACCCCATAATCGACTATCACATTAGCTGTTTAAAAATATTTTGTTTGTCCCTTAAATTGAACCCCCTCCCCCACCCCCAAATATAGGGCTACAGAGCCCATCTACGAACTCGACCTTACCCTTGACCCATACAATCCTCATACCAAGTTTCATCAAAATCTCTCATTCCCTTCGAGAGTTATCGTGCTGACAGACGGACTGACGGACGGACGGACAACTTTTGCGATGTCATAGGTATCCCTCCACTTACGTTTTGGGATCCCAAAAATACTGTCTCATTAGCTGTCGCATTTATCCTTAAACTGAAACCCACTAAATTTAAGGCCAGGGCACATCGAGGCTTGACGTTTATATAGTTTGATCTAGTGAACCCCTAGACCAAGGTTCAACAAATAATCTCAATTGGTAATAGGGGTGCCGTGCTGACGAACAGACGGATAGACAGATTTTTATAGCAGAAAAGAGGTTGACTGTTTAGACTTCGAATGTAAATTTGATTTGTACAAAAAAGCACAAAAGTAAAAAAAAAATGCTTTTAACCGAACGATACATTTTTCATCAATGGTTCATCCTCAATGGCCCATGAACATTTTTGCCACAAGGATTCTGCATACATATCAGTTTCTAGTCCCCTTAGAAGTGCGAATCTTGACCGCAGACTGAACAAGACCAAAGGTGTCGATGGGATCCCAAAAATCTAAGATTTGATCCGGACAATTGGGTCTTGTCTTCGCCAGATCCAGTCTTCGCCAGGCTAATCATCAAAGAAAACCGAGTTCAGATATTCCATCTATCTATCAATCTATACCTCTATAGGCCATATCTATTTTGACGATACTGACCGAAACTTCCTGCTTTACTTCTGCCAAATTTGCGGTTTCGCCAGAATTCCGAGCGAACTAATAGTCCAGCAAAAAAAGAAAATTCAGAAACGAATCCAGCGTATCTCCTTATCCCTATAAGAACATCTAATCAACATTAAATAGAACTTTGACTTAAAAAAAAGCGGGTACAACCGTATTCCGGACTAATTACATGTCCGGGTAAATAATGATGTCATTTGTCATAAATGGTTGTCATATCTTCTTACCCTTAAATCTAACATCTAATCAACTTCAGATAAAACTTTTGCTTTAAACATATTTCCCGGTTTTGGCCGGAATCCAGGCGAACTAGTTGTCCGGCGAGAAAATGGTTTCCACCATCGTGTTCAGCATGTCTTCTTACCCCTAAACCATACATTTAATCAACTTCAGATGAAACTTTTACTTTTAACAAACTTTCCGGTTTTTTACCGGATTCTGAACGAACTACTTGTCCGGCGAGAAAATGATTTTCACCATCGTGCTCAGCATGTCTTCTTACCCCATAATCTACTATCATATTAGCTGTTTAAAAATATTTTGTTTGTCCCTTAATTTGAACCCCCTCCCCCACCCCCAAATATAGGGCTACAGAGCCCATCTACGAACTCGACCTTACCCTTGACCCAAACAATCCTCACACTAAGTTTCATCAAAATATCTCATTCCCTTCGAGAGCTATCGTGCTTACAGACGGACGGACGGACAACTTTTGCGATGTCATAGGTATCCCTCCACTCACGTTTTGATATCCCAAAAATATACTTATGACCAAAAGATACGTTTTCCTGATCCCAATAGTCCATGTTTTTGGGATCCCAAAACGTAAGTGGAGGGATACCTATGACATCGCAAACGTTGTCCGTCCGTTCGTCCGTCTGTTAGCACGATAACTCCCGAAGGGGTTGATATATTTTGATCAAACTTGGCAGGAGGACTCTTTAGGTTAAAGTACAGGTCGGGTTCGAAGATGGGCTATGTAGCTCTATATTTAGGGGTGGGAGAGGGGTTTGAAATTAAGGGAAACAAAAAATATTTTTTAAAAGCTAATGAAATAGTCGAATTATGGGTAAGGAGACATGCTGAGTCCGAATATGAATTTATTTTCTTGCCGGACAAATAGTTCACCCGGAATCCGGCGAAAACCGGAAAATTTGTGAAAAGTAAAAGTTTAATATGAAGTTGATTGGATGCTCGATTAAGGGACAAAGAGACGTGCTGAGTCCGAATATGAAAATTATTTTCTCGCCGGACAATTAGTTGGGCCGGAATCCGGCCAAAATTTTTTGCTTTCTTTCCTGTCCCGTTCGTTTTTTCGGATCTTATTTCAACTGAATCTAGGGATGTTTGGCTTAACTGTCTTTTTGGGGTTTCTTCCGCTGTTCTTTGGGCACTCCGCCCTTCGGGTTTGTTTGCTGCTATTGGTTTGATTCCCGGGATATTTGATGATTTCTTTGTTTCGGACGGTTTTTTTTAATTTCCTTCTTTTCTTTTTCCGTATCCTCTTTTTTGTTTTTCCTGTTCTCCGATTCTGATTTGGCCTTTGGCGGCGATCGGAATTTTGTTTCTGAGTTTATTAGCTTGTTCTCTTTTACCATTCCTCAGAAGTTGTATCTTGTAACGGATTAGATCTTTGATTTCTTGCGAGATGAAAGGACTGTCAGTGTTGCAACTTTTAACGTTTTTTCATGAAAAAATTCTTCATATTTTTGTCGGAGTTTTTCCTGCAGGATACTTGCTCTTTCATCACTTGAAGTGGCGTTCATTGATTCAGTCCAGGTCTCCAAAGAAATCCAATTACCAAAACCAAGAAGACCTCTGTCTGAGAGAGGTCGATAAGTCACATTTTCGATTACATATTTAATTTTATACGACGGTAGAGGGGACCACTTTAACATGTAATGGTAACTCGCGCCAAGTGGGGGAAGATCTTGTGGTTCAGCATAATATTCAGAGAAATGTGTGCATATCATACCAAGATTTGTATTGCCCTTTCTTGTCGCAAACTTAACAAATTGTTTTAGCCCGTGATTTTTAAGAAGATACTCAATTTTTAAATCGTTCTTGTACCCGGTCAAACAAATTCCAACATTTGGGTATTTACAAGTTATGAAGTCAGCAGATAACTCTAGATTTTCTGCAAATCGCTTTTTCTCAGAACTCGTAAGACTGGGCGAACAGTAAAATACACCTAGAGCTATTCCATTTATCGACCTTGGAAGCTTTTTAGGCTGGACCAGAAACCTCATTATTTCATCATGGGTTTCAATATGAGGGATTTGCAAGGGCCGCATCGGTAGCTGCTCTCGAACGAAACACGCAACTCCGCTTCCCTTTTTACCCAAAGGGTATTCCTCAATTTAACAAATTGTTTGTAACCTTTAATTTTTTTCTCTTTTCCAGAAAGAAATGTCTAAAGAAGTTGGAACGGATGAATGCCACCCTTCTTGGTTGCCAGAATCCAACTTATCTCAATATCCAAAGGCTCTGGTCCTTTTCAAACTCGACCCTAAATCGCGTGACTCCTGGTCTCAAGCGGCTGGAGCGATGAACATCTCCTATTACCATGCGGTCATAGGTGATGTGGCAGTGGCCTTGGAATATCTCACAGAGGCAGAAGCACTGCTGGCATCTTTACCATGTTTCCTCAGACGAGGTTTTCAGCTTGTGCATGAAAATCTGAAAAGGTACATTCAGACCGGAGGTTCAGGGGATGCAACCCAAGAGGACCGGGAGATTTTGGCAGCCGTCTGGACCCTCAAAGCCCTGACTTTGCGGGCATATGGCAAGATTCTTAAAGGTGATTTGTTATTGGCCCCTGTGAAGTGCATGGTGGAAGCGTTGAAGCTGATGCCAGGAAACTTACTTTTTATGTACTTACGGGCAATGTTTCAGTTCGTCCTTGAAGATCGCACCATCTACGCGCGCCCATGCAGTCAAGAGCTGGTCAAACTTGTTTTCGAAGTTGAAGACCGACTTCCTGAGACCCCCGGAATACTGGACGAGCAGGTTGTCTATGCGTTGACGGCTTTGGTAGTTAGGAGTACCATGGCAAGTTTCCGCGATACCTACACCTGGAAATCCGAAGTCTGGAAATGGTCACTCGGCCAACTTTGGAGAGTCATTGACGTTGATGTCGGAGATCTGCCGATCTGGTTTGCAAAGCGTGTCGCTCACCTTACCGTTTACTGCAATCTCGGCAGACGTCCTGCTATGCGGAGTTTTCTCTGTAGGTATGTCCGCATATACCCAGACGAGTCAAAATTCCTGTTTAGATATGGGAGATTCCTTTTGGATGCAGAGAAAGATATCAGAGGAGGCAGAGAGATCCTGACCAGAGCAGCTGAAGTGCGAAACCGGAATGCCATCAAAGCGATTGTTTATCTCGCTAGGAGCCACTTGAAAGCCGGTGGGAAGGATGCAGTCGAACAAGTTCAGAAGATGTTTGACGATTTCGAAGTTAAAGTACCGGAGTCTGCTAGGCATACCGTAACAATGATTCATCGAGGAGGTTTCCGCCTTCTGGTTGCCAACGACTTCCGAGGTGCGGTAACGGATTGGGGGAAAGCAATGGACATTGACCCTGATCTTCGACTACTCGCGGTGAGCTTTTTGTTGTGATTTTGTTTGACTTTCTCCATTCATTGTTTTTTGTTTTGCTTTCTCCTTTTTCATAATTTGTGCAGGACATATACGCCGAGGACAATAGTTGCGTCTTTGCAGATACCATGCTCTAAAGTCGTTTTTGGGATCCCAAAACGTAAGTGGAGGGATACCTATGACATCGCAAAAGTTGTCCGTCTGTCCGTCCGTCCGTCTGTCCGTCCGTCTGTCCGTCCGTCCGTCCGTCTGTAAGCACGATAACTCTCGAAGGGAATGAGATATTTTGATGAAACTTGGTGAGAAGGTTCGTTGGGTCGTCGGACCAGTCAAGTTCGTAGATGGGCTTTGTAGCTCTACATTTAGGGGTGGGGGAGGGGATTGAAATTAAGGGACAAACAAAATATTTTGAAACAGCTAATGTGATAGTCGATTATGGGGTAAGAAGACATGTTGAACACGATGGTGAAAACCATTTTGTCATCGGACAAGTAGTTCGCCCGGAATCCGGCCAAAACCGGAAAGTTTGTTGAAAGTAAAAGTTTTATTTGAAGTTGATTAGATGTTCGATTTAGGGGTAGGAAGACATGCTGAAGACGATGGTGAAAATTATTTTCTCGACGGACAAGTATTTCGCCCGGAATCCGGCCCAAACCGGAAAGTTTGTTGAAAGTAAAAGTTTTATTTGAAATTGATTAAATGTTCGATTTAGAGGTAGGGAGACATGCTGAAGACGATGGTGAAAACTATTTTCTCGACGGACAAGTATTTCGACCGGAATCCGGCCCAAACCGGAAAGTTTGTCAAAATTAAAAGTTTAATTTGGAGTTGATTGGATGTTCGATTTAGGGCAAGAAGACATGCTGAACACTTATGTGAAAACAAGTTTCTAGCCGGACATGTAGTTCGTCCGGAATCCGGCCAAAACCGGAAAACTGTTGGAAGTCAAAGTTTTATTTCTAGTTGATTAGATAAGCGATTTAGGGGTAAGAAGAGATGCTGAGTCCCTGTGTGACAATCGTATTTTGCCCGGACATATAGTTCGACCGGAATCCGGCTGGAATCGGAAAATTTGTTATAAGCTAAATTTCTATTTGAAGTTGATTAGATGTTCATTACTGGGGAAAGAAGATACCCTGATATCGTCTTTGAGCTTCCTTTTTTCGCCGGACAAGTAGTTCTGGAGTTCGGCCGGAACCGGGAAATTGGCAGAAGTGGCAGGAAGTTTTCGTCAAAACAGATATGACTTATAAGGGTAAACACACATGCTGAATCCAAATTTGAACTTGGTTTTCTCAGGTGATTAGCTATTTGGCCTTAATCTGTTTCTGAATTTTAATTGTAAAAATGTTCAAGGAGTCTGGCGAAGACTGGATCTGGCTAAGACAAGACCCAGTTGTCTGGATCAGATATTGAATTTTTGGGATCCCATCGAAACCTTTGGTCTTGTTGCAGTTACCGTGGTATCTGATACCCCGGTCAAAAGGTGTTTTTGCAGTTATCGTGGTATATGGCGAGTTATCGTGGTATCTGAAATTCAGATACCACGGCCCGACCGTGGTACCTGATCGTGGTATCTGAAAAGTCATCTCACTTTTGTCAAATTGGTGAGAAAGAAGTTTAGCACTTAGTGATATAACTGGACATCAGTTTTTCTTTTGGGATGACTTGGAAAAGTGTAATTTCGAAAATAGTTGTTTTTGCAGTGCAGCCGTGTATCAGACCATGGTAACTGTAAAAACGACTAACTTCAGATTCAGTTACCGTGGTAACAGATATGATAGTATCTGCAAAAATGCAACTATATGAAGAGCTTGGTGTATCACACATGACTCTATCATTGGTCAAAATTTGTGTCGGGGGAACAGCGGTACTTGTAATAGACTGCAATCTGGCTTTTTATCTAGTTTTTAGCTCGATCCATCCTTTTACCAGATCTATGAATTTCGTGTCGTGTATCCTATTCGTTCGGAACTGTTTTAGATACCTTTACCAGTCCGGCGATAAGCAGAGCCTATCTTCCTAGCCGCGTGGCCAGGCCGAAAACTGGTTCATATGATTCCTTTAAAAAAAAAATCAAATAGTGTGCCTTTAAAATATGTTTTCCAAGAGAGTCAAGCCAGTCTCAATAAGCCTAGTAATTTCTGTTGGCGAATGTGATAAAAAGTAGCTAGCTGGTAAGGGTTGTCCTCTATTCCAGAGTTGGGAGATGATGAGAACAACAGTTCCCTGTTTTCACCGAGTTTCCTGATTCAACCGGAATTGCGACAGAGAACAGAATCTTTTAAGTTCAATGGGCACATCAAACTACCCCAATCCCACTCTGTAACAACCTAGGAACAATGCTTACCCCCTAAATCAGCAGCTTTTTCAACAGTTTCCTCTCTATGATATTTCTGAAGCGTAAATTTTTGGGCCAGTACATGATAAATTTACTAGCTTGGACAGAGATAAAAGTGATGTTTCTTATAATACTTAGTAGATCTTTATTTTATGCATAAATCAGCTTGTATAATTCAGATTTCAATAGGTTATTTGTTTTTGAATGATTTTTGTAGCTATGTTATTTTTTTAAGCTTATTGCATATTCTGGTACATTTTATAAAGCAAGCTAATCAAGCTTCACAGCACTATTCCACAAAGAAAAACTTTTAATAGGCACTTTAAGCCATGGAACTTCTGATGAAACACTAGAACAACCAGGTAAACTGCATCTGCGACTTGACTTTGGTGACATCTCAAATATATCCTTTTATATCAAGCATTGCTGGGAGTTTTTGAATTTCCTACCACGATATCCCAGCTCCTAAGATTTGGATTGCCGAAATGTCAGAGAGGTAAAGACAAGGGATAACAAGAAAACGGCCGATTTTCGTAGCACCTTCTAAAGGAAGTCGGAAATGTTTATTTGTGAAGCATTTAATACAAACGCATTAGAAGTGTCCATTGTGCTTTAAGCTTTTGCAACCGCCCGTTCAAGTCTCGCACGGTCATCGCAATTTCGGTTCTACAGTCTGCCTATCTTTCCAACTTTTCTGGTTTGGACACTCCGGCATTAGCTTAAGCTTGATAAGTGGATGGAGAAGATGCCTAAAAGGACCTGTCGTGCAGTAAGGCGAAAGCAACCTACTTCCGAACTGCATTCATTCATTCTTAAACATGTGAAACCAAAATTTCATACTTTACACTCTAAACTCGCTAACGAAACCTCACTAATCTTTGACTTGCCGCGATTCACTAGTTACCATGCGCTTTTGCACCCGACTAGTGTTCGAGTATCGTGCTAGTGATGCGTAAAACTTTTCTTCTGAAAGTTTTTGCTAGAAGTCAATGGGTCGTGGAAATGTCTTAAAACAGCCAAAGCCGTGGACAGTTTGTAAAAAGTAGAGCTTGGTTGTGCAGTATTATGACAGTTTAGAATATTGGAACGTACACTGTCAGAAGTTTCATAACAGATAGCATATAACACTTTCAAGAATAACACCTTTTCACTTAGAAATAAAGTGTTATGACCAATTAAGTTTACACTATTTCGTGCCTAGATCTCCAACAACACTTTCAATTGGTAAAAATACTAACGGGAACGAAAGAAACATAACAGATAACATCCCAAAGTGTTATCTGTTGAAACCGCGCATCCTTCTGTTGTCGTTATGTAACTTTTGACAGTGTAGTATTTTTACCTATTGAAGGTGTTGTTGGAGATCTAGGCACGAAATAGTATAAACTTAATTGGTCGTAACACGTTATTTCTAAGTGAAAAGGTGTTATTCTTGAAAGTGTTATGCGCAATCTGTTATGAAACTTCTGACATTATAGATAGTATATAGTGTAAGGTTTGCTTTAAATATGACGTCTGTTTATCCCAACCGCCTGTAGTGAGGGGAGTCAGAGGGGAGGGGGGTAGATTTCGTCACATGCATAGGGACTAAAGTGGTAGAAAGATTGGCATGGAACTTGACCTTCAACTCACACCATAATTCAGTAAGGTTTCGTCGAGCTTGGCAATTCTTAAATGAGACTTCAGCTATTCTTTCCTTTTCAGTCATACACGCAGGACTGGTGTAATACCGGACGAATGCACACAATATCCCCGGTCGAGATCATGAGGGAAGAGTTGCCAGCTTATATCGAAGGGTCTACAGGAGCCGACCACGCCTTGTACAAGGATGCATTAGAGAAGGTCGAAGATGTTTACAGAAGAAGAGAATCACTAACACTGGAAAACGGAAATGAGGCCGTTACCGCGAATGTGGCAACTGACCTTCAGGAGCTGGAAAACCTGTTCATGATGCGAATGAGAAGAGTAAGTTGGACTGAGCCGTACTACCCGTATGGAAATAATTCAAGTTATCGTATTATGATTAGAAACAGTGTTTACGATTGGAAACAGTTGTTTACGATTGGAAACAGTTTCCAATCGTTTGCGATTGTAAACAGTTCTTAACGGTTGTATTTTTACGATTGAAACCGATTGTTTTCAATCGTAACTTTACGATTGGGAAAAATGTCCCATAATACAATGACTTGAATTATTTCCATGCCGGTATCCCTAGATCCCTTGTTGAATCATAGGCTTCTGAAATCCCTGTCTTCCGCCATTGTTTCGTGTTTTTATTGTGTATGACTTGAGCGCTTTTTAGACCGTACCGAGTTTTGCCAGCGATGCAACGAAAACTTCAAGGTCGGGCGACAAGCAGGATGGGACAAATAATGGACCAGACATCGGCGAATCCGACCATGGAAGGAGTCGAATCCGAATCCAGGGCTAGGTACGAATCCGAATCGACCATTTCATGCTGAGGATTCGAATCCGACCAAAAGGACGAATCCTAGATTCGACTCCGAATCCGGATACGGATTCGCTCATCCTTGTAATGGACTCACAAAAATATAAATATACGAGACCATCAGCTCTATCTTCTGTTTTGGACTTCTTTTGTTTTCTTGGTTTTCCTGCTTATTAACCACTGTGAGTAAAGTTTGAAATATGTTGCGTCCAGCCTCGTCGGAGACTGGGAAGGCTTGAAAGAGTCGACAAGCGCTAACAAGAAATGTTAATTTCGCGTAGAAAATAATAGTATTTTGGATTTCACGATTAGGTTGGTTGCCTCAGGAATAGGGGTCGGCACCGTTTCTGTTTCTGTTTCTGTTTTTTTTACTACCGTTTTCTTGTTCTGTTTTTTTTTTTTAAATAACAGAAAAACAGAAAACAGGTAGCCGTTTTTTCAATGCCGTTTCTGTTTTTGTTCCGTTTTTTATATGGCCGTTTTAGCCGTTTCTGTTTTTATTTTACCTGTTTTTTCCAAATTTCCGTTTTTTGTTCCGACTTATACGCGTGGCGTCCTGGCATAATCTAGCGGGTTTTATTATCCCGGCGGATTATGTCATCTACCGATATTTTCCGCTTTTCGAAGGAAAGATTTTTGAGTCAAATAGAGAGATTGCACACTACTCGACGAAACGGATATTTGTACACCATCATTAAAGGAAGCATATAACAACAAAATTAACATTAGGAGGTATAGGACTTTCGACGTACAGAATAAATTATCGGCCTTTGATAACCATTCTGAGCTAATTGCTGAAAACATTATCTTGCTATTTCTTGTTGGTATAATAATACTTTTGCTGGAAATGTTAATCTGGCTTTTTCTTTTTGGTATAATGACACTTTTGCGAAACGGAGTCTCGCATCCCCATCATCCCATTGGTCGGTTAAGACACATTTTTCGAAATCCAACCAATAGGAAGCACGAATCGTTTTGTACTGAAAGCTTGAAGCCTTCAAGCTCCCATTTCTGATGAGACTTTTCTACAAAGCTGTAATTATACAACTAAGAAAGAGTCAAAAGTTTTTTTTTTCACTTTTCGGTAAAGATGTGCACTTTCAGGGTGCTAGGAATTAATTTTTAAGCAAAACCGTAGTGGCGCAAACGATCATGGACCCTCGGGGGATCATGAAATGTAAAGTTTGTCAAAATTAATTTTTCACTTTGCTGTTAAGGTGCGCACTTCAAGGGAGCTGGCAGTTCACTCTGTACTTCAAGGGATGGTCTGATCTGGAAAGTGACAATTGTGAACCAAGTCTTATCGAGACTCTAATGTTCCAGCCAAGTTTCGTCCTTCTAGCACACCTGGAAGTACCTTAACTCGCGATCACCGGAATTCCGGACCCCTCCAACCTCCCCCACAGTGCACGAATCCGGACCGTTCTGTCTCCGGTTTACCTAGTTCTTCTGCTTGTTCTTCCCACCGAGTTTCTTCCTGATCAGTCCACCCTAAGCGTGGCACAAGATTTCCAGTTTTCCCGTCCACCCCCCACCCCACATTCATGGGATGCCACTTCTGCAAATCTCCCTGTTTCGGCCGAATTCCGGAACTACTTGCCCGGTGAAAAAGAAAGCTCAAAAACGAACTCAGCGTATCTTCTTTCTCCAATACTGAACATCTAATCAACTTCAAATAAAAATTCCACTTATAACAAATTTTCCGGCTTCAGCCGGATTCCGGTCGAACTATATGTCCGGGTAAAAAATGACTGTCATACAGGGATTCACCATCTCTTTACCCCTAAATCGAATATCTAATCAACTACAAATTAAAACTCTTTTAACAATTTTCGGTTTCGGCCGGATTCCGGGGAAACTACTTGTCTGGGTAGGAAATTGTTTTCACGTAAGTGTTCAGCATGTCTTCTTACTCCTAAATCGAACATCTAATCAATTCCAAATAAAACTTTTACTTTTAACAAACTTTCCGGTTTTGGCCGGATTCTGGGCGAACTACTTGTTCGGCGAGAAAATGGTTTTCACCATTCTGTTCAGCATGTTTTCTTACCCCTAAATCGAACATCTAATCAACTTCAAATAAAACTTTTACTTTTAACAGACTTTCCGGTTTTGGCCGGATTCCGGGATAACTACTTGCCCGACGAAAAAACGGTTTTCATCATCGTGTTAAGCATGTCTTCTTGCCCCTAAATCTAATCAAAATCAACTTCAAATAAAACTTTTACTTTAACAAAATTTCCGGTTTTGGCCGGATTCCGGGCGAACTACTTTTCCGATGACAAAATGAGTTTTACCATCGTGTTCAACATGTCTTCTTACCCCATAATCGACTATCACATTATCTGCTTAAAAATGTTTCATTTGCCCTTAATTTAAACCCCCAACCCTAAATGTAGGGCTACATAGTCCATCTACGAACTTGACCTTACTCTTGACCCAAAGAATCCTCAGACCAAGTTTTATCAAAATATCTCATTCCCTTCGAGAGTTACAGTGCGCACAGACGGACAGACGACAACTTTTTCCCGCCATTTTCGTTTTGGGATCCCAGAAAGTATTTTATTGTTGAACTTGGCTGTAATGATGCGGACTTTAAAGTTCAATGGGCACATCAAACTACCCCAATCCCACTCTGTAACAACCTAGGAACAATGCTTACTCCCTAGATCAGCAGCTTTTTCAACAGTTTCCTCTCTGTGATATTTCAAAGCATCATTTTTTGGGCCAGTACATGCTCAATTTACTAGCTTGGACAAAGATAAAAGTGGTGTTTCTTGTAATACTTAGTAGATCTTTATTTTATGCATAAATCAGCTTGTATAATTCAGATTTGAATAGGTTATTTGTTTGTTAATGATTTTTGTAGCTATATTATTTTTATAAGCTTATTGCATATTCTGGTACATTTTATAAAGCAAGCTAATCAAGCTTCACAACAATATTCCACAAAGAAAAACTTTAATAGGCACTTTAAGCCATGGAACTTCTGATGAAACACTAGAACAATCAGGTAAACTGCATCTGCGGCTTGACTTAGGTGACATCTCAAATACATACTATTCTATCAAGCATTGCTGGAAGTTTTTAAATTTCCTGCCACGATATCCCAGCTCCTAAGATTTGGATCGCCAAAATGCCAGAGAGGCAAAGACAAGGGATAACAAGAAAACGGCCGATTTTCGTAGCGGCTTCTAAAGGAAGTCAGAAGTGTTTATTTGTGAAGCATTTAATACAAAGTAAAGCATTAGAAGTGTCCATTGTGCTTTAAAGGCACTAGAAATGCATCTGTAAGCAAAACCCTTGAGGCAAAAACGATAGCAGGTTCTTAAGGATCATTGATATATACCGTTTGGTCAAAAGTAGAACCCTTGTGGCACAAATGATCATGGGTTGAGATGTATCGTTTGATAAAGTATTCATCTTCACCTTGCGGTGAAGATGAACACTTTAAGGGAGCTAGAACCTCATTTGTAAGCAAAACCCTTGAGGCAAAAATGGTAATGGGCTCATGGGGATCATGAAAATTCATATATTGCTTAAAAGTATGTTTTTTAATTTGCGGTCATGATTGGTACTTTGAGGAATGGTCGGATTTGGAAAGTGACGATTTCTAAGCCAATCTAGTCAAATTTACAACTCCACAGCAGCTTGACAATATCACAGTTATTCGCAACATCTCTACAGTGATTGATTTACCACTACTTGCTTTAACTGCTTGCTTGTTCGAACAAAGGCTTTGCCATCAGACACAAATAACACAATAGACGTACACCACACCAGTATTTCGCCGCAAGGAAACGTAGTAATTGCGTTGTAACGATAGTGAAGAGTTCTAGCGTGTCCAAACTGCGCGTAAGATCGCATAGAGGCCATCTAGCGTTTCAGAAATGTATATACCCTGGTAGTTTTGTTTGGCCAGAGAAGCCGCTGACACTTGCCATATTATTCCAAACCCCTTCGACCTTCGATTGCTCTAGCTCTCTCCGAACGAATTTAAGCAAAGAATAGGAGGATTAAACAAGCCTTACCAGAGGTGAAGTTTGATCCTTGTTATCCCGAACAAGGAGAGCACTGGCGAAGTGAGAGTTCAGCTGAGATCCGCGTCCGGCCTACGAGTGGGTAGCATGCTAGGCTGATCAGGATTTAGAGCCCGTGATACAAGTTTTTTGGAGGTCTACCAAAAATAACCGAACAAAAGCTAGGGCTGGGAGGGTGGGAGCTGAACTCTCACTTCGCCAGTGCTCTCCTTGTTCGGGATAACAAGGATCAAACTTCACCTCTGGTAAGGCTTGTTTAATCCTCCTATTATCCCTCACCAGAGCACTGGCTCGTGATAGTTCAGCTGAGATTTTAGAGCTGAACTCCAAAAAATTTGTTTCACGGTTTTTTACTAAATAAAAAGAGTTACTAAAAGCAACTTCTATTGAAAATCATCTTCAAGATAAAACAACATTACTTAGAATATCCACGCTTTCTATTGGCTTACTATAAAAAGTAGCATACATGGCAGCTGAGCGCCATCCCACATGATTCAAAATTTTGTCAACAGTAATTCCTAATCTAGATAATTTCTGCGTCGATGCAGAACGAACACTGTGGGCTTTAAACTCATTAACATCCACACCAGAGAACTTAAGTACCATCATTATCCATCTAGATAATGTTGTTGTTGCTACTGGATTGTATGGTTTGACATAACTAATTAAAAGCTTATCTGAACGATTTTCATACTTCGTTCTTTCTATATACAACTTCAAATTGTACAAGGGGCACAACTCGACATTATCACTGAACTTCCGGAATTTTACGCAGGTTTTATGTCGGTTTCTTTTGGATGTTTTGGTTGCCTCATCTATGGCAATAATACACTCATTCTCACAAATTTCGATATTACTAATTTTAAAAATACTCAGCGTCTGGACTCGTTCACTTGTAACTAAGGCTAATAACATAGTCACTTTCAAAGTTAACCGTTTGATGTCCAAACTTAGACTTTCCCAGTTTTTCAACGTACGCAATACCATATCCACATCCCAAGTTTTCTGGTATCTGGGCAACGCTGGCTTCAAATTGAACACTCCGCGTAACAATTTGGAAACCAATTTCGAAGATACTGAATCTTCATTTAGAACTATTGCACTTATTGCCGATCGTGCAGTGTTTACAGAGCTGTAACCCAAATTCCTTTTTACAAGAGTGTTCAAAAAATTTATGATTTGACCTGTAGTTGGCCGCAAAGGATCGATTTCTTGTTGATTACAATATTTCTCCCAATTCTTAAGGTGGGTTGCATATTGTTTTCGTGTCCCCTTTTTCCAAGCTCCAAGAAGTACTTCAGTTGCTGCACCATCGAGTCCTCTTTCTTGCAGGGATCGCCTGACACAAGACAAGCCATCAGTTTGAGGCTCGATCCAAGGCGATGAGTCTTTCCTGGAGCTTGGGGCAGTAGTAGCGATTTTTCGGTGCTTGGTAGGTCCACCGGAGGAGCCGCCAGAATCTTCAGAAGAAGGGCATACCAAGGTTGTGTTGACCAATTTGGTACAATCACCAACCCCGTCGCCGCATCGTTGACCACCTTGCGCAACAATTTCATGATCATGCTAAAAGGGGGAAAAGCATAAAAATATCATCCTTTCCAGTTCAGTTGAAAGGCATCAACATGTAAAGCACCCGGATCGGGTTTCCAAGACACATATGGTTTCAACTGAAAATTAATTCTCGATGCAAATAAATCGATTTCAAACTTTCCGAACAATTTGCTTAATATATTAAATACCACTGGGCTCAATTTCCATTCCATGTCTGTATTAAACTTCCTTGAACTTCTATCCGCTCGGATATTTTCTGCTCCTGGAATGAATTCCGCAGAAATCCAGGCATCGTTATCCAATACGAAACGCCAGATTTCTTTTGCAATATTATTGCAAACGGAAGACTTGCTGCCGCCCATCTCATTAATATATGATAAGGCGGTAGTGTTATCTACTCGTATTCTCACATGTTTACCTTCAATAAGACTTCTAAAACTTTTCAAGCCTAGCAATACTGCTTTCGATTCCAGTGCATTTATATGACACTCGGCTTCTTCTGGGGTCCACTCTCCCCCAGTGCTTGAGTTAATTGATCGTACATGAAAACCCCATCCCTTCAAACTTGCGTCACTTTCTAAGATGACACCAATCTCTCTGTCGGTGATGGGTTTTTGGCTGTTCCTTTTCAAGTTTAACCACCACAATAAATCGGCCCGACCCTCGTCTGACAAACACATATTTGCTTCATAATTGCCTTTGTGCCGCTTTAACGCTCGTTTCTTATCATTGTCAAGGTCCCGATAATAAAGCGGGCCTAACAACACGGCGGGGAAACTTGAAACTAATAGTCCAATGACAGAAGAAACCTCCCTGACAGTAGGGTTATTTGCTTTTAAAATAGCCTCTACTGCGGCACATGTTGTTTCAATTTTTCGCTCTGGCAGGGAGACCGTCATTTCTACCGAATCTAAGACGAATCCTAGGAATTCAATTTTTTGCGATGGATACAACATGGACTTCGTAGGATTAATAACGAATCCAGAATTTCTTAAACATGTAATCGTCTCGATAACGTTAGACTCACACAAAGTGATGTTTTCACCAACCAAAAGAGAATCGTCCAAATAATAGACAGATAGGTGTCCCATATTTCTCAGGTTCCCGAATATTGGTTTCATAATTTTTGTAAATAATCGAGGACCACATGCTAGACCGTTCGGTAACACCGAAAAGACGTAATAATGTCCATCAAATTCGAAAGCGACCCATTTATGGTCTAGTTCATTCATGAAAACTGAATAATATGCATCAACTAAATCGACTGAAGACATAAAACAATTAGGTGTCATTAACATGATAGCGGTCTTCAGTGATTCCATCTTAAAATGGTGGTACTCAACATTTTCATTTAACTGACTGAGATTAATTATAAATCTCCATTTTTCTTTATCACGCTTTGGCAAGACAAAAATTGGTGAAATAACCAAATCCTGGGAAAACGGAACTTCCATGATAATTTGCTTTCTAAGCATCTCGTGGATTTCCTTCGAGATAATCTTCTTCGTATCATTCGGAAAGCTGTATGTAACAGTATTCCGTTGTTTCAGATGTGCAGGGTCTTGAAGGAATTCAATACGGAAACCAGTTTTAACGATTTCGAGTATTGAACTGTCGGTTGTTAATGTTTCCCAGTACGAAGAGAATTTTCGGATTTGTCCAGCTTGGAAATTTTCTACTTGAAGTGTACTCTCCACAAGAACATTTTCTACAAACTGAGTGAATGACTCACTTACCTCTAGTCCTTGCGAGCGTCCTTGGAAGGGCTTTTCTCTTTCTGGAACGACCTGTTTCTGAACCGGTTGTTCTGGGGTCGTTTGGAGTTGTAATACGTCCGGTCGCTTCTGCTGGTCCCGGGCGTTTCGGCTCTGTCTTTCTTCGGCCACTGGGAGTTCTTGGCAGCGTAAGTGCTGCCAACTTTCCCGTTATTTGGCTTATATAAAGCCAGTTGGCGCAAGTCATTTAACTTTCTTGCTTTCTCACCTGCCTCAGAAAGGTCGTCTCCGAACAAATATTTCGTGATCTTGTTCTCAGGTGCGCAAAGACCCACTGACACTTTTGGGTTCAAGTAAGGTTTCAATGCGTAACGGCGGGCCATGTCTAATTCATGGTTGGCTGTACCTAACAAGCCAATAGCCTCCATTAGCCCATCGATCATTTCCTTTTTTAAAGGAGAGTCTACCATACCAAGTGCTTTTTCGGTAATGCTCGTTAAGATCCCAACAGCCCCGACGACCTTTTTCTGTGGTTGAGCCGCCCGTATATCTGCCGTCTGGACTTTCTTTTCAAATGTTCTCCACAGTTCAGGGTTAATCGTTGCCACAACCACCTTGTCTAAATTCGACGCAATTTCATTCTTTGTAAGAACAGATTTGGTAATCTCGGCCGTCGGTGGGTCACTGAACAGAGCGTTAACCGACCTAGCAAGTATGGGACTTACTTTTTTCTTTTTCTGTTTGTCCTGCAGTCTGTTTACCGCATCTAGTAGGAAGTCAGAGCCCTCTTCGATCTCCTCCTCTACTTCTTCTTCATCGTCAAGTCGCGGTTTTTTCTTTTGCGATTCGTTTCCTAGAATGTCTTGTCCTTGTTCCTCTTCGTCGATCTCTTCCAGCTCCTGATCGTAATCCATAGATAGGGATTCTTCCTCCATTCTAAAAACACGCTACACCACCCGAAGGTTGAACACAACTGATCAGCCTAGCATGCTACCCACTCGTAGGCCGGACGCGGATCTCAGCTGAACTATCACGAGCCAGTGCTCTGGTGAGGGATAATGACTCATCCACAAGCATAGCTATACTAGTGTGAAGAAAGAATGACTCATCCACGCGCAGAGCTAGACTAGTGTGAAGAAAGGGGTAGGGGTTTGACAAAAATTAGAAAAAGAGTTTCAAGAGATTTGGGGTGTCCCCCGCCAGCCCCCCCCCCCAGTTATCGGATCCGATCCAAATTTGACAATGAACATCCAAGACACTTGTTCTTGATACCTGTCAAGTTTAATGCGCGCCCGATTATCTGTTCCAGAGTTATGAGTTACTAATTTCCGGATTCCCCATCTTGCCACTCCCCCATTGATGGTCGGATCGGGGAAGTGATTATTTCCCAGTTAATCCGGTTGGGTCCCTGATATGCGTGCCAAGTTTTATCGTCCTATGTCATGTGGAAGTGCCCAAACTAGCAAAATGCGGACAGACCAACAGACAGACAGACATTACGATCGCTATATGGCACTTGAGTAAGCTCAAGTGCCATAAAAACAGATTAAGGCCAATGGTAATAATCTGAAAAGACAAAGTTCGTATTTGACAGTGCAAAACGGATACGCCAGCTCCATTATCCATTTTACCCTATAGCCTACGTCGTATCTCCTTCCTTCCGCCCAACTTCCGGTTTCGGCCGCATTCCGGACGAACTACTTTTCTGGCAAAAAACTAAAGCTCAAAAACGAATTCAGCATGTCTTCTTGCCCCTACATCGAACCTCTAATTAACTTTAGATTAAACTTTTACTTTTAACAAGTTTTCCGGTTTCAGCCGGATTCCAAGCGATCTATACGTAAATGGTTGTCATATACGGATTCAGCATGTCTTCCTACCCTCAAGTGGAACATCTTATCAAATTTAAATAAGACTTTTACTTTAAACAAATTTCTGGTCTTGGCTGGGTTCCGGCCGAAATAATTGTCTGGCGAGAAAATAATTTTCATATTTCGGAATCAGCACGCCTCCTTGCCCCTAAGTTGAACCTCTAATCAACTTCAGATTAAACTTTTACTTTTCACAAATTTTCTGGTTTTCGCCGGATTTCGGGTGAACTATTTGTCCGGCGAGAAAGTAAATTCCGTATTCAGATTCAGCACCACTAATTCGACTATTTCATTAGCTTCCAAAAAATACTTTTTGTTTCCCTTAATTTCAAACACCTCCCTCACCCTAAATATAGGGCTACATAGCCAATCTTCGAACTTGACCTGTACTTTGACCTAAAGAGTCCTCATGCAAAGTTTGATTAAACATCTCAACCCCTTCGAGAGTTATCGTGCTAACAGACGGACAACTTTTGCGATGTCATAGGTATCCCTCCACTTACGTTTTGGGATCCCAAATAATAATTCCTCGTGACACTTCTACTTTTGTACCGTTTGTGAAACCGCCAGATGACCCCAAACGATTCTCATCATTTTACCGTTCTTCTGAGATCTCTTTTCTTTAGGTTTCAGACCGTTCCTGCCGATCGAACTGGCGTTCCCGCAGATGAGGATTTCGTGCAGTTTGATATTGGGTATTTGAAGCGTTTTAGATTTGGACTTTTTGAAGTATCTAGTACGGATTTCATCTAAGTTGGTGGACCGTAGGGTAGTAACTTCGCATGGGATATTGGAATCGCAGCCGCTATGCAGGCTTGATTTAGTTGAAAGTCCAGTGTTGTCGCTATCAGTATTCAGACGTGTTAACATTGATTATTTTTTTTATCGAATAAAGACGATCATTGAAATTGATCTTAAAGAGATCTGAGTGTTTCTAAGTGATACCTTCCAAGTTCAATATACAGACTATACTGGAAGAAGCTTCAAGACAGATAACAGTAAGATGCGCAGTTTCAACTGATAACACTTGGGTTGTTATTACCTTAACTCGGATTGTCCAGGGACAAAGGTGCAGTCCTCCTGTGATTGTCGCTGGATTGAGTGATGTTAGCCACACATGATGTCGGGACTGGCTTTTGGTTAGTGTCTGGTAGAGGATTCCGGGGCATCCCACTCGTATTTCCAGGGTTTGGCTTCCGACACCTTGTTAAGCTTGGATCTGAATGAGCCCACTGACTGTGTCCTCTGACAAGGTGTTCCAGTTTTGCACTACTCTAGTTGAGAAGAAGTGGCTTCGGGTTCTGGTGTGAGCAAATGGCTTTGGAATCTTCTTACTGTGACCTCGAGGAGTTTTTTCAGCTTGATTTGTAGAGGTGAGTCAAGACTTAATTTTGTACGAGTTTGTACGCTTGTATAACATCACCTCTACGTCTTCTACGCCAAGCTTGGTAGTTTCAGTTGCTGCAAGCCTTCTCTGTATGGGATATCCTTCATGCCTGAGACCAGTTTTGTGGCTCTCCTCTGGACTTTCTCTAGCACTTCACAGTCTTTCTTGAAATATGGGCTGGCAACTATTCCGACTTCTAGCTTCGGTCTCACAAGGCCGTTGTATAGCTTAGTGATTATATTGATTTGCTTCGGGTCGAGAACATCTGCTTGATGATACCAAGGGTTTGGTTTGCCGCTGCTGCTACAGTTTTGGTGTGACTGCTGAATTTAAAGCCTTGGTCTACAATGACCCCTAAGTTTTGACAGTGTGATGGTATTGCGCTATGTAGAAAAGAGACAACGAACAAGGTCTCGGATGATACTTCTGGACTGGAACACGTTTGCGTACTTCAGCTCGCCGCAGTTGCTATGAGACAGATATTCTTATCATTGTCGCTTCTTGCGGGTATAAATCATGATGAAATGCAACCTTATTATCATCTCCCGTCTGTCTTTTCTGGTGACGCAGTGGCTCTTGTTATTCTGAATGTGATCTTTTATTGCGTCTCGTGATATTCTGTTTGAGAGAATCGTAAAAGATTAACGTAACTTGAGGACTCACAACATGCATGTGATGTCTACGTGTGTGACAACTTTTGTCAAGGGGAGAGATGGGAAATGCAGTGTGGCGAAAAACAGTGATCTTTATTCTTTGAAGTACGGTACAATACTACGGCTATTCAGCCGATGAATGGTTTATAAGCCTCGCCTGAACCAAGTTATCAATGATTTTGATTGCGCGGGTGCTCGTGATTGGTTCAGGTGAGGCTACACATGATAACTATTGTATGCAAACGGGATTAACCAAAATGAAGAAAGATGATTAACAAAAAGATATAATAATAATATCACACTTCTTCCCCTTTAAAACAAACACTTTAATTTTCTCCTTATTTTCCATTTCTTTGCGTTTCTTTTACATGACTGTCGGGCAGGTCCCATGAAGACGATTACGCTGACTGTACATTTTTTACACTTCTCATGCTGGCCCACGGAACTCCTTGAGTCCTAGGGAACGATTGGGTTGAAGCCGTGGCTTTGCCAGATCTGGTGGCTCAGGTTCACTGCATTTTGGATGCTGTCAAATCCTCCGTCTTAATCCTCTCCGCCCTTTACGAAGTAATTTTCCAGTCGTAAATTAGAGACAGTCGTAAGTTTTGACCTTGCCAGATAAAGGCAGACAAAGCAGTTGGCTAATCGTGAACTTCTCCTTCAAATGACCTGTACCCTATGGTCGTGTTGTTACATAGAGTATGTTTAAGGCTTGTCAGATTCACAGTTTTGTGTTCTCAGTTTGTCAGAATTACAGTCATATGGAACTTGTCAGAATGGCATCAACCGCAATTTTTCCCTAAAAATGACCCAGCTTGCGAGATGAGGCAGTTAGGTGAATTTCGACACCAAATGACCTATTTAGTCTATAGCCTATGTCTATGACCTATTACTATAGAGATTTTTCTCTAAGTCATTACGTTACGGAATATCGTGTGTTTTAAGCTTGTTAGAATGACAGTCGTATTTTTCGAACTTATCAGAGTGACATAAATGCCATCAGCAAATCGCGATCTACTCTGTGGCGCTGAAAACAGGCTGATTTTCGAAAGTAATATTTCTTGAGCCTGATGGTGCTGTGTTTTGAGCAAGTCGTACGTTTTGAAGTCCTCACCCCTCCATGCCCAAGCCCTTCGAACCGCCCCTGCTCAGACATTCGATTTCGTTCTGGCCTACTTTAGGACGTCGACAAACCAAAATCACATCGGTGATCTTATCGCAACTATCCTCCCACCCGTTTGATCGCAAATAATACTCGGACTTGTTCTTCCTCTTCAACAAAATTCTCCGCGATCATTAACCCGTAACCCTCCAACAAGTTAAAGATTACGCAATTCCTTTGACTACCATAATCAAATCCAACCAGATATCGCTCTGATTTTCTCTATTTACACCATGTGAAAAATTTTGTGCCCGTGAGAATTCGTTAAAATCCCGGAGACGAAATACTAGCTGCAATAGGTAGGCTAAAGTACGCCCGTATCCAGGAATTTATTTCGGGGGGGGGGGGGGGGTATTTGCCTGCTGGTCCGACAAAAAAGTATAAAAAATACATGGATCAGAGGGAAAACCCTATAAAAATGATTATTTTTGTATGTTTCGGGGGGGGGGGGGGTCAACCTCCTACCCCCCCCCCCCCCTGGACACGGCATTGGGCTACAGTATGAATGAATGAATGAATGCATTTATTACCCATCAATTAAAAAACAGATGGAGCACAACAAAAGACAAAGCAAAAAAGAAGAAATGGAAAACACTAATTCCTCTGACAACAACAAAAAGGAACGAACACAACAACCAACAGCATATACCAACTACTGTTGCAGAATCATGGCCCAGGGGTGGGACTCAACTGACAGATTATAACGAGTGATCTGCGCTACGATTGCTTCTTCCGGATTCGTAACGCCGTACCGACGCGAAACATATCTGTTACTTGTCCATGGTGGTAAACGCAACAGAAACTTTGCATATTTGTAGTAGACTGAGCGCAATTTCAGTCTATCTGTAGCCGTAAAAATACGCCAAAATGGGCTAAGGTACAAATAATGGGGCAAAACCATAGCATTGTACAAACGGTCCAACAGACGACGGTCAAATTTCCGCTTATTTGCCACTATCCGGCTATAAGTAAACGAAGCCCTCTTCTGGAAGTGAGAAAGTAGTAACCGCCGCGTCTCAAGTATTGACCGTCCAATAGGAAGGCCCAGATATACGATACTATCCGCAATCTCAACAATAGAAGCACCAAGTGTGATGCTTCGACCAGTATCGGCTTTCGACTTAAACAGTAGTACTTCAGATTTTTCAGCGTTAAACTGAAGTCCAATGTGAGCATATTCTTGTTGTAATTGGAAAAAATTATCTTCTAGCCCTCGCAACAAACGGCTCAGGTTAAGCACATCGTCCGCATAACCAATCAAAGACAAATCAAGACCACGCATAATGCAAGTCATAAGTGACTTGGATTGCGGCTTTACAATACTATTATTAACTAGACCTACGTTGCCGGGGCAACGTGAAGTGTTGCGGCAACCTTTGTCCGGCTTCGCCGACTAAAGTGTTGCGAGAGCAACACTTTGGTTTTGTTTCTTCGCTGTCGGTTAAATGCTGAAATTGTGAACTTATCGAAGCTTTTAAAACGGTATGTTCTAAAAAGAATAATCACATGATCAAAAGCTGTTCTTTAGCGTTGTAAAACCAACAACAAAACAATATCGGAAGAAGGGATTAAATTGACTTGGCGTTCAGTTGAACTTTATCCTTTTCAATCGTAGATATCGTGACGGATGAAAACTTGGAACAAAATCTTATATAATCTAGTTGGTATTATAAAGCTATCCGTAACGTTTCAAGATTAAAATACCATAGATGACACTATTAATTATTACAAAACTACCTTATTGTTTTAGATTACCGTATCGTTTGTACCCGTTGTGTAAACAGTTAATCCTCGGTTATAGCGATAGACCATCGATACAAACTTTCTTACCGTCATATTTACAGATATCGAATACAATTTGCACCAATTTTCATAAATTTCTAGCCCCTCGTGAACCGATTCTTACTTACAAGTCCCTCTCCCGTGATTGACATCAAATTCATCGGAACAAATAATGGATACACCAGCTATTAAAAGTTGCAAACCCCTCATCGCTGAAGATGATTATAGCATAAAAGCCGTTTTGGCTTTTTGGGAACAAAATTGTTCTTACCATCTAATACACCTGATACAAATAACAGGTATACCAACTAGCAAAAGCTGCAAACTCCTCATTGCCGAAGATGATTATGAGCTAACAGTCGACTGTTGCTTACAGTCGACTGTTGCTTACAAGTCCCTTACATGTCTCACAACTGGTATCGCCTATTTTTGGTTTCAGTGTGTACCTTAGGCACTCCTGAAGTTGTCAACCCCTTGAAACTTTCAAACTGGTTTATCTCATGAAGGATTTTTGTTCAAAAAATGGATGACATATACTTTGATCAGCTCATCAAGGGCATCGATTGCCCTAACCACAACAAAAGAATATCGGAAAAAGGGACTAAATTGACTTTGCAGTCAGTTGAACTTTATCCTTTTCAATCGTAGACATCGTGACGGATGAAAACTTGGAACAATATCCTATATAATCTAGTTGGTATTATAAAGCTATCCGTAACTTTTCAGGATTAAAATACCATAGATGACACTATTAATTATTACGAAACTACCTTGTTTTACATTATCGTTTGTACCCGTTGCGAAAACAGTAAATCTTAGGATACAGCGAGAGACCATCGATACAAACTTTCTTACCGTCAGTTTTATATAAATCGAATACAATGTGCAACAATTTGCACAAATTTCTAGCCCCTCGTGCACCGATTCTACTGACAAGTCCCTTTCCCGTGATAGACATCAAGTTCACCGGATAAAAATAATGGGTACACCGGCTAGCAAAAGTTGCAAACCCCTCATCGCTGAAGATTTTTGTAGCATAACAGCCTATTCTTACTGACAAGTCCCTTGCATGTCTTACAATTGGGAACCTAATTGTTCTTACCATCAAATGACAGGTACGCCAACTAGCGAAAGCTGCAAACCCCTCATTGCCGAAGATGATTATGAGCTAACACTCGACTGCCGCGTACAAGTCCCCTACATGTCTCACAACTGGTATCACCTATTTTTGGTTTCACTGTGTATCTTACTACTGAAGTTGTCAACCCCTTGAAACTTTCAAACTGGTGTATCTCATGAAGGAATTTGTGTACCAAAAAATGGATGACATATACTTTGATCACCTCATCAGCGTCTATCGATTGCCGTCGAAAAAAAAAATTCTACCTGTCTTAGTTCAAAAGTTGACTTTTTTGCCGTAGGCCAACTTTCTAACGTCACCACTTAGAAAGGAGCAAAGGATAAGCTCTAGTTTCTTTAGCAATGAGAGAACTTCTAAAGTTTAAGAGGTACATCTGATACCATTTCTCTACCGCAAACCCAAGTGCAAAAAAACGAATGATAAACTCAGCTGAAATCGCGTAGACAAATGGAACCAAATTGTTCTTACCATCGAATACACCGGAAACAAATAACAGGTACACCAACTAGCAAAATCTGCAAGGCCCTCATTACCGAAGATGATTATGAGCTAACAGTCGACTGTTGCTTAAAAGTCCCCTACATGGCTCATAACTGCTATCGCCTATTTTTGGTTTCAATGTACCTTACTACTGAAGTTGTCAACCCCTTTGAAATTTTCAAACTGGTGTATCTCATGAAGGAATTTTTGTACCAAAAAATGGATGACATATACTTTGATCAGCTCATCAGTGGCTATCGATTGCCGTCGAAAAAAAAATTCTACCTGTCTTAGTTCAAAAGTTGACTTTTTTGCCGTAGGCCAACTTTCTAACGTCACGACTTAGAAACGAGCAAAGGATAAGCTCTAGTTTCTTTAGCAATGAGAGAACTTTTAAAGTTTAAGGGGCACATCTGATACCGTTACTCTACCGCAAACCCAAGTGCAAAAAAAAAAAAATTATAAACTCAGCTGGAATCGTCGCAGACATGGACAGAAACAATAGATGGCAGCACTTTCGGACCCGTGGGAAAAAGCCACTTTTTGTCTCTGTAGATTTTTCTATTTATCACTCAAAGAAGATATGTTGGCTGTGGGGCCGGGTAACTGCCGCATATATTTAACACTTATAGATTTTAGTCCATCTTCAATTTGAAACTGGTGCCTGCCTGCTAGCGTGCTAGAACGGAGCTTTCCACTCGAAAGCAGAAACATGGTTTGATGAAACGAAAGGTTCGCTACACAACTTGAGATGGTCCTCTCCGACATAGGCTATACAACTCCACTTCACTTCGCAGACCGTAGGCTCTGGCTCGAGGACAAGCAAAAACCATCCTTATTGGCCCCAGGCAAGAGTTCTACGGAGCTTTCCAAAATGTAATGTCATATTCATCAATCCGGCCTAAGGTCCACACTTTCCGTAAAAACCGCACAGGTTAGACCCTTCCCAGTTGCCAGGAATAAAATGAAATCGGAGTCATAGGAAAAAAAACAAAAAAACGAGGACAAAACCAAAGTGTTGCTCTCGCAACACAAATACCGTCGGTGACGAAATGGCACCTTGCCTTACCCCCTTTTTCACCGGGAGAAGGGGATTACCACCGGGAGAAACGGCAAAATTATGCAGCGGGCTATCACACTCATTAACTGGTAAAGGTAGCCTAAGTTCCGCTTTAAGATTTTCGTACATGTCAGCCAGCGGGGCTAGGATGCAAGGGTCAGCACCGGCCAAACCCATATCCAGTATAATCTCCTCATGGAGAAGCGAATCAAACGCGCGCCTTACATCATGAGCGGCTAACGCGATACTTTCTCCACGTTCTTCTGCATCCACTAAAGCTGATACTAAAGCAGAAAGCGCATGACCACACCCAAGGCGAGGCTGAAAACCAAACTGATGGGCCTGAACTGTACACTTATTCCGCAGCTCATCAATTTTCAAATTCTCAAAAATTTTACAAAAAACAGTTGCAACCGTTATTGGGCGAAAAGAAGAAGAAGAACACTAATAATAATAATAATAATTTATTTCTTACCCACTTACAAAGGGAAAAAGTGGAGTACAAGGAGAAAAAACAAAGAACTACAAATAACACAAAATACAAGAAAAAGAAATAACAATTTAGCAAAAGAGGCGGATAAGACGATTGTTAGGACCAAGACGGATTGGCGCTTCATCAGTTAATTTTGAACTTAGTTTTTCCACTGAAAGAATAATATCCGTTGCCTGATATTGACTAATTAACCTTCGGTTCCGAAATGAACGTGGTAAATAAAGTAAGAACTTACAATACCGATAGTAATCCGTCTTGACCCTCTTTACGTCACCTTTATTCAGAAGCATATAAAACCCAGCACAAAATAACACAGAATGGTCGCAGAAACTCGAGTACAGCTTTGTAAGTGCTTGTCGCCGGAAATGTCCACGATTTCCAACAATTTTAGAATACCCCAGTTTAAGCTTAATCTGAATATCCCGAATTGTCTGAAAACGAAAAGAACTTAGAGAATTGCAAACAGAAATCCCAAGCCATCGAAAAGAAGTGACTTGTGGTACAGAAAAAGAAATGCAATCCAAAGGATGAGACGAACTGACCCCATTAAATATAAGAAATTCACATTTATCTACGTTTAGCAATAATCCAATTCTTGCAAATGCAGCGGCGACGGAGCGGACAGAACGCGCTAAACCGGCCTCAGTTCGGCTAATAAGAAGCAAATCGTCAGCATAAGCTAAGTATGATACGTCTGGGAATCCTGTAAAACAAGAACTACGTATACCAGACAAAACATTTTCAATAGAAGCATTAAAGATATGAGGGGAGAGAACTCCCCCCTGTCTAACTCCACACTTAACTGGTATATGTCCAAAAAAATCACCAGTTCCTGACTTTAATCTTAAATAAGAATTTGAATACCAAAACTTCAGAACCAGAAAACAGAGAACTCAGAACTCAGATGGGGGTTTATTTTTCTTAGGGATAGGAGTCAGACATCCAATTGAAAAAGAATCAGGCACTATACCCAAATTAAATATCATTTGGTAAAGGAGGACCAAATGTTCAATAAACAATACCCCACACAACGACAGATGCTGTGCAGAAATCCCATCATATCCTTTAGACCTTTTTTTCTTCAGTTTCCCAATTGCAGAAATAATCAGACTCTTTGTACTAACCAGTATCGGACTAGATGCATGTTCAAAGAAATCTTGGAGTTTCGCTTTATAACTATCTTGAAGATGTGGGTCCGGAGCAGAGAATTCTTTTTTATAGTGCTCAATCCATGAAGAAAGCGGTATAAGAGACGGTGTTTGACTTGGCGCATCTTTCACAAGACTGGACCACAGCTTGTTAGGCCGCGATCGAACCTCTTCCGAACAAGACGAAATAATCGAACTCCGATGCAGAGAGAGCTGCTTTGCAAACTGACGTTTAGAATAAATGTACAGTTTTCTCAGCCACCCATCGCGCGGTCTATCCGCTTCAATCCAAACTGAAAGCCAAAACTTAGCAGAATAACAAGCATTGCGCAAACTACTATTAGCTGACCAACCGGGCTCTTCAGTTCCAGATTTTACTCGCCTAATGGGTACTGACGATTTTTCTGCAAGAGATAGGGCATGAGTAAGTTCACTACAATAAACATTCAGCCGAATTCGAGAATCCCGCATATTCTTTCTTGAACTCGGCATTAATAAATCAAACGGTACGCGAATTTTCGCCAGAATATCGTTACACGCATTCTGAAAAAGATCTGACGACGCCCTGTCCCAATCACTAATATAAAAAACAGATCGCTTTTTAGCAGACGGGTTTGAAGACGGACCGACATCGCTAAACCGAGCACCAAAAAACAAAGGAAAATGATCTGACGTAAAATTAGAATCACTAACAACAACTTCCGCAATGGTTACCGATTTCGTATGACTAACATGATCCAAGTTAGATGTGCTACCCGAACTGTGAACGTAAGTAAAGCTCTTATTCTTCGGCGCAACCACATAGTCATCATCAAGCAGACCGAAAATGATATTTGGACGATCAGAATCACCAAGAGAATTAGGCGGGTCGGTTAGGTCACAATTGAAGTCACCAGTTACGATACAGCACAAACCCTGCTCTTTTACCTTTACCAAACATTTAGATAAGCGTGCGGCACTAATGGCGAAAAGTCTCTCAGATCGGTCATCACGATAATTCGTGGGCAAGTATACGTTGACAACAACAACATTCTGGATTCTAATCGCTAAAAAATCACTTGATGAATCAAAAACAGATGAAGGTAAACATGACTTCACATAAGTCGCTAGACCACCACAAGGCCGGCCATGAGACTGAGAGCGGCGCGCAGCAACCGAGAACACTTTGTGACTAGTTGATAGTTCCAAAAGGCTCAGGCTCAAAGTAGTTGCAAAGTGTTCCTGAATACACACTATGTCACATTTAGATAAGAAGTCCTTCAAAAACACAGATCGATTACACAAATTTCCATTTAGATTCCACGAGGCAATCGCATAAGAAACGTGGGATCCTCGGTTCATTGTGTTGCGAGAGCAACACTTTGGTTTTGTCCTCGTTTTTTTCCTATGACTCCGATTTCATTTTATTCCTGGTAACTGGGAAGGGTCTAACCTGTGCGGTTTTTACGGAAAGTGTGGACCTTAGGCCGGATTGATGAAAATGACATTACATTTTGGAAAGCTCCGTAGAACTCTTGCCTGGGGCCAATAAGGATGGTTTTTGCTTGTCCTCGAGCCAGAGCCTACGGTTTGCGAAGTGAAGTGGAGTTGTATAGCCTATGTCGGAGAGGACCATCTCAAGTTGTGTAGCGAACCTTTCGTTTCATCAAACCATGTTTCTGCTTTCGAGTGGAAAGCTCCGTTCTAGCACGCTAGCAGGCAGGCACCAGTTTCAAATTGAAGATGGACTAAAATCTATAAGTGTTAAATATATGCGGCAGTTACCCGGCCCCACAGCCAACATATCTTCTTTGAGTGATAAATAGAAAAATCTACAGAGACAAAAAAGTGGCTTTTTCCCACGGGTCCGAAAGTGCTGCCATCTATTGTTTCTGTCCATGTCTGCGACGATTCCAGCTGAGTTTATAATTTTTTTTTTTTTGCACTTGGGTTTGCGGTAGAGTAACGGTATCAGATGTGCCCCTTAAACTTTAAAAGTTCTCTTATTGCTAAAGAAACTAGAGCTTATCGTTTGCTCCTTTCTAAGTCGTGACGTTAGAAAGTTGGCCTACGGCAAAAAAGTCAACTTTTGAACTAAGACAGGTAGAATTTTTTTTTCGACGGCAATCGGTAGCCATTGATGGGCTGATCAAAGTATACGTCATCCATTTTTTTGTACAAAAATTCCTTAATGAGATACACCAGTTTGAAAATTTCAAAGGGGTTGACAACTTCAGTAGTAAGGTACACTGAAAACAAAAATAGGCGATACCTGTTATGAGACATGTAGGGGACTTTTAAGCAACAGTCGACTGTTGGCTCATAATCATCTTTGGTAATGAGGGGTTTGCCGCTTTTGCTAGTTGGTGTACCTGTTATTTGTTTCCAGTGTATTCGATGGTAAGAACAATTTGGTTCCCAGTGGTAAGATATGCAAGGGACTTGTAAGTAATAATCGGCTGTTATGCTACAATCATCTTCTGCGATGATGGGTTTGCAACTTTTGCTAGCTGGTGTACCCATTATTTGTTTTCGGTTAACTTAATGTTTTCAGTTAACTTATCTTAATGTATATCACGGGAGAGTTCGGTTCACACGGGGGGCTAGGAATTTTTGCAAATGGGTGCACATTGTATTCGATTTCTTTAAAGCTGACGGTAAGAAAGTTTGTGTCGATGGTCTATCAAAGTAACCTAGGATTAACTGTTTACACAACGGATAAAACGAAAATGTAAAGCATTGAGGTAGTTTCATAATAATTAATAGTGTCATCTATGGTATTTTAATCCTGAAAAGTTACGGATAGCTTTATAATACCAACTAGATTATATAAGATATTATCCCAAGTTTTCATCCGTCACGATGTCTACGATTGAAAAGGATAAAGTTCAACTGACTGCAAAGTTAATTTAGTCCCTTCTTACTATATTATTTTGTTATTGTTTTTACAGCGCTGAGGAATACCTTTTTGATCATGTGATTAATTTTTATAGAATATCCCGTTTAAAAAGCTTCGATAAGTTGACAACTTCAGCATTAACCGACAGCGAAGAAACAAAACCAGTTTGAAAGTTTAAAGGGGTTGACAACTTCAGTAGTAACGTACACACTGAAACCAAAAATAGGCGATATCAGTTGTGAGACATGCAGGGGACATGTATGCAACAGTCAACTGTTGGCTCATAATCATCTTCGGCAATGAGGGGTCAGCAGCTTTTGCTAGTTGGTGTACCTGTTATTTGTTTCTGGTGTATTCGATGATAAGAACAATTTGGTTCCCAATTGTAAGACATGCAAGGGGCTTGTAAGTAATAAGCGGCTGTTATGCTACAATCATCTTCAGGGATGAGGGGTTTACAACTTCTGCTCGCTAGTGTACCCATTATTTTTATCCGGTGAACTTGATGTCTATCACGGGAGAGAGACTTGTAAGTAAGAATCGGTTCGCGAGGGGCTAGAACTTTTGTAAATTGGTGCGCATTGTATTCGATTTCTGTAACCTGACGGTAGAAAGTTTGTATCGATGGTCTATCGCTGTAACCTAGGATTAACTGTTTACGCAACTATCCATTTGTGTACGCGATTTCTACTGAGTTTATCATTCGGTGTTTTGCACTTGGGTTTGCGGTAGAGAAATGGTATCAGACGAACCTCTTAAACTTTAGAAGTTCTCTCATTGCTAAAGAAACTAGAGCTTATCGTTTGCTCCTTTCTAAGTGGTGACGTTAGAAAGTTGGCCTACGGCAAAAAAGTCAACTTTTGAACTAAGACAGGTAGAATTTTTTTTCGACGGGAATTGATAGCCGCTGATGAGCTGATCAAAGTAGATGTCATCCATTTTTGGGCGCAAAAATTCCATCATGAAATACACCAGTTTGAAAGTTTCAAGGGGTTGACAACTTCAGTAGTAAGGTACAAACTGAAACCGAAAATAGGCGATACCAGTTGTGAGACATGTAGGGGACTTGTACACGACAGTCGACTGTTACCTCATAATCATCTTCGGCAATGAGGGGTTTGCAGCTTTCGCTAGTTGGCGTGCCTGTCATTGATGGCAAGAACAGCTTGGTTCCCAATTGTAAGACATGCAAGGGACTTGTTAGTAATAATCGGCTGTTATGCTACAAAAATCTTCAGCGGTGAGGGGTTTGCAACTTTTGCTAGCCGGTGTACCCATTATTTTTATCCGGTGAACTTGATGTCTATCACGGAAAAGGGACTTGTCAGTAGAATCGGTGCACGAGGGGCTAGAAATGTGTGCAAATTGTTGCACATTGTATTCGATTTATATAAATCTGACGGTAAGAAAGTTTGTATCGATGGTCTATCGCTGTAACCTAGGATTTACTCTTTACGCAACGGGTACAAACGATACGGTAATGTAAAAAGTAAGGTAGTTTTGTAATAATAATAGTATCATCTATGGTATTTTAATCCTGACAAGTTACGGATAGCTTTAGAATACCAACTAGATTATTATAGGATATTGTTCCAAGTTTTCACCTGTCACGATGTCTACGATTGAAAAGGATAAAGTTCAACCGACTGCAAAGACAATTTAGTCCCTTTTTCCGATATTCTTTTGTTGTGGTTAGGGCAATCGATAGCCCTTGGTGAGCTGATCAAAGTATATGTCATCCATTTTTATAACAAAAATCCTTCATGAGATAAACTAGTTTGAAAGTTTCAAGGGGTTGACAACTTGAGGAGTTAGGTACACACTGAAACCAAAAATAGGCGATACCAGTTGTGAGACATGTAGGGGACTTGTAAGCAACAGTCGACTGTTAGCTCATAATCATCTTCGGCAATGAGGAGTTTGCAGCTTTTGCTAGTTGGTATACCTGTTCTTTGTTTCAGGTGTATTCGATGGTAAGAACAATTTTGTTCCCAATTGTAAGACAAGTATGGGACTTGTAAGTAATTATCGGCTTTTATGCTATAATTATCTTCAGCGATGAGGGGCGTATCAACTTTTGCTAGCTGGTGTATCCATTATTTGTTTCCGGTGAATTGGATGTCAGTCACCGGAGAGGGACTTGTAAGTAAGAATCGGTTCAAGAGGGGCTAGAAATTTTTGAAAATGGTGCACATTGTATTCGATTTCTGTAAATATGACGGTAAGAATGTTTGTATCGGATGGTCTATCGCTATAACCTAGGCTTAAAGTTTAACTGAACAGGCAACTTATTTTTACATCTTAGATTCAAACACATTGAATTATTACAACACCCATTAGGGATTTTCATTCTGTCCACAGTAGTCTTCAGTAGGGACGTTGAGAATGTGGAAGCTTTCCCATGGTGAATCCGTCCACAATTCGCCCGCGAAAATTTAAAATCTCGACCAAACGTGATTTTTCAAGCTCATATTTTGGTCGAGGTCAGATATGGCAAATATCAGTCGTCGCTCAATCCTTGATTATAAAAACAGCTCAGAAGACTGCCTACTGACAAGGGTAACAACCAGAAGACTTGCCGTGTCAAGGAAATCTTCCAGTGTTCTTCAACGGAGTGGAGTCAATGGAGGAATTTTTATGAAGTCACATGGTCCTCTTGGAACGACTGATCGACAGAATCTTTACAGGTTTGTAGAATACTCTTATACCAATTTTTCGTAAAGAATCTTCAAATAATACTGAAGAAACAGGACAAACTAGTGATGGACCTAAACTGGCTAAAAATAAACTAGACTTTAGCGTAGCGAAGTCAAGTCATCTGCAAATAAGTCACTTTTAATCCAAGTAAATTGCGCACTCAGGGTTCCTCAAAGAGTTGCAAAGAAGAAAGCCTTTTTTACCCTTGTGCTTTTCAAAAAAATAAGGTAAAAAAATGAATAAATAGAAATAAAGCCAAGCAAATACACCACATATGTAGTACCACACACCTATTAATTCAAATTAGTCCTTTGGCTTCTCACAACCTATAAAGACCAAGTTCATATCATGTTTCAATATACTACGACAAGAATGACGTTCCGATTCTATATTTCCAAAGAAAAATGACTGGCTTTGTGAAAAAAAGCCATGGAGAATAGAAAGCCATACAGCCTGGAACATACTCAGCCTTAGGTCCTTGCAAAATGCTAGCCTACCAAGAAAATAGTCAATCCCAGAAGCAATCCTTGGACTTTTTGCCTTTGCAGATCCTGTGATTTCTGGGAATAGCCTACACCTTGTTTACAATCTTGTTTGCATGCTTGTTGTTGTTGTTACCAGCTATAATCTTACACACTGCAACAGAGAAGTTTGTTGCTTTGCCTTCAAATATGAAACAAGCAAGCCTCAATGTACTTTGACGAGAATGTCAGTCCAATTCTGTATTTCTGAAGAAAATGGACTGGCATCGACCTGCCTGTACCATGTGAAAAGAGCCAAAAAGGGAATGGAATGCCAGACAGCCTGGAACATACTCAGCCTTAGGTCCCTTGCAAAAAGCTAGCACACAAAGCAAATAATCGATCATCACAGCAATCCTTGCACTGTTTGCCTTTGCAGATACCTACTGTGGATTCTGTCCTACACAGTGCATATTCTATATTCTTGTTTGCTTTATTTTCACAAATGAAATCAGTAAATGAACAGGCTTAAAAACAAACCTAACCAGTAAGCCCATAATGACACCATCTGCACAGACAGTATACCAACATAGATCATGCAGAAGCAAAATGTCAATGTGCAGAATCGCAACTCATTGGTAACTGTTGAATATTTTCTTGATAAGAAAAACCCAATAAGAATCGCTTTGTAGTAGGCTAGGTCATCAAAATATACATTACATATGTCAGGTTTTTATGAGAAAAAAATTAGCAATGGTTGGTTTACTAGGAGGTAATCAAGACTCTCAACCATACAAACAACAGGGATGACTTTGTTATGTATATCTGGTACCATGCTGATTCGCCGCTCCCTGTTTGAGACCAAACCAGTCTTACTGCTTGAGACGTTTGGGTAGCATATAAAAACATGGTTTGGCTCTTCAAAGAAACTATCTAGTCATACTTCTTGGTGAGGCCACATATAAATGTTTGGAGGAACTGTGACAAGATAACTACACTGTAAATGTCTCTCCTACATCGGACTTTGGTGGTTGCACATCACAATTCGGAGAGTTAAAATCCGAATTCGGAGGGTTAAAATCCGAATTCGGGGAGTTAGAATCCGATACAGGATTAAAACGTTAGAATGCAAAATACTGCAGACTAGGATAACTTAATCTGCAGCATTTCGCATTTTAGCGTTTTAATCCTGTATTCGGATTTTAACTCTCCGAATTCGAAATAAAAATCACCGACTTGGTGATGTGCAACCTCTAAAGACCGATGTAGGAGAGACTTTTTACAGTGTAATTGGCTAGAAATTCCATCCTTTGAAAACTGTTTCTATTTTAGGTTGAAGTGCAGTCGAGCCTTGAGAAGTTCAGAACACCCTTCCAAGATCAACCCATAGTTACTACCCCCCAGCAATCAGAGGACACAGGTGACTAAAGGCAATCACTTTTCTGCGCCGCATCTATAGAAGCTTTGTTGGTAACAGCTGGTTTCAACCAACTTGATGAAGAAGAGTATCACATTAGGTAGGTTTCTAGCTTTTCAGTTGTAGATCTTGCATTGGCATTTGTGACACATGTATTAGGATTCTTTTTTTTTTTAGGTATTCTGGGGGTGTTAGCAGGGGGACAAATAAAATGGGAGGATAGTCAAACAGGCCAATACTGTTGGCTCCTTGGTGCGAAAACTGGTTATGCAAATTTTGCCGAGTTTGCCATCCAGGGTGAGGGGCTGTAAGGAGAGGCCAAGAAAAGCTACAGCCTTGTGTAATTTTCTGTAAGGAAAGCTAAGTTGTAAAGTAGTCAAATATCCCAAAACAGCAGAAACACTCTGTAGTGCGAGGTGTCCTTTAAGACATAATAAGGGAATATATGAGAAGAATGCAAAACGAGCTTTAATTGTTTCTGTCAGTGGTTAAAAATGCAACCCCTGTTACAAATGAAACTTCAGTATTCGGAAATTCGCCATATTCCGGTTCACCGCTTCGAAGCGGACTAGTTTCTGTAAATCCCCCTCTACCTCACCACCGCAATTGACGGAGTAAAATAGATCCACAGGTTCATGAGTAGAAAACCTGCAATCTGAGTCCCTAATGGAGGTTTTGCTTATGTCTCAGTAGCAGAAACTGAAAGTTACCCAATACCTTATGAATCCGACTGCTTAGTGTGTCTATACGAGTACTGATTCTGAGACAATGGGGGATTGGCAGAAACTAGTCCACTTGGAGCGCTGAACTGGTGTAAGGCGAATTGCGAGTTGAGTGTTCACACCTCAGAAGCTACTTACAAGGGCTTGGATGTTCAAAAAGCCCTTATTCACGTACGTGTTTGCAGATGGTAATTATCATGCCGGTAGCTAATGGCAAGAATTTGTTAGCTAGGATTGAATCTTTGAAGCTTGTTAATTAGCATAGCCCCTCCCCCCTCCCAGGATGTTAGTTACACCCCTGTCAAGGTGTAAGTCGAAACTAACTCCCCTTCATCCTCACGAAAATCATACATTTCTTCATATTACCTTTCTTGCCCAAAACTAGTATCTACTTTGAAAGCAAATGTTCGTTGTATTTTGGTTCCAGTTTTTTTTGGACCAGGTTTGCTTCGTCCTTACTAAAATTATGTAATACTTCTTTCACTTTTACTCCCTTTCTTGCTCTTCCTGGCAATGCTTATTATGCATAACATATACGAGACATATGACACCCATAACGATAACATATTCACCCATAACGAGTTTCAAACACAACAGATTACATCCAAGGTGTTGTCTGTTGAGTGTTGTCCATTGAACCTGAGCATCCTTGTGTTATCTGTTATGAAACTACTGACAGTGTTCAGTATTTTGAAAATAATATAATCTATATACCAATAAATGGGGTATTTTGGGGGGTTAATTAACTATGTGAGGACTGCTCAGTGCTCAGATAGCTGTGTGTTTGAAGAAGAAGACGGGGAAGCCATAGAGAAACAGTAGCATGAAGCTTTATATTCAAACATAAACTTGCATTCTAATTTTATGATTACTTTCAGGATAATATGGACCTGGCGATTTCAGCCTTGCAGGCTTGCCTTGTGCCAGTTACATTCGAACAGCTGTGTTGGTCATCATCAGTCAAAACTGCACCTGATTGGATGAAATTTAGTGAAGCATAATGGGCTTTACAATGTTTTGAAACTCATGAAGCTAAAGAGATATACGGTTTTATTCTAAGTGCTTCATTGTGTTTTTGGCGTAAAATAGTAAAAAAAAAATAGACTGGTCTTTATTCTGAGCAGCTGCATTTCAGTAGTTTGGCCTGAGAAATGGGCTACTTGTCTGGACAAACATAGTTTGTAGACTGATACAATTTTTTAGCATCTTGATGGTTGTCAGGGTTTGGACACAGTGGATGGAAGGCAAACTGAGCTGAAGGTGAAACCTGGAATGTGCTTAGAATGGTGGGTGCTAAAGGTGCTAAAACATTGTTCAGGTAAGGTGCGTTAAATATTGGTCCTTAACCACAGGGTTAAGAGACACCAGCGGTTCAAATCAAACATCAATACTGCACCCAACGTAACAAAGGTGCCAAAATGCTAGTATATGTACTAATTGTTAGGTTTCATCCAAGACTTGGAACAGTTTAGGCTCTGTTCCCCCTTGCTCTGTTTCTTCTTTCAAGGTTCCAAGCTTTCACAAAACAACACAACAGTCTGAAACTCAACATATTTTTGTCAATAGGTAACGAGCGTGTACATACTTTATCAGATTTTTTTTCCTTCATAGATACTTCAAGCACTCAAACCGACAGACAACTCATTCCATTTTTTGTTTTGTTTACCTCACAGCTGGTCGATTTGAACCAGAAAATTAAAGAAGGAAAAATTTAAATTCAAAGAATGTAGGTAAAAACAACTTTTCATTTTGGGACAGGAAAATTGCTGCAAGAGACTCCTATTTACTGATACAAAATTTGATATTTCACTATATTGTCAACTGTTTTGTAAACAGGGCCAAGATATGGAAAATTTAGAGAGGTGTCCAAACAAGCATGCTGCTACTGTTCTATCTGCATTGTACAGGCAAATCCTAGGGATTACTGAATGGTGGCAAATAGAACAGAAAATTTATAGTATTGGGTCTGAATGGTTTTGATGAGGTTATGCAGTCCCACTGAATATTTTTGGCTCTATTTTTTTTTCAAAGCTCCAAGCATTCACAGACAAACATATAACAGTCTGGAAATTAACATATTTTTTTGTCAATATATAACAAATCAGATTTTTTCCTTGACTGGTAGGTCAGACACTCAAACTAACCGACAACTTCGTAAAAATTATTTTACCTTGCTGCTAGTTCATTTAAACCAGCAAATGAAAGAAGGAAGAGTTTAGAATTTGCGAAAAACTTTTTCATAAGCAAGAAAGAGTGGAATACAGCAAAGTTAGGGGAAAAAAGTGTGAAAGGCGTTGAATCGCATACTCTGCATTAAAGGAGGGGTTGACAACCTCAGACAAGATTTCAATTTTCCAGAGAAGTCTTGCCTTCAGAATAATCTATCTGGCTAAAAACGGAACCAACAAATATGACAAACACACTAGATCGAAGCTAATTGAATGGTTTACAAAATTAACAGATAAATATTGCTTCAGTATTTCTAGTTAAACATATTTTCTTTTCAGAAAAGATCCCTTCAGTTACCAAAGTCGATGACCCGAAAATACCTTTACAAAGCAGCTTCAAAACAAAGAAAAGGCACAGAATTTGAGTATTTTGAACACATTAATAAGGGTTCATGCCCAAGAGTCAGAAGTTTTTTTTTATTAAAAAAAGTCATATTTTATCTCTTGAGCGTCAGACAGCATGCACATTTCATTTAAACATTTTCGCTGAAACATTTATTCAAACAATGTTTGCAACGGATACGTCAGCTATGATTTTTCATCAGCAATATTTCGGCCCTTCTTGGCAAGAGTCCTCGTCAGTCTGACGAGGACCCTTGCCAAGAAGGGCCGAAATATCGCTGATGAAAAATCATAGCTGACGTATCCGTTGCAAACATTGTTTGAATAAATGTTTCAAAGTCAGCTTGGGCTCAAAGAATATTTATTCGCTGAAACATTGAGTTAGTGTAAAGTGAGGTCAGGTACCCCTCCTTTCCCTGCATTGTACAACAATACAAGCAAATTCTAGTGATTACTGAAATGTCATGCAATTCTACTTTCCATATTTTTGAAAAAAATCTTATTGTTAGGATAGAACGGTTCCGACAATGTTAGGCCATTTAGCAGCCATACAGTCCCCCTCAATCTGCCCTCAATCCTGACTGAATCGGCCATTCTTAGTGATTCTAAGGAATAAGGAAGGATTTACCTCAGATAATTGGATAAGTAACAGGTGGCAAAGGTTTGTCGAATGTTGGTCCGTAACCACAAGGTTGAGAGAGACCAGTAATTTAATTAAACACTGTATCTCCCACCAACCCTGTAATAAAGGTGCCAAGACATTGCTAAAGGTGTTCCATCTGATGCAACAGTTGCTGATGATGAAAATCGGGCAGCCACTATCAATACACAAGACACCTCACTAGCAGAAACGACGTTCCGCCATATCTAGTTTGTTTTTGGCACTGCAGACACTTTTTTGTTTATTTGGTACACGATCACGCTTGTAAGGAATTCCGTCACAATTTAGTCCACACCGGTTTATTTATTTGTTTGCTGCTGTTGTTGTTGCCAAATGTTCCAGGCACCATAGAGCTATCACAAAAACGGGAAGAGCGGCAAGCACAATGGTATAATCGCTTATTCGGAAATATCAGAAAAACAAACTAACGCTTTTTCATCGGGTTTTCAAGATTATTTAAGTGAACAAGTGATGGGTAACTAGATTGTCGTATCCAAGACCTTTTCGGTTAAACTTTAAATGTTTACGCAACGGGTACAAACGATACGGTAATGTAAAAAAAATAAGGTAGTTTTGTAATAATTAATAGTGTCATCTATGGTATTTTAATCCTGAAACGTTACGGATAGCTTTATCATACCAACTAGATTATATAAGATATTGCTCCAAGTTTTCATCCGTCACGATATCTACGACTGAGAAGGATAAAGTTCAACTGACCGCAAAGTCAATGTAGTCCCTTCTTCCGATATTGTTTTGTTGTTGGTTTTACAACGCTAAAGAACAGCTTTTGATCATGTGACTATCTTTTTAGAACATAAACGTTTTAAAAGCTTCGATAAGTTGACAATTTCAGCATTTAACCGACATCGAAGAAACAAAACCAAAGTGTTGCTCTCGCAACACTTTAGTAGGCGAAGCCGGGCAAAGGTTGTCGCAACACTTCACGTTGCCCGGGTAACGTAGGTCTAGTTTTTTCACTGAGATAGGTCTGTTTGAAGGGCACCGGACACTGTAACATGTGTGGCCTCTTTTTTTGCATGTGACGCAGAACATGTCCTTGTTGCACGTACTGTCCTTGCTAGATACGTGGTCATCGCCACCACAGCGGCCACAGATGGCAGATGCGACACAATCTGCCGCCACATGACCGAGACCATGACAGGAGTAGCAGCGTTTCGGCAGGAAATGAAATTCTTCGGCAGGCAGCTTCTCGTAGCCAACGCGAACCGAGTCCACGAGAAAACGTTCTAGGTTATTTCTGGATTCAAAGTACACCTTGAATACTTTCGAATGTTCGTACTTTCCAATTTCCACTGCTTTAACAGCATTGGGGACAATAGTTTCGACATCCGTGTGGGACATACTATTTGGGACTCGTTTTAGAACACCGATGAACAGGCGCTCTTTCAGTGACGCTGTAACCGTGGGTGTCCTTGTCCTCATATTTTCCATTATCTTCTCAGCAGTTGCCTTCGACTTGACGTAAAGCTTCCAGTCCTGTTTTGTCTTGCGCAGTTCGCTAATGTCGTCAGAATTTGGACATAAGCTATCAACAAAACCCTTACGAGCAATCGGGTTGTCTAGAGACACTGGCAGGTCTTTCAGTACAACGGCATAGGATGGCTTAGTACTGATATCAGCACGGCTGCTGTTGACAGAAACTTCAGTGGCTGCAGACGTACTCGGAACAGCGTAGCTTTTGGCTGAGACAAAGTTCCTGAACTCAAGGCATAAGTCATTTACCTTGCGCGAAAGAGTCGCTGAGACTTCGCCAGGAACAGAGGGAACTTCATCAGGCTCAAATAAGACGAACATCGGAAGCTGAACATTATTCTTATCACAGTGGTCCAACACTTTAAGAATATCCGCAAACGTGTCCGATATCTTCTGTCTATCAGTTGGGCGGATCAGTCAGCCAGTAGCGCTCGCCAAGTGAACTTGTTTGCTTTATCAGTGTTTGGATGCTTGGCGCCTGGGCGATTCCATTCAAACTGGATTTATTAAGCTAGGTCCCGGGCAAAAGCGGGACAACACGAATCAAACTCTCACTCCCGGAGCATATTGTGGGGAGCAAGCCAGGTAAAAGCTGTTTTTTTTTAAAATTTGCTTCAAATATGGACCAGCCGACTGCCGAAAAAATTTTGGCGGAAATACTCCAGATGAAGGAAAGTTTGTCAGGCATAGACGTCCTCAAGAAAGATGTAGCAGCTTTGTCTTTGAAGATTAACGACAGCGTGTCAAGTGCAGAGGGAAAAACAAAGGCTTTGCAAGAAGAAATCATTCAGTTACGTCGGGAGGCTGTAGAGTCTAGGTCCCGAGTAGAACGTTTAGAGTCTGAAGCAAAGCGGTATAACATTGTTTTATACAATTTTAAGCCGATGAGCCAGGGAAGGTCATTGCGTGATGACATCGTTTCATGTTTAAACGAAGTTGTACCTTATTCCAATCTTACGGTTTGGGACATCAAGGACGTATTCCGACTAAGATCAGCGCAAAGTGTTCGCCCTGTTTTGATCAAGTTTTCCACCATGGAACCAAGAAATGTTCTGCTAAAAGCAAATCCTCTATTACGACGATTTTCTCTCATGGCATCGCCGGACTATACTGATCAAGAAAAATTCGCACGAAATAAACTGAAGCCAGTGCTTGAGCGCGCAAGAGCAAGTGGTCGCAATGACGTCACGTTAAGGGGGGTGCAGCTCCGTATTGGTAACCAAGTGATCGTTTATGACAAAAATCTAGACAAGGTAGTGAGGATTGAAAATATGAATTCAAGTGAGAATGGAAGGCCGATTGGTAATTCATCTCGGGATATGCCAAGCGCGGCGACGGCGACGGTGCCGACTTCATATAGCGAGATGGAGATAGTTGTTCAAACGGTGGTAAATGAAACCCCCGTCCCCCAAGGCCGGCAGAACAGGGTGGAACAGGAGCCCTCGGCTAGGCCGCCAAAGCGGAATAGCGATGAAATAATAAGCCCAAATGATGTTTATGCCCAGCCGAGTTTGAATTTTTCCCGCCGTAGTGGCGGCCGGGTATCAGGACATGGAAGGGGTTACCGTTCAGGAAGAGGCACTAGGGGTGGATTTCCCCGGAGATTAGAAATGACTGATTATGCTGAAAATGGAAATTTTGAAACTGGAAATCCTGGAGACATCGTCCCGAGAGGTGTAAATCAAGGTGAAAGTGAAATGAGTAGAGAGGAGTTTTTCGATTTAGGTATAGATGGATAGGATCACGAGGGCCAGTCGCGTAATATCCTGAAGGCGGTACACTGGAACGTCCAAGGGTTGAAACAAGAAAAATTAGAGTGTTTGTGCAATTCAGAACAGTGGGATATTATTAGTCTTGTTGAAACATGGTGCGAGCCGTCGAGGACTTTAACGCATGAGAATTACGAGGTGTTTGCAGTGGAACGAAATAAGTCTAAAAACGGAAGAGTATATGGGGGAGTATGTTTATTAATACGAAAAATGGTGTTTGATGAGTGTTATAGGATTGACAGTAAGTCAGAAAACATTGTTTGGGTTAGAGTTTTGAAAGGGAAATTATGTATTGTAGTTTGTAGTGTGTATATTCCGCCACAAACAAGTTGTTATTCGAAAGAAGATGTTTGGGAGATTCTTACAGATGAAAAGATTAATTTGAGCCGGAAGTATCCTAATGTTTCTTTTATTTTTCTAGGAGACTTCAATGCTTATATTAGTAATCTGGAGGAGTTTGTGGTAGGAGAGAATCCAGAAAACCTTCCAAGGATAGCCAGCATGGATGTCGGGGTGCTGGATGTTGGTATGAATGTTGGAGGTAGGAGAAGTAAAGACCACGAGCGTAAGAAAAATAAGTGGGGTTTGAATCTTTTAGAGTTTTGTGGGTATGAAAATTTGGTTATTTTGAATGGGAGGTTAGGGGAGAAGTCGGGAGATTTCACTTGTTTTTCAGGGGTTAGGCCGAGCGTAATTGATTATGTAATAGTTGATAAGCATCTTTGGCCTCGGTGTAAAGATTTTAGAATTTTGGATGTGGTTGGTTCTGACCACGTGCCCATTGGAGTTTGGTTTGTTGGACAAGGAGGGTCGGACGAGTTGAAAGATAATGGAAATGGTATTAGGCATCTTTCTAGTACAGGAGAAGATGTAAAGAAACCTTTAATATTAGGGTTGGCTGAAAATTTGGAAATGAGATTGCGAGAGTGTTTAGGAACCCCAGAAGTAGAGCAGGAATTAGAAAATTGTGTTAGATCAGCGGAAGCGGGCGATGTAGAGCAAGCAATTAGGGTGCTAGCTGAACTTGTTTATAATAAGGTAATCCCTATTGGTAAAGAATCTGCATGTGGTAAGCAAGGTAAGAGAGACGCTAAAGATTTTTTTGATAGTGATTGCGACAAGATGAGGAAGGAGGTGAGTCTGTGTTTACAATCAGTAAGGACAAGTAGTGAGGTAAAACTTAAGGATCATTTAATCCAGTATCGTAAGGCTAGGAAGGAATATAAACAATTAATTAAAAGGAAGAAAGAAGAGTGGATTATTCGGAAAAATAGAAGAATTATGGAATCATATATTGAAAAAAGGGGTGCGGCTTTCTGGAATGAGATAAAAAGTTCACTTTCAGTTTTTAAAAATGATTCAGTCCCGGAAGCTAGTACATGGCCGGATTATTATATGAGGAAAGAGGGGTCAGACCGTATTGATGTAATTTTTCCGGATGAGTTGGAGGTTAGTCTAGAAAATAATGTTTGTTACCCTTTACAAGAGGTAGACATCCGGTTGATAGCCCCAGTTACGGAACCGGAAGTTTGGATGGCTATGAAGAATATGAAAGGAAGGTCAGCGCCAGGGGTGGATGGAATACCTACGATGGTTTGGAAGTGGGGTAGAGTGTATTTAATAAGTGTTTTAGCTGCTGTTCTTTCATGCGTTGTTGAAAAAAGGAAGTGGCCTGATTTGTGGAATAAATCATTAGTCATCCCGATATTTAAGAAAGGCGATAAATCTATTCATAGTAATTATAGGGCTATTCATTTAGGGAATGCTGTTAGTAAAGTATTTTGTAAAGTTTTAGATTTTCGTCTAAGAGATTGGATAGAAAAAAAGGAAGTCTTAGATCCCCTCCAGGCGGGTTTTAGGAAGGGTTATAGCACGATTGACCAAATTTTTATTTTAAGTGTTCTTGCTCGTAAGTATACAAGTCGGAGAGGAGGGAAGTTATTCGTTGCTTTTTTGGATGTTAAGGGAGCTTTCGATAATGTTGACAGAGAATTGTTGATGGTGTGTTTATTGGATATGGGCCTCCCCTCCCCATTTGTATTTGTGTTGGTTCAAATGTATAGAAGCGTCAAGTTGGTAGTGCGGGTGGCAGGGAAATTGTCGAAAAGTTTTGTGTCTAAAATGGGTTTGAAGCAGGGATGCACGCTTTCCCCTAAGCTTTTTTCTTTATATATTAATGATTTGTCAGTATTTTTAAGAAATAAAATGGCACCCATGGTTTCTGTTGATGTGGTAGAGCTTTGCATGTTACTTTTCGCCGACGATATAGTTTTGGTGGCGGAATCAAAGGAAAATCTCCAGTCTTTGTTGGAATTTGTGAATGAATATTTAAGCAAGAAAAAGTTAACTTTAAATGCTGATAAAACAGTAATGATGGTTTTCCGTAAGGGGGGGAAAATTATTAATAAGGACAGGGTAAGTTTGGATGGTAAAGATATTGAGATAAAGGAATCATTTATTTATTTGGGGGTTAAATTAACATCGAATGGTAAGTTTGGTAAGCACGTAGCCAGTGTTTTGGTAAAGGGAAACAGATGTGTAAACGGTATTCTGCGTAGTAATTTGAAAGATATTAAGGACATGAAGTTTCATAAAGAAATTTTTAATACGAAAGTTACATCGTGCATGCATTATGGGGCCGAGTTGTGGGGTTTTAACGCAGGTGCTAGGTTAGAAGTGGTACAAAATAGATATTTTAAACGAGTTATAGGGTTATCAGAGAAGAGTTGCAATTTAGTTTTAAAAGGTGATCTAGGATTATTTTCGTTACGTAGCAGTAGGCTTGTCCGGATGGTAAGATTTTGGGAAAAAATAATTAGTTTACCTAGAATTAGACCTTTAAAAGCTGCGTATTTAGAGGCTCTTAGAGACCCTTCAGGTGATTCATGGCCACTCCAGATAAAAAGTATCCTTGACCAATGCGGGATATCTGATAAGTGGTGTGAAGGCCATGGTCCAGAGGCCACCGAAGGCGAGGTAAGTAAGGTGGTTCAACGGGTCCTACAAGACCAAGAAATCCAAAAATGGCACCATGAGAAGGATTCTAAATCATCGATGTACATTTACGCCAAGGCCAAAGAGTGTTGGGGTTTAGAAATGTTTTTTAAGGGAGGGTTATCTTCGGAGGAATTAAAATTGATTGTTAGCGCTCGTAGTGATAGCCTCCCCCTGGGGATTCGGAGAAAATATATGGGAAGTGTAAAGGGGAGGTCTAGTGGTCTTTACTTCTGCCCAATGTGTGGTTGTGTGGACGAGAATTTGTTTCATTTTATGTGCGAATGTGTGGAATTGAAGGATTTGAGAGTTGAAATATTTGGGGAGCAAAATTTCGGGGAAGGTTGGTTGGTGGAAAAGTTCAAGGATAAAAGTTTGTTTGGGGTTAGGCAGCTTGGAAGGTTTTTGCGGATAGGCTGGAAGCATAGAGAAGAGTTTTTGTAGTTAAGATTTACCAGAAGAGTTGATGTTTGTTTTTTATTTGGTTTGTATTTTGTTTTGTATGCGATGGCCCTCGGGCTCTAAGCAAATATATCATATCATATCATATCATCTTTCCCTCCAACCAAATAAACTTCTTTGCTTCGCTAATTTTCTCCTCAGGAAAAAATGCGCAACCGGTCAAGCCAAGAGAAATTATCATTAGAAAACAGGAGCGTTTCAGCGGGACCGTCATTGGAACCAAGGGCTGGAGATTACGACGGTGCTCGAAACTTTGTCTTACACTTGTAGTTGGTGTTTGGCTCTTTGCCCTTACATCTCCAGGAGAATTGGGTCGATCCTTTCGCTGCTAACCAATATTTTGTCAAGGGGAGAGACGGGAAATCAAGGGGTTCCGCACTGGTGCCTCATGGTGTACAAGGTCCCTGCCTCATGCCTGCCTTACGTGCCTCTGCCTCATGGTGTACACGAAACTGGCCAGTGAGCGACCCCTCTCGGGAAATGCAGTGTGGCGAAAAATAGGAGGATTAAACAAGCCTTACCAGAGGTGAAGTTTGATCCTTGTTATCCCGAACAAGGAGAGCACTGGCGAAGTGAGAGTTCAGCTGAGATCCGCGTCCGGCCTACGAGTGGGTAGCATGCTAGGCTGATCAGGATTTAGAGCCCGTGATACAAGTTTTTTGGAGGTCTACCAAAAATAACCCAACAAAAGCTAGGGCTGGGAGGGTGGGAGCTGAACTCTCACTTCGCCAGTGCTCTCCTTGTTCGGGATAACAAGGATCAAACTTCACCTCTGGTAAGGCTTGTTTAATCCTCCTATTATCCCTCACCAGAGCACTGGCTCGTGATAGTTCAGCTGAGATTTTAGAGCTGAACTCCAAAAAATTTGTTTCACGGTTTTTTACTAAATAAAAAAAAAAGTTACTAAAAGCAACTTCTATTGAAAATCATCTTCAAGATAAAACAACATTACTTAGAATATCCACGCTTTCTATTGGCTTACTATAAAAAGTAGCATACGTGGCAGCTGAGCGCCATCCCACATGATTCAAAATTTTGTCAACAGTAATTCCTAATCTAGATAATTTCTGCGTCGATGCAGAACGAACACTGTGGGCTTTAAACTCATTAACATCCACACCAGAGAACTTAAGTACCATCATTATCCATCTAGATAATGTTGTTGTTGCTACTGGATTGTATGGTTTGACATAACTAATTAAAAGCTTATCTGAACGATTTTCATACTTCGTTCTTTCTATATACAACTTCAAATTGTACAAGGGGCACAACTCGACATTATCACTGAACTTCCGGAATTTTACGCAGGTTTTATGTCGGTTTCTTTTGGATGTTTTGGTTGCCTCATCTATGGCAATAATAGACTCATTCTCACAAATTTCGATATTACTAATTTTAAAAATACTCAGAGTCTGGACTCGTTCACTTGTAACTAAGGCTAATAACATAGTCACTTTCAAAGTTAACCTTTTGATGTCCAAACTTAGATTTCCCAGTTTTTCAACGTACGCAATACCATATCCACATCCCAAGTTTTCTGGTATCTGGGCAACGCTGGCTTCAAATTGAACACTCCGCGTAAAAATTTGGAAACCAATTTCGAAGATACTGAATCTTCATTTAGAACTATTGCACTTATTGCCGATCGTGCAGTGTTTACAGAGCTGTAACCCAAATTCCTTTTTACAAGAGTGTTCAAAAAATTTATGATTTGACCTGTAGTTGGCCGCAAGGGATCGATTTCTTGTTGATTACAATATTTCTCCCAATTCTTAAGGTGGGTTGCATATTGTTTTCGTGTCCCCTTTTTCCAAGCTCCAAGAAGTACTTCAGTTGCTGCACCATCGAGTCCTCTTTCTTGCAGGGATCGCCTGACACAAGACAAGCCATCAGTTTGAGGCTCGATCCAAGGCGATGAGTCTTTCCTGGAGCTTGGGGCAGTAGTAGCGATTTTTCGGTGCTTGGTAGGTCCACCGGAGGAGCCGCCAGAATCTTCAGAAGAAGGGCATACCAAGGTTGTGTTGACCAATTTGGTACAATCACCAACCCCGTCGCCGCATCGTTGACCACCTTGCGCAACAATTTCATGATCATGCTAAAAGGGGGAAAAGCATAAAAATACCATCCTTTCCAGTTCAGTTGAAAGGCATCAACATGTAAAGCACCCGGATCGGGTTTCCAAGACACATATGGTTTCAACTGAAAATTAATTCTCGATGCAAATAAATCGATTTCAAACTTTCCGAACAATTTGCTTAATATATTAAATACCACTGGGCTCAATTTCCATTCCATGTCTGTATTAAACTTCCTTGAACTTCTATCCGCTCGGATATTTTCTGCTCCTGGAATGAATTCCGCAGAAATCCAGGCATCGTTATCCAATACGAAACGCCAGATTTCTTTTGCAATATTATTGCAAACGGAAGACTTGCTGCCGCCCATCTCATTAATATATGATAAGGCGGTAGTGTTATCTACTCGTATTCTCACATGTTTACCTTCAATAAGACTTCTAAAACTTTTCAAGCCTAGCAATACTGCTTTCAATTCCAGTGCATTTATATGACACTCGGCTTCTTCTGGGGTCCACTCTCCCCCAGTGCTTGAGTTAATTGATCGTACATGAAAACCCCATCCCTTCAAACTTGCGTCACTTTCTAAGATGACACCAATCTCTCTGTCGGTGATGGGTTTTTGGCTATTCCTTTTCAAGTTTAACCACCACAATAAATCGGCCCGACCCTCGTCTGACAAACACATATTTGCTTCATAATTGCCTTTGTGCCGCTTTAACGCTCGTTTCTTATCATTGTCAAGGTCCCGATAATAAAGCGGGCCTAACAACACGGCGGGGAAACTTGAAACTAATAGTCCAATGACAGAAGAAACCTCCCTGACAGTAGGGTTATTTGCTTTTAAAATAGCCTCTACTGCGGCACATGTTGTTTCAATTTTTCGCTCTGGCAGGGAGACCGTCATTTCTACCGAATCTAAGACGAATCCTAGGAATTCAATTTTTTGCGATGGATACAACATGGACTTCGTAGGATTAATAACGAATCCAGAATTTCTTAAACATGTAATCGTCTCGATAACGTTAGACTCACACAAAGTGATGTTTTCACCAACCAAAAGAGAATCGTCCAAATAATAGACAGATAGGTGTCCCATATTTCTCAGGTTCCCGAATATTGGTTTCATAATTTTTGTAAATAATCGAGGACCACATGCTAGACCGTTCGGTAACACCGAAAAGACGTAATAACGTCCATCAAATTCGAAAGCGACCCATTTATGGTCTAGTTCATTCATGAAAACTGAATAATATGCATCAACTAAATCGACTGAAGACATAAAACAATTAGGTGTCATTAACATGATAGCGGTCTTCAGTGATTCCATCTTAAAATGGTGGTACTCAACATTTTCATTTAACTGACTGAGATTAATTATAAATCTCCATTTTTCTTTATCACGCTTTGGCAAGACAAAAATTGGTGAAATAACCAAATCCTGGGAAAACGGAACTTCCATGATAATTTGCTTTCTAAGCATCTCGTGGATTTCCTTCGAGATAATCTTCTTCGTATCATTCGGAAAGCTGTATGTAACAGTATTCCGTTGTTTCAGATGTGCAGGGTCTTGAAGGAATTCAATACGGAAACCATTTTTAACGATTTCGAGTATTGAACTGTCGGTTGTTAATGTTTCCCAGTACGAAGAGAATTTTCGGATTTGTCCAGCTTGGAAATTTTCTACTTGAAGTGTACTCTCCACAAGAACATTTTCTACAAACTGAGTGAATGACTCACTTACCTCTAGTCCTTGCGAGCGTCCTTGGAAGGGCTTTTCTCTTTCTGGAACGACCTGTTTCTGAACCGGTTGTTCTGGGGTCGTTTGGAGTTGTAATACTTCCGGTCGCTTCTGCTGGTCCCGGGCGTTTCGGCTCTGTCTTTCTTCGGCCACTGGGAGTTCTTGGCAGCGTAAGTGCTGCCAACTTTCCCGTTTTTTGGCTTATATAAAGCCAGTTGGCGCAAGTCATTTAACTTTCTTGCTTTCTCACCTGCCTCAGAAAGGTCGTCTCCGAACAAATATTTCGTGATCTTGTTCTCAGGTGCGCAAAGACCCACTGACACTTTTGGGTTCAAGTAAGGTTTCAATGCGTAACGGCGGGCCATGTTTAATTCATAGTTGGCTGTACCTAACAAGCCAATAGCCTCCATTAGCCCATCGATCATTTCCTTTTTTAAAGGAGAGTCTACCATACCAAGTGCTTTTTCGGTAATGCTCGTTAAGATCCCAACAGCCCCGACGACCTTTTTCTGTGGTTGAGCCGCCCGTATATCTGCCGTCTGGACTTTCTTTTCAAATGTTCTCCACAGTTCAGGGTTAATCGTTGCCACAACCACCTTGTCTAAATTCGACGCAATTTCATTCTTTGTAAGAACAGATTTGGTAATCTCGGCCGTCGGTGGGTCACTGAACAGAGCGTTAACCGACCTAGCAAGTATGGGACTTACTTTTTTCTTTTTCTGTTTGTCCTGCAGTCTGTTTACCGCATCTAGTAGGAAGTCAGAGCCCTCTTCGATCTCCTCCTCTACTTCTTCTTCATCGTCAAGTCGCGGTTTTTTCTTTTGCGATTCGTTTCCTAGAATGTCTTGTCCTTGTTCCTCTTCGTCGATCTCTTCCAGCTCCTGATCGTAATCCATAGATAGGGATTCTTCCTCCATTCTAAAAACACGCTACACCACCCGAAGGTTGAACACAACTGATCAGCCTAGCATGCTACCCACTCGTAGGCCGGACGCGGATCTCAGCTGAACTATCACGAGCCAGTGCTCTGGTGAGGGATAACAGTGGTCTTTGTTCTTTGAAGTCCTGTACAATACTACGGCTATTCAGCCAATGAATGGTTCATATAGCCTCGCCTGAATCGAGTTATCAATGACTTTGATTGCGCGGTCGGGCTTGGTTCAGGTGAGACTGACACGTGATAAAATTGTATGCAAACGTGATTAACAGAAGTGAAGAAAGATGATTAACAAAAAAATATATAAAAACAATCACAACGAGTTTATCTGCATGTAATTGCCAAAACAAAATGCATTGAAATCCAAGTAAATTTTTGTTCATCCTTCTTTTCAGTATCCTCCATATGTCTAGTTCCAAAACACGCCACTGAACCTCGGGAAGAACGAGAAACGTCGCTCGATTAGTGACTCAGATTGTGTGTTAACCAGTAAACGTCGTCCGCTGGGGACAGCTGTGGTAAACTTGTCAACCTTCCGGCCGCTTCAGTCACAACTGTTAGTAGAAGAGAGCTTTTCACCATGAGAGGAATCAGAGATACGCTTTTTGGGATCCCAAAACGTAAATGGAGGGATACCTATGACATCGCAAAAGTTGTCCGTCCGTCCGTCCGTCTGTAAGCACGATAACTCTCGAAGGGAATGAGATATTTTGATGAAACTTGGTGTGAGGATTCGTTGGGTCCTCGGACAGTCAAGTTCGTAGATGGGCTTTGTAGCCCTACATTTAGGGGTGGGGGAGGGGGTTTAAATTAAGGGGCAAACAAAATATTTTGAAACTGCTAGTTTGATAGTCGATTATGGAGTAAGAAGACATGCTGAACCCCTAAGAAAATTTATACAGTGAAGTTCCCAACACGATGGTGGAAACCATTCTATCATCGGACAATCAGTTCGCGCGGAATCCGGCCAAACCGGAAAGTTTGTTAAAAGTAAAAGTTTTATTTGAAGCTGATTAAATGTTCGATTTAGGGGTAGGAAGACATGCTGAGGACGATGGTGTCCTCAGTCCTCCATTTTCTTGACGCACAAGTAGTTCGCCCGGAATCCGGCCCAAACCGGAAAGTTTGTTAGAATTAAAAGTTTTATTTGGAGTTGATTAGATGTTTGGTTTAGGGCAAGAAGAACACTTATGTGAAAAAAATTTCTACCTGGACATGTAGTTCCCCCCGAATCCGGCCAAAACCGGAAAATTGTTAGAAGCTTAAGTTTTATTTCTAGTTGATTAGATAACCGATTTAAGGGTAAGAAGAGATGCTGAATTCGTGTTTGACAATATATTTTACCCGGAAATTTAGTTCGACCGGAATCCGGCTGGAGTCGGAAAATTTGTTATAAGTTAAATTTTTATTTGAAGTTGATTAGATGTTCATTATTGGGGAAAGAAGATACCCCGAGTTCGTTTTTGAGCTTTCAATTTTCGCCGGACAAGTAGCTCTGTAGTTCGGCCGAAACCAGGAAATTGGCAGAAGTGGCAGGAAGTTTTCGTCAAAACAGATATGACTTATAGGGGTAAACACACATGCTGAATCCATATCTGAACTTGGTTTTCTCAGATGACTAGGGTGGCTTTGGCTTTTGAATTTTTTGGCTTTTTGAATTTTAATTGTAAAAATGTTCAAGGACTGGATCTGGCTAAGACAAGACCCAGTTGTCTGGATCAGATACTGATTTCTTGGGATCCCATCGAAGCCTTTGGTCTTGCTCTTCTCGTGAAGGACACCTCGCCTACATAGTGTTTCTGCTAAAATGTTCTGGAATAATTGACCACTTGAGACCTAAGCTGTGCTTACAGAAAATTCGACACACGGCCTGCTGTTTTTAGCATTTTTCTATGTCCCTGCCTTAGATGACAGTCTTGGCAATTATGCATAGCAGATCTCCGGAAGAATACACTCCTCGGAAGCACTGATCGGGCTTATGATGCGTCGCGTAAAGAGAAACAAGACCGAAGGTTTCGACGGGATCCCAGAACTGTAATCTTTATTGGACTTCTTGATCTAGACTATGGGATTTTGTAGATTTCTGGGTCTTCTCCAGCCCTCTTTAACATTTTGCTGTTCGTCCAGAACCCCAGCGATTGAATATGTAAAAAAAATAATATTACCATTTTCGAGTTTTTGGCAACTTACGGCCAAACAACTAATCAGATGAGGAAACCAAGTCCAGATACGGATTCAGCAGGGATGCGTATGTCATCTCTAATCGACTTCATAAAGGTCCTTTACTTTGACAAGATTCTTCGTATTTTAGCAGTATTCCCGGCGAACTGCATGCAGAGCAAAAGAGATATAGTGGAACTGAGAGGAGAACCTTTCAGTCCAAATTTTCTGGTTTTGTCAAACTTTGCCAGCTTATCTGTCAAGGAAATAAAGTTCAAAATTCGATTCAGCATGTATCCTTGCCCGATACCGAGTCTCTAATCGACTTCAGAAACAACTTTGAGTTTAACCAAATTTCCAGTTTCGGCCGAATTCCGGTTGAATCATTTGTCCGGCAAGAAGACTAAGTTCAGATATGGATTCAGTGGGCCCCCTTACGCCTTACACAACTATCTCATTAGCTTATAAACATAACTATTTTTTACCCTTAATTCGAAACCCCCTCCTCTGCCTTTAAATATGTAAAGGACCGATCTACAACGTGGCCTGTATTTTGCCAGTGAATCCTCATACGAAGTTTTAACATTTGTCAACCCCTCTGACCCCCCCGAACCGACACGATAGACTCCCAATTAAACCCAAAGAATATGGACAAGAACGTGGCTCCCTCAGGCGTTCATACATTAAACACAGCGTATATCATCCGACGCGCAGAGCTTTTCGTCTGTATGGATAAAGGGGTAGGACACGGACTGGCATAGCCACCTTTTCTCTACGAAAATTGGTGGGCAAATTGTATTAAATACACTTGATGACTATCTCTCCCTTCCGATGCAGAATCTCCGGGTACCTGCGGAAGAACGAAAGAAGCGGTGTCACAGCTGCCCTGACTCGGGATTTGAGTCATTGAGTTTGAGTCGTTACGGACACGTTTTCTTCTTCTTCCTGAGAACCACTGGCGTGTTTTGGACTCGGTCATATAGAGTATTAGCTGTCGGATGCATTCTGACGTTTTGACTCAGTAAAGTTGGGACTTTGAATATAATTAAACTGATAACATAACTTTTGTTTATCTTTAGTATGTTCGAAAGTTGCAACAGCATGTCTCCTCACTCTATATTGACTATACCATTGGGTTTTAAAATTTCATCATAAACTTCGGGATTCCGGGCGAACTACTTGTCCGGCCAAAAAAATAATTTTCTTATTCGGTTTCAGCATGATCTCTTACTCTAGAGTCGAACATCTAATCAAGTCCGGCGAGAAAATAAATTTAATATTTGGATTCAGCATTTCTCCTTACACCTAGATCGACTACCTTATTAGCTTTTAATAAATATTATATTTCGCCCCTTAATTTGAAACCCCTCCCCCTCCCCATATAGCTATGGAGCCCATCTATGAAATCGACCTTTCCCTTGACCCAAAGAATCCTCACACCGAGCTTCATCAAAATACCTCATTCCCTTCGAGAGTTATCGTGCTCACAGCGGACAACTTTTACGAAGTCAGAAGTCATAACTCATAGGTATCCCTCCACTTACGTTTCAGGGTCCCAGAAACGTGGCAAGCGTGATAATCAGTTTATTGCGGACTGAGGGCATATGATGCGCTAAAAGTATCTTGGGAACGAGAATGGATGGAAATACTACTTAAAGTGCGAACACACGATCAGGGTCAGGAGCTCCCGGACTGGAATTCCTGCCCGGACTTTCAGCACCATCATCACTTCCATATGGAACTCCCGATCCTGATCGTGTGTTCACACTATTAATTGAATTAGAATCGAATTACTATCATTAGGACGACGTGTCCTGTAAGCTTCTATTTAGCGTATAGACGAAGAAACGTGATGACCGTTGAACAGGGCGAACAACTAGACCAAGCTTTTTTGTTGCTATGTTTCGGATAACACTTGCCAAGACGAAACCCGTTGTTTCGAACTCGAACAAATTGCGAATCTTCCTACCTGTTCATGATGCGTAGGTCATGACTTTCCAACAGGATGTTCTTCACTTTTATCGTAAAATTGAAAATCTCAACTTTTCCGTATGGAATTGATGATGGTGTCGAAAATCCTGACAGGAATTCCAAACAGCGACCTCTTGGCTCGGATCCGTCGGCAGCACAAGAGTGCGGAAGACAGCCAGAGTCGGTCAGCATTCTTTTGAGTAGTTACCAAATCTCCACAATCTTGTCCACCTTTCGGCCACTCAGAACACAACTAATCCTCCTCCGGCTTATTCATTGTGTCGGCTAAGCTGTTGGCATCATAAGAGGAAAGAAGACAACCAAGGTTTCACTGTCGCAGTTTGTATGTCCATTGATAATCCCGTACGGTATAGTTGAACTTCCATCACCATCATCAGTTCCATACGGAAAAGTTGAATTTTCGCCACCAGAACTAATGGTAATGTAGAAAATACGCCAGGGGATCTGATCGCCTATCCGCACACTAATATTTTGAAAACAGGATCAGGATGTTCCGGCCGGATTTCCGGAACTTTCGTAATCAAGTTTAAAATATCTCAGCCTTTCTGTATGGAACTAATGACGGTGCCGAAATTCAGGGCAGGAATTCTATTCCGCGAGCACCCGACCTAAGAGCGCGAACACGCGATAAGGGCCTCGTTTTGTTGCATACTGCAGGTCCACTTCTCGGCCGATTCCGGACTGATTCTTTCTACATCCGTTTTTGCACTGCAGCGCTTCCGAGGAAGACGGCAGCGCTTCTCGAGAATCGTGGACTTGCTCCCCGACCAAGTCCGTGCTTCCCTGCAAGATGCTGCAGCGCTGCCGCTTCAACCAAGAAGAAAGTGAGTCCTAAAATGCATATTGTGCAAAAGCAAAGAAGTGCTGCAGCAGCGATGCGGCAGCGCTATTGCAACAAAAACGAGGCTAAGGTTTCCTTAAATTCTAAATCTCTTAAATTCTTTAAAATCCTAAAATTTCTCCACTTCCATAATTAAGCATCAACAAATCAGTTGTTAGCCTATTTGTTGATTTTTTTCTATGAAAGTTGTACGTTTTTCTTTGGTTTCGCTTTTCTTTTCGTTTTTAGACCCCGCCATTTTTCTTTTTGAAATGACGGGGGATAAAGAACTAAATAAAAATATGGAAATGATGGCGCCGAAATCTGGGTAGGAATTCGAGCTCGGGAGTACCCAACTCTGATCGTTGTCCAAGGTTTAAGCCTTGTACTAGTGACGGTGTGAGTGTTCCAGTTCGATTCCGGGAAAGTAAAAAAAAAAGAATAGTTGCGTTTTTGCAGATACCGGGGCATCTGTTACCACGGTAACTGGATCTGCAATTAGTCGTTTTGCAGTTACGGTGGTATCTGATTTACGGTTGCTCTGCAAAAACGACAATTGCCGAAATTGCGCTTTTCGAAGCCATCCCAAAAGAAAAACTGGTATTCAGTCACATCATGAAGTGCCAAACTTCTTTCCCACCAACTTGACAAAAATTGATGAAAGTGAGATGACTTTTCCAGATACCACGATCAGTTATTACGGTCGGACCGTGGTATCTGAATATCAGATACCACGATAACTGCAAAAACGCCTTTTGACCGTGGTATCAGATACCACATTAACTGCAAAAATAACTTTAGACCGAGGTATCAGATACCATGTTATCTGCAACTAATATTTTCCCAAGGGAGAATGAGGGTGAGAAATCCAGACTGGACGCAAGAATCCAGGTAAGGCGAGTAAATATTCTGCGGAAAGACAATCAGGTTTCCCTTTCCTCTTCGTAAAGTTGATAAAAATCTGAACCTTTTCGTGCAGAAGTGGTGATGTGATGAAGTCCTGGCAGATAATTTCAACCCGAGGCCGCCTCAATCCTTGTCGTCTGCCCCTCCCCCTCGGGAATCATCGAGAAGTCAGTGAAAAACACGAGATACTAGTTCCCGAGGAACTTAGTAGGGCAAACTTTAGTGTTATTTTTGCTTCAGTAAAATTCTACATTACCTTACCTCAGAAGGGAACCGCAAAAATACAGGAAATGCTTCTCACTATAATATAAATACTTCTCCATCGCAAGCTGACTGCAAATCATATATATGCATAATGATGCCAAATGGACTCAGCTAAGATTTTCACCAGCGATATTCCGTCCCTTCTTGGGAAGGGTCCTGGTCAGGCTGTAGGTAGGAGAAGTTATTAATGTTTTCACTTTCAGCATCCTGTTGATATACGCTTCTCAATTCTCACTACATGTTTGCCTGCGAATCCAATACAAATTTTGTGAATCCACAGACCGTGGATTCGCATTCGCCAAGGCGAATTCGGCGTCGCTAGTAAAAATCGCCCCCAAGTCGATTTTGTTTTCCGTCGCGGAAAAAATTCGCGTTCTGTGGGCATTCGTTAATTCTGAAGATTTGTTTAAACGTCAATCTTTACCAGGTAACACTATGAACCATTCTTGCAATACATAACTCCTGTACGAAAATAACTCCTGCAGTACTTTACCCGTCAGATCAAACAAACGAAGTTGGTTGTAAGCCTGGTTCTGATTCCTCGTTACAAATGTTAAAATTGTTTGATTGACATGATTTGATGTTCGCAATGCTAGCTGCCGGGCCGTGTTGCCAGATCGTAGTAAAAAAGATGAGCCGTGGCCTTTGAACAATACGCCAGAAAAATCTATACCTCCCAAAGAATCAATGACTATCAACATGACAATTAAAATGACGTAAAAACAGTCGCTTTTCGGAAAAACAATCAATTTTTCGTAAAAAGTAAATTTTTCACATCACGCCAAAAAATACGCCAGTTAAAACGAAAAACAGCCATGTTTTACGCCCCACGCCAGTGCCAAAAATATTTACGCCAGTCTCCCAACAAAATCCACCAGTTTGGCGTAAAATCCGCTAATATTGCAACACTGCTGCCGGGACAAACTATAGTTGCGTTTTTGCAGATACCATGGTATCTGATACCACGGTCTTAAGTCGATTTTGCAGTTATCGTGGTATCTGATACCACGGTCAAAAGGCGATTTTGCAGTAATCGTGGTATCTGGCCAGGTATCGTGATATCTGGTATTCAGATACCACGGTCCAACCGTGGTAACTGGAAAAGTCATCTCACTTTCATCAGTTTTTGTCAAATTGGTGGGAAAGGAGTTTGGCACTTAGTGATGTGACTGAATATCCGTTTTTCTTTTGGGATGACCTCGAAAAGCGCAATTTCGGCAATTGTCGTTTTTGCAGAGCAACCGTATACCAGATACCACGGTAACTACAGAAACGGCTATTTGCAGATCTAGTTACCGTGGTATCTTATAAAAAACATTTTTTTTTATAAAAATGTGGTTGAGGCAAGTGATGTCGATGGTCGCTCTCGCGTCATCTAGCGACCATTTTCCTTTTCATGCAGTGATTGGTTGGCCGCATAGGCCGCAAACGATGCGAAGAAAACAGTGATATGTCAAGAAAAAAGGCGTGAACCAATATGAGATGTTAGTTGAAAGCAATAGTCTTCGTATTTCTGTTCACGCGAACTTGTAATGAACTCGAATGCTGACTTTTCTTGTTGGCGCCATCTACTTTGGCGGTTTGACGCCGCTGTGATTGGTGGCCTTGTGTTGCATCAACCATGCAGACAGGCATGCTCCCTCCTCCCTATCTGCTTTTCACTTGCCCAGCCTAGTGACGATTAATTGTAAATTTGCTCTGTGTCAAGTAAGTTCCAAGGGTAAGTTCTCAGTTTTGCGTCGTAATTCTAACATTCCAGTTGACTGCTTAGTTTCTGGTCTTTTGCCGGTAGTGATCACTGGAAAGAGAGGGAAGTTCGCCGAATCTGTTTTGAGACGTTTAAATTTGAGTGGTACAGTAGAGGTAAGTTATGTTTATTTGAACAGTTAGTTAAATGTGAACAGTGCAGTTTTGTGCCGAATGATAAGATGAAGATCCAAGATCATAGATCATAGTTGTTTTTGATGATTTGAGAGAACATTTGAGTATGTTTTTTTTTTTTTTTTGACTTTATGCTGCTGTCCATAGTGAAATTATCGTACCAAGTTAACTCACCTCTACTGCGTAGCCTAGCCTAGTTCCTTGAGCGATCACGAGAGCATCCAAGCGAGTGTTTTCGGTAGAGGGTGTTATTTTACGAGTCTTCTTGGCGAAAGGAGAAAGCTTTCTGGGATCCCAAAACGTAAGTGGAGGGATACCTATGACATCGCAAAAGTTGTCCGTCCGTCCGTTCGTCTGTAAGCACGATAACTCTCGAAGGGAATGAGATATTTTGATGAAACTTTTTATGAGGATTGTTTGGGTCAAGGGTAAGGTCGAGTTCGTAGATGGGCTCTGTAGCCCTATATTTGGGGGTGGGGCAGGGGGTTCAATTTAAGGGACAAACGAAATATTTTTAAACAGCTAATGTGATAGTCGATTATGGGGTAAGAAGACATGCTGAGCACGATGGTGACGATCATTTTCTCGCCGGACCGGAATCCGGCAAAAACCGAAAAGTTTGTTAAAAGTGAAGGTTTTATTTGAAGTTGATTAAATGTTTGATTCAGGGGTAAGAAGACATGCTGAGCATGATGGTGAAAACCATTTTCTCGCTGGACGAGTAGTTCGTCCGGAATCCGGCAAAAACTGGAAAGTTGGTTAAAAGTAAAAGTTTCACTTGAATTTGATTAAGGGTTTTGGTCGGATTCCGGACAAACTGCTTGTCCGGCGACACAATGATTTTCACCATCATGCTCAGTTGATTAAATGTTTAATTTATGGGTAAGAAGACATGCTGAACCCGATGGTGAAAACCATTTTCTCGCCGGACAACTAGTTCGCCTGTAATCCGGCCAAAACCGGAAAATATGTTAAAAGTAAAAGCTTTATCTGAAGTTGATTAGATGATATATTTAGGGGTAAGAAGAGACGCTGAGTCTGTATATAATGATCATTTTTTACCCGGACATATAATTAGTCCGGAATCCGGTTGTACCCGGATTTTTTTTTAAGTCAAAATCGAGGGGTTGCTCACTCTCCGCCACCGGTGTACACCTCGACACGGCACCGGCACGGCACCGGCACGGCACCGCGGCACCGGCACGGCACCGGCTCGGCACCGACACGGCACCGCGGCACCGGCTCGGCACCGCGGCACGCGCCACTTGGTGTACATCGTTTTTGGGAGTGAGCAACCCCTCGGTCAAAATTGTATTTAACGTTGATTAGATTTCTTTATAGGGATAAGGAGATACGCCGGCTTCTTTTCTGAATTTTTCTTTTTTTGCTGGACTAGTAGTTCGCTCGGAATTCGGGCGAAACCGCAAATTTGGCAGTAGTAAAGCAGGAAGTTTCGGTCAATATCGTCAAAATAGATATGGCTTATAGAGGTATAGATAGGTAGATAGAATATCTGAACTCGGTTTTCTCTGATGATTAGCCTGGCGAAGACAAGACCGAATTGTCTGGATCAAATCTTAGATTTTTGGGATCCCATCGACACCTTTGGTCTTGTTTTTAAACGTCGCACTGGAAGAAAATTCTTATCGTCAAATTTTTTTCTGTTAAAATACGAAGTATCACTAGATGGAACTAACTACTTATAGTTGCCAGAAGCTTCGCTAACGCTAACTAACAGAGTAACTGATATCTGAATTTTATTTTTTCGCCCGAAAAGGAATTTGTCCGGAATCCTTCAAAACACGGACATCCGGTAGGATTGAAAGTTCGCTCTGAAGTCTTGTAGAGCTTTGATTTCATGCAAGAATGCATTGTAATTCCATATCTTTTCCTAGTTTTCTCAGGGGATCAGTCATTCCGCCGTAATGCGCGGAAAACCAGCCCTTTCGCTCTCTGTTCTTTGCCAAGTTATTCCTGTCGGAATGAAGCTAATAAGGCTGAATCCATCACTCTATTTTTGGGATCCCAAAACGTAAGTGGAGGGATACCTATGACATCGCAAAAGTTGTCCGTCCGTCCGTCTGTAAGCACGATAACTCTCGAAGGGAATGAGATATTTTCATGAAACTTGGTATGAGGATTGTTTGGGTCAAGGATAAGGTCGAGTTCGTAGATGGGCTCTATAGCCCTATATTTGGGGGTGGGGGAGGGGGTTCAATTTAAGGGACAAACAAAATATTTTTAAACAGCTAATGTGATAGTCGATTACGGGGTAAGACGACATGCTGAGCACGATGGTGACAATAATTTTCTCGCCGGACAAGTAGTTCGTCCGGAATCCGGCAAAAACCGGAAAGTTTGTTAAAAGTAAAAGTTTCATTTGAAGTTGATTAAATGTTTGATTAATGGGTAAGAAGACATGCTGAACCCGATGGTGAAAACCATTTTCTCGCTGGACGAGTAGTTCGTCCGGAATCCGGCAAAAACCGGAAAGTTGGTTAAAAGTAAAAGTTTCATTTGAAGTTGATTACATGTTTGATTTAGGGGTAAGAAGACATGCTGAGCATGATGGTGAAAATCATTTTGTCGCCGGACAAGCAGTTCGTCCGGAATCCGGCCAAAACCGGAAAGTTGGTTAAAAGTAACAGTTTCATTTGAAGTTGATTAAATGTTTGATTTATGGGTAAGAAGACAAGTCAAAATTTTATTTATAGTAAAAAGACATGCTGAGCACGATGGTGAAAATCATTTTCTCGCCGCTCAAGTAGTTCGTCCGGAATCTGGCAAAAAACGGAAAGTTTGTTAAAAGTAAAAGTTTCATTTGAAGTTGATTAAATGTTTGATTTAGGTGTAAGAAGACATTCTGAGCAAGATGGTGAAAACCATTTTCTCGCTGGACGAGTAGTTCGTCCGGAATCCGGCAAAAACCGGAAAGTTGTTTGAAAGTAAAAGTTTGATTTGAAGTTGATTAAATGTTTGATTTAGAGGTAAGAAGAGATGCTGAGCATGATGGTGAAAATCATTTTGTCGCCGGACAAGCAGTTTGTCCGGAATCCGGCCAAAACCGGAAAGTTGGTTCGAAGTAACAGTTTCATTTGAAGTTGATTAAATGTTTGATTTAGGGGTAAGAAGACAAGCTGAACCCGATGGTGAAAACCATTTTCTCGCCGGACAACTAGTTTGCCTGTAATCCGGCCAAAACCGGAAAATATGTTAAAAGCAAAAGCTGTATCTGAAGTTGATTAGATCATAGATTTAGGGGTAAGAAGAGACACGGAGTCTGTATATGATGATCATTTTTTACCCGGATATGTGATTAGTCAGGAATCCGGTTGTACCCGCATTTTTAAAATTTTATTTAAAGTTGATTAGATGTTCTTTATAGGGATAAGGAGATACGCCGGTTTCGTTTCTGAATTTTCTTGTTTTGCTGGACTAATAGTTCGCTTGGAATTCGGGCGAAACCGCAAATATTGCAGTAGTATAAAGCAGGAAGTTTCGGTCAGTATCGTCAAAATAGATATGACTTATAGAGGTGTAGATAGATAGGTAGATAAAATATCTTAACTCGGTTTTCTCTGATGGTTAGCCTGGCGAAGACAAGACCCAATTGTCTGGATCAAATCTTAGATTTTTGGGATCCCATCGATACCTTTGGTCTTGTTCTTCCCACCAAGTTCCATCCCGACGGTTTTGATTTAGTTAGTGTGTTGGATTCTTTTGCTTGGTGTTCAGGAGGGGTATCCAACCTCGGATTCACACAATCTCGAACTTGGCCTAAAAAGGACGGAAGGAAATTTCAGTCCAGTCCTAAAAAATCCTAACTGTCAAGAAGGAAACCCTGTGTGACCCAGGACCTGTTTTGGACTCCACAGAAATTTCCTTGTAATGTTTCCAGGCCAAGTTCGAGGTCATACAAATTCGATTTGGTAATCCGAGCATGTCTCCTTACTCCTAAATGGACTATCTCGTTAGCTTTAAGACAATTTTTTATCTGCTCTTTAATTTGTACCCCCTTCCACAACCCCTGAAAATAGGGCTACGGAGCCCATCTACGAACTGGACCTATCCTTTGACCCAAAGATTCCTCACACAAGTTTGAACAAAAGATCTAATCCCCTTCGAGAGTTACCCTGCTGACAGACAGACAGACGACTTTTGCGAAGTATCCCGTCACTTACGTTTAGGGATCTCAAAAACACCCCCTCTTTTCCAGAAAGGAGTATGTCTGAAGAAGTTGACGCGGATGAATGCCACACAGCCTCCCACTTTGCCTGGTTGTCGGAATTCAAGTTAACCCTATACCGGAAGACCATGGTTATTTCCGAGCTCACCCCCAAATCGCACGACTCCTGGTCGCTAGCAGCTGGTGCGATGAACATATCCTATTATCATGCAGCTATAGGTGACGTCGTTGCAGCCATGGATCATCTCACAGAGGCAAAGGCACTGTTGCCATCTTTACCATCTTTCCTGAGACGAGGCTTTCAGCTTGTCCTTACAAATCTTGAGAAAGGGATAAAGTCTGGACGTAGAGGGGATCCAGCCCCAGAGAAACCGGAGACTTTGGCGGCTATCTTGACCCTTAAAGCCCTTACTTTTCAAGCATATAGAAAATTTGTCCGGAGTGATTTGTTAGTTGCTTCTGTGAATTGCATGGTCGAAGCCATGGAACTTGTGAAAGGAAACTTACTCTTCAAGTACTTGAGGGTCATGGGCGAGTTCTTTGTGGGAGAGCGCGCCTTTAAGGCTCCTCCGTGCAGTGAAGAAGTAGTCAAGCTCCTGTTTGAAGTCGAAGACCGGCTGCCCAATATCCCCGAAGTTTTGGATGAGCAGGTTGTCCATGCATTGACTGCTTTGGTGATAAGGACCACTGTTTCTAACAGTCGCCGTGTCTATACTTGGAAACCCCAAGTCGAGATATGGTCAAAAAACCAGATCTGGGGTCTCATTGACGATGACGTCGGAGGGCTGCCGGCTTGGATTGTACGACGTGTCGCCCACAGTTGTCTATACTGCCGCAAGGCCAAACACCCCTCTATGGGAAAATTTCTCGCTAGATATACCCTACTTCACAAACACGATTCCAAGCTACTGTTCATATATGGACGATACCTTTTGGATGTTGAGAGAGACATCGAAGGAGGCATGAAGGTCCTGACCAAAGCAGCGGAAGCGCATGACTTGCACGCCAAAAAAGCGATTGTATTTCTCGCTAGAAGGCTGCTAAGATCCGGTAGAGAGGATGCAGTCGAAGAAGTTGAGAAATTGTTTGCCGACTTTGAAGTAAACGTTCCGGAATCTACTAACGACCCAGTAACTTTGATGCACCGAGGAGCCTTCCATCTTCTGGTGACCGAGGACCTCCGAAGTGCAGTAACTGATTGGATAAAGGCAATGGATTTAGCCCCTGATCACTATGTGCATACTGTAAGTGCTCCTCGTGGTTAGTTGATTTCTGTGTGTGGTTTTCTTTGATTTTTCTTCATTCTCTGTTGTCTGTTCGGCTTTCTCCTTTCATGGCACTTGCAGCCTTCGGCGCCATTCTAATCACGAGTTAAGGTACTTCTAGCTAGGCCAGGACGATACAAATTACTAGCAATTAGGTACAGATAGTATTTGACAGGGCAAAATAGATACGTCAGCTGAATTTTATTAGAGCTATATTTCGGCCCTTCTTGGCAAGGGTCCTCTTCAGGCGCAAGCTGGAAAATAAACTTCTTGAACAACAATTAAAGCTTCTAGCTTATAATCTTTAATATTTTTTTTTTCGAAAAATAGCTACAGCTCCAATAAAATTCAGCTAACGCATCCGTTTTGCACTGTCAAGCATGATTAAGATAAGATAACGTTTATTGCTGTATATTATCTTCACAGATAGATGCACAGCTATAAATAAATAAATATACAACTTTAATAACATAGTCATATTAATTTGCAATTTAATTGGATTGGTCACTCTCTGTTTATACCTACAAGTTCATATAATGTACAAAATACTGCCTGAGCGAGCGCCTGTATCGCGAAGACGCAGACGATTTGCAAGGTAAAAACTTGTTTTTGTGCCTTGTTGCATATCTTGGCTGCGGCGCCTCAGGTGGTAGAACGTTACGGTGCTTCCCCGACATAAATACTTGTTTACCAAAACTCATGGTTAAGTCGTGGCGTCTGCACGACAGTCTTTGGGGTTGGAACTTTTCTAGACTTTGGTCGTAATCGGACTGTTCCTGACCCCAAAAAAAAATTTACTGCTCGTTTTTGTACGCTCTCCAACTCTTCAGATTGCTCTTGGGTCAGGCCTGCGTGCCAAGTAGGACAAGCGTATTCGACTATTGACCTTATGTACAATTTATAACAATTTAGTAATGATTCACTATTAACACCGAAACGACGGAGAGTGACTAGATTTCTAACAGAAAAATTTGCTTTTCTCGTCATTTCGCAAACATGGTCATCCCAGTTAAATTTAGAATGAAAAACAACATATAAAACTTTTGACTTATTTACAATTGGAATACCTGTACTTTCAGGGTGTGGCAGTTCACCTTTAAGAAAACTTACTCGCATCACTCCCGATTTGTTGCGGTTTATTTTCAATTTCTTTTCTTCGAAGTCCCGTTCCAAGAGTTCGACAATCTGTTTTAGACTGGTTATAGAACCGCTCTCTTGCAGGGCGAGTATTGTTAGGTCGTCGGCAAATTTGGCACGATTTTTGTGCCATGTCGATTTAGATTTGATAGGATTAAAACTAAGATGGGCCCGATCACAGTTCCCTGGGTAATTCCACAAAAATACTTCCAAAAGCATGGACAGATCACCATCGTGTTTAACGCACTGCTTTCTTCTCAACAGAAAGCTGAAAACCATTGCCTTTAAAAGTGGTCTAAAATCTTGCATCGCTTCAATGATGTGAGGATGACTTGAGCTGTCAAATGCTTTTGCCACGTCTGCATGAAACATTTCTACAAATGCGTCCTCGTTTTCTAGGTGATCCAGTGTTTCCTCGACAATTTTTACAAGATACTGGACTGTGCTAGAATCTTTAATAAAACCGTATTGGCACGGGTCAATTTTGTTTCAATTCAATTCAATTCAATATAATCTAAAAAACAGATAACGGACCAGCCGATGGGTTGTTTTACGTCAAAACATAACAGAACAGTCAACAAATATATACAATTTTGAGACATTTATACCGACATCTTATGATAAATATGGTCAATAACATGCTAGACTACGATGAATAAAATACAAATAACCTAAAACTTAACATTCAACAAGAGCTACGAGCTCATATGGCACTTGTACGAGTAGGCTGTACAAGAAAGTAGATGAAAACGTCACAAAATACACCCGCCATCCAAAAAGACGGTTCGGAAATAGAAATAGGATATTTAGTTTCACTCATTTCTGAGCAGTTCCGGCATCGTCTCGATTGCAAATGCACATGACTGTTCAAACTTTCATCCCAATAAATCCATTTGTTTGATCCCTAGACGTGCTCCACGATTTCCGGTACTCACTCTATTTCCACCTACCGTGGCCGAATCTGGTTCGGAATAAAAAAAAATCGACCACCTAAAGCATCTTCGTTTATACCATCTACCAAGTTTCACTCGAATCTCAGCATTTTTGGAAAGTTCCGGTACCCCCCCCCCCCTTCCCACCAACGTTGTCGGAGCCGGTTCGGGCCCAATCTCTTAATTCCCTCATCAAGTTTGACTGAAATTGGAGCATAGCCTATCTGCAAGTTTCCAGTACCCCCCCCCCCCCCTACCTTGGCCGAATCCGACCCAGACGCCAAATAACAAATCTAGGCCGCATAAACTCGGCACTGTCGAAATGCATCTCATTCGGTTCATCCGTTTGGTTTTTGTGCATGTCAAAAGTCCCCCCACCCCCAATTCCCCTAATCGTGGTCGCATATGGTTCGAACGCATGTTTTACATGTCGAGGCCATCGATTCGTATCACCCATGAAGTTTCACTCGAATCAGACCACTCGTTCGCAATTTATAGAAGTCCATATTTCTCTTCTCTTGCTCCCCCAAAAATGCTCGGATCTAGGAACGGAAGTTTCCGGGGGTATGTTGTGTCAGGTTTTTAAGTCAGGATAATTCGGGTCGCTAATATGCCTGCAAAGTTTCGTTGTCGTTTTACATCTGGAACTATTCTAACTCACGACTACCGGAATTCCAGGAAACCCCCTCCAACTCCCCCCACAGAGCCCCGAAACCATCTGGCTCCGTCAATTTCATCTAGGCCTAATGCTTGTTCCATCCATTAAGTTTCGTCCCAATCCCTCTACTTTTAGAGTTTCTTGAGTTTTCCACCCCCCCCCCCCCATCCCCACAGGTATCGGACCCGACTCGGACGTGACACTGAACGTCCGAGGCGATAGCTCACCAGACAAGTTTCATTCAAATCCGATCACCCGTTCAAAAGCTATGCACGCCACTAGATTCCGGACTCCCCATCCACCGACTCCCCCCACGATGGTCGGGTCGGGGAAACGGCTGTTCTCAAGTCAATCTGTTCGGATCCCTGACATACCTGCCAAGTTTCATCGCCCTAGGACATCAGGAAGTATGCCGAACTCGCGGGATCGCTAGAAATCCGGACCCCCACCCCAACTCCCCCACAGTGCCCTGATCCGGTCCGGTTATGTCAAGGACGGGTCGAGGACCTGTGCTTTTTTTCCCACCAAGTTTCATCCCGATCCCTCCACTTTAAGCGTTTCTCAAAATTTCCGGTTCCCTCCTCCAACTCTTCCCAGTGTCATCGGATCCGGTCCTGTTACGTCAATGACGTGTCTAGGACCTATGCTTGTTTTTCCCACCAAGTTTCATCCCGATCCCTCCACTTTAAGCGTTTCTCAAAAATTTCCGGTTACCTCCTCCAACTCCCCCCAGTGTCATCGGATCCGGCCCGGATTTAAAGTGAGGTGTCTGAGACACAAGGTCATCCTAAATATCAATTTTCATCAAGATCCGATCACCCGTTCAAAAGTTATGCACGCCACTAGATTCCGACTCCCCATCAACCCACTCCCCCCACGATGGTCGGGTCGGGGAAACGGCTGTTCTCAAGTCAATCTGTTCGGATCCTTGACATACCTGCCAAGTTTCATCGCCCTAGGACACCAGGAAGTATGCCGAACTCGCGGGATCGCTAGAAATCCGGACCCCCATCCCAACTCCCCCACAGTGCCCTGATCCGGTCCGGTTATGTCAATGACGTGTCTAGGACCTGTGCTTGTTTTTCCCACCAAGTTTCATCCCGATCCCTCCACTTTAAGCGTTTCTCAAAATTTCCGGTTCCCCACCCCAACTCCCCCACAATGCCCTGATCCGGTCCGGTTATTTCAATGACGTTTCTAGGACCTGTAGTTGTTTTTCCCACCAAGTTTCATCCCGATCCCTCCACTTTAAGCGTTTCTCAAAATTTCCGGTTCCCTCCTCCAACTCCCCCCAGTGTCATCGGATCCGGCCCGGATTTAAAGTGAGGTGTCTGAGACACGAGGTCATCCTAAATATCAATTTTCATCAAGATCCGATAACCCGTTCGCAAGCTAAAAATACCTCAAATTTTGGCTTCACCCTCCCTCCACTCCCCCCCCCAGATGGTCGAATCGGGGAATTGATGATTTCCTATTTAAGCTGGTCGAGTCCCAGACATGCCTGTCAATTTCCATCGTCCCAGCACATCAGGAAGCACGGAACTCGCGGGATCACTACAAATTCGGACTTCCCCCCCCCCCCCCAACTCCCCCAAAGTGAGCGGATCCGTTCCGGTTATATCAGTCACGTATCTAGGAGTTTTGCTTGTACTTTCCACCAAGTTTCATTCGGATCCCTCCACTCTAAGTGTTTTCCAAGATTTCCGGTTTCCCCCTCTAACTCCCCCCAGTGTCACCGGATCCGGTCTGGATTTAAAATGGAGGGTCTGAGACACGGAAGTCCTTCCATGTATTAAGTTTCATTAAGATCCGATCACCCGTTCGTAAGCTAAAAATATCTCATTTTTCCTATTTTTTCCGGATTCCCCCTCCCTCCACTCCCCTCCAGATGGTCGGATCGAGGAAGCGACAATTTCTAATTTAATCTGGTCCAGTTCCTGATATGCTTGCCAAGTTTCATCGTCCTAGCTTATCTGGAAGTGCCCGAACTAGCAAAACCGGGACCGACAGACCGACAGACCGACAGACCGACAGACCGACTGACGGACAGAAATAACAATCGCTATATGGCACTTGAGTAAGCTCAAGTGCCATAAAAACGCTCTGAGTTATATAAACGAACAAACGAGGGACAAAACTCTGAGCATACCTTGTTCGCAAAGCTACCACCGGTTCTAAACGAGGCACAGGGTCGGCCGCTTGACGAGGAAGACGAATTCGGGAGGAGAGAAAATCAGGGGGGAGTATATCACGGGGAAATGTGTTTTGGACTATAGATGTACCGAACTTCATACAAAGTTGAAGTCGGCGGCATGAAAGGGTATCGAACTGTCGACAAAGTCTTCCAGTAACCATTTTTTCAGAAAAGCTTCAAACACTTCGGATATTACAGGCACCAGGGAAATAGGTCTCAAGTCACCTGGTGATTTGGGCGTTGACACTTTTGGTACTGGGATCACTACAGCCTCCTTCAGCTTTTCTGGAAAGCATCCACTGATCAAGCACTGGTTTAGTATAGCTGTAAGCGGTTCAGCGAGATGAGGCGCATTGTCTTTGAATAAGTGAGTTGGAACGTCATCTGGGTGGGTTGACTTGTTATCATCTAGCTTCTCTAGTACCTTGACAACCTCGTGTGGTAGCATCACTGGGATTTCTGACTGGTCAGGAAGGGGAGGAGGGACGGAAGCTGGCGGATTGGTACGACACAAAATGTTCATTGATATCATTGGCTGACAGCTTTTCGCCTCGCTCGTCAAGGATGGTGAACGTCTTTGCCCCAGTAGCTCTAGTAATCATTCGGACACCTTTGTGGTAGCCCGAAGGATTTGACCTTAAAAGTACACTGATTTTCGATCCATAGGTTCGCTCCGCATGTTTACACATTTTAACGATCTTGTTTCTTAGTTTCTTTCCTTCGTGCCGGCGACCTGCTTGGAATAGTCTGTCTCTCTTCCGTATAAGCGTCTTGATATCGTGGGTCATCCATGCCTTATCTGCACTGTTGCAGGTTATAACCTTTTCAGGGAAGCAATGTTCATAAGCTTCATGGAGCTCCTTGTGGAACAGTTCATACATTTTGTTTGTCGAACGAACTCAGCGTATCTTCTTTCCCCATTCGCAGTCAGCTTGGGCTGAAAGAATATTTATAAATAATAAACTGTCATTTTCCGAATTTAACCATTCGGGTGGGGGGGGGGGACGGGAGGGACGGCCCCGAATCTGGTAGTATGCTTAACACACAAACGAGTTAATGAGCTTGATAGTCGGCAAGAGCAAGTGCCTGAAGTGTTCCATTTACAGATGTAGACCAAATCCGGCAACTGTAGGGGAGTCGGAGGGGGGGGGGGGGGGGTACTGGAATTCTAAGGAATATATAATTCTCGAGCAAGCGATGCGACCCGGTGTGAACTTGATGGCTGGCAAGAGCACCTGTCCTCGATAGTCCTTCAGATTCAAACCAGATCTGGCAACTTTGCGGAAAGTTGGAGGGTCCCGAATACCTTCGTAGTGCACTTGGGGTGGGGGGGGAGATTAGGACGGGTTTTGGCGGGCAACCCGTTCATACACTCTGAATATGCCCTTATAGTTCTGGATCAGATCCAGGCATGGCAGTGGCAGTTGGAAGTGGGTCCCGGAAATCTTCTCACATTGTTAGTGGGGAGGGGACGATCAGAAGCTTTACATGTGCTTTGTGGGTTTGACCATCCACGTACTGTGGGGGTAGTGAAAGACAGTTCCCAGAAACTTTTTGTCATGCCTAACTTTCGAAACGAATGATCCTATCCGATGAACTCGATCGTTGCTTCCTAGATGTTCCATTCACAGGTCCAGACCAGATCCGTTCGATGTTGGGGGAGTCGGAAAGGGGTCGCCCAAACCTTGTGGCACAGTCAGTGTCTCCGAACCAACCGATGGAAATGGTATGGGCAAAACACGATGGTCGGGACATGCCGTAGACTCTAGATTTGCCATTTATAGATCCAGCCTTTTAGGGGAGTCGGAGGGTGGAACGCGCAAGAGCCATCCTACCTTGGCAACGTAAACCTACATGCTAACCATCCGTGCAAGGGCCGTAGTTTTCAACTCTTGTCTCTTGGTGGTAATCTTTGCATAGCGTCGACCGTCGAGGTGTTCGAAAAATTTCCTTCAATCACCAATTACCGCTTGTCCGCCTTATACCTAACGTTTGTCCCGAAATAACATTATAATAATTAATTTTCTATTCGCTTTACAACAGCGGAAAGAGAAAAGGAAACAGACACTCATCCGTAAAGATATAACTATGTATTCCCTATTTAAATGACATATATATCTATCCATTTCGTATCCATTCTTTGCATGGCTCATCACATTCTTCTTGAAAGCTTTAAACTTAATACGATTTATCCTATCCATTCTGACGAAAATTATTGATTTTTATGGCACTTGAGCTTACTCAAGTGCCATATAGCGATTGTTATTTCTGTCCGTCAGTCGGTCTGTCGGTCTGTCGGTCCCGGTTTTGCTAGTTCGGGCACTTCCAGATAAGCTAGGACGATGAAACTTGGCAAGCATATCAGGAACTGGACCAGATTAAATTAGAAATTGTCGCTTCCTCGATCCGACCATCTGGAGGGGAGTGGAGGGAGGGGGAATCCGGAAAAAATAGGAAAAATGAGATATTTTTAGCTTACGAACGGGTGATCGGATCTTAATGAAACTTAATACATGGAAGGACTTCGTGTCTCAGACCCTCCATTTTAAATCCAGACCGGATCCGGTGACACTGGGGGGAGTTAGAGGGGGAAACCGGAAATCTTGGAAAACACTTAGAGTGGAGGGATCCGAATGAAACTTGGTGGAAAGTACAAGCAAAAGTCCTAGATACGTGACTGATATAACCGGAACGGATCCGCTCACTTTGGGGGAGTTGGGGGGGGGGGGGAGAAGTCCGAATTTGTAGTGATCCCGCGAGTTCCGTGCTTCCTGATGTGCTGGGACGATGGAAATTGACAGGCATGTCTGGGACCCGACCAGCTTAAATAGGAAATCATCAATTCCCCGATTCGACCATCTGGGGGGGGGGGGAGTGGAGGGAGGGTGAAGCCAAAATTTGAGGTATTTTTAGCTTGCGAATGGGTGATCGGATCTTGATGAAAATTGATATTTAGGATGACCTCGTGTCTCAGACACCTCACTTTAAATCCGGGCCGGATCCGATGACACTGGGGGGAGTTGGAGGAGGGAACCGGAAATTTTGAGAAACGCTTAAAGTGGAGGGATCGGGATGAAATTTGGTGGGAAAAACAAGCACAGGTCCTAGAAACGTCATTGACATAACCGGACCGGATCAGGGCACTGTGGGGGAGTTGGGGTGGGGAACCGGAAATTTTGAGAAACGCTTAAAGTGGAGGGATCGGGATGAAACTTGGTGGGAAAAACAAGCACAGGTCCTAGACACGTCATTGACATAACCGGACCGGATCAGGGCACTGTGGGGGAGTTGGGATGGGGGTCCGGATTTCTAGCGATCCCGCGAGTTCGGCATACTTCCTGGTGTCCTAGGGCGATGAAACTTGGCAGGTATGTCAAGGATCCGAACAGATTGACTTGAGAACAGCCGTTTCCCCGACCCGACCATCGTGGGGGGAGTGGGTGTATGGGGAGTCCGGAATCTAGTGGCGTGCATAACTTTTGAACGGGTGATCGGATCTTGATGAAAATTGATATTTAGGATGACCTTGTGTCTCAGACACCTCACTTTAAATCCGGGCCGGATCCGATGACACTGGGGAGAGTTGGAGGAGGTAACCGGAAATTTTGAGAAACGCTTAAAGTGGAGGGATCGGGATGAAACTTGGTGGGAAAAACAAGCACAGGTCCTAGACACGTCATTGACATAACCGGACCGGATCCGATGACACTGGGAGGAGTTGGAGGACGGAACCGGAAATTTTGAGAAACGCTTAAAGTGGAGGGATCGGGATGGAACTTGGTGGGAAAAACAAGCACAGGTCCTCGACACGTCATTGACATAACCGGACCGGATCAGGGCACTGTGGGGGAGTTGGGGTGGGGGTCCGGATTTCTAGCGATCCCGCGAGTTCGGCATACTTCTTGATGTCCTAGGGCGATGAAACTTGGCAGGTATGTCAGGGATCCGAACAGATTGACTTGAGAACAGCCGTTTCCCCGACCCGACCATCGTGGGGGGAGTGGGTGGATGGGGAGTCCGGAATCTAGTGGCGTGCATAACTTTTGAACGGGTGATCGGATTTGAATGAAACTTGTCTGGTGAGCTATCGCCTCGGACGTTCAGTGTCACGTCCGAGTCGGGTCCGATACCTGTGGGGATGGGGGGGTTGGGAGTGGAAAACTCAAGAAACTCTACAAGTAGAGGGATTGGGACGAAACTTAATGGATGGAACAAGCATTAGGCCTAGATGAAATTGACGGAGCCAGATGGTTTCGGGGCTCTGTGGGGGGAGTTGGAGGGGGTTTCCTGGAATTCCGGTAGTCGTGAGTTAGAATAGTTCAAGATGTAAAACGACAACGAAACTTTGCAGGCATATTAGCGACCCGAATTATCTTGACTTAAAAACCTGACACAACATACCCCCGGAAACTTCCGTTCCTAGATCCGAGCATCTTTGGGGGAGCAAGAGAAGAGAAATATGGACTTCTATAAATTGCGAACGAGTGGTCTGATTCGAGTGAAACTTCATGGGTGATACGAATCGATGGCCTCGACATGTAAAACATGCGTTCGAACCATATGCGACCACGATTAGGGGAATTGGGGGTAGGGGGACTTTTGACATGCACAAAAACCAAACGGATGGACCGAATGAGATGCAATTCGACAGTGCCGAGTTTATGCGGCCTAGATTTGTTATTTGGCGTCTGGGCCGGATTCGGCCAAGGTAGGGGGGGGTACTGGAAACTTGCAGATAGGCTATGCTCCAATTTCAGTCAAACTTGATGAGGGAATTAAAAGATTGGGCCCGAACCGGCTCCGACAACGTTGGTGGGAAGGGGGGGGGGGGGGGTACCGGAACTTTCCCAAAAATGCTCAGATTCGAGTGAAACTTGGTAGATGGTATAAACGAAGATGCTTTAGGTGGTCGATTTTTTTTTTTATTCCGAACCAGATTCGGCCACGGTAGCTGGAAATAGAGTGAGTACTGGAAATCGTGTAGCACGTCAAGGGATCAAACAAATGGATTTATTGGGATGAAAGTTTGAACAGTCATGTGCATTTGCAATCGAGACGATGCCGGAACTGCTCAGAAATGAGTGAAACTAAATTCCTATTTCTATTTCCGAACCGCCTTTTTGGATGGCGGGTGTATTTTGTGACGTTTTCATCTACTTTCTTGTACAGCCTACTCGTACAAGTGCCATATGAGCTCGTAGCTCTTGTTGCTTTTACCTTAGTCAACTGTTTTAGGCACCTCGTCAATCCTGCGGAAAGCATGGGCTATCTTCCAAGGCGTCTATGCTACCCCCTCTCCCGGCAGACCCCCACCCCCTGAATACAAAAATATAGGAAATTTAATTTGTTTAATCAAAAACTGTAGTTTTTCACACTTCCTTAATTCTTAAACACGGAGACAGAAATATATGTTACATTCTAAACCCGCTAACGACACCTCACTAATATTTGCGGTTGCCAAGATTCGCTAATATCCATGCGCATTCTGCTCCCGACGATCGTTCGCGTATCATGTTATTGATGCGTAAAACTGATCATCTGAATTTTGCCTTTTTTGGGATCCCAAAACGTAAGTGAAGGGATACCTATGACATCGCAAAAGTTGTCTGTCCGTCCGTCTGTAAGCACGATACGAGGCACGATAACTCTCGAAGGGAATGAGATATTTTGATGAAACTTCGTGTGAGGATTCTTCAGGGCAAGGTCAAGTTCGTAGATGGGCTATGTAGCCCCACATTTAGGGGTGGTGGAGGGGGTTCAAATTAAGGGAAAAACAATTTTTTTAAACAGCTATCTGAAGACATGCTGAACACGATGGTGAAAACCATTTTCTCGCGGGACAGGTAGTTCGTCCGGAATCCGGCAAAAACCGGAAAGTTAGTTAAAAGGTTTCATTTGCAGTTGATTATATGATCAATTTAGGGGCAAGAAGACATGCTGAACTCTTCTGTGAAAACCAGTTTCTACTTTCTACTCGGACAACTAGTTCGCCCGGAATCCGGTCAAAAGCGGAAAATTTGGGAAAAGCAAAAGTTTTATTTGAAATTGATTAGATGACAGACTTAGGGGTAAGAAGAGACGCTGAGTATGTATATGATAATCATTTTTTACCCGGACATATAATTCGTCCGGAATCCGGTTGTAGCCTGATTTTTATGGCACTTGCACTTCGCTCGAGTGCCCTATATTTATTTATTATTTTATTTGGATCTAATACCGGCCAACAAGGGCCATTATACAAAACAAAGAACACTTTACAAACTTACACTTTACACACTAAGTTGGGTCAAACCCACAATATACCAACTCCACCCATTTCAGCCAAATGGGAAGAGATGGCCGCATGTGCGGCCCAGAGAGAACAGCCAACAGAGGGTTCTGGGACTTGGGAAAAACAAGCTGATCTACGGACTTCAGAGAAAGATGGGAGACCTTCACCAACAAACATTGCCGAGGCACTACAATTCCAAGGAAAACCGTGCAACCACCGGAGGGAGTTATTGTACAGAACACGGAAAGAATTACCGCGTCTGACCGTGATACATTTAGGGGTGGTGGAGGGGGTTCAAATTAAGGGAAAAACAATTTTTTTAAACAGCTATCTGAAGACATGCTGAACACGATGGTGAAAACCATTTTCTCGCGGGACAGGTAGTTCGTCCGGAATCCGGCAAAAATCGATTACTGATCCGATTACTTGACGAAGTGCATAAGCATCTCGAAGTCGATGATGCTTATGCCGAAATTATACTAAGCGACATAGTCAAGGCCTTTGACAGTCTTGACCACGAAATCACCTTACAAGAAGCTAGAACTATGGGCGCTCGACAATTTTTAATCCGGATGATAGCTAGCTTCTTAACGGGTCGGCAACAGTGCGTTATGTTGGATAAAGATCGGGTTTCGTCCTTTCTCCAAATTTTTTGCGGCGCGCCTCAGGGGACGAAGCTTGGACCAATTCTTTTTCTTATAGTTTTTAATCGAGTTTTAAAAAGTCTGTTGAATCGTTATAAGTTCGCTGACGACCTGTCCAGTCTCGCGCTACGAATTTTATCGTCACAGTCGACCCAGCCTCCACTCTCACAGATATTTTCTACACTGACGCGTGACCTTGATGATGTTAAGTTAACAGTAAGCCTACCTAAAAGTGTTGTAATGAGAGTGTCGTTTTTAAAGCGTGAATTGCCACCTGTTGAAGATATCGGCCTCACTGTTCAGGACAAGGTTAAAATCCTTGGCGTTACAGTTGAGAGCGACCTGAAATGGCAATCCCACGTCATGGCCATAGTTCAGAAATGCGCTCTGTTATTACGGTCGTTTGCCGCGTTACGTCGATTCGCGATTCCTTCCAAGCAACTGAGGTCTATTTTCTGCACTTACATTAGGCCAAATGCGGAATACGCTTGTCCGGTGTGGCACCCTGGCCTCACCTCGACTCTGAGTGATAAGCTCGAGGGTATCCAAAAGCGAGCGTGCAAAATCATTTTAGGGGCCCAGTATGTTTCATATGAAGATAGTCTTAGTGTATTATGTCTACCGACCCTTAAAGAAAGAAGACATGCCCTGACGATGAAATTTGGGTTCAAATGTCTGTCGTCTGAAACTCACAGAGATATTTTGCCTGAATATGTGTCAGATTTACGACCGAAGTCCTGTACTAGGCAGTTTACACGGTCAATCGGTCTTCAAAAGCTAAGCCTGCCACCTGTAAATTCGACTGACCGGTACTTGTCTTCATTTGTACCTTATTTTGTACGTAACTTTAATTCCTGAGGCTGTTTTTTTTTTTTTTTTTTTTAAGTGTGTTGAAAATAAGTATATTAACATGTAATTGACTATCCGAAGCTAGCGTGTTTCTTATGCTATTATGGAGAATAAAGGAATTATTATTATTAATATTTGTCACAAGAGAAATACCATAAAGTTGTGGGCAGTAAGCCCGGAACAGGAGAGATTTCACCACTCCGTCACACTTCGCGAATTTCCTGATCAGGAGGTTGGCGCGAGCACAGAGTGATCTGGCCAATACATTTACATGGAGTTCATCATCCAGCTTGGGGGTAAAAGTGAACCCCAAGTACTTGAAGGGTGAAACACACTCAAGTTGAACCCCTGAAAGAAACACTGGTGGAATTACTAGCAGTCTCATACCAGGGGGAATAAAGGCCATGCATAATATTTTCTTAGTATTGAAAACAATGTCATGGCGACCAGCAAAACTATCACACAAACCCAGTAGTTTGTTGAGTGCAGACACAGACGGAGCCAGGACAACCAGGTCATCGGCATAGCTGCAATTGTTAAAGCACATCCCTTGAATAAAGCACCCAACACCAGCAGTTGCTAACGTCACATTAAGCTCATCTACTTATAAATTATACAAAAGAGGAGACAGTGCACCACCTTGCCTGACCCCATTCAGTACCGGGAACCGTCTACTAAGCACCCCGCCCCATTTAATAAAAAATCGTTGATTCTGAAACTCACAAGACAGGGTAAGCACGACTCGGGAATCTACACCGCGATCAAGAAGGCACCCCAACAGTTTTTCGTGATTTACCCGGTCAAATGCAGCCTTCGCATCAATAACACATACAAAAACCGGAGAAGAAAAAAGCCAAAAATAGTGGATCACCGACTTTGCAAAAAATATACAAATTTCGGTAGACGACCTTGCCCTGAACCCAATGAGAAGCTCGAACCTGAGGTTCAATAATACCTATAAGGCACTTTTCAAACACTTTCGATACAACCGCGGCCAAAGCAATGGGCCTGTAACTACCGAGACTACTAACATCCAACACCGAAGATTTAGGGATAGGGGATATGTACACTTCTGTCAATTCTTCGGGCACGAAACCATGCGCCAAAAACCCATTAAAGAGACATTTTAACATACAAGTAAACGTCGACCCAGCATGCTTCAGATGGTTAGCAGTTATCCCGTCCAGACCACCCGCTCTACCCCCAGTAAGCCCAGAAAGCACCCTGGCAACAGCCTCGTGTGCTATCAGCTGCTCACTAGAAACAAGAGTCGCACACACCCGGGCACGATTCTCAACACTACCCACATTAGAGGGAACCGACGAAAAAATCTCTGTATATTGATTTGCCCAAAGGTTAGCAACAGCAACTGCGCCAACTATGCCACCAACAACATCCGCCACCTTAGGGACAGTTGATCTACCTACTATCATGTTGATCTGCCTACTAACAATACTCCAGAACTGCTTAAACTTACAGCCCCCGAGGGAAGCTGCTGACGCAGACACTTTCAGCTTTTCCACGTGGTTTTTACACCACCTGGAAGCACTCCTATACTTACTGTTAAGAAGCTTTCTAACCTGGTCCAACTGATCGCCCTTGATCCTGCCCGCATAAATCCAGTCCAAAAAAGCGAATTTCGCTGCTAGATAAAGCTCCTTGACGTGACGGGTCCAACCAGGGACAACGTCACGCTTATGCCCAGTGCTCCTTTTTTCGCCGGAAGTGCTTCATTGCAAGAAACAACCAGAATTGCAACTAGTGCTAAATAAAGATTAGTAAGGGAAAGGAGATGGTTATGATCAGAACAAGAATATAGGCTACTGATCACTTTTCGGTCGGTCGGTCTGTCCACCCTTCTCGGGTTAGGGTACTTCCAGATGTGCTAGGACGATGAAATTTGGCAGGCGTATTAGGGACCCGACCAAACTGACTTGGAAATAGTTACTTCCCCCATCCGACCACCGTGGAGGGAGGGGGAATCCGGAATATTTAGGCATGCGTAACTTTCGAACGGGTGATCGGATCTAAATGAAACTTGATATGTGGAAAGAACACATGCCTCATATGTCCCGTTTTATGTCCGAACAGAATCCGACCACTGTGGTGGGAGAGGGGGGCCGGAAATATCGTGACACGCTTAGAGTGAGGGATCGGGATGAAACTTGGTGGGAAGAACAAACACATATCCTTGATACATCGGTGACATAACCGGATCGGATCCGGGCACAGTGGGGGGGGGGGAGAGGCTGGATCCCGAATTTCTAGTTATCACGGGTTTAGGTACTTCCAGATGTGTTAGGATGATGAAACTTGGCAGGCATACCAGGGATCCGACCAAACTGACTTGGAAATAGTCACTTCCCCAATTCGACCATCGTGGGTGGGGGGTGGGGGGGAATCCGGAATATTGGGGCATACATGACTTTCGAACGGGTGATCGGATCTGAATGAAAATTGATATGTGGAAAGAACACATGCTTCATATGTCCCATTTTATGTCCGTACCGGATCCGCCAACTGTTGGGGGAGGGTGCCGGAAATATCGTGATACGCTTAGGTTCGAGGGACCGGGATGAAACTTGGTGGGAACAACAAGCACATATCCCTGATACATCGTTGACGTAACCGGATCGGATCCGGGCACTGTGGGGGGGGGGTGGAGGCCGGGTCCCGGATTTCCGGTTACCACGGGTTAAGGTACTTCCAGATGTGCTAGGACGATGAAACTTGGCAGACTTATCAGGGACCTGACCAGATTGACTTAAGAAAAGTAATTTCCCCGATCCGACCACCGAGGGGGGAGGAGGGAAGGGAAACCCGGGATCTTGAGGCAAGTATAACTTTCGAACGCGGCATGGGACACAGACTAAACTTGACAGTTGGAAAGAGCTCGTGTCGTGGATTACCATTTCGTGTCCGGACCGGATCTGATAACTCTGGGGGGGGGGGGGAGGATTAGAGGGGGATCGGAAATCTTGGAACAAGCTTAGATTGGAGGGACCGGGATGAAGTGTGGTGAGAAGAACAAGGACAAGTTGTGAAAACATTTTTGGCAGAAATGGACAGATCGGTACACTGTGGGGTTTTTGGAAGGGGTTTCCCCGAAATCCGGTGATCGCGAATTAAGATGCTTACAGATGCACTTGGACGGGGAAATTCGGCAGGTGTATTGGTGACCCGATAGATTGACTTGGAATCAGTAATTTCCCCGATCGGACTATCTTCGAGGAAGTGGAGGAAACTGGAATCCGGACTTCCAGAATTTCATGCGTAACTTTTGAACGGTTGGTCGGATCCGAAGGGAACTTGGCAGCTGACTAAAGGACGTGTTTCTGATCTCACGAACACGTTCATAATCCCCTAAGGGCCCATGATCATTTGTACCTAAGTACATGAAATGAGTTTTCAGCCCCCTTAACGTGCGTATCTAACTCCAAAGTGAAACAAAAGTTTTTTTTTACCAAAAGATCCATTTTTGTGATACCCAAGGGCCCGTGCTAATTTTTGCCTCGAGGATTTTGTTTACAAATAACTTTCTAGCATACTTAAAGCACCAATGTTACCACAAAGTGGAAAAAACATTTTTAAGAAACTATATATTTTTAAGAAACTAAACATTTTTAAGATCCCCAAGGGCCCATGATCATATCTGTGCCTCGAGTATTTTGCTTCCAACTTCAGTTCGATCCGCTTAAAGTGCGCATCTTAGCCGTAAAATGCAAACCAAAAAAAATACTTTCAAGCGAATGATGTACTTTCATGACCCAAGGTCCCATGATCATTTGTGTACCAGTGCATCGGTCGGTCGGTCTGTTTACCCTTCTCGAGTTAGGGTACTTTCAGATGTGCTAGGATGATGAAACTTGGCAGGCGTATTAAGGACCCGACCAAACTAACTTGGAAATAGTCACTTCCCCGATCCGACCACCGTGGAGGGAGGGGGAATCCGGAATATTGAGGCATGCGTAACTTTCGAACGGGTGATCGGATCTAAATGAAACTTGATATGTGGAAAGAACAAATGCCTCGTATGTCTCATTTTATGCCCAAACAGGATCCGAGGGGGGGGGGTGTACAGAAATATCGTGACACGCTTAGAGTGAGGGATCGGGATGAAACTGGAGGGAGGGGAATCCGGAATATTGAGGCATGCGTAACTTTCGAACGGGTGATCGGATCTAAATGAAACTTAATATGTGGAAAGAACAAATGCCTCGTCTGTCTCATTTTATGTCCGTACCGGATCCGCCAACTGTTGGGGGAGTTGGTGGGGAAGGTACCTGAAATATCGTGACACGCTTAGGTTGGAGGGATCGGGATGAAACTTGATGGGAAGAACAAGCACATATCCTTGATACAGTGTTGACGTAACCGGATCGGGTTCGGGCACTCTGGGGGGGTGGGGGTGGAGGCTGGGTTCGGGATTCCGGGTTTTCCATCCAAGTATTTTGCTTCCAAATTCAGTTCGATCCGCTTAAAGTGCGCATCTTAGCCGCAAAATACAAAAAAAAAATACTTTCAAGCGAATGATATACTTTCATGACCCAAGGGACCATGATCATTTGTGTACCAGTGCATCGTGTAGTGCATTTGCTTACAAAATCGATTCCTAGCCCCTTTACATGGCGCATTGCGACAGCAAATTGCATGGCATATTTTTACTAAACCATACATTTTCATGAATTCGAAAGGTCCATAATCGTGTGCCTCAACACAGCACAAATCTTAGCTGTTACCCTTACTACTACGTATTCTTGCAAGTGCCGTATGAGCTTACAGCTCTTGTTTGTTATAAGTTAAAGTTTAATTTGAAGTTGATCAGATGTTCGTTTTCGAGATAAGGATATACGCTTAAGTCGTTTCTGAATTTTCTTTTTTTGCTGGACAATTAGTTCCCTCGGAATTCGGCCGAAACCGGAAATTTGGCAGAAGTAAAGCAGGAACTTTCTGTCAGTATATCTGAACTTGGTTTTCTCTGGTGATTAGCCTGGCGAAGAGTGGATCTGGCAAAGGCAAGACCCAATTATCTGTATCAAATATTAGATTTTTGTTATCCCATCGAAACCTTTGGTATTGGTGTAGAATCCAATGGGCCTTGAAAAAGGTCTAAAACAGCCAAAGCCGCGGAGAATTTGTCAAAAACAGTGTCTAGTTTTATAGTATTCAAATAGTTTGAGCATTGGAACATAAATAAACAAGAGCTGGAAGTTCATATGGCACTTGGAAGGCTGGGTCAGAGGATTAAAGTAGGAATTCGTCAATTTGTGGGTCTGTTATGATCATTTGTAAGCAAAACGCTTGAGATAAGACTGGTCATGGGTCCTCGAAAATCACGAGAATTTATTGTTCGTAAAAACTATTTTATTTGTGGATTTGGTGGTGATGATGCGCACTTTAAGGGCGCTAGAGATTCAGCTGTAAGGAACACTCTTGAAGCGCAAATAATGATGCTCATTGGAATCATGAGAATGTACATTTTGCTCAAAACTGTTGTTTGTATTTATGAAATTCAGTTGTTAGCATAACCCTTGATGCAAAAATGATCATACGCCGTTGGGGATCATGAATAGCCTACATATCGTTTGGTTAAAGGTTTTTTGACTTTTCTTTAAGAAACGCACTTTAAGGGTGCTAGAAATTATTTTTTGAGGAACACCCTTGAGTTAAATTGTATATTTTGCTTAAAAGCATTTTTTGTACTTTGTGGTTAGGATTAGTACTTTAAGGTTAAAATTAGTACTTTAAGGGATGGTCGCATCTGAGAATTGACATTTCTAAGCCAATCTTGTCAAGTTTATAATATTTAAGCCAAGTATCATCGCCCTAGCACATCTGGAAGTACCTTAATTCTCGATCACCGAAATTCCCCCCCCCCCCCACCAACTCCCCTCACAATGCCCGAACCTGTTCGGTTTTGTCACTGATTTATCTAGTTCTTGTCCTTGTTCTTCCCACCAAGTTTCATCCCAATCGCTCCACTCTATGCGTGTTACAAGATTTCCGCCCCCCCCCCCACATTCCTTGGATCCGGCCCAGACTTACAACGGGACATTCGAGATTTCCCCTCCCTCTATTCCCCCACGACGGTTGGGTCGGAGATCTGACTGTTTCTAAGCCAATCATGTCAAGTCTCTAATGTTCAAGCCAATTAAGTTTCATCGTCATCTGGGAGTACCTTAAGTCGAGATAGCCGGAATTCCACCCCCCCCCCCTTTAACTACCCCCACAGTGCCCAAATCAGACCCGGTTCTGTCACTGACGTATCTAGTTCTTGTGCTTGTCCTTCGCACCAAGTTTCATCCCAATCGCTCTACTCTAAGCCTGTCACGAGATTTCCGGTTCCCCCTTCCGACCCCCCCCCCCACAACACATTCATCGGATGCGGTCCAGACTTTAAATGGGTCATCCGAGACACGAGGTCTTTCCAAGTATCAAGTTTTGTTTAAGATCCGATCACTCGTTCGAACGTTATACATTCCTCAAGATCCCGAATTCTCCCTCCCTCCACTCGGCCCACGATCGTCGGATCGGGAACTTGGCTATTTCCAGGTTAATCAATCCGTGACTTACCTGCCGAGTTTCTTTGTCCTAGCCCACTTGGAAGTAACTTAACTCCGTAATACCGGAGTTCGGGAATCCCCTTCCAACTCCCCACAGTGCACGAATCCGGTCCGGTTCTGAAAATCATGTGCCTACGTTTGTGCTTGTTCCTCCCACCAAGTTTCATCCCGATCGCTCCACTCTAAGCGTGTCACATGATTTCCGGTTCCTCCCTCCGATTCTCCCCCCACATTGATCGGATTCGGTCCGGACTTGAAATGGGACATCTGAGACATGACTTCTTTCCAAATATCAAGTTTCGTTAAGATCCGATCACCTTTTCGAAAGTTATGCACGGCACTAAATTCCGGCTCCCCTCCCTCCCCCCACGATGGTCGGATCGAGCAAGTGACTATTTCCGAGTTAGTTTGGTCGGGTCCCTAATATGCCTGCCAAGTTTCATCGTCCTAGCACATCTGGAAATACCCTAACTCGCAAACACCGGACTAACCGACCGACCGACAGACCGACGGAAAAGTGATCGGTATATGGCACTTGGACGGAGGGCAAGTGCCATTAAAATTGTGCGAGGTGTGCTTTAAGGATATTCCATAGAACTGCGATTTGAATGTAAACGCGTAACGGCGGATCGCTGGCCCCTCGCCTCTATGTATAGCATAATGTTCATAAAAATACATATAAGCACGTCTAGACATTTCCCGATTGTTTTGTTCGGCGGATGGCACCGGGGGCGTTTTCGCTAGGGTTTTTAGTACTGGGGCGGAAGGAAGGGGGGTACCGTTTTCTTCGGGGGAGGGTATGTCCGGGGGGGGGGGGGTAAGTCAGGACCCCTTCACAGTCATGCTGCCAGAAAACAGGTGGGTGTGGGTTGTGTTGTGTTGGCTAATGTCTTAAAAACGTTAGTGCAGAAATTTCCCCAGGTCTTCGCTAGATTTTCAAGTGATACGGGTATTTTCAGCCACCGACCTAAGTGAAATACAGCTGTTCGTCCTCCTGTCGGTCTGCTCAGCTTTTTCTAGGTTTGGCTTGGAAGATGTTTATAGCGGAGCGGACCCAATGTTTTTCAGGCTGCCGGCCATGCGTGGGGTTGAGAGAAGGGAGTACTTGCAATGGCGATTTCGGACGGGTGATCTCGTTCAGAGGAAACTTGAGGGTGGTTGGGGCAGATGCTCTAAAATTAGCCCTCAGCTCTTCATTGTTTTTCAGGAATACACCCAAGACTGGTGTAATACCGGACGGATGCAAAAAATATCCCCTGTCGAGGTCATGAGGGAAAAGTTACCGACTCTTATTGCAAAATCTACCGGTGCCGACCAAGCCATGTACATCCTTGCATTAGAGAAGGTAGAAAATTTCAGGAGAGAATTGCCAGCAACGGAAAACGGATCTGAGCTCGTGACCTCGAATTTTGTTACGGAGCTTCCGAACCTGGAAAAACTCTTCATGGCGCGTATGAGAAGACTGAGAAGAGTAAGTTAAACTGAAAAGTGAGGGGTTGCTCTCTCTGCGCCACCGGTGTACACCTTGGCACGGCACCCCGGCACGCCCACTTGGTGTACATCATTTTTGGGTGTGAGCAACCCCTTGCTGAAAAGCACTGTAGCGGTACGTTTCAAACAAAGAAAGGCACTCCCAGCTTGGATTCTGAGATGGGATGCGTTAGAAACTTGAAATTTCGATTTCATGGTTTTATTGGTTGCCTTAGTAGCCTATAGGTACACTTTATCCGAGTTCGTTTTCGTCCTTCAGTTCGCCGTTCCAACCGTCGTTTGACTATATAAGTGTTTTCTATACAACGCCGTTCATGTACGGTGTTGTACTGCCGAAATAGGGCGGTTTCTTTGTTCCTGAATCGACAAACTGACGCGGAAAGTCAGTGTCAACATCTCGGTTCGGTAATTAGGCGCGAATTTTCAAAATTCCCAAAAAACAAATTATTGTAAACCAAGTTTAAAAAACAAAGCGCCTGTTATGCTGAAATCCATAGTGGCTGTTGTAGCAAATATTGCATTTTAACCGAAAAGGGGCGGAGGAAGGACGATCTAGTTACCAATTTACCCATCATTTATTCGCTTAAAGAGGCTTGAAGACCCGATGAAAATGCGTTACTTCGTTGCTGCGTTATTGACGAATAATTGATCTTGAAATATTGAAATTTCCCTCTCGGATTTCTGGTACCTCTGTGCGCTTGTACTTGTGTTTATGCTTGCCAAAAGCGATTTACGAAAAATAAGTGTTTATGCAGTGACCAATGAGCACCTAGCTCACCACTGGCCATTGAAAAGCCGTGTCCGTATTGGTACTGAGATTTTCGGCGTCATAGTGAAATTTTGCGTGTGAGGACGGCCGTAGATATTCTGAACGTCATACTGGAGCAAATTGTGAAAAAAAAATAAAAAAAATCCGTTAACACAATTCATAGTCTATTCAGTTGAATGACACAAAAATAAGTTGGCTTTTCAGTTAAACTTTAAGTTAGTTCGACTTAAAAAGTTGGTATCTTGTTGGTTTGTGAAACGACGTTTGCATAACGTGCCAAAGAAAACGTTACTATGGAAAAAAAAAAAAAAAATAGTGTTCGTGCCGACAACTACGACAAGAGCTACGATCTCATATGGCAGTGTTACGAGTAGGTGGTGCTTCCAGTAACTGGAGCTTCCAGTAACTCCCCCCCCCCCGCCGTGGTCGGATCCCATTCGAACCCTAAAATGTGTCATGTAGGGCAAATGATCTCTCTGAATTCCAAGTTTCATTCAAATCACCCCACTTGTTTAACCCTTATAGCCACAGCATTTCGGGGACTCCCCGTCTAACTTTCCCAACGTGGCTGAATACGGCTTGGAAACATAAACGTCACATCTCTGACTTCTCCTCTTCCCGTCCATCAAGTTTGACTGAAACCGGAGCATAACATATCTGCAAATTTCCAGTTCCCGCCCTCCCCCCCCCCCCCTACCTTGGCTGGATCCGGTCTGGACGTCAAATATCAAATCAAGGTCGGATAAACTCGGTACTGTCCAACTTGCATCCTTCTGTCCTCTTTCTGTCCATCCGTTTGTTCTTTGTGCATGCCAAAAAGCTTTCGTACCGTCCCCCCTGCAACTCCCGCAACCGTACGAAACTCGTGTGATGTGTCCATACGAAATTAGACAAGCACACCGTACAGCGAGTACACATCTGGCACAAATTTACCAGAGAGTGCAGAGAACTAAAAGGGGTTTGCTGCTCAGGATTATAAGAAATGCGTTATTGTACCTTCAGTGGTTCGGGAATGGATGTAAATATTCTGAAGGGTGTTAAGTGGGAAATAATTATTTCTACTTTGAATCATATTGCATCTTCGGAGAGTCTCTCCTCGTCATTCTAACGAAACTTCTGACATTTCTTTTTCTTAGGTTACAAGCCGTTCTTTCCGACCGACTGGACGGTCCAGCAAATGAGGATTTTTCGCAATTTGGTTTTTTTTTATTTGAAGTAATTTGTCTTTTAGCTATTTAGTATGTTAGTGGATTTTAGTTGGTTTGTGAACCGTAGGCTAGAAACTTCTCATGGGATCCGGGAATCTCCAGCCGCCATGCAGGCTTTCGATTTTAACTGCAAGTCCAGCGTTGTCGTTTTCAGTATGCAGTGCGAATCACATTGATTTTTTTTATCGAATAAAAATGATCGTTGAAATCAGTCTTAAAACGACCAGTGTTGCTATAGGTGATCCCTTCCATATTAATACGGGGTAAGAAATTCGGTTTATTTGTGGTTCGGAAAGCGTGTGTGGGGGGGGGGGGGGCGGGGGCTCTGATGTCTTATTTCCTAGGCCAGGGTATGTGGAGTTAAACTTACAATTACAGTGAACTTTATTTACAAAAACTTCTTATTCCTCACTCATTTCCAACTGGGCGTTAATCCAAAGATTAGTAATTCGCACATTAATAATATGGCTACTTCCACCAGCTGTACGCAGTGGCGCCATTTTAGTAAACCTCAGGGGGGGGGGGGCAAACATCCGTTTTGGGCCCCCATCCTAGATTTTTTGTTTGCTCAAACGCAAAATTTAATTGCTTTTTTAGGGTAAAATTAAAGCAGTTTTTAAAATATATCAGAATGAGCATATGCAAAAATCAAGCATTGTTCAAAGACTCTTCACAAATAAAAATGTTCACTGGAGCGTTCTTTGACCTGGAGTTTGAGGCCTACCCATATGACAGAATAAGCGACTTCAGACCCTCCAAGGCTTTCGATGAAACCCTATCGTGATCTCGAGAAGTAGGTCTGGCTTGATTCATGAAATCTTTTGAGTTCGGAAATGGGGTTAACATCTTAAAACATCTAACGAACACTAAATTATATTGAAACTGAGCCCCGCAGGCAAAACATTTTCTGCTAAAATACAAAGATTTGGGTTCAAAACCAGATTACTAACTGTGCGGTGCAGTGTGAAATTTACGATTTGGTAAATGCCTTTACTTCAGCATGTCAAACAACAAAGAATATAGGCAGAAAACCTCGGATTTTGGGCCCCTTTCAAATTCCCCCTGCCCCCCCCCCCCCCCCCAAATGGCACCATTGCTTGTACGACAACTCAGCTTGACTAAAATTCATCTTGAAACGTGGAAACTGCTAAAGCCAGGCTTCACCTACCAGATTCCCAGATGTCCGAGGCTTCCACAAAGCGAAGCCAACCCTTCCAGATTTTCATGATACTGATGACAGCTACTTTGCTATTCTTCAACATTGTCTAGGTGTCCCCATCGCACTTAAAACATCTCTTACATCCCAGTCACAATTGTCGGTCATTATCCCTTTTTTCCTACATTTGCATATTTGTTCTGTCTCTCGTATCCGGAGTCTGGGATGGAACACCCAGACTCTCAGAAGTTATTGACCTGGCTTCACCTAAAGATCCGTCTCGACGAAAACGGCTGTCTGAAGAAGAAAAATCTGGAAGGCGAAGCCTGGCTTTTACTTATATTTATAATTTTCCGCTCCACTCAAATAGTGACCGGCCCACTTTTTGCTTCGGAATCAGAAGAAGGCGAACTTGCTATTCTGGCGAACAAGTCAAGTCGGCAAGGGCACATGGCTCACTACTGCGAGCTTGCTGTTAAATGAGTTGTCGGCAAATGGGCATTTGCTTAGGGGTTTCGGAATCACAATAGAGAGGCACAGTCTGTGACAGTACTGAGTACACCATGTTAAGTAGAATAGTGGTGTTGCGCCTTGCAGAAGAGACGTTGAACAAGTTCTCGGGCATCATTTCTGGGAAACGGTCGCAGGCGTTAACTTCTAGCTTTCGCTTTTTAGCTCATTTTTTTAGCAATCACTTCTTATGGCGGCATCTTCCAAGTTCAATAGAACCGCCGTATACCTCTATGCAGAAGAAATGTTGCATACAAGGTCCTGGAACACGGCGGACTTCAGTGTTTTGCGGGTCTCTTTGCCAAGCGCTTAACTAACTATATATACCTAGCTAAGTCGATGAGATCATTGCCAAAATTGCGCGTTTCGAAGTCATCCCAAAAGATAAACTTATACCCAGTCACACCACTTAGTAAGTGCTAATTGGACAAAATCCTAGGCTCTATTGTTGGTGATGATGAAAGTGAGAGGACTTTCTCAGATATCACGAATCCACGATCAGTTACCACGGTCGGACCTTGGTATCTGATATCAGATACCACGATAACTGGCCAGATACCACGATAACTGCAAAAAGGCCTTTCGGCTGTGGTATCAGATACCACGGTAACTGCAAAAACGACTTTAGACCGTAGTATCAGATACCATGGTATCTGCAAAAACTATTGTTCGTTCTTGCTACACTGTCAGAAGTTTCATAACAGATAACACAAGGCTGCGCGGTTTCAACAGACAAAACTTGGGGTGTCATCTGTTGTAATTTTGTAAACGTTATGCATAACAAGCATGTCCCGGAAGAGCCAAAAAACCACCACAAAGCATCTGCTGACTTTTTTGTTTGTCGCCATAATATTGAAAAGTCAACAGATGCTTCTTCGACAGTGTTACAGCTCTTCCTGACAATGCTTGTAAAGCAAAACATTTAATGCACAACATTCTCAAAATCGCAAAAGATGACATCCCAAGTGATGTCTTTTAAAACTGCGCATCCTTGTGTTATCTGTTCTGAAACTTCTGACAGTGTGGTGAAAAGTATGAGAGAACGCAACCGAACGTCCCTGTCTTTTCGGACGACACGGCGGCTCTTGTTATTTGGATCCTTTACTGTGTCTCATAAGCTTCTGTTTCGGAGCATCATGAAAGAGAAACGTAACTTGAGGACTTTCCAACTGCTGAGATGGAGGAAATGTCGACGTGTTTCAGCACATACTAGCCAAAACAAAATGTGTTGCAATCCAAGCAAATTTCTGACAGCTTTCTTTTGATGGATTTCCGGCTGCAGCTCCGCAAATTTGTCATCCTTTCAGCCACCTGAATCTTGACACGTTCTAGAAATGATATTTTCACACTAAAATAGTTCAAATATTCCTTCAGCCCAAACTGACTGCGAATCATATTTGATAGTGCAAAACGGAAACGTCAGCTGAATTTTATTAGAACCATATTTCGGCCCTTCTTAGCAAGGGTCCTTCCTCTTCAGGCTCAAAGCCGCTTAAGTTGGAAAAACGATCTTGTGGGAAACACATTTTCACACTAAAATGATTCAAATATTCCTTCAGCCCAAGCTGACTGCGAATCATATTTGACGGTGCAAAACGTATGCCTTAAATAGGTTGGAAAACGTCAAACGGATACTGTCAAATATAAAATGGTTCAGTAACTTTTTTCAAAGATACCAAAATTTTAAGATTTTTGTGTTTTTACTTGTCGACTCTTCCCGCACTCCGAAGCGAAGGTCAGATTAAAAAAAAATTTAATTGTTAACGCCGTCGCCAACAAGATCGGATGTTCGGATGGGACCCTAAAAGAGAAAAGGTCACATATGGATTCAACATGTCTCCATTCCTCTAAATCGACTATCTCATTATTAAAAAAAAATAAAAAATATATGCCTCTCAGCTTGAAATCCTTCCTCCACCCCCAAATATAGGGCTACCAAGCCCATCTACGAATTTGACCTGTACTTAGACCCTAAGGATGCTTACTCCGATGAAAACTTTGTAGCCTGCGTAGTAGTATGGTAGTAGTACGAAAACGTTGCATGTAATACTATGTAATAGCAAAGAGCACTATCATTTAATGTGTCTCAGACTGGTCCGATCTTATGTAGTAGTATCCAGTAGCATCCTGTCTTGCCATAGTAGCATCCAGTCTTGCTAATAGTAGCATATATTAGTATGCAGTAACACGGTAGCCTTGAACTAGAAGCATTTATAATAGTAGCATCGTTAGTAGTGCATGCAACTTTTTCGTACTACGTCATAGTACTATTTTGAGATAAATTTTTCATCGGGACATGCAAGTTTGAACGGAATATCTCAACCCCTTTGAGAGTTATCATTCTAACTGACTGACAGCTTTACGAAGTCATGGGTATCCCGTCACCGACGTAGGCTATTGGGATCCTAGGGGGCCAAGCAAAGGAAACAAGACCAAAGGTTTTTGATAGGATCCCAGAAACTTTAATGTTTATCAGACTTCTTGATCCAGACAATCGAATCTTGTACATTTCTTAGTCTTCGCTAGACCCCTTTAACATTTTTGCTATTTATCCATAATCAACCGATTGAATATGTAGCCTACAACAAAAATGTTACCATTGTGAAGTTTTTTGCTTACGGACAACTTTAGTACACCCACTGAGTAACCCCTCACGTATCCAGTACATCTTTTTTCCAGTGAACTACTTCCGGGTGAACTACTTGTCGGGCAACAAAATTACTTTCATATTCGGATTCAACAAGTCTCCTTATCCCTAAATCGACTATCTCAATAGCTTTTAAAAAATATCTTTTTTGCCCCTTAATTTGAAACCCCCCACCCCTAAATGTAGAGCTACAGAGCCCATCTACGAACTTGACCTTACCTTGACCCAAAGAATCCTCACACCAAGTTTCATCAAAATATCTCATTCCCTTCGGGAGTTATCGTGCTTACAGACAGACGGACATTTTTGCGATCTCATAGGTATCCCTCCACTTACGTTTTGGGATCCCAAAAAAGAGAGCATCCGATAAAGACACAACACGAGGCCTGTTGTATTTGTGTTTTTCACTGGATTCCATCCGATAAACCACATGGATCAATACTCTTGATGACTAACTCGTCGTGCCGATGAAAAATCGCTGTGTGCCTAGTTAAGAGCCAGAAACATCACCACAACAGACGTTGTTGATTGGTTTGCATATGACTTGAGACATTTTTGAGGATTCGTTCGGGTGACGTTCTTCGTTCTTCCCTATGATCACTGGTATTACGACGACTGTATTTGTATGTGAAGAAGCACTCTCAGCCTGATGTTATGGCGAGGGGTGTAGTAGGGCGAACATAGATGGTAAAAATTTACCAGAGAGTGCAGAGAACTAAAAGGGGTTTGCTGCTCAGGATTATAAGAAATGCGTTATTGTACCTGATGACTGTATCCTTAGATACAGTCATCGGAGTCAGGACAGCCTAGGGCGTCTGGTGACCTACTACACGTGCAGACTTCACGGGTTCATTGTGGATTCCCCTAGCCGATTCACACTAAGTTTTGCGTACCGAACCACAATAGGCTATAAACCACCCATCATGCACTAGGTCTTACAGGCCCGCCCACTCTAAGGAGCTATAACAAGACTTATAACAATGACCTAAGGTCCATAAATAAACAAAAGGTTTTATTCTCTGGTACTTACAAAATAGTACGAACAACCTTCAAGTAAAAAGGGTTGTTCTGAACAACTTGTTCCCGGTCGAGACCCCGGAAAAGAAGTGCCGAAGAAAATGACTCATGCTCGGGATGAGTTATGAATATGAGTTAATAAAATAATAAAGAGTCAGGGCAGTATAAACGTACTGAACGGAATGGGAGTAATGCTGCCTAACGACGGCAAAAGTTAGCAGTGCGGGGCTTACCCCCGTGTCTGAACTAAACGATTTTGTTCAAGTTAACTAATTACACAGTTTTCTCTGGGAGGTTCAAATAAAGTAATACAAATTAAGTAATAAAATACGAGTTTATTTATAAAACACGCTAAAATTCAAGTGAAGTAATGAAATGGAGTGTTCTTTCCAAGTTTCAATTTAAGTAACGCAAATTAAGGAATACGAGTATGTAATAAAATAAAGTTCCTTTCTCGGGATATGTGAACGTGCTAATGTTCACGTAAATAATAATGTAAATAGTTTTACGTCAGAGATTGTAAGTATGTAGTAATCACGTAGCAAGTGAGCAATTGTGGTATTTCCTGTGTAGTGAAAGTGAGTGAGAATATAATTGTCCATGTATCCTTTACCCGACAGTAAAAACTGGCGCGCCACCAAACCTGAAATACAGAGTTTTCCGACCAACAACAGTCCCCTGTAGCTGGGGAACTATTTGATACAGCTTCTGTCAGAATTGCACCTCCACCTTTTAGTGTAAATATACTCCTTCAGCATAAGTGGAGGGATACCTTCGTTAAAGTTGTGCCTGTTTCTGTCCGTATATGTGTCAGCATGGTAACTAGGAAGGAAATGAAACATTTAGATGAAACTTGTTGTGAGGATTCTTTGGGTCAAGGGACATATCGACTTCGTAAATGGGCTCTGTAGCCGTATATTGAGAGACGGGGGAGGGCGTTCAAATTAAGAGGCGAACAAAACATTGTTAATTCTTCGTAGCTAATGGGATACTCGATTGAAGGGTAAAAATGCATGCTGCCACAGAGATGGAAATAATTTTCTCACCGGACAATTAGTTCGACTGAAATACGACCAAAACCGGACTATTTTTGAATGTAAAAGTTTTATTTACTTGATTAGATGTTCGATTTTGGGCTAAGACGGCATGCTGGATCCGTATATAACAATCAGTTTCTACCCAGACCTATAGTTCGCTCGAAATCCGGCTGAAACTGGAAAATTTGTTATAATTAAAAGTTTTAGTTGAAGCTGATTAGAGGTCCGACTTAGTGGTAAAGAGAGAATTATTTTCTCGCCGGACAAATAGTTCGCCCGGAATCCGGCCAAAACCTGAAAATTTCTTTAAAAGTAAAGTTTTATCTGAGGTTGATTAGAGGTTCGATATAAAGGTAAAAAAAATTTGCTGAATTCGGTTTTGAGCTTTAGGTTTTTCGGGACAAATGGTTCGCCCGGAATCCGGCCAAAACCTTGAATTTGGCAGAAGTAAGGCAGGAAGTTTTGATCAGTTTCGTCAAAGTAGATATGACTTAAAGGGGTAAACACACAGGGTGAATCCAAATTTGAACCTGGTTTTCTCAGATGATTAACCATTGGCCTGAAACTGTTCCTGATTTTCTAAGTAGAAATGTTCAAGGAGTCTGGCGAAGACCGGTCATCTACAAGACCCAAGTGTCTGGATTTATATTTTTGGGATCCCATCAAAACCTTTGGTCTTGTTGTTTTCGTGGGCTGAATTTCTGTTGGCGCTACAGGAGTCTGATATGTGTCCGAATTTGACTTTCTTTTTTCAATAAATGATTATTGTTATTATTTGACGCTTGAGGATACGGAAACTGTATTTTGGTTTCAGGTTAATACTCCGTGATTCTTTTTTTTCAACAGTAACAAGACCAAAAGGTTTCGATGGGATACCACAAATCTAATATTTGATCCAGACAGTTGGGTCTTGTCTTCGCCAGATCCAGTCTTCACCAGGCTAATCATCAGAGAAATCCAAGTTCAGATATGTCTATATGAACCATACCTATTTTGACGATACTGACCGAAATTCCCTGCTTTAGGCTACTTCTGCCAAATTTCTTCTGCCGAGCGAACTACTTGTCGAGCAAAAAAATGAAAATTCAGAAACGAATTCAGCGTATCTCCTTATCCCTATAAAGAACATTTAATCAACTTCAAATAAAACTTTAGCTTATAAAAAAAATCCGGTTACAAATGGATTCCGGACGAATTATATGTCGGGGAAAAAAGAGATTGTCAGATTTCAGCGTCTTTTCTTACCCCGAAATCTGTCCTCTAATCAACTTGAAATAAAACTTTTGCTTTAAAAATAAATGTCTGGTTTGGGCCGGATTCCGGGTGAACTAGTTGTCCAGGTAGGACGTTTCACACAGGTTTTCAGCATGTCTTCTTACAGCTTAATCGAACATCAGCTTCAAATGAAACTTTTACTTTTAACCAACTTTCCGGTTTTTGCCGGATTCCGTACGAACTACGTGTCCGGCGAGAAAATTGTTTTTTACTGTTGTTTTCAACATGCCTTCTTAATCGACTATCACATTAGCTGTTTAAAAATAATTTGTTTGCCCCGTAATTTGAACCTCCACCCCTAAATGTAGGGCCAGAGCCCACCTACGAACTTGATCTTCCTCTTGACCCAAAGAACCCCCACACCAATTTTCATCAAAATATAATCATTCCCTTTGAGAGTTATCGTGCTTACAGACAGACAGACAGACCGACGGACAACTTTTGCAATGTCATAGGCATCCCTCCACTTACGTTTTGGGATCCAAAAACTACTGAAAGACTACGTGAACCGATATAAGAAGCGATGGCAACAGTTGCTACTTCTGTTAAGCTACATATGCGTGCAACTATGAAATGAATGTAACCTCGAAACCGAGTTTTATTCTTCCGTTTTGCAGTCAAAATGAACTTAGACCGTAGCGTACGAATATCCTTATAAAACAAGACCAAAGGTCTCGATGGGATCCCAAAGACCCAATATTTGGTCTAGACGATTGGGTCTTGACTTCGCCAGGTCCAGTCTTCGCCAGACTCCTTGAACATTTTTAAGATGAAAATTAAGAAACAGATTCAGGCCAAATAGCTAATCATCTGAGAAAACCAAATTCGGATATGGATTCAGCATGTGTGTTTACCCCTATCCATATCTAGTTTGACGAAAACTTCCTGCCTTACTTCTGCCAATTTTCCGGTTTGGACTGAATTCCGGAACTACTTGTTCGGTGAAAAAGAAAGCTAAGAAACCAAATCAGTGTATCTTCTTTCCCCGACATCGAAAATCTAATCAACTTCAAATAAAAATTTAACAAAAAATTTTCCGGTTCCATCCGGTTTCCGGGCGAACTATATGTCCGGTTAAAAAATGATTTTCATATCCTGATTCAGCATCACTTCTTACCCCTAAATCGGATTTCTAATCAACTGCAAATAAAACTTTTACTTTTAAAAAATTTCCGGTTTTGGCCGGATTCCGAACGAACTACTTGTCCGGGTAGAAGATGATTTTCACACAAGTTTTTAGCAAGTCTTCTTACCCCTAAATCCGAACATTTGTCCGGCGAGAAAATGGTTTTCATCATCGTGTTCAGCATTTCTTCTTACCCCATAATCAACTATCACATTAGCTGTTAAATATACTTCAGGTAGTGTTCTTGTCCGAGTAAGTTACGTCTTTCTTCAGGTCTGGGCTGACATTCGGAACGCCAGACTCGAAAGTCGGATTTAGTTTCTGTACCATTACAGCAGCAGTAATACATCCTACCTATAAGTTTATATTTTTTGTAAAAGAAGAAAACTTACAGTCCAATTTTCTATGCCTCCAGCCATGAAGCTCCAAGTAGTTGCAATTGTTCTTGGAAGTCTATCTGTGATATGTGCTCAGTCCTGTGAGAGTGACTGGACGACAATCTGCTTGCCAAGGGCTGCAGCTGCATTAAATACTTCCCGGCCTTGCTCACCTGGACTCCAGCCATCGATGCATGTGGCAAGTAAAAACGATGCCTGTAAACACGATTATGAAAAACCGTTTTCTCTGACAATCCGAAATTGTGCTTGGATCGTCGATTCGGGAATCTTGCAACGGAGCAAGATCGTCGGATTGTCGTTTTGCAATCTGAGTAGGCTACTGTTGATTCGCCGTTCATCAGCTATAGGCCTATTCTCGCCGTTCGTCGAGGACTCCTTTTGAGGAGTCCTTTTGAGGAGTCCCTGCGTTTTTGTTTGTCCCAGAAACTCAATCCCCTTATTCTTGAGTCCCCACGGACGGGGAATGTTCCGATTATCATCACCGTCATAAAAAAGGACTCCCTTTCAGATTCGGGTTCGAATCAATTTTTGCTGGTGTTGGTGGAATGTAAAATTAATTAAAAACAATCAGAATAAACAAAAACAAAAATAAATTGAATCCAGACTAATTTCGTCAACTAGATATTTTTTTTAGAACAAAATCCATATTGAAAGCATTCTCCGTGCTCTCGTTGTTTTCCGTACGCGGAGTCCACGTGGAATGGCTCCCTCTATTTTCACCGTTCCCCTTAATTCCCCGAGGAGTCCTCGGGGAACGGCGAGAATACAAATATAGGCTAGGTATAGCGAAAGCCTACTTGAAAATATAGCCGTAAACATAGATAGGCCAACGTTGCCTCAAACCAACAATAACAACAGCTTTCGTAGGCGTCCTGCAGACTTCCTTCGGTAGGCTTGTCTTGGCTTTAAAAGTGAACAGTTGTTGAGTTGGTAAAGGAATTCTCTTTTCGAAGATGAAGCATTCGTACAAGATGACAATAAACATTAATTTCTAAGTCAGTTAAAATCACACAAATTCTTATTTCTAGTTTATTTTCCGTGTCTCTCTCTCAGAGTAAGGCGATGGTGTTTTATTGATACAGAATTTCGCAGTTCTTGTTCTCTTATATTTCTTTTGGACAGTGGGTATTTTATAGGAGCAGCAAGTACCATCAGTTAGGGCAGACCCTTTTTTTGCACGGGTCCAGGGTTTCTTCGGTTTTTCAAGCCATCTTGTACCGCGAGTGGGCATATCGGCGCTGATTCACGACTGGGAATTCATGCGTACGTGCTTATCAAGGTTCTCTGCGAAGGTGTAAACTCATTGGGACGTAATCAGTGATCTATCGTGATTACTCCTTCGTCTTTTTTCATCTTTTTATTTCGTCGCTTCGTTTTATAAATAAAACCAATTGTCGGTTTTTATTCTTCGTGTATGGTTCTTCTATAACTCATGGGCGGAGGGGTGGTCTTCCGCGAGGGTTTTGTCATCCGGGGCCTTGCTCGCGCTACCTAATTATTGTCCTACGTCCGGAGATTATAAGGCAGACTTTTTTGTGGTAACAGGAAAAGTCTCTCCCTCTAAGTCGGCAAGCCTTTCGAGCTAAAAGCACCGACAAGCACCGCACCGGCAAACTTTTATTTGGTCATTTGTCCTTCCTGCACACCATTTGATCGGAAACCTTGTCGACAAATCGGGAACCTTGTTTCGTTTGTTGGTCTTTTCGGTGCGGTAAGTAAACTCGGTTAATAGTCAATACGGGTAACAGTCCACTGAACACAGTGATTTGTAAAGAAATAGAAAACCGTGATTTTCGGGGTTTTTTCTTGATCAGCTAATTATCCCTCTAGGATGATGTGCGAGGGATAAATATAAATTCGGATATTTCGGTTGCACTTCCGGCAAACCGTCCTCAGCGAAAAATAATACAAAACTAAATCATAAAATCCACCACAATCACAACAGGAGAACGATGCGGAACCAACAGACAATAAGACGAGATGTGACTAAAAACCAGAAGAAAACGGTGGGGATGCAGATAAAAATAAAATAACGAAAGATAAAATGTGCGTGTTAAAAATGTATATGTACAAATCTGTGATTATTTACAATTCTGAGCTCTGTTTATATTTACAATTTACCATCCGTCTGGGAAAGCGCAGAAGCTTTCACAAAACTGTGCAAGACTTTATCAATAGTGGTCATTGTGGTCAACGTATAATGGATTTTTCGAGTGGGCCATTTTCTGGGTGAAAGCTTCTGCGCTTTCCCAGACGGATGGTAAATTGTAAATATAAACAGAGCTCAGAATTGTAAATAATCACAGATTTGTACATATCTTCTCTGTTGATCTTCTCTGTTGCGATCTGTTTACGGTCAAACGACTGGTCTATAACAGAATCACGAATTTCTTGTATGGCGATGAGCGTGAAACACTTTTGGTTGACCTTGTCTTAAATCTGATGGGATATTGGAGCTCAGCAAATAAAAATAGACTAGATATATGTTTCGCATGTAGTAAACACTAAGCCTTAAGAAAATAGAAAGTTTCAGCGAAAAAGCAAAAAATGACATTTAAAACGCAAAAAAATACTAATTTTGCACCCCGCTAGGTTTCTCAGCCTTTGAAACATTGTACAGTTCTTTTTGTCCCTACAAGATGGTGTAAAAATCATTTCTGTTGCAATCTGTTTGTGGTCAAGTCATATTTGACGCTAGATTGACTTCCCAACATGCTTGTTGTATCGACGTGTTCCGGCAGACAATTGCCAAAACAAAATACGTTGAAATCCAAGCAAATTCCTGTCAGCTTTCTTTGGTTGACGCAAAGGTTCACACAAAGGAAAGGTTGACACAAAAACGTGTCAACCTTTCGGCCACTCAAAGCACAACTCTTACTAGAAGTGAGCTTTTCACCATGAAATGGTTCTAGAGTATGTTTCTGGGATCCCAAAACGTAAGTGGAGGGATACCTATGACATCGCAAAAGTTGTCCGTCTGTCCGTCTGTCTGTCTGTCCGTCGGTCCGTCTGTACGCGCTATAACTCTCGAAGGGAATGAGATATTTTGATGAAACATTGGGTGGATGCATTGGGTCAAGGGGAAGGTCAGGTTCGTAGATGGGCTCTGTAGCCCTTCATTTAGGGGTGGGGGAGGGGGTTCAAATTAAGGGACAAATAAAATATTTTTAAATAGCTAATGTGATAGTTGAGTATGGTGTAACAAGACATGCTGGTACGATAGTGAAACCATTTTCTCGCCAAACAAGTAGTTCGTCCGGAATCCGGCAAAAACCGAAAAGTTGGTTAAAAGTAAAAGTTTGATATCAAGTTGATTAAATGGTCGCTTTAGGGGTAAGAAGACATGCTGAACACGATGGTTAAAACCATTTTCTCTCCGAACAAGTAGTTCGTCCAGAATCCGGCAAAAACCGGAAAGCTGGTTAAAAGGAAGAGTTTCATTTGAAGTTGATTAAATGTTCGATTTAGGGGTAAAAAAACATGCTGAACACGATGGTGAAAACCTTTTTCTCGCCGGACAACTAGTTCGCCTGGAACCCGGCTATAACCGGAAAATTTGTTAAAAGCAAAAGTTTGATTAGATGACAGATTAAGGGGTAAGAAGAGAGGCTGAGTCTGTATATGACAATCGTTTTTTAACCGGACATATAATTAGTCCGGAATCCGGTTGTAACCGGATTTTTTATTTTAAGTCAATTCAAAGTTGATTATTCAAAGTTGATTAGATGTTGTATTTGTTCCAACATCAATGACGCTGGATTTGTTTCTGAATTTTCTTTTTTTGCTGGGCTAGTAGTTTGCTCGGAATTCGGGCGAAACCGGAAACTTGGCAGAAGTAAAGCAGGAAGTCCCGGTCAGTATCGTCAAAATTGATATGGCTTATAGAGGTATATCTGAACTTGGTTTTCTCTGATGATTAGCCTGGCGAAGACAAGACCCTATTGCCTGTAAGTAGTATATAATACCGGCTCCCACTCCACCCTCCCCCCAATTTCAAAACCCCATTTTAACATCAATTTCTTAAACTTTAACATCCTTTTTACCAAATTACCCCCCTTTTTAAGAACATTTTTATTTTCTTACTTCCAAAATAAAGGATACAAGAAATGAGAATATTACCCTTTACTACATATAAAATACTACAATATACTACTACTTCTTTTTTATTCAAATATTACTGAGTAAACAGTTCTAAATCCACATATGTTTCTTTGTTCTTGTTTTCGCGTACAATAGGCTGCAAAACCAGATTTTTTTTAAAAAGTAATTCGTTAGCAATGGCATTATATTTCTGTGTTATAAACAAATCACATGGTTTGTCATTATGATTAATGACTACAACCAACTTATCACCATATTTTGTCTTAGCAATTCTCATTTTAACAATAGTATATTTCAATCCTAGAACTAGTTCTTCTTTATAAATATTCTTTGAGCCCAAGCTGACTTTGAAACATTTATTCAAACAATGTTTACACGGATACGTCAGCTCTGATTTTTCATCAGCGATATTTCGGCCCTTCTTGGCAAGGGTCCTCGTCAGGCTGTCAATCTTCTTGTTCAACTTCGGGGAAGGAAACAAACCTGTAACCAGCGGTTACAGGTTTGTTTCCTTCCCCGAAGTTGAACAAGAAGATTGACAGCCTGACGAGGACCCTTGCCAAGAAGGGCCGAAATATCGCTGATGAAAAATCAGAGCTGACGTATCCGTGTAAACATTGTTTGAATAAATAGTTCTTCTTTCCTGATTGTCTCATTGTATTTATTCATTCTGATTGTATTCAAGACTTCCTTTGTGGACTCCATTTATTAGGGGATGATTTTATTAAATAAAAATCCAGACTCACAAACTCACATACATATTTTTATTGATAATATCTAATGTAAAAAAAAAATCCAAATCGATATTCATCACATCATCAAATTAAAATCTCCTTGACGTACCCACAATTCTGCCTCTAGTACTGATAAAGCTCTTAAGGCAACAAAAAAACAGGAAATCTCATTGCGCATTACAAAACACATCACAATAACATTTCGTTGCGGAGATTTTTCGGGCCCCGTTGGCAGAATGCTCTAAGTCGTGCAAACTTAGAAACCATTGTATCAACGATGTCGTGAGATCGAATCCCACTACCAGCAATCCGTTGATAGTGAGTGATGGCGAAAAAAACTCTGAGATGAGTTTCCTCCCCATACGGGGCTACCCCAGACATATGTATATGTGTGTAGATATGATATTTTAACAACATCTTCAATCTTCAAAGTCTGGGGTGGGAGGTTTTGCAAAAATTTTATATTTTTGGTAAATTTTCTTGACTTTTTATAGATTTATTACAATATTTATAGCCATTCAGACGGACTTGTTTCATATATTTTTCGCGAGGAAAAAATCGAAAGGTTTTACGCATCTCTGTTTCTCTCTGAATTACCTCCTCAATTGTTAATTGTCCGCATTTTAGCATTGACAACAACTCAGTATAAAAATTGTAATGGGAATCACTTCCCATTGGGAGTGATTTGAGACATACCCGATCGCTTTTGTTAGAATTTGTAGGTTCAAAGCTTCGTAAGACATACGGTGTGCTTGTTCCATGTAAAGCTCGGTATAAGAGAAGTATATTATCAAAAATCTACAATGCATTTGCTGTGCCCCATTTGCTTGCTATGTCTCCTTTTTGGAATTTATTTCGCATCTCTGATAAGAGGACGCTGCGATCGTTGTTCTTTCGGTATGCCAAGTTCTTGCTTGGTATACCTCTGTGGGCCAGAAACCGGCGCCTGGTTTCTCTGTATGGAATCACAGATCCGAACAAAGCCATCGCGGAACGGAGATTGCGTTTTGAGAAGTCGTTAGATTCGACGAATAGCTTTTTCAGCGCTTTTGTATAAATTGATACTTGAAGTTGTTAAGTGTGTTTCTTTTTTGCATTTGTTTTGATCAGAAAGGTGTTTTGTCTATGTCTTGTGTCTGCTTTTTCTTCTCTTTCTTTTCTTTTTTTTTCTTTTCTTTTTATATTTACTCCGTGTTTACACCGTGTGTGTATTTCGGGCAATAAATTTATTGATTGATTGATCGATTGATTGAATTTGTCCTAAATTCTGCTTTTCTATCAGCAATGCTTAACTGCTTTTCAATTATTTCGATGATAACAGCACCCAAACTTAAAGAAGCTAAAGGTAGCACTAGAAACGCAGACATTCCTGCTGCCGAAAAGAGGAATTTGGATACAAGTAAGCTATTACTTATACGATTGTAGTACTTGTAACTGCGACGGTAAACATACATTTTCTTTTCTAATTCTTCCATTTATTATGTAATAAAATTGTTTCAGAAATTATTTGATTGAATGAAAGGTTCGCGATTCGGAACACATCTGCTATCTACGGAACTCTACTGAAACTTTCTTGACTGATCGGAGAGAATCTAGATAGCGCTTGCTCCGTGAATCGCAAAACACATCTGCGATCTACGGAACTGTACGGAATCTTTCTTGACTGATCGGAGAGAATCTAGATAGCGCTTGCTCCTTGAAACACAAAACACATCTGCTATCTACGGAACTCTACTGAAACTTTCTTGACTGATCGGAGAGAATCTAGATAGCGCTTGCTCTGTGAAACGCATACTGAAACCAGTGCTTTTCTTTACGACTAAGAAAACGCAGACGGGAGAAATTCATTAATAAAAATGTTCCCCTATTAAATGATGAATACTGCAGAGGTTATTCAGCTTTGTAAAAAGGTTATATCGAACAACAAATCGGTTATACAAAGATTACCGCTATACACATATAATGAACTGAAGACTTATGCGAAAATTAATAAAATCAAAACAAATGGAGCTAAGAAACATGAAATAACAAATAATACAATAAACCATCTTAATAAGTATATTTTGATAGCTGAAGATAAAATTAAAATTGAACGCAGAAACGAAAGAACTCATAATAAGAACAGACCATCCGACTACAAACCAGAACCGAGATTACGAACCATTCTGGAAGATGAGATAAAAGAAAATAATATCACCATTACAAAACTAAAACAAGAATACAATGATAACAAAGAAAAAGAGACAAGCGAATTAAAGAAATTTCTGAAAAACAAGAACCTATCAACTCGCGGAAACCGAGAAGAAGTACTAAAAAGAGTTGGAGAATACTATAATAATATTATTACCAAACATAAAGATTCCGTACAGAAAAATAGAGATATCATAAGAGATCAAACAGAAAGACGTGATAACAGTAGACAGAAACCAATTGGTTTATCAACTCTCTTCATAAATAAGAAAACAATCCAAGTAGAAAAATTAATTCCTGATCATTTATTTAGAACTGAAGAAGAAGAACAACCTACTATCTCTAGGGAAAATGAGAATTTGTACATTGTAAACGTATCAGTTGAAAGCAATGGAAGAGATGAACATACTCTTATTGCTTTTACTTTCGCCGATTTACAGCGGCGGATGAATGAACTTTATCAATATAGAGTTCAGTTCGTAACTCGTGTTATTTTCCATCGACAGGAGAATGATGAAGAAGTAGTAGTGTATTACAACAGTACTTCTTGGATTTTAAATAAAAATCGCATTCTTACTCATAATCATTTGAATGATAATAACAAGAGACTTAGTTCTTTAAGTAATACCCCTCGATCTGGGCTACAATTTAGTCGGTATGAAGGAATTGATTATAGGATGACACGAATAGAATCTTACATGGGAGGAACGTTTAAAATACTGCCAGATTTCGTAAAAAATAAAAGAGCTTGCTTGAATATTGAAAATAACGACCAGAAATGTTTCCTTTGGTCTATCTTAGCAAATCTACATCCAGCTAAGGATCATCCGGAAAGAATTTCGAAATATAAACAATATGAGAACGAATTTGATTTCGAAGGGGTTACCAACTTCCCAATGGATACTAAAGATATACACAAATTTGAAAATAGATACAACATTAAGATTTGTTTATTTCAAATTGAAAAAGAGAAAATTATCAGAAGTCATATACTAAAAAGTACAATCAATGGCAAAACAGCTAAACATGTTATTAATTTATTATATTTCGATAATCATTATGTACTGGTAAAGGATCTGAGCAGCTTAGTTGGTAGTCAAATCTCTAAAAATAAAACAAAGACATACCTATGCACTTTTTGCGGAAGGCATTTTACAAAAGAAGAACACTTTGAAAAACATGAAAGTAAAAATAATTGCGAAGATCCTGATATAATAATGCCTCCTGAAGGTTCAAGTATACAATATAAAAATATTGCAAAACAAATGAAAGTACCTTATTGCATAATAGCAGACTTTGAGTCTTATAACGAAGAATACAATCAGGTAAACGGAAAGAAAACAATAAAAGTGGCCAAACAGAAACCATTTGCTTACGGATTTCAGGTATGCTGTTCCTTTGATACAAACCAGAACAAATACTACGATTATTTCGGTGAAGACGCTGCAGAACATTTTGTTAAAACCGTTACAAAAGTATCCACAGAAATTGCAAACAAATATGAAAGCAGACAAAGAAACCATACTTATACCAATGCAGAAATTACCGAAAAATGGAAAAATCTAATGAATAAGACTTGTCACATCTGTACAACTGAAATTACTGAAAATCCTCACTTTGATCACGACCACATGACAGGAAGATAGGGGATTTGCTCATGCTGAATGTAATATGAAATACAGGATTCCTAGGCATATCCCGGTAGTAATGCATAATTTATCAAAATATGATTCTCATTTATTTGTTAGAGAATTGATACCTGATAACGGAATTTTTGAAAGTGCAGAAAGTTTCATCTAATTCTCAAAATCAATAAGTATTACAAAAGCGGATATGGAAATAAAATATGAGATGCGGTTTATAGATTCAATTAGATTTATGGCTTCATCTTTAGACAAACTATCAGCAAATTTAGCAACATGTGATTGCAATGTACCTTGTAATCATCTAAGACAGAATTTCAAGTTCACATCTAACAGCTTCAAAAATGACGATGAATTCAAAGAAATAATTAAAAAAGGGGTGTATCCCTATGAATTCGTAGATAGTTTCGATAAAATGAAATGTACAAAGTTACCATCAATAGAAAGCTTTTATTCTAGGTTGACGGGGAAAGGTATTGACAAAAGTGATTATAAAAGAGCGGTATCTATATGGAAACAATTTAACTGTGAAACATTACTTGATTATACCAAGTTGTACCTAAAAAGTGATGTGTTAATTTTATCAGATGTTGTGGAGAATTTCAGAAATGTGTGTATACATAATTATGATCTGGATCCACTTCATTACTTCTCAGCTCCAGGACTAACATGGGATGCTTTCCTAAAGCATTCGAAAGTAGACTTGCCGTTATTCTCAAAGGAAGACATGTATACCTTTATAGAAAAAGGAATAAGAGGTGGTGTATCCCAATGTATAAAAAGATACGCAAAAGCAAATAATAAATATACAAGTGATTATAATAAGAATAAGCCATCTAATTATTTAGTGTATTCTGATAAAAATAATTTATATGGGTGGGCAATGTCACAAGATTTACCAGCGAATGATTTCCAATTCATTTCCATACCTGATGATTTGAAAGAAAGGAATGAATACGAATCAATCGAGTATTACAACCATCTAAAAACTCATATCAAGTCGGTGATTCCGATTAAGTCGGTGAGACAAGATGTAGGTGCTATATATGAGGTAGATTTAGAATATCCAAAAGAACTACACGAATTACACAAGGATTTACCATTAGCACCCGAACACTTTAACGGTAAGCTATGTACCACAGTATTAGATAAAACCAACTATGTAGTTCACCACAGGAATCTAGAATTCTATTTACAAAAAGGTTTGATATTGAAAAGAGTACACAGAATACTAGGATTCACTGAAAGTGCTTACTTAAAAGGATAAATAGACCACAACACAGCCCTTAGAACTAAGGGTACAAATGACTTTGAAAAGGACTTCTTTAAGCTTATGAATAATGCTTGCTTTGGAAAAACTATGGAAAACGTAAGGAAGCGAGCGGATATGGAAATAATAACGGATGATGCAACAAGAGAAAAAATAATAAAGAAACCCAACTTTAAATCTGAAATAATATTCAGTGAAAACTTTTCAGTAGCAAGAATGTCAAAGGAAAAGATAAAACTAGACAAACCAATGTATATCGGCTTTGCTGTATTGGAACTATCCAAGTTATTGATGTATGAATTCCATTATGATTATATGAAGCCTAAATATGGAGATAAAATTGATTTATGTTATATGGACACTGATTCTTTCATATATGATATTAGAACTGAAGATTTTTATCAAGATATCAAACAAGATTTGAATGAGAGGTTCGATACATCTGATTATGCGAAAGATAATCCATACGGATTCCCTAATGTAAATAAGAAAGTGATAGGAATGATGAAAGATGAATTAGGTGGCCAGGTTATGACAGAGTTTGTTGGATTACGATCAAAAATGTATGCTTATTTAAAGGACAACCAAGACCCTTCAAAAGCTAGCAAAAAACTAAAAGGAATAAAAACCAATATCTTTAAAGATAAAATTACCATTCAAAACTATAAGGATGTACTGTTTGGTAAAACGGAAAACCTTTCTATAACCCAGTATAACTTAAGATCATACAAGCACAATATGTTTCTAGAAGAACAGAATAAAAAAGCGTTAGATCCTAAGGATGATAAAAGGATAGTAAAAAGCGATAAAATACACACTTTACCTTTAGGTTATAAACATTAAATTCAATTACCTACTTCAAAACTTCAAGTACCTACTTAAAAAACTCAAGTACCTACTTAAAAAATTCAAGTACCTACTTAAAAACTTCAAGTACCTACTTAAAAAATTCAAGTACCTACTTCAAACTTCAAGTACCTACTTAAAAAATCAAGTACCTACTTAAAAAATTCAAGTACCTACTTAAAAAATTCAAGTACCTACTTAAAAAAATCAAGTACCTACTTCAAAACTTCAAGTACCTACTTAAAAACTTCAAGTACCTACTTAAAAAAATCAAGTACCTACTTCAAAACTTCAAGTACCTACTTAAAAACTTCAAGTACCTACTTAATAAATCCAAGTATATACTTAAAATACTCAAGTAAATCTTATAATGAAAAATTCTTCCTAAATAAATGAATGAAAAGGTTCCAATCAAAGTCTATGATTTTAGTGAAAAGAACACTTATCAGAATAAGCACGACCTTGCACCTCAGTGGCCATTTAGACTCTTAATTTGTGGTAGTTCTGGAACAGGGAAAACTAACCTTCTTTTGAATTTAATTTATGAATATCTTTGTTTCAACCGAATATACTTGTATGCAAAAGATCTTGAAGAAGATAAATATCAAGACCTTATAACCAATTTAACCACTTTGGTAACCACAGTAATTAACAATCTTGATGATATTGTCGATGTTGACGACTTAGACCCTGAATACCAAAACTTGATTATCTTTGACGATTTTGTCACTGAAAAAGACCAGAAGAAAATAGAAGATTTATTCATAAGAGGAAGAAAGAAAAATGCCTCAATTATTTACTTGTCTCAAAGCTATCATAAAACGCCAAAGGTGGTAAGGCTCCAGTGCAATTTTTTTGCATTCTTTCAGTGTTCTAATCCAAAAGAAGTAAAATTAATAAGACAAAGCCATGTATCCAGTATAGACAATGAAAAGTTTCTCAAACAATTCGAGACTGCAACCAAGGGCTACGGTTTTTTCTTCATAGATTTAAAAACAAAAGATTCCCTGAAGTACAGGAAAAACTTTGAAAAATTTACCGGATAATTTATTTCTATAATAAATGAATAAATTTGGTAGTGTTGGAAAAAAGGTTAGTAACGAATCGAAAGTTACTGACGAAAATGGTAACATTAACCTACATGATAGACGAATTATAAATTTAGGTGATGCCAAGGCAGACAAGGATGCTATTAGCTTAAGATCTATGACTGTGATTATGAATCAATTTAAAGAACAAATGACTGCAGGACAAGTGCAATCCAACCAATACTTTAGCGAAGATATCAACAGATTAACTGTGATAGATGATTCTCCTGATAATTCGTTGGTAAGGAACAAAGATAAAGGGTTATTTGTAAAACAAACAATTGGAGTTAGTGAAAAAGAACTTGATGCTGGGGATAAAGTAATCACAAATGTTCAAGATCCTAGAAATAAACATGATGCTGTTAATTTAGGAACGTTAACTACGTATCTTTTAGATTTTGACAAAAAGCTCGAAAACCAACAAGCCCTTAGCAAAAGTATTGAAACGAAGATTAGCGACCTTAGCAAAAGTATTGACAAAAAGCTTCTTGACCTTAGGAAAAGTATTGACAAAAAGCTCGAAAACCAACAAAAAATGAGCAGTAAGAATTATTTGGACCAAGATCTGCATATCAATGGTATTGAAAGAGCAGTCGTAAACATTTTAAAAAGGCTTTTAGAGCAAAAACCTGTTGATCAGGATTTTGTTAAGAAAACAGAAGACTTCATGAAAACTAAACTAAAGAAATAAAATTTATATGATAAATTAATGTTCTAATAAATGGTTGAAACATTTGAGTATACAGTTTATTTATCAAAGCTTCAGAAAGCAAAGCTGAAGAAATGTTTTGGTGCTAAACAAAAATGTCAGATACGTGTTAGTCACAGTAGACAAAATGAACGGGAACCAGTCAAGTTACTTTTAAGTAAACAACAAATTGATAAAGTTGAAACATGTAAAATGAATAATAAGGGTTGTGACATAGATGTATCATACAAGCAGATGAGAGAAGCGATTCAAAAAGGTGGATTACTTCCATTCTTAATACCGTTGGTAAGGCAGCTTTAACAAGCGGAGCTGCTGCTTTGGGTACATTCGCTGGTAAGAAATTGGTGGATAACATAACCAACACAGGTGGGGCGCTTACACTTCCTGGAACACAAAAAGTTGTGGGACGTGGAAGACCTAGGAAGGAGGATACCACAGGTGGCGCGCTTACACTTCCTGGAACGCAAAAAGTTGTCGGTCATGGGGTGCGTGGGAGACCTAAGAAGCCAAAAAACGGGGACATAAAAAAAGAAGCAAAAGTAAAGTAGGACCTCTAACTAATTTTGATATTATGGATGCATTAGGGAGTATACCACAGTTTCGAGGTGTTTTCTCTTTAGATACGCTACCCAAACATATAAACGATTCGGAATGTGGTGTAATCAACTATGACAAACGTGGAATGTCTGGAACACATTGGGTTGCCTATTGTAATCTACCTGAATCCCCCTATGTCGAATTTTTCGATTCTTTCGTTATTCCTCCAGGAAAAGAAATAGTTAAATATCTAAAAATTTCAAAGAAAAAAATAGCTTATGAAAATCTTGCTGTTCAAAATATAGATGAATTAAACTGTGGTTTTCACTGCATTTCCTACATCCAGCGGAAAATGAAGAGTTGGTAGCTTTTCGTTTAAGAAAATTGTTTTCTAATAAATGGAGATTTATTGTATGAAATGTAAAAAGAGCACTGACACTGAATCAATGTTTAAGGCAGTGTCACAAAAAAATAATGTTCCAATGCTGAAAGGTAATTGCGTTATCTGTGGTTCAATGAAAAATCGCTTTTTAAAAAAAAACCTCAACGCAGAAACAGATATTTTAAAGACGTATTATTCTAATTATTCAGGTGTGGATGATATTTACAGAAAATTAAAAGAAAATGGTGTTAAGGTTTCCAAAGATAAAATAAAAAATGTGTTGCAAAATGAGAATGTGTATACGTTACACAAACCTTCCTATCATAACTTTGAAAGGAGGCGAGTGTATGTTCACTATGTTGATGAGCAATGGCAAGCTGATTTAGTTGACATGCAGAAATATAAAAAAGAAAATAATAAAACAAATTACATTTTAACTGTTATTGATTGCTTTAGTAAATATGCTTGGTGTATCCCTCTGAAAGACAAAACGGGTGCTGAAATAATAAAAGCATTCAGTGTTATATTTAAAGAAAGAATTCCTAAGAAACTACAAACTGATAAAGGTAAAGAATTTGTGATGAGAAATGTTCAAACTTTTTTGAAAAATAACGGCATACACTGGTTTGCATCTAAAAGAGAATTGAAAGCGCAAATTGTAGAACGATTCAACAGAACGCTAAAAGAAAAGTTATGGAAATATTTCACTCACAATAACACTACTAATTGGATTGATATTTTACCTTTATTTGCGATTAATTATAATAACTCGTACCACCGTTCAATACAAATGAAACCAGTTGATGCTAGTAAAAAGGTTAATCAGAAAAAGGTTTTTAGTGCTCTGTTTCCTCCAGTAGATGACTACAAAATCACAGGAAACGTCAAAGTAGGGGATTTAGTCAGAATTAAAAAAGAAAAAAGTATTTTCGATAAAGGATATTTACCTAATTATACGGATGAAGTATTTCAGATAGCAACCATCAGACCTACCATTCCCATTACTTATGAAATATCTGACAAAAGTGGGGAATTAATTCAAGGAGGGTTTTATGCAAAAGAACTTTCAAAATTTATTATGAAATAAAATTAGTTGTATATAAATGGATTCAAGACGCTTGAGTGATATTTTATCGGATATAGTGAAGAACAGAGAAATTCAGAGAAGAAAGGTTCAACAAAATGAGATGGAGAAGGCAGGATTTCGGGAATATGCTTCAGAATTAAACGCTCCAGTTATTATAGCACAAAAAGAAAACACTAAAGATACCATCAAAAAATTACAAGAGAACGCTGAAACGATAATTAATAAACTACAGGAAGGTGATAATAATTCAAGAAGACAGTTTGTCAGATTAGGTGATACATTTAAAACAGCTTTGCAGACCACTACTTCAGAGGAATCGAGTCGAGCTCCCACTAATGCTATAGAACCCAATCCAGAACAACCATATGACGTAAATCTAAACTTAAATATTGATGTGGAATTATTAAATCAAATTAATTTAAAATATAAAGATGACTGGAATGGTACCGATAATTATTTTAAAATGCCTCATTATTACCTTAAGCATCCTAACGAAATAGATGGGGCTCTGAATTATTTAACATCTATAAGTCAAAGTTATGGTGGTCTGAAAAGTAAAAGTTATAGTTCGAATAAGTATGATAAAATTATTTTATTTATACAAGACTATAAGGATAGATTAAAAAAAATTCAATCTAGTATACCCTTTATCAAACAACAAGGAACTGGAATATTTATGAATTGTGATGAAATGATTTCAAAATTATACACTTTGATAGGTAGCAGAGTAAACGGAAATACATCTGATGAGGTGAGAAATGAAGCTATTGATATTTTGGATTCGTTAATGCGAAATAAATTTCTTACGAAGAGAAATTACAATTCAATATATAAAAAATATTTCTAATAAATGGTGTTGTTAAACATTGAAGGTAATGAAAGTATCATTGATATAACATTTAGTCAACCAATCGAATTGAATCGTAATTGGGATTATGAAATAGGTTTGAATCAGTGTACTTTGTGGTATTCATGGCATAATATAAGTGATAAATTTGGAAATAATACATTTCAATACAGGAAAGATGAAGAGGGGGGATGGATGAATGTTACTATTCCTAATGGGATGTATAACGATGATTGTTTGAATTATTTTTTGTGTCAGTATTTTGATACCCCTAAAGATAAATGTCCTATTGTAATTTCATCCAATCCAGCATCTATGAGATTTGTCATACTATTACAAGAAAAATATGTGTTTAGATTTAATAGTGACTTGTGTCAGATTTTAGGACTTGAGAAGGATAGTGAGATATCTAAGAAAATCAATGAAGGTACAAAGCTTCCGAATATAACAAGAAGCGTTGATAAAATTCAAATTCACTGCTCTCTCGTAAACAGTTCTATCGTAAACAAAAGTAAATCAGATGTCATTTGGACAATTGTTCCTAATACAGAACCGGGTTGTCAAATTGTTGAGAATCCTAGACAATTAATCTACCTTCCTATTAATACAAAAGACTTTATTTACTCCTTGAGAATGACAATTACTGATCAGTTGGGAAGACCTATCGATTTGAATGGTGATAACGTTGGATACGTGCTGCATTTAAGAAAAGCTTATTGATTAGTGAAATAAAATTATTTACCTATAAATGTTGATTAATAATAAGCGATTACTTTATAAAAAGCAGTATGGAAGTGGAATCGGTAGTTTATTCAAAAACATTGTTAATTCCCAGTTATTTCAAACGTCAGCAAAACAAATAAAAGATGGGGCTATGTCAATGTATAATAATATTATTAAACCGAGATTTGAGTTGTTGAAAAACAGAGCAATAGAATATGGGAAAGATCTGATCAATGTAAACAAGAAGGAACTCATTGATGTAATTGGAAACAAAAAATCGATGAAGGATCTTATCGGTACAAATAAAAGGATTTTAAATCAAAGAAGTCAGGACTTGATCAAAACGTTAATGACTGGAAATGGATTAAAGATTCTGAAATAAGTTTTATTTAATAATTTCTTTCTTATATAAATGGCAGTAAATAAAGTTATCAGTCCGCAATGGAACATTTTTGATGAACCGTTTGTGGATGATACAGTGGTTAAATATGAATTTAAAGAAATTCGAGAAACAGATGTGAATGTATCTAATAAATCAGAGTTTGAATTCATAACAAAGAAATTAGATTCTTGGTTTTATCCAAGTGAAAGTTATCTTGATGTCAGTGTAAGAATATTAAACGAAGATGGGACTCCTATAGCTGCAACCGATGTTGCTACTTTAACGAATAATGGATTTAATTTATTCAGTACCGCTGAGTATGTAATAAACGATGAATCGGTTGAAAAAATTAATCATGTTGGTATTACAACTACCGTTACAAAGTTGGTTGAATACTCTGATGATTATTCTAGAAGTGCTGCAAGAAATCATTTCTGGTATAAAGATTATAATCAAGGGAAAGAAATCAATCCTGTAATTGCTTCTTTTACTGCAGGGGCTGCAGCAGTCAGGTTGACCAATAATGATAATTATAATAAAGGATTTGAAAAAAGATACAACAGAACAAAGAGCAGTAAATTAGTAAATATGTATTTACCATTATCAGAATTGTTTGGATTTTTGAAAGGAAACAAACGATTCTTCAGAGGTGCATCGCATAAAATATTTCTAAGAAGAAATGATGATAACAACATGATTATAAGAAATGGAAATACTAATTTCAAAGTAGTCATCGAGTATTTATCCTGGAAGATCCCTATTGTAGCTCCTAGTATTGAAATGATGAGTAACTTAGAAAAGGGTCTTGCTAAGGATAAAAAGCATAATCTGATGTGGGAAGCATGTAATAGTTATAAAAGTGATGTTAGTCAGAATAAGGAGCACACTTGGAAAGTTATTTCTGAGAGAAACAATCCAACAAAAGTAGTTGTGATGCTACAGAAAAATGAAAAGTATAACAATCAATTAATGAATAATATGGTGTTTGATCATATGAATTTAACAGACATAGAACTTAGAATTAATGGGGATAAATATCCTGAAGAACCACTTAAATGTGATTTTAGCGATGATAAATGTAAATACTCAAATCTTTACAATAGGTTCATACATTTGGGTTATAAACAATTAGCATTTGATACTGGTAGTGTTATTAGTATAGAAGAATTTAAAGAAGTATATCCACTATTCTGTTTCGATGTTACCAAACACGAGTCAAATATTTATAATGGAACAACTGCTGATATTGAAATAAGTTTAACGTTGAAAGATAATCAACCCGTACCATATAATGTTTACTGTGTTATATATTATGAAAGAAAAGCTACATTAGATATTATCAATAAAAATATGTATGTGAGTTTGTGAGTCTGGATTTTTATTTAATAAAATCATCCCCTAATAAATGGAGTCCACAAAGGAAGTCTTGAATACAATCAGAATGAATAAATACAATGAGACAATCAGGAAAGAAGAACTAGTTCTAGGATTGAAATATACTATTGTTAAAATGAGAATTGCTAAGACAAAATATGGTGATAAGTTGGTTGTAGTCATTAATCATAATGACAAACCATGTGATTTGTTTATAACACAGAAATATAATGCCATTGCTAACGAATTACTTTTAAAAAAAAATCTGGTTTTGCAGCCTATTGTACGCGAAAACAAGAACAAAGAAACATATGTGGATTTAGAACTGTTTACTCAGTAATATTTGAATAAAAAAGAAGTAGTAGTATATTGTAGTATTTTATATGTAGTAAAGGGTAATATTCTCATTTCTTGTATCCTTTATTTTGGAAGTAAGAAAATAAAAATGTTCTTAAAAAGGGGGGTAATTTGGTAAAAAGGATGTTAAAGTTTAAGAAATTGATGTTAAAATGGGGTTTTGAAATTGGGGGGAGGGTGGAGTGGGAGCCGGTATTATATACTACTCCTGTATCAAATATTAGATTTTTGGGATCCCATCGACACCTTTGGTCTTGTTTTTGGGATCCCAAAACGTAAGTGGAGGGATACCTATGACATCACAAAAGTTGTCCGTCTGTCCGTCTGTCCGTCCGTCCGTCTGTGCGCACTGTAACTCTCGAAGGGAATGAGATATTTTGATGAAACTTGGTGTGAGGATTCTTTCGGTCAAGAGTAAGGTCAAGTTCGTAGATGGGCTGTGTAGCCTCACAATTAGGATTGGGGGAGGGGGTTTAAATTAAGGGGCAAATTAAACATTTTTAAACAGATACTGTGATAGTCGATTATGGGGTAAGAAGTCATGCTGAACACGATGGTGAAAATCATTTTGTCATCGGACAAGTAGTTCGCCCGGAAAGTTTGTTAAAAGTAAAAGTTTTATTTGAAGTCGATTAGATGTTGGAATTAGAGGTAAGAAGACATGCTGAACACGATGGTAAAAAACATTTTTGTGCCGGACAAGTAGTTGGCCCCGAATCCGGCCAAAACCGGAAAGTATGTTAAAAGTAAAAGTTTTATTTGAAGTTGATTAGATGTTCGATTTAGGGGTAAGAGGACATGCTGAAGACGACGGTGAAAACCATTTTCTCTCAGGACAAGTAGTTCAACTGGAATCCGGCAAAAGCCGGAAAGTTTGTTAAAAGTAAAAGTTTTATTTGGAGTTGCTTAGATGTTCGATTTTGGGGTAAGAAGACATGCTGAACACTTGTGTGAAAACAATTCTCTACCCGGGCAAGTACTTTGCCCGGAATCCTGCCAAAACCGGAAAATTGTTAGAAGTTAAAGTTTTATTTGTAGTCGATTAGATAACCGATTTAGGGGTAAGAAGAGATGCTGAATCCGTGTGTGACAATCATATTTTACCCGGACATATAGTTCGACCGGAATCGGGCTGGAATCGGAAAATTTGTTATAAGTTAAATTTTTATTTGAAGTTGATTAGATGTTCAATATTGGGGAAAGAAGATACGCTGAGTTCGTTTTTGAGCTTTGTTTTTTTGCCTTACAAGTAGTTCAGGAATTTGGCTGAGACCGGGAAATTGGCAGAAGTGACAGGAAGTTATCGTCAAAACCGATATGACTTATAGGGGTAAACACACATGCTGAATCCATATCTGAACTTTGTTTTCTCAGATGATTAGCTATTTGGCCTTAATCTGTTTCTGAATTTTAATAGTAAAAGCGTTCAAGGAGTCTGGCGAAGACATGACCCAATTGTCTGGATCAAATATTGACTTTTTGGGATCCCATCGAAACCTTTGGTCTTGTTTCCTAAAGCCGTGTTCACAAGCATGCCTAGCCACGTGGTCGGGCGTAGCCAGGCATAGAGTTCTAGAACCTGGAACTCCGTGCCTGGCCCAAAATCTGTGTCTAGGCATGGGTGTGAACGGTGATGCTAGACACATGCCTAGACATCTTTGCTTGGCTAGGCCTGCTTTTCAACGGGGCTTAAAGGACACCTCGCACGACGTAGTGTTTCTGCTCAGATGTTCTGACTTTTGTCAGAAATAGACTTTTGTCACTTTACAACTAAGCTGTCCTTGCAGAAAATTCCAAACGATTTTGGCTGTTTTTAGCCTCTCTCCGTGTCCTTTGCCGTGGATGACAATCTTTGCGAAATTTGCCTACTCGGTATTCAGAAGATTTTAAAAAAACAATGATTGGGCGCATGGTACTTCACGGAAAGAGAGTAAAAGTGGCAATCGCGATAATCAGTGTATTCCTGATAGAGGGTATGGCCGGTATGGGATACATTTATTAAGTGAATGGAAATACTACTGAAGTAGAGTTAATTACTATCATAAGTACGACGTGTCCTGTAAGCTTCTATTTAGCTTACAGATGAAGTAACATGAAGACCTTTCAACATATTGAGCTAGACGAAACGCTTTTTGTCGCCATGTTTAGGAAGACAATTGCTAAGACGAAGCACTTTGAAGTAGTTTCAGACTCTGACAAATTTCGATTTTTTATACCTCTTCATGGTGCGGAGGTCAGGGTTTTCCCAGCAGGACGTTCTTCACTTTTATCGTCAATTTGAAAAAAATCTCAATGTTTCCGTATGGAACTGATGCTGGTGTCGAAGTCCTGACAGGAATTTCAATCAGTGGCCGCTTCGCTCAGATAGTCTGTCAGGAACATACGAGTACGGAAGAGGACAAGGGCGTGAATGTCGAGGTTTGTGTAACCATCAATAATGGATTTTCATCACCATCATCAGTTCCGTACGGATGAGTTAAACTGTTGCCACCAGGACTAATGATAATGGAGGAAATCCGCAAGGGAGCCTGATCGCCTCTACACACAATGATAGTGCGAACACAGGATCTTTAACAGAAAGACCACACGATAAGGATTTCCCGCCTAGATTTTCTTCACTTTCATTATGCAAGTGAAAAAATATCAACTTTTCCTTATGGAAACGATGATGGTGCCGAAAATCTCGGCAGGAATTCCAGCCCTTGACTCTCAGTAGCACCTGACCCTGGCCGACTGTATGCCTTGCACTCGAAACGGTGTGAGTTTTTCAGTTCAATTCCGGAACAATAAAACAAAAAAAAATCCCACGTAAAAATGAGTGAGAGAAATCCAGACCGGACTCAAGAATCCAGAAAACGCGACTGAATATGGTGTGAAAAGAAAATGAGGTTTCCCCTTCCTTTCGTTCGTTGAAATTGATAAAATCTCAACTTTCTCTTACAGAAGCGATGATGATGTTAAAATCATGAGCAATTTCAGCCCAAGGCCACTTCGTCTGTCCACCTCCTGGTCACGACCTGTCCAGTGGTTCAGGGAATCGTCGAGAAGTAACCGGAAAACACGAGATGAGTTTCCGAGGGACCACAGAAGTTCAAAAATTCAAGATGCAAGCGTTACCCTTTTGGATGTTTCTTCGTCGCTATCAACAAGACTAAAGGTTTCTATTGGATCCCAAAAATTTTAATGTTTATCAGACTTCTTGATCCAGACAATCGAATATTGTACATTTCCAAGTCTTCGCTAAACCCCTTTAACATTTTTGCTATATTATCCATAATCAACTGCCTGAATATGTAGCCTACAACAAAAATGTTACCATTTTGAAGTTTTTTGCTTACTTGCAAACAACTAATCAAATGAGGAAACCAAGTTCAGACACGGATTCGACAAGCATAATTACTTCATTATCTCATATCTAATCGACCTTAAAAAGGTATTTTAGAATTGTCTTGTTGTTTTTCTACTAAATTCCTCGTTTTTTAGCAGGATTCCCGGCGAACTGCATGCAGAGCAAAAGATCTGGTGACGCTGGAGCCGAACCTTGCAAATTTTGTCAGCTTATCCGTCAAGGAAATAAAGTTCCAAATTCAATAATTCCCACGGAGGTTAGTACTCCCACTGAGTAACCCCTCACTTGTCCAGCACATCTTTTTTTCCAGTGAGTAACCCCTCCCTTACCAAGTACACCTTTTTCAGTGAGCAACCCCTCGCTTATTCTTACAATTCCTACTACATTTTCTACAATCACACATAAGATGTCGCACACACTCTCGCTCTCCACACATAGCGCAGAAACGTGATTCTAAATTAGTGAACCTTTATGGAAAATATTTGTTGAGTGTTTTGCGATTATTTTATATTTCTTTATTTTTTTTTTTACTGCGCTTACGCCCTTGGGCAGTGCGTCATAAATTCATTCATTCATAAGTAAGGACCAATTCTCCCAATTGGCCTACCCATGTCCATGTACCTCCTCCTATCTCCCAGCGGTAAAATATCAGCATGCATACTAATTATTAATTTCAATTCCTCCCTATCAAAAACCCGCTATAAAATAAACACATCCACCCCATGTCTCTTTCACCTCTGTATAAAACCTTACAGACCCCCTTCGACCTTCGATTACAACAAATGATTGTCGGCCACGTGCGCAGAGCTATAATCATTTGAGAATAAAGGGGTAGGACCGCTATGGCCGAAAACTGGTTGACAAGTTTTGTGTCCAGTTTTCGCCGGATTCCGGGAAACTACTAGTCCGGCAACAACATAACTTTCATATGCGGATTCATCATGTCTCCTTACCCCTTAATCAACTATCTCGGTAGCTTTTAAAAATATTTGTTTTGCCCCTTAATTTGAAACCCCCTCCCCCACCCCTAAATGTAGAGCTACAAGGCCCATCTACTCCCTTGATCCAAAGAATCCTCAGACGAAGTTTCATCAAAATATCTCATTCCCTTCGAGAGTTATCGTGCTCACAGACAGACAGGCAGACGGACAGACGGACAGTTTTGCTATGTCATAGGTATCCCTCCAGTTACGTTTTGGGATCCCAAAAATCATTGCGGCCGAAAATTAGTGTATTCTTCTGTGTCTTTTATTTATTTTTCTTTTATTTACTCCGCTTTTTCGAAATGGCGGGTTAGAAACAAATTACTTACTTACTTACTTACAGATGGAAACAAGCAAAATACGTTCAATGTTCTCATTATAAACACTCCTCCATCGCAAGGTGACAGCCAGGGGGTCACGACTGGGAGGGGGGGGGGTAGGGGGAACGCCCCCCCCCCCCAATGCTGCCCCAATGCTGCCCCCCCCCCCCCCCCAATGCTGTCGGCCAGTTGGTTCAAAATGTCATTTTAGTTGTTGAAAACATTCGTTTTTTCTGCAGAAAAAGTCGGTAAAAATTACCAAACAGTCGGTAAATGCCTCATCCCCCCTCCCAGACATTTTTGGCTAGTAACGCCTCTGCTGACAGCAAATCATGTATGTGTAAAATCATACCAAGCGGAGTCGGCTAAGATTTGCTGCAGCGATATTCCGTCCCTTATTGGCAAGGTTCCTCGTCAGACTGTAGCTGGAAGAATACGACTCGCTTCGTTTCAGCATAATATTTGTACATGCTTCTCATTTCTCACTACATTTTTGCCTGCAATTCCAGTTTACATTCTTCTTCCACGGTGTCAACAGAACAGAGATTCCCGTCTCATATATTTAACACTGTGTAGACATAGTAAAAAGTCGGACCCATAAGCAGGGGCGTCGCTAGCCAAAACTCGAGGGGGGGGGAGTTATATATGTGATAGAGAGATTGCACCATACCCAACGAAAACGGACGGGATCCTGACGAAAAAATTTAACATTCGGAAGTATAGGACTTTCGACTTTGAGACTAAATTACCGGCCTTTGATAGCCACTTTGAGCCAGTAAGTTGCAGCATCTTTAATCTGGCTCCTTCTTGTTGGAATAACATAACTTTTGTAAATTAGTGTTCTTTCTGATCAGAGTTTGAAGGCGTCAAAGTTTGTAAACAAAGACGGAGTCTCGTTTTATTGGCCAATTATGACGCATTTTTTCAAATCCGTGTCATCGCCGACCAATAGGATTCGAGACTCCTTTTTTGTGTTCAAACTTTGAAGCCTTCAAGCTCTTACTTCCTTTGAAACTGTTCCGCAAAAATAGAATTATACGATCAAGGAATAGCCCAATTAACATTCCTGCAAGTCCCTGGCTCAGAAGTATGGTCAAACGCCGGTAATTTAATTTCAAAGTTGAAAGTCCTATACCTCCCAATGTAACATTTTTGTGTTACGTTCCCGTGATGATGATGTAGCGATATCCGTTTTCATCGGGTAGGGTGCAATCTCTCGATAGTAAAACTCGTGATAACTGCAAGCGTTGAAGACTACACAAGCCTAGTTGTAACTCCGAGCTCAGAAGCGGTTTGAAGGGCTTGGGCGTGGGAGGTGAGTATCTTAAAATATGCGACTGACAGACGGAAGGCCCAAGAGTCATACCAGTTAGAAACAATAGCCAAGAAACACAGCACTATACCCGCAAAACTGGATATCAGACAGAATGAAAATGAGCGCGGCAGGCGAAATTCTGTGGAATCCTGTATGATCAGAACGCCTTTTATGAAAAATGTGAGACATTTAGTTGGAAGTTAGATAATGTTCTTCAGTTTGAGCTTTTCCAAAAAAAGAAGTACTGATCATCTAGAAAAAAAAATGAAATGGAGTTGATTTGTTCTGGATTTTTTCTGGAGTTAAAACACAAAATAAAAATCAACAAAACGTCGGACTGGAGAAAAATTCTTATCATTAGATGGTTTTCTACTAAAATACAAAGGATCTTTGCATGAAACTAATAAATTATTGGAAATGTACGCCACAAGGAAAATAAACCTGAATTTTACTTGAATCGACAGACATTAGTACACAACAGATCATCTTAAAACTTAGGTTAAAACTGTGTGATGCAGGATGAAATTCATGATTTAACAACTGTCTTTTGTCGGTCATGGAAGCTTACATTTAACAATCATACTTCTCATTCTGACAAATATGATTAAAAACCTCTGAACGACTAGAAATAGCCTGCCTCTCAAAACATGCGACTGAGAATGCAATTCCTCAAGTTTCAAACGCTCGAGAACCCAGAACAGCCAACGCCTTGGTAACTAGCCTTACTGACTTTTCCGAGCCTACTGCAAGCCCCCCATTTAGCTTTTCCGGGTGAGCGACCAGTTGTGCTGAATTTCCTGAATTGAATGCTAAAAATGAATTGATAACAATGAAATGTATTGATAGCTAAAACGGGCGCTCTGCGACAACCGGCGCTCAGCGAGCGCCCGTTTTGGCTAAACAAAAAAAAATTGGTTTTGGCTAAATTGTGTTGGTCGGGCGCTCTACGAGCGCCCGTTTTGGGTTTTTTCTTTCTTCGAGGGGGGGTGGTACTACCCCCCCCCCATACCGACGCCCCTGCCCATAAGGTAGTGGGTCACTTTTTACTACTGAGACAGATGCAAAACCTCCTGTAAAACCTGTGGATCTGTTTTACTGTCTGTGACGAGTGCTGATGGGTGAAGGATCATTTACACGGCGAGTATTTTTCCCCGGAGACGAGAGATGAAAGTGTTCACACGGTACCCGGGTATTTATCAAGGGAGAGTAGAGTACTGTCATGTGGCAATAAATTCCAAGGTTATAAAGCTCAGGATATCTCTTTACAATTGACACAAACATGTGTCCATTTGGATCACTTTTTATGCAGACATAATCAAAATTATTGCTCGAAAATCCGATTTTGTTGTTGCTGACGTCATAAAATACCCATCAACAAGCAAATCCCCGGGCAAAAAGTTCGCGAAATTGACCAACCAAATACCCGGTCCAAAATACCCGGGGATTTGTTGCTGTTGCGGGGAAAAATGCCCGTGGAGTACGGGTAAATACCCACCGTGTAAACGTAGCTTGAGGCATAGGGGCATTCACAGAAGTTGGTCCGCTTGGAAGCGCTGAACTAGAATATGGCCAAGTTGGCATCGCTAGCAGAAAAATAATAAGCCATGTGTGTCATAAGCAGAGGCTTTACTAGCCAAAATGTTTTTTTTGGGGGGGCGAGGAATTTACCAGGTGGCTGGGAATTTTTAATGACTTTTTCTGCAGAAAAAACGACTGTTTTCAACAACAAAATGACAGTTTTGAAAACAGTCGACTAATTTTCAGAAAAACCGACTATTTTGACGAAAAATCGAGCAATTTTAAGTAAAAATGACTATTTTCATGAACAAAATCAACTGTTGTGAAGAAAAATCGCGGAGCTTCGCGCCGACTTTGTTATTTTTTACCGACTGGCCGACACCGACTGCCCCCCCCCCTCCCCCCACCCGCAGTCGTGACGCCCCTGGTCATAAGCCTACTCCTGATGCCATGTCCAATCGGCCAACAGTGACATTTACCCCCCTTTTTTCTCAAAATGACCGAAGACGCCATGATCGTATGTATTAACAGAGGTGCAGAACCAGTTTCCGGAAATCTGGAGAACAGAGACAAATCTCGGTCTTTTCCATCACCTCGCGACCAACACTGGAAGCTAATTTTTGTGTATGCATCAATAGGTGTCAGGGTCTAATGAAATTGAGCTTGAGCAGCAGCAACAAAATAGAATTTGGAACAGGAGAGAAGTAGCCTAACTCAACTTTTTGAAGATCACCAACAGGGACGGCTTCAAATGTCGTCTTACCGGAAAGATCTGGTCTCTTATGAGGATTCAGATGGTGACTCAAGTGACAGTAAGGGTAATGAAAGAAGGAGAAGTGATAGAACTGAGCGAAGGATCTACTTGAGAGACAGGAGTCGAAGCCCTGTTCGAAGGAGGAGCAGAAGTTCTGAACGTAGTCCAAGGTAGGTTTTCAGCTGTTAAAATGTGTTAAAATGTGTTCTACTTGCCGCTGACTTGCTCTCTGTCTACTCTCTGTCAGTAATTGTGTTTCTTGCACTTTTTGCCAGAGAATTTCTGGAACCGGGAATTGGAATTCCAACAATTTCCACAGAATTTCTTGAATGTTTTGCTTAGTCGTTAGAGTCCTTGATTGTTTTTGTTTGTTTGTAATTGACGTCAAAATGCTTGTTTGGAGCTGTTTGGAGCTCTTGCTTCTCTGTTGTTGACCAGCAGGACCCGGTTAACCAAAATAGCTTCAGAGTAACTATCTGTGCCAGCGTTATTTCGTTGCATGTTTTTTGCACGTTATTGGCTTTGTTTTGTGCCAGGCAGTTTTCAAAGAAGAAATAGAAATAAGTGGAAGACATTTGATATCAATTAATTTGGTTGGGATGGACATATTTTGATGTTCCATGTGCAACACTTGTTATTCAACCTTAATTTCCCCAAGTTTACTAGGTGTGATGCAAGTAGCAAGGTTTTCTATATGTCATTTCCTGCAAGTCTTTCCAAGTTTTTCCCCAGCCAAATTGAGCCTAAGTCCTAAGAAATGCTCTTTGTTCAACCAGCTGTCATATTTTATGTAACATAATCAAATAAAAATTGCACCAGCACTTCCTAAAGCCAAGTAGAGCTTGCATTTATGCATTTGAGTGCATATACTGAGCTCACAAATGGACCAGTAACAGGAAAATCTGTATTCAAACAATGTGTAAAACAGATACGTCAGCTATGTTTCTGGCAGCGATGTTTCAGCCCTTCTTGGCAAGGTTCCTCTTCAGGCTGTCAAACTTCAGCATAAGTTTTGGGAAGGACCGACCCTACAGTAATTAATACTACTCAATAATTATTGCAGGTTCGTTACTTCCCCATTTTACACATTATTTGAATATATGTTTCCCTGTCAGCTTGGGCTCAAGGAGCAGTAAAATCTGAAGGCTTTTAGGAGAGCTGTTTCAAGATTAGACAGATGATTTTGGCTGCCTACTCAGTGCTATGGTACTATACTACCTGAATGTCTGTACTTCACTGATTCATGTAGCGGAATGGTCAGTATCCATGTGTGTTGTTACTGTTTGGAATGAAAGGTATCACTATAAGATCTGTATCAGGTCTAAGCTGTAGGTTCACTTCTCTCTGTTCGTTTCAGAAGAGACTCAAAAAAAGAAGACTGGAAAAGTCAGAACCCCACCAACACCATCATGGTCACAGGACTAGCTCCATTTTCAAGTGAAACGGATGTAAGCTTTTTATTAAAATTTCCTTTACTAATTTTCATATGCCATGTGAACTTCTTGGCCAGTGGAAAGATAATGGTGAAGTGTCTCATCTGGGAGAGTGAGCTCATTAAATAGGGGGATCTCAGGTTATAAGGCTCTTTTAAACATGCTATCTTTAACATTTGCTAACTAGAAGTAAAGCCCAACAACCATCAAGCAAACCTGCTATGCTGCAATCCAAATGGATCCCAGTTAAAGGGTAGCCTACAGCCCGGCGATGATGACTTTGACAGCAATTTAGCTGATCCCTTTCTTCGACCTAGGCTAATAAAAAAAGCTATTTGCCGTTAAGAGCTTACTTGCAGAGGCGTTCCTTCCTGGCCAAAATGTGTGGGGTTGGGGGCCAGAGTTTTTTTTTATCTACTGGCTGGTAATTTATACTGACTGTTTTCGAGATAAATCGACTGTTTCTCAAATAATGAACTGTTTTCAAGAAATATAAATGTTTTTTTTGTGAACATCGTGATGCAACTCTCTTTTACCAAATGGTAGACAATGTTAAGGGAGGTGTACCCTTCCCCATACATACGCTCCTGCTTACTTGCGGCAGCGTCTGTTAAACTGCTTCCAAAATATTGTATAGAACCTATCTAATAGGATAGTAGTGATTGATTCTGTTAAACTTTGTTCTAGATCCGGAACAACATTTTAATCACTGGTTTGGTCCCAAAAGATATTCGTCTTATCAGGAGAAGGGAAACAGGTACTGTGAGCTCGGGTTTTCTATTTATATGGGAGCATTGTGCCAGCCAGAGACCAAGTTAGGGATATAAAGTGTCCCAGCCAGTAATCATTTATGATGCCATGTTTTTTTATACTGTAAGATGATATGTTTTTATTTTCAAACTATAACAGTTGTTCTCAGTAAGCAAATGCAGTACTGTAGACTATCGCTTTCTAGCAATTCTAACATGTTTCCTCTTTTATATCACCCCCCTATTAACCATATAAGCATTTAGATTTTGCAGGGCTTAGCTTAAAACCAAATCAAACTAGTTTTCCCAGAGTATTCTTTGAAAATGTACGCTGTAGAGCAAAGGTCTCGAAAATAATCAATCGGGATTCAGCAGATACCATAAGAATTGATCAGTTATATATTACGAAATGCAGACACTTGGGGATGAGTGGATCAAGCAGTTAGAAAGGAAGAGAGGATTGGTATGACAAGTACTACCTTACCTCTGGGATCCCTCTGCACATAACGTCCCTCTCAGCCAAAAGTATGACTAGAGGTGCGTGGAAGTTAGACGAAAAATATAACTTTCAGTTTACTGAAAGTTTTCCAGTATGACTTTTGCTGTGGCATGGATTAAACGAACTGGTAATTTTGTTTTGCAATTTTCTGGCTTTCTTAGCTGAATTCCTCCTCCCACTTGAGGTTTAAATACACTGTCAGAAATTTCATAACAGATAACACAAGGATGCCAGAGATGTCGGGGAACACTGGCAATCAGTTTTTTCTGTATCCTGACAATTCCTCAGCCCAATTTTTACACAATTTCATTCCAACATTTATTTCTGGTCAGATCTTTAAGTGTATTAGTTTATTTGTTGTAGTTTTTGTGTATTTTGTAAATGGTTTGTTCCTTTTCTAGCATTAAGCTATTTGGAAGAAAATTTGATTGAATGGTTGGTGTTTTATGCTATGATGCTGTAGACGTTACGCATTATACGTTACGCAAAACAAGCATTGCCAAGAAGATTCGAAAAACCGCCGCAAAAGCGTTTGCTGAGTTTTCCGATAGCATGATGACAAAATGAAGCAGTAGATGTTTTTTCAGTGGCGTTTCGGCTCTTCTTGTATGCATAAAGTTCCAGTGCGTAACGTCTGAAAATCATAAAGCTAACATCATAATGAAAGTTATCTGTTGAAACTGCGCATCCGTGTGTTGTCAGTTATGAAACTTCTGACAGCGTAGTGCCAAAATCACCAAGTAGAATTCTCAGCTGATTTAATCCATGCCACAACCGCAACGTTCTTAACAAGACCCACAGTCACCAGATTAGTCAAACTAAGGCAACCCTTACATCTTCTCATTCAGGAGCAGGGTAAGTTAACCGCAAACAAGGTGGTTTAGTTAGTCGGAAGTTGATAGTGTACTGAAACTAGGTTAGAATATCTCTGTTAACTAAGCAGTACATTAATATATATATGGTCTCTGGGTTGGTATGATGTCTTCAAGGCTTGAAGGGTTGCTTAAGCACGGTATGAATTCTCACGATTTGTGTTTGTTCCATTTTGGCGATTAGGTGCTTCTCGTGGATTCGCCTTTGTGGAATTCTCTACAGTACAAGACGCACAACGTTGGATGGAAGAAAGACAGGTAGCCAGTTCGAAACCGCCTTTCGCCCTCGTTTTGCCAGAACCCGAATCGTTTGCATTGGTCTCAAATAGAGAAGTATTTTCGGAACACAGGGGGGATCCCGTTCGTCAGAGTAGTTTGGGTGGGGTACTTTAATCGAATAAGTCATTCAGTAGTGAAAGTTAAATTATTGAGTAGTGCTAAGCTGTGGAAAAACCAATATGTCGCTGTCTGTCGTCACTGTTAAAAATCTGGCTGTATTTATGGATTTAAAGCGTTAGTTATAAGGCTGGACGTGATTCATTCCGATAGGCAGTATCCATCCCTTTTTCCGCGATTGAATGTTCCAGAGTTACAAACATTTGGGCTAGGGATGTGGATAAGTGACCGTGTTAATTCGGCGAAAATTAGTGGAATTAGTCTTTTCTTCATCACTGGTGTATCGTTGTGATTTTTAGGGAATCCCTGGCCGCCTTTTTTTTATCGTTTAAGATTTCTCCAACAAAAGCTCGCACGAGACAGCTGTTGATTCAACTGGGCTGTGATAGCCTAAGCATAGAATCTGAAATTTGCATGATGAGTCTGAACTCTGAAAGTATAAGTGGTTGAAAACGACTTGGGCGTTGAAGCTCGGATGTGTGCAGGGCATGGCGGCTGCTTCATTGTTATCGAACTTGAAAATCTTGTCGAAGATGTCACGGTTCGTGTTTCTGCGTCACGCGAGTCGGTGGCATACCAGTTCAGCGATCCAAGCGGATTAGTATATGTTTGTCCCACACTCGCCTCATTTTCAGGATTCATCACACAGAGACAGTCTAGTAGATCCAGAAGTTAAAGAACGGGCAAAGGAAGTGGCCACGCTCTTACATTTTTTCTGCTAGGGAGTAAATAATTAGACAGGGAAACGACACATGTTGATGAAGATGATGATTATTGGGGGACTAATGTGATCTAATCCGCTTGGTGGCTGTAAACGGGAATATGGAGAATATATCATCTTGCAAGCGTTGAATCCTGCGAATCTCAACATTCTCAACTGTGAGACCGAATGTCGCCGCTTCAGAAGCAAGTTAGCATCCCCGTGGATGCTGGAGGACGAAAGGAGGCTCTATCCCCTCCCCAAAACTAGTTTTCACTAAATTTGTGTTCTGTAATTACAGGGCAGTTTTCGTATCGATGACAGGCACAGAGTAAGCCTGCAGTACAGCATTCGCAGTCACGGAGCGTCGTCATCGTCTTACGCCTCCGAGGGACTGAAAAGTGACAGTGAATATGGAAAAAGCAACGACTGGGTCTGTTCAAAGGTGACAAAATGTTTCCGTTCTTTTTCCTTTTTTGAATCCCGTCTTCTCTGGGAAACGCGTATGACACCTATTTTTCCATAAAAATTCTTTGAGCCCAAGCTGACTTTGAAACATTTATTCAAACAATGTTTACAACGGATACGTCAGCTATGATTCTTCATCAGCGATATTTCGGCCCTTCTTGGCAAGGGTCCTCGTCAGGCTGTCAATAGTGTCAATCCTCTGGTTCAACTTCGGGGAAGGAAACAAACCTGTAATAAATAACTGAAGCTTCTACCGACTTTAAATATCTTATTAAAGTAAATTATCCCCGAAGTTGAACCAGAGGATTATTGACAGCCTGACGAGGACCCTTGCCAAGAAGGGCCGAAATATCGCTGATGAAGAATCATAGCTGAAGTATCCGTTGTAAACACTATTTTTCCATTTCTCTTTAAAGTTTAACTGAAAAGCAAACTCATGTTTGTGTCATTTAGTTGAATACACTGAATTTTTTTTTTTTTTTTTTTTTTTTTTTCAATCAATCAAGTTTATTCCAAATAGCTAGAAGTGGAATATAAATTAATTATTTGGATTTTGCAAAGGGATTTTTTTTATTTTTCACTATATATCTGCTCTAGTTATGACGTCCAGAATATCTTCGGCCGTCCCCACAGCGTAAATTCTACCATGATGCGGGAAATTTTAACCTCAACACAAACGCGGCTTTTCAGTGGGCAGTGGTGAGGTTGATGAAGATTTCTTAGTGCCTGAACGAAAAAAAATCATAAATCTTTCTCGTAAGACATACAACAAAAAATACAAGCGCATACAGGTACCACAATCACCTGGAAATTCCACTATTTGAAAATCCATTGATCGTGAATAGCGGAACAACGAAGTAACAAATTTTCAGTGGGTCTTCAAGCCAATTTAAGTAAATAAGTGATGTGTAACTAGATTGTCCTATCCCAGCTCTTTTCAGTTAAACTTTAAAGTCTAACCGAATAGGGCTGAGATCTTGCAGTCTAGTTACACATCACTTACTCGCTTAAGGCCTTTTTCCGTGACACAATTGTGGGCCACACACTTCTGGGTGTTTGTCGTGGAAACACGATTGTGTGCCACACAGTAGAGTTGAAACGCGCGGAAACGCCGTTTTGTCTATTTTTTTGGCGGAAATTTCAAATATCTGAAAATAAAAATAAAATGCATGTAAAATCTCAATAAATAGAACCACAGGCTTATTTCCTTACCATTATTTGCAAAAGGGATCCTCAGTTTTAAGTCTATATGCTTAAAAAAGTAGTTAACTTTATTTTTTAGACACTATTTTGCTTCTTTATTTGAATTTCCCGCCAGAATCGTGCCACAAAATCGACTATCACCTCGCCAGTTGTTTGTCAAATTTGAGCCACAAAGCGAGCCACGAAAATCTTGTTGGTCGTGGAAACACAGTTATGGGCCGCACAAAACACCGCGGAAACACACTTTTCGAGCCACAATTCGAAAACGCCTTTAAAGGACACCTGAATGAAGAGTACCAAGTATCATCCCTATCTGTATGACTTCCGTTAACATTGCCTGCAGAAAACCCAGTCCAAATACGAAATAGTGTTTCCAAGCTATGATTTTTGCTACATTTTGCTTCTGTCCGTATTTCAGTACCGAACAATTTTAGAAATGAACAAATGTCTCCAACCAACCCGTGTTCTGGAATATTTTTTAACCAGTTAAGCCCAAACGTTTATCTGGAAGAAATTCCAATACGAGAGCGCTGTACAAGGAGTCTGCACGTGCAAACCTCCAGAAACGAAGATCCCTATTTTGAAAACGTCACGCTCAGGAGAAGAATGCTCTCCGTGGCCATGTCTGTAAATGCATTATCCATGGTGCGTTCAAGTATGGTTTGATTGTTCAGGTGTCCTTTAAAGAGGCCTGAAAACCTGATAAAAATTCTGTCACTTCGTTTGTCCGTTATCCACAAATAATCAATTTGGTTTATTAAACGGAAGCTACCTTTATGTGCTTGTCCCTCGACGGCTCTACGTTTGAAATATTTACAAATACAAACTTAAGCTGTCACCGAAAAATAAAATAAAAGTGTCAGATTCTTGCAAGACATATCTTAACATCATTTTCCTACTTTCTACAGGTGTAAATTTCGGAGATTTCTAGCGGAGATCTTTAGCTCTGGAAATGCAGGCCTTTGTTGAAATGCAAATTTCATGGGTGTGGGTGTATTTGGGTTTGTTGTGGAAGCAGCGCACACTCTGAACGTTTTTACTAGAGCCACGGGTGAAAAAATGCAAAATTTCTTTGACGAGTCAAAATATTTCAGTGTATTCAGGTACCAGATGTGAGAACAGGCTGTCTTTTCAGATAGGGGCCTCCCAGTTCTGTTTTCCCGCAAAATTCAAACGAATGTTCACTTTTGATTATTCGTTTAAAAAAAAAAAATTCAAAGTGCCTCATGGGCAAGCAGTGAAACTAGAACTAATCTAATCAGAAAAGGGTTCCTGTGCTCAGGCATAAGTAACAAGAGTTGCGTTTTTGCAGATACCATGGTATCTATTGGTATCTCATACCACGCTCTAAGGTCGTTTTCGCAGTTACCGTGGTATCTGATACCACGGTCAAAAGGCGTTTTTGCAGTGTGGCCGATCGTGGTAACTGATCATGGTATCTGAAAAGTCATCTCACTTTCATCAAATTTTTTTCAAACTGTTGAGAAAGAAGTTTAGCACCTAGTGATGTAACTGGATATCAGTTTTTGTTTGAGGTGACTTCGAAAACTGCAATTTCGGCAATAGTCGTTTTTGCAGAGCAGCCGTGTATCAGATACCACGGTAACTGCAAAAATGATTAATTACAGATTCAGTTACTGTGGTAACAGACACCATGGTATCTGCAAAAACTCGACTTATGCTTTAAGGCCCAGCTCTTATATTAGGAACCGTTTGTAAGTAGCTGTTGGAGACTGTCATGTGAGTAATAACCCGACGAATGCTTTGCTTGAAGTCATTGGGCCCGAGAAAAGGCTTAAAACAGCCAAAGCAGTGGGTAATTTGTTAAAAGTACAGCCTGTAATCTACAGTATTGGTTTCGAATATTGGAACATAAACGATAAATAGTGCAAGGTGTTCCTCTAAAGACGAAATTCGGTGGATTATTAAATTTGATAAGAGTTAATGGTGAACTTGAGGATACCGCTCACTTTGAAGTAGTTACAAGATCCCTTGTTAATTTAAATATCTCAAATAATTCTGCAAACAAAATCTGTACGCGATGGGGGGAAAACACATTGACATATCTTTCTGTCTTTCTTAGTGCACGGCTCAGAACTTCAAGAGACGTGGTAACTGCTTCAAGTGCAGTTCTGAGAGAGAGCATGTGGAAATACCAGCGGACTTGTACAAAGAAATCTCAGCGCATCCAACTAATGGTAAGCCGTTTCAAGCTTCTAACGAGGTTTGTTTGTTGTTCGAAGAAGTAAACCTGCTGTGAAGCATACATATCCAGCTCCTCATGTGTACGTGGATAAATCCCTATTTGATTGTACAATCTTATTGAATACTTATTGAGGCCAAGCTGACTGGGAAACATATATTTAAACAATGGATAAAACGGATCCGTCACGTTTGTGAACGAACCTGCAATCTTTCTTCTCTGACGTTGTCCCTGACGTTCGACACTCTAACGAGGACTCTTGCTAAAGAGCACCCAATCGCTAGCAAACCATCGTCGCTGACGTATCCGTTTTATCCATTGTTTGAATGTAATAGGTAGACAAAAAGCAGTGTAACCACGCGGACTCACACTGACAGTAAATGATCAGAGAAAGCACAAATAATACACTAGGAGACGAGAAAGAGTCCGGCGTGAGCTTAAATGAGGCAAATTCAGTTTAGTCGTTCGGAGGTGCAGGAATCGAAAGCATTTAATAATAAGAACGTTTATTTCCTGAATAGCTCATATAATTACTCGCTAGCGTCGGATCGTCACAAAATTCTTAACACGGCTAAAACTTTATTATCACTTTTCAATAATTACCTTAACATATTTCGATGTATATACAATTAAAAATGAATATATCACGGTTCAGAATTAAAATAATTTTCGAAATATGGTACAAATGACGAAAGATACCGGTCAGTAGAGTGTATATCGGGGCGAACAAGTCTGGTACAATTACGGGTTGCAGCGCGAAGCCTTGTTTCAGGTCGAGTTTGGTTCGGGGCCTCGTAATCCGGTAGGAGAGATCTATGAAGATCAGAGGACAAGCATTTGCGTCCAAAATCCATTGTCAACTTGTGGCGTCTTTCAGACAGAGTAGAGAGACCAAGCATGAACTCCCGTTATTTTCCGTATTTCACCTTTCTTTATATTCATTCAATCGTCTGACCAGAGCCCCCCCCCCCCCCTACCCCGATGCTGTCGGCCAGTAGGTTAAGGAAAACAAGACGACGCTAAGCGCCGCAATTTTTTGGAAAACAGTCGGTAAAGAGGACCATCCGGTAATTACCCCCCCCCCCCCCCCCCAACCAAGAAAAAAAAACAACAACAACAAATATTTTGGCTAGTAACGCCTCTGCCTCTGACGCACAGACAGAATTCACTCCATTTCAACCTTAATTTTCTCTAGATACTTTAAGTCAATCTTGCTAATAATTCTTTCGCTTAATATTCATTTTCATTTTTTTTAGTTAAAGTTTAGAATTTTATTTCTTTTAGTTGTCATGCTGCGGTCTTTGGACACGCTCGTCATTGAAGAGGACATTATTGCCAAACTGGCTGTCATGCCAGAAGTTTCCGGTCTCTCTATAAAAAGCGCACGTATTGGACGGGATCCTGTGTCACGCACACACAAAGGCACGTGCTATCTGGAGATGAATAACGTCATGGACGCAATGAAGCTGCATACCGCTCTGACTGCCTCGCCATTGGTCTTTTACAGGAAAACAGGTAGGCCTAAGTGTCAATTAAAACAATAATTTGACCAGTAATAAACGCGCAATAAATGTTAAAGGACTTATCGTACTTATTCTGCATTTTATATTGTCATAAGTTCCCTTATGGAATTCCAAACATCAAAAGTCCCCGCCCTTTGGCATTGTTTCGTTGTGCACCTGTCATTTTTCAACGCTTTTTCGGCCGAGCCGAGTTTGCCAGTAAAGCAGACCGAACATCGCCAAAAGCTTTAAGGTCCGCCGAGAACTCTTTCAAAAACAAAGGGCATGAAAAGCTTCAACATGTTCTTTTTTCGTTTTAGAACACTTGGTAGGCCAAAAGGTTTTCGGTTTTCGGACTTGTTTCCTTTTGCTTGGATTTTCGCGATTTTAAACCACGCATGCCCAGTTTTTTAAAAGCCTATTTTGCGTCTTGCTGAAGAACGGGAAGGCTGGATCGAGTCGACAATCGCTAATGCTAATTTCACGTTGGTATTTTCGAAAAAAGATATTTCTGAGCCATTTCGTCGTCAACAAATATTGAGGAAAAGTTGTGTTTGAAGCTGGTAATCCAATCCTAAATAGCACATTTTCATCCCTCAACTTGAGTCACTCACTTGGATTAATCTTTCATAATTTGGTTGGGTTAGTGATTGCGTTGGGATTAAAAGTAGCAGATAGTTTTGCTGATTATAAGTAACATCCGTGATTAACTATCCCTTTTGTTGCAGCTCTCGTATCGTACTGCCGCTTGGAGCAAACAGCTGCTGATTTAAAGCAGGACGCACAAGCGTTATACGTAAGTGTTTTACTTGGGTTTTGTTAAAGGCCCCCTCTTGCCTATTCTGCCATATATAATATACCTAGCTCCCTTAGGGAATTATAAGCTTCTAAAATTCCCACCTTTCTCACTTGTTTTTGTTTTGTGCTTATGTATTTCTAGCGCTTTTTCGCCAGTGCCGACTTTTGCCCGTCACACATGAGGATATGAGAATTTTCAGTTTTTGGCTTCATTTATTAGCTTGGTTTTTCCACTTTTTAACCACGGGGCCTTCAGTTTTCAAATGTTTTTGCGCCAAGCCGCCGCGTCGGAGAGCAGGAAGGCTCGATAGAGCAAGCGTTAACAAGAAAATCGTTAAATTCGCGCGGGAATAATAGTATTTTCAAGAAAGGTCGTTTTGACCCATTCATAGGGAAAAGATCATTTCTAGTAAGAGTTGTGCTTTACAATCAGTGTCAAGATGTTTTAACCCTACTTCAATTTCTCCTGGCTTCAAATCTACACTGTCTTATGGGTCACCATCAATCCCAGCCCGAGTTCAGGCACGAAAGATTCATCTCCTGCATAGTAACACGTTTCGAACAAGAATACAACTAAACATGAAAGGAGATATTTTAAATAGTCGAAAGGATAAACTTAGGCCTGCGACATGCTGATATATGGAACTCTCATATTATGACATTACTAATTATTCACCGAGTTGTTCGCATGTAAGGAGTTTAAGAAGCGCGGCTTCTGCGACTGTGTTCAGTGGGTTAACAAAGGGGTTAAGCAAGTAGCAACCTGAAGTTAGTGAACGTATTTGAGTTGTGTCAGCTTTTATGGTATTTTCGCGAAAAGAAAAGGTTATAGACGAATGTAGAGAGGAGCTTTTCTTTTTTGATCAGAAAATAGCGGTTTTGAGGCCCTCTTGAAGCCCCTGCACAGTCGATAACAGTAACGGCCAGGATAGTGATCCCTCTGGCTAGATCAAGAACGAATAATGATTTTGCTTTCCATTTGTCTGTTTTGTGAGCAAGTAACAAACCAAATAACAAATTAGATATTGTGAAACAATTAGAAAATCTTCAGAATCAACATGCCTATATTGTATCCGAACGTGTCTCAGTATAATTTTAGAGCGAGCGTGTTAGGATTAGTGTCCCTTAGTTGGCCAAGAGCGATTGCATCAGTTCATTAACTAGACGATGAACAATATTGATTCCCGAATACAACATATTTACAAACGATCCCGGGGCCAGCGATCGCCATGTGGCCAGATCGCTTGCCGGCAGTGTTGCCACTTTTCTCTGACGGAACCTCTGACATCTGCCCCAAAAATCTGGGACATTCTGGCGCTCACAAGATTCGTTCTTCGAAAAAGTCTTCGATTCTAAGGTTCCAGTTTGCTCTTATAAGAGGAGCTAATAATCGTAAAAATAAAAATCCTTTTTTTTTTTAAAGAGTTGCCTTGAAATTAGCCAAAATGCTTTGAAATCGCAGGATTAGGACATTTTTGGCATAAGTGCGATTTCCTGTGACAAATTCTTCACAGCTGTGAATCTGGGAAGGAGTCGAAAGCCTGTGACAAGTCATAGAATTCTGCGACTAGTGGCAACACTGCTTGCCGATTCCGCGACTAAAACAAACTGGAGTTCTAACTTCTTAAACGACAAGATGAGTCACGACGGCAATCGCGAGGGGTTAGTGCCTTCTGCTAATCGCAAGAATGACAAATCTCGAGCTGGGCACAACAGAAGAACACTGAGTCATGTATACTTTTCCAGAGCACCGGTGTTCAACAAACTATGCACACGACACAGGTTATGGCGCCGGGATACGACCCGAACCTGGCCTACTCAGCCTCCCAGATTCATTCGATGGCCGAGTACTCAGCTGCATCCTACGCCCAAACCCCAGAAGAGTATACCTACTACTACCAATACTACTATCAGTATTATTCGCAAACTCAGCAGGTATGTTGATGTCGAAAATCTTCCGAAAAAGGTCTCAACATCGTTGGAAAATAAACCTGAGAATTGGGGCTTGAAACTCGGCTCTCAGTGTCCTCTCCAGCTGAAGTGTCGCAGCTTGAACATTGCAAATCCAAAAATCTAAACCAGTGTTGCGAGGCCCGTGCGCTCTGGCTACTAATAGTGTAATAAAGAGAAAATCATCTCTTTCAGTTAGACAAGGATACTTGCTTCGGATAATCCGCTGCTTCTGGTGATTTCGGGGCTGCTTTTCCGCCTGTCTCTGCCGCTTTGTATAATATTCCGAAACGTCCGGTCGTGATCGAATGGTTCAGTATGCCTGCGACAAGTGCACAGACACAGTATTTGATCGCACCAGCTTTTCGGCCAAGGACAATTTTATCCCTGTTCCGACATTAACTTTATTTTATAATTTCACACTTTTTACCAATAACGCCTTCTTCTTGTGATTTATCTACTTGTTTATTCATATTATTTTTTGTTTTTCAGCTTCTTTCCCTCGACCTTGCTTACCGCTCTTCGACCAGCAACTAAATTGCCGATCGCCCCTACGGGCTCAGAATAGTATAATATTCCGAATCCTCGGTCACGATCGAATGGTTTAGTATCGGAGGGATGCCCTTCGTTCCTCCGTTCCAACCATTCCCAATGCCTTATATTTATTTATTTATTAATAGAAAAAAGACGTTAAGCCGAAGGTTCTGTTTTTTTTTGTTTTTTTTTCTTTTTTGCGAGTGGCCCTACTTGGTCCTTAGTCCAATAAATAAAAAATAATAAAAATAATATAATTAACTGCACTAAAAAGGCTTTTGCTTCACGACATTATGTTCACTAAATTGAATGTCAGCCGGGTGGTGGTCCACACCTGCTGTAAACGGATTAATGTGCTAGTGCTACTGTGCACATTTTTTCTGATATAATTCATCTGATTTGCGAACGCCAGGCCCTCCGAGTAGCTTATTTCAAATTTTGCAGATTCTGAAATTATCTCCCTATACTGTCAGAAGTTTCATAACAGATAACACAAGGATGCGTAGTTTTAGAGACACAACTTGGGATGTTGTCTGTTGTGATTTCGGAACCGTTAGACATTACATGTTATGCTTAACAAGCATTACCAGGAAGAGCCGAAAAACGTATCTGCTGACTTCCCCGTCATGACGACAAACAAAAAAGTCAGCAGATGCTTTTTCGGCGGCGCTTTGCTGTTTCTGGCAATGCTCGTTGTGCATAACATATAATGCCTAATGCCCTAACGTTTTCAAAATCACAACAGCTAACATCCAAGTGCTGTCTGTTGAAACTGCTCATCCCTCTGTTATCTGTTATGAAACATCTGATAGTGTAGATGTTACCGAAACAGAGGAGTCATTTCACGTTTTGTTCTTGGCCATCCATGTACCATTCCTTGCTGAGGGCAGAGCATCAGGGACCACCTCCAGCTTTGCCCTGTTTTTGGCTAGTTGAAATCCCTTCAAGTAGACCGTTTACTTTTACTCAAGTATTGTAAGAAGCTTACGTCTTGTTCTCTTTTTTCCATAATATTATTCGCACTTCAAGCAATCAGTAGTGTGAAAAGTGCAAATCTGACATGTGGAAATTACCCTCTGCCGTCCGTTTCTCTTTTACTTGTAATGACAGTAATCAATAGTTGCGTTTTTGATCGAAGTTTGAAGTTACCTTCAACCTCAAAGGTCTCTGCTTAAATACCGTTTTTGGTCGCCCGTCACAGTTCCTTCGTCCTTCAAACTCTGACCGTCGAACTTCGTGCGCCAGCAAGTTCGAAGTTTGCTTGAATCGTCGAAGAAATGTCGACCTGGGAAGGATCGCCGGAGTCGTAAAAACACCAATCAAGCAAACGGTGAACTTCGACGGCGCTCAAAAACGGAAATCAAGCAACCGGATAAGCGAAAGGCGAACAAAGCTTCGATCAAAAACGCAACTAATAATTCCGTTTTTGCAGATAACATGGTATTTGATACCACGGTCTAAAGTCGTTTTTGCAGTTTTCGTGGTATCTGACACCATGGTCAAAAAGTGTTTTTGCAGTTATCGTGGTATTTGATATTCAGATACCACTGTGACAGTGATAACTGATCTTGGTATCTGAAAAAGTCATCTCACTGTCATCATCACCAACAATATCGCTTTCAAAAAGCATGGACAACAGGATCCAACCAGCGCACGACGTTATCCGCTGCTTCTTGACTGAAGTTTGAAAATTAAGTGTCTTTTTCTTTGTGTTCAAGTGTTTTATTTATTTTCTTTCATTTACTCCGCTTTATCAAAATGGCGGGTTACGAATAAATTACTTACTTAATAGAACTAGTGGGAAAGAAGTTTGGCACTTAGTGATGTGACTGACTGGATATCGGTTGTTCCTTTGGGATGACTTTGAAAAGTGCAATTTCGGCAATTGTCGTTTCTGCAGAGGAACCGTGGTGTCAGATACCACGGTAACTGCAAAAACAACTAATTGCAGATCCACTTACCGTTGTAACAGATACCATATATGCGAAAACGTGACTAATTTGTTGTTAGTTTGCGACCAATTTAGCTTCCCATCTCTATTTGTATATAAACTAATAAATTTCCATAGGAAGTCAAAAGTCTCTCCTCATCTGCCTCCGTGGCTATACAGCAGGGTCAAGCTGCAAGCACTTCAACAGCAGTCATCCCGGTTGCTAGTGGCAACTACATAGTCAAAGGCGTACATGGTAAGCTGGACCTCATTTATTGCAGACTTTATACCCATTCCCTACTACGCTATCAGCAGTTTCACAACAAGGATGCGCTGTCTCAAAGATACAACTTAGGACCAATGCTTTCCACTACGTGTTCATCCCTTGTGAATAGAGCCGTAAAAAGCCCACGCGTGGCTTACGGGAAAATATCTCCAAACAAAAGCCGTTATAATGCAATGGTCTTTGTACGCTTTACAACGCTTATTGCGCCCCTGTGCTTCTGTTTTTAGTCGGCATGGCTCATCTGTTGTGTAAAAAAGATCGCCAGACTCTGCGAGTTGCTTATTTCAAATATTGTAGATTCCTCCTCCGGCTCCCTAGATGGCACCGAAACAGAAAAGTCATTGCTTGATTTAGACTAATAGACTCTTGGATTCAAACTTCGAGCGATGACCTATGTAGAAAGACCATTAACTTGATTCACGCTTGCGACCCTATGCGGACCTTCTGTTTGTTGTTATCGTTTTTTTTTCTAATAATACTCTGTATTTTGTGTTTTACACTTTACGGGTGATAAAGTTCATTCATTCATATTAGCTGTTATGTTTTACTAACATTAAGCATTATCACGTTGTGCATACAAAAAGAACCAGAACATAACCAAAACACATCTGCTGACTTTTGTTTGTCACCATGATATCGGAAAGTTAGCAGATGCTTTTTCGGCAGTATTTCAGCTATTCCCGGTAGTGCTCGTTATGATGAGATTTAATGCGTAACGTTTCAAAACTATAGCGCATCCTTATGTTATCTGTTATGAACTTCTGGCAGTGGCAGACATTCCAGCGAGCGAAACGCTTCTCGGTTACTGCAGGAAACCCTTACCTTCCATTTTCCGTGTCCATGTAGCTACGGAAAAACTCCAATATAGCTGCGATTGAATAAGTATGAAGTACCTAGTTGCTAAACAAAAAACCACTATACTTGTTGTATTCTGTTATAATTCTACAAGTTATCCGCTTTCAAAAAAATCACGCTTATCCGAATTTTTATTATTATATTATATATATTATTACTGCTTTATTTCAGTCAATAAGACCATAATAACAACAAACAAACATACACTAAAAACAGACACTGAACAAAAACACAAGAGAAATCTACCCCCTGCAAAAGATATCCAGGAGGATACCCTTCCATGTGGGTAGCACATAAAAAATGGGTAGGGCAGCAATAGCCACCAAATCATTCTCGCAATCTTTTAACCGACAAAACATAGCAACATTAGCTTTGCGGCGCAGCTCCTTCAGGGTAGCAACTCGTTTATCAACCATTGCACCACTGACACTGCATCGCCTAGCCAAACGGAAAAATTTCCGAAAACCCGCGTTGTAAACAACTTGCAACGCGGACAAAGACCGAGCATTGGCAGTGGAAACCAGGCCAAGAGCAAAAAATTGGTAACAGTAAGTCTTGAAAAGGCGGACCTTTACAGGCTCGTCTACTGCACCAAACTTCCAAACAAGAGCATTAGCTCTTTTCGAGTAGCTTTTAGCTAGAGCAGTAATATGAGAATCATCATGTAGATCCTTTCTAATGTAAAAACCTAAATAACGAAACTCATCAACATAAGCAATTACCCGACCACTAAGCAATACGTCACTTGGTAACACTTTACACCGGGGAGGGATAAATGCCATAGCAAATGTTTTACGAGTATTGAAAATAATATCATATTCTACTGCAAACAGATCACAAACACAAAGCAGCTTGTTTAGACCAAATACGGTTACCATGTTTCTTAATTAAACTTGGATGTTTTTTTTTTTTTGTAAGAACAGTCAACTTTCCGTGGAATTTTACGCCAATTTTCTTGCAATTAGGCCTTGACGAAAAATATTCCTTCAGCCCAAGCATATTTGACAGTGCAAAACCGACACGTCAGTTGAGTTTTATTAGAGCTATAGTTCAGCCCTTCTTGACAAGGGTCCTCTTCAGGCTGACTCTGGAAAATGAACTTGCGGAAAAACAAATAAAGATTCTGGCTTAAGGATCTGATTTTGTGTATTTCTTCGTGGAAAGAATGCCTGGAGGAATATTTGTGAAGTACGGAACTTCCGTAGAAGGACCAGGTGCAAAAAAACAAAATGCGGAAGAATCTGCCCTCACCACAACCCGATCGAGCAGCAAAAATAGCAGCCATGTCCAAAGTGAAATTGAAGCACCAGCTTTAACTCCAAGCAACTTTCGCACTGTCAAATATAGCTTTTAGTGCCTTCAGTGGGAGGGGGGTGGGGCTGAAAAAAATGACACTTTGAACAAGATCTCGGATTCCCCCTCCCTTCGCCCTCATCGACGATCAGGTCCTGGAGATGAACGTCTCCTTGAGCAGTTGGCCAGGTCAAGTCTGTACCGACAGACCCGCTGATGGACAGAAATTACGAGCGCTATAATATTAATAATAATAGCAAAAATTGTATTTTCAAAGCTCCAGGGCTATATTGAAAAGAAAACGCCACAATTGTTTCGACACACTGCTCGAACTAACCCAGCCACAAAGATACACTAAAGATTACCCCGTACATCACTGTAGGCTATCTGCAAATTTTGCATATTAACTGAGCTGAAGTGAACGTCAAGATATCAGAAAGCTGCCAACTCCACCCAAGTAAAGGTAAGGTTAAACTCGAAAGCTCGTGACACTCGCATCAAAAAGTACCCTAGGGTCGTAATTCTTCGCGGTGCATAAAGGGCTGGGTGTTACGCCACTCGGTTAAGAAACGCCAGTCTTAAGAAAATATTTTACGAAAATAGTACATACTATATAGCACTTGGCCGGAAGGCTGCTAGTACCATAAAAACATAGTAGGTGTGTAGTAGGTCTTAGGACACACGAACAATTCTCATGCTCACTTCATAAATTGTTTCAACACTTGGCGTACATAACTTTGTGCGTAAAGCCTAGATTTGAGGGTTAGTTGGCCAGACTTGACAATAGCAAATAAGGCACGAATTGTCCAAGAAGCTGCCTACTGAGAGTAGGTCCATGTTTGAATGGGCTGATATCCTTCCATGCATCTCACTTCCTCGTCAACCATGACGATATCGCCATAACTTGTATCGCTTTCTGAATCTTTCTTTGTACCTCCCCCACTTCACAGCTCTAATGGTGGGAGTAGTAAATAGGCTTGGATCGCTGTGACGTCTCCTTTCTATAGCGTCTCCATTTTCTTCGTCGTTCCTGATAGATGGACCCCTCACGCCCAGCTTCCAGATAGACTGCGAAAACATCCTTTTGCAAATTTGTGCCATCTCGCTTCGCAGCTGATAGTAAATAAATTCCTGTGACTGGTAGACATATATATTATCGAGCTAAGTGTCCTGTATCGCGTCTACTGCGACATTTCTGTTTTTCTTATTTTTTCGACTCTTCCGTTATAGCATAATAACTTATTAATGTCACAGACCATGCCGTAAAGCTGGGAAAAAGGGAGTCCACCCTTTTCTAAATCAGTGATCCTAGCGGATTGAAGTACGCTACTCCCGCTACACTGTCACAAGTTTCGTAACAGATAACACAAAGATGCGCGGTTTCAACAGATATCACTTAGGATGTTAGCTGTTACGTTTTTTCAAACGTTACGCATTAAAACGTTCTACGTATTATATTGCCAAAAAAAAGCATCTGAAAACAAGACCAAAGGTTTCGATGGGATCCAACAGGGGAATATTTCTTGATCTTGTTTTTACTGATAATCAAATCTTGCATCTTTGCTCAGTCTTTGCCAAACCCGTACACGTGTGTTATCAAACTAACAAACCCAGAGAAAAATATGAAGACCTATTCTTCCCATGCATCAAAAATGGGCCTCCGTCGCAGCGCCGCCCTGTTCGCTGCGTGCAGTAGCGGACGTAGAAATTCTAGCCAGCGATCGTTAAAGGACACCTGAACAATGAAACCATACTTGAACACACCATGGAGAATGCATTTACAGACATGGACACGGAGAGCATTCTTCTCCTGAGCGTGACGTTTTCAAAATAGGGATGATTGTTTCCGGAGGTTTGCACATGCAGACTCCAAGACAAAAAGCGGAATTCATTCAAAACTTGTACAGCGCTGGCCGGATCGTATTAGAATTTCTTCTAGATGTACGTTTGGGCTTATCTGGTTAAAAAATATTCCAGAAGAAGGGTTGATTGGAGACATTTGTTCGTTTCTAAAATTGCTCGGTACTGAAATAAGGACAGATGCAGAATGGAGCAAAAATCATAGCTTGGAAACGGTATTTCGTATTTGTATTGGGTTTTCTGCAGGCAATGTTAACGGACGTCATACAGATAGGGATGATACTTGGTACTCTTCATTCAGGTGTCCTTTAACGATTGGTCAGAGCAAAATAATTCTGATCTGCGATTGGTTGAGTTTCGGCAGGGATGTTCGTATTCGGTAGTGGAGCTAGTGTCGCTGCGATTTGACTGTGTGTCATTTTGGATTACTCCCTAGAGTTATTTTGCTCTGAACAAACCACTAAAAAACTGCCACTAAGTCTTTTCAATTAAAGCATATCAAACGAGCAGGCCCATTAGAAAAAATCCTGTTTTGACTAGATTCCGACAGGACTATTCATCCGAGGTGAGAATAAAAGATATTTCATGATTCACACTGTCTTTATCTGGTAGGCCTACACCTAGCTACTCCAACCAGTTTTTATCGACGTCAGAAATTTAATTTACTTCTTCGAAATTTCCGGTGAGAAAGTAGATCTCATGTTTAGATTCAAGATGTCTTGTTAGCCCCTTCTTAATGCTACAATCGTCTTAAAAAAAAAATTCTACTTCTGTCAAATTTCCGGTTTCCGGATCAACTAATTATGTACCGAGGAAAATCAGGCTCACACATGGATTCTGTTTGTATTCTTGCTCCTATAAGGATGTTCCAAACTTCAGAATAAACAATTTGCGGTTTCCCCAAACCGGTCAGTCTACTTGTCCGGCGGAAACACATAGTTCCAGTATGGATTCAGGATATTTTCCTACCTCTAAATCGACGAACTTCAATCAACTTCAGATAAGATTTTCGGTCTTACTGATTCTCCGGTTAAAGCCGGATTCCAGGCGAAAAACGTGTTCAACATGTCTCTCTACACCTGTATCAAACTTTCATACAACTTCAGATGAAATCTTCGGTTTTTCCGGATTCCGTGCGAGCTATTTATCTGGTTTCTCCTTACCCCTAAATCAACTATCATGTTAGCTAGAAAAAGTTTTTCAATTCCTTAATTTGAAACTCTCCCCCACCCCTTAATGTAGGGCTACAGGGACCACCTACGAACTTCAGCTGTACTTAGACCTAATGGTTTGAAACAAAAATATCTCAACGAGAATTATCGTGCTGACACACGGACAACTTTTACGAAGTAATAGGTATCCTGTCATTTACGTTTTGGGATCCCAGAAACATCGAAAAAAGTATCTGCTGACTTTTCCGATATCATGATGACAGACAAAAAAGTCAGTAGATATTTTTTTCGCTGGTGTTTCGGCTCTTTTGTATGCATAACGTTGCCTAACGTTGAAAAATATAACAGCTAACATCCTAAGTGTTATTTGTTGAAACCGCGTATCCTTGTGTTGTCTCTGTAGAAGCAGCACATGTGCAGAACGTAGATTTTGAGAACACTCTACGACCCCATTATGTATCGCCGGCAGTTTTTAAGAATGAGCGGTTAGACCGCTGTGATGATTTTACTGTCAAGAAAAATCATCACACTTAGGAACGCAGAAGAGTAGTGGCGGAACAAAGTGTATTTAAACTGAGAAACTTGCAACGTCGTAATCCCTTTGGCTATCCTTGGCCGTTAGCAAACTCCAAACAAGTCCTAGTACCCCAGCTTTGTAATCCTGGTAATGTGAGGAAGGGAAGACCCAGTTGAAATCTGGGGTCTGGACGACAGCTCCTAGCATCGTTATCAGTCTGTGCTGGGTCTAAGATAATTCTGCAAGCTCACTTCTGTAAAGACTTAATTTTGACAGTTAGCATGAAACAGAAAATAACTGTTTTAGATTTTGTGACGTACGTAATTAAATAATGGGAGACATATTTAAATTTGTATCTCCTTTGTCGTGCCTTCCATTGATCCCAAAATCGCCAGCCTCCGAGTTCACTCTTTGTACCCACCTCTGCTACCTCTCTCCCGTCAATTTCCTCCAATCCCCTTCAGTGGCTCATTAACCCAGTTCCTGTTGTGTTTTCAGTTGCCCCGGATATGAGCCGGCTTCAGTATGAGGAATCCTCGGGCTTTTATTACGATCCCGTCACGGCTCTCTACTACGATTCCAGTTCCCAGTATTATTACAACGACAGAAAGCAGGAGTATTTGTACTGGGACCAGACCCAGAAGAAGTATGTCCCAGTGGCGGCCTCGACTAAAGAAACTACGAGCCTGGAAACCAAGGAGGAAAAGAAGAAAGAGGAGGATAAACAGTTGGCAGCGAAGAAAATTCAGAAGGTGAGGGAGGGGTAACGTGCTGATAGGGGATCCCTAAACTACTTAAAGGGAATGCTGATGGGTTGTTTTCTGAACTTCACGCAAATCATCAAGATTTTATTGGTTCAGGGTTGCCCCACATTGTGATCGGCTTTTCGCATAGGCTAATTCAGACTCCGGTGATACTCAACGTTCAACTTAGTCTATCAGAAAGTCAGTGATGTTTTGAGTAGTTTCTATGTTCACACAAAAAGGAGGATTTTCTTATGGGAAGAAGCGATCGACATTTGCCCCCCTAAGGTTTTGTACTCGGTACAGTTTTGGACTAGTACTGCGATAACTTCTAGATGCTTACTCTACGAAAGCTAACTTTATTCTGTACATACCTTTACATACCTACATACATACCTCACGTAACAAACTATTCATTATCTCCGTACTACTCTTTTTCTCACTCCTTGGCAAAGAAATTCTAAAATTATTAGTAATTACTTGTCACCGGATATCACGGAGAAATTGTCTGTTCCCACAGATTTTACTTTATTGTTTTTCATATACTCCGTGTGAGTATGTTCTGTTCCATTTGTATGGCACTTGCCCTTCGGCCAAGTGCAATATAGCGATCGCAGTTTCTGTCCGTCCGTCGGTCTGTCGGTCAGTCCGGGTTTTGCTAGTTTGGGTACTTCCACATAAGCTAGGACGATGAAACTTGGCAGGCGTATCAGGGACCCCAAATGATTAAGTTGGAAATAGTCACTTCCCCGGTCCGAGCATCGTGGGGGGAGTGGAGGAAGGGGGAATCCGGAATCTTGGGGTATTTATAACTTTCGAACGGGTGATTGGATCTTAATGAAACTTGATATTTGGAAAGACCTCGTGTCTCAGACGACCCACTTCAAATTCGAACCGGATCCGGTGCCTTTGGGGGGACCTGGAGGGAGGGGGAGCCGGAAATGTTGAGAAACGCTTACAGTGGAGAGATCGGGATGAAACTTGATGGGAAGAACAAGCACAAGTCCTAGACAAATAATTGATATAACCAGACCGGATTCGGGCAATGTGGGGGGAGTGAGGGGGGGGGGGGGGGGGGGGGGTCCGGTGATCCAGCGAGTTCGGTACTTCATCATGTGATAAGATGATGAAACTCGGCAGGAATATGAGAGATCCGAATAGTCCGACTTGAGAATAGTCGTTTGCACGATTAGAACATCGTGGGGAGGGATGGGGAATCCGGAATCTAGTGGAAGGACTTTTGTCTCAGATGTTCCATGTCAAGTCTGGGCCGGATCCGATAATTGGGGGGGGGGGGGAAGGGGCCACCGGAATTTGTATGAAACGCTTAGTGTCGAGGGATCGGGATGGAATTTGGTGGGAAGAACAAGCACAAGTATTAGATACGTTCTTGACGGAACCAGATCATGTCGGAGCTTTTTGCGGGGAGTTGGAGTGGATTTCCCGGAATTCCGGTAATCGATTCGCGAGATACGATACTTCCAGATGTACCAAGGACGATAAAACTAGGCAGGCATATTAGTGACCCGACCAAATAGACTTAAGGACCCGACACAGGAAGCCTTAGGAAGACTTCCAGCCCTGGGTCCGACCATTTTTCGGGGAGTAGAGGGAGAGGGAATCGGAAATTACTGATTTCCGTAGGTTGCGAAAAATGGTCCAACTCAAGTGAAACTTTATGGGTGATAAGAACTGATGACCTAGATATGCAATGCATGTCTAGGTCCATATGCGGCCATGGCCTATGCCGCCATGGTTGGGGGAGTTGGGGGGGGGGGGGGGGGGCGTAAACTTTGTGACATGCACAAAAACCAAACGGATGGGCAGAATAGAATGCAACTTGGACAGTACCAAGCTTATGCAGCCTAGATTTTTCATTTGGTGTCCGAACCGGATCCGACCAAGGTAGGAGGAGTATGAAATGGGAACCGGAAATTTGCAGATATGTATGTCGTTTATTCACCAAAATAGCAAAGATAGCTAGCAAAGGTAAGTCAACATAAAGATATGCTCCGATTCGAGTTAAACTTGATGGACGGGAAGAAGAGATGTTAGTATGTGTCCGAGTCGTATCCGGCCACAGTAGGGGGGAGTCCCGAAAATGTTGCGGGTCGCATAGCTGTTAAACGAGTGAAGTGATTGGAAAGAAACTTGGAAAGTAGACAGATTGTCTGCCATAGACGAAATATTTTAGGGCCTGGACCGGATTCGAGCACGGCGGGGAGGGGTATCGGAATTCCCGGAAAAATGCTCAGATTCACTTTCTCGCTTCTCACACCACCTACTCGTAACAAGTGCCATATGAGCTCGTAGCTCTTTTTATACTGGTTTATAAAATTACTGATTGATTGAAAACTGTCCGAAACGGCGTACGCGCGTCTCTCGCCTTTCGTGGGCTTATTCGTCTGTTTGACTCTTGAGTAGATTTTTGTTTGTTTGTGTTGTGTTTTCCCTAATTATGTCTTCTTATTTCCTTTTGTACTCCGTTGTTTTCGTCTTGTACGATTTGTGGGTTAAAAGTAAGTTATTATTGTTAGATAGCGCGCTGTGGCGCTTGAATGGCTAGGTAGGGGTTCAGCACTTCATAACAATTACCAGCAGAAAAGATTGAATTTTCGTGGAAATTAGGTGAATTTCGGAAACAAGAACGGTTGGTTTGCAAAATGTTTGGCTCGCCGCTCCAAGTTCCAGGACGACTTTGCCTTCACGGTTGTGTGCAGCAATCACCGTTGTGTTGTCCACCGTTAGGAGAAGCTGGAATGAAGGGCTGACGTGAGGGATGAGGTTTTTCTAGGTCAAAGAAAAGGAGGGTTACATACTAGACCTACTCCAATCATCAGCTTCTGCTGGACACAAACACACCCTCACTTGTGGTTCACCATCTGTACCACTTCAGGCATGGAGCATGCGGGTTCTCCATAGGAACCAGTTTGATCAAGAACAGAGATACAAATTAAAGGATATATCGCAAGGATGAACTAGTCACAGCTCACAGGATGATATTTGAAAGTCTTAACATTAGTCTTCATTGTTGATCATTCATTATGCTTATGGATGGAAATCCGGTGTCGCCCAACTGCGTCTAGGTGGTGAGCAAAGGGTTTTGCCACTTTTGAGTAGGACTCGAAGGAAGTGAATGTATGTATTTCTTCAGCACCAGCTGTCTGCGAATCATATTTCACTGTGCAAAACGGACAAGTCAGCTACATTTTATTAGAGCTATATTTCGGACCTTCTTGGCAAGGGTCCTCTTCAGGCTCAAGCCGCTCAAGCTGGAAAACGAGATTCATTTATTTAGCGATATTTCGGCCATTCACAGTAAGAAGTTTCTTAACAGTCAACACAAGGGTGCGCGGTTTCAACAGACACCACCTGGATCTAATCTGTTGCGATTTTGAAAATGTTATGTATAACGTCTGCAAAATCACAACAGATTACGGCCAAGTGTTGTCTGTTGAAAAAACTGCGAATCCTCGTGTTATCAGTTATGAAACTTCTGACAGTGTAGTGTCCTTCGCGCTTTCGAACCTTAACGTCCATAGTAACTTTTCTTTATATTTTTCGACTTGGAGCAGCTTTTCCCTTGACCCCGTTGCCCTTTTCCCATTTTTCAACCCGAACAAAGGTCATTTACCACAGAAAAGTATTCATTGATTCGATCTAAATTTTTATGGCACTTGCCCTTCGGCCAAGTGCCATATAGCGATCGCAATTTCTGTCCGTCCGTCGGTCTGTCGGTCTGTCGGTCTGTCCAGGTTTTGCTAGTTCGGGCACTTCCACATAAGCTAGGACGATAAAACTTGGCAGGCATATCAGGGACCCCAAATGATTAAGTTGGAAATAGTCACTTCCCCGATCCGAGCACCGTGGGGGGAGTGGAGGGAGGGGGAATCCGGAATCTTGAGGTATTTTTAACTTTTGAACGAGTGATCGGATCTCGATGAAACTTGATATTTGGAACGACCTCATGCCTCAGACGACCCACTTAAAATCCGAACCGGATCCGGTGACTTTTGGGGGGAGCTGTAGGGGGCAACCGGAAATTTTGGGAAACGCTATGAGTGGAGGGATCGAGATGAAACTTGGTGGAAAGACACCTAGCAAGCACTAGATACATCATTGACATAACCGAGCCGATTCGGGCACTGTGGGGGGGGAGTGGAGGGAGGGGGAATCCGGAATCTTGAGGTATTTATAACTTTTGAACGGGTGATCGGATCTCGTTGGAACTTGATATTTGGAAACACCTCATGCCTCAGACGACCTACTTAAAATCCGGACCGGATCCGGTGACTTTTGGGGGGAGCTGGAGGGGGCAACCGGAAATCTTGGGAAACGCTATGAGTGGAGGCATCGAGATGAAACTTGGTGGGAAGACACCTAGCAAACACTAGGTACATCATTGACATAACCGAGCCGATGCGGGTACTGTGGGGGGAGTGGAGGGAGGGGGAATCCGGAATCTTGAGGTATTTATAACTTTTGAACGGGTGATCGGATCTCGATGGAACTTGATATTTGGAAAGACCTCATGCCTCAGACGACCCACTTAAAATCCGGACCGGATCCGGTGACTTTTGGGGGGAGCTGGAGGAGGCAACCGGAAATCTTGGGAAATGCTATGAGTGGAGGGGTCGAGATGAAACTTGGTGGGAAGACACTTAGCAATAACTAGATACATCATTGACATAACCGAGCCGATTCGGGCACTGTCGGGGGAGTGGAGGGAGGGGGAATCCGGAATCTTGAGGTATTTATAACTTTTGAACGGGTGACCGGATCTCGATGAAACTTGATATTTGGAACGACCTCATGCCTCAGACGACCCACTTAACATCCGGACCGGATCCGGTGACTTTTGGGGGGAGCTGGAGGGGGCAACCGGAAATCTTGGGAAACGTTATGAGTGGAGGGATCGAGATGAAACTTGGTGTGCAGACACCTAGCAAACACTAGATACATCATTAACATAACCGAGCGAATTCGGGCACTGTGGGGGGAGTGGAGGGAGGGGGAATCCGGAATCTTGAGGTATTTATAACTTTTAAACGGGTGACCGGATCTCGATGAAACTTGATATTTGGAAAGACCTCATGCCTCAGACGACCCACTTAACATCCGGACCGGATCCGGTGACTTTTGGGGGGAGCTGAAGGGGGCAACCGGAAATCTTGGGAAACGCTATGAGTGGAGGGATCGAGATGAAACTTGGTGGGAAGACACCTAGCAAACACTAGATACATCATTGACATGACCGAGCCGATTCGGGCACTGTCGGGGGAGTGGAGGGAGGGGGAATCCGGAATCTTGAGGTATTTATAACTTTTAAACGGGTGACCGGATCTCGATGAAACTTGATATTTGGAAAGACCTCATGCCTCAGACGACCCACTTAAAATCCGGACCGGATCCGGTGACTTTTGGGGGGAGCTGGAGGGGAGAACCGGAAATATTGTAAAACGCTATGAGTGGAGGGAACGAGATGAAACTTGGTGGGAAGACACCTAGCAAACACTAGATATATCATTGACATAACCGAGCCGTGCTTACTCGTAACAAGTGCCATATGAGCTCGTAGCTCTTGTCTTTGTTAATATGTTGATTGTTCGTTGTTCTCCTGCTCCGCTGTCGCCAAGTGTATTCGTCGCCAACTACAGAAGCCAAGGGTTATAAATAAAATTAATTCATTCAGTTCACTGAAAAAAAAAAATCATGCTGGCTTCCTACGATGCCCGTGACATTCCGCTTGGATCTGCACAAAGCTACAACTAATTTGCAAGAAACAAAAGTGAGACCCAAATTTGCCCGAGACAGCTGTGAATAGTAGTTGGACTTCTTAGGATTAGATAAAACAATATGATGTTGCAATTTTAAGAGCTCGGGCATGGCTTCGAAGATTATGATGTCTCTGGTAAAGTTAAGAATAACAGATTGTCGTGTCCTTTGTGGTGGAACCGACAGAGTTTATTTCTTCTTCTTTGTTGGAGCCTCTCTCGAAATGGTTATTAGAAACGTCACAGACCAAATAAATAAAACAAGAGCTGCGAGCTCATATGGCACTTGTTACTAATAGGTGGTAGAAGAAAGTAGATGAGAAAGTCACCCCCACCCCGCCGTCGAAAATGTTGAAAACCTAACTTTCCAGTAAGAAAAATGTCTACAGAAAAGTTGAATCGCCTTACACCACAAACCGTAAATAACACCATTTTCGCGCTTTTCTGCAGCCCAAATTTTGTTTTTATAAAAACAAATTGTTTTGTTTCATTAAAGATTTTATTTATATTCCTTCAGCACAAGTTGACTGCGAATCATATTTGACGGTGTAACACGGATAAGTCAGCTACATTTTTTAAAATGTAGCTGACTTATCCGTTTTGCACCGTCAAAAAAAGATTTTATTGCTTATAGGGCTCGAAAAATTGTGATGCTGACATTTCGCCGGTTATGACGTGGTTTAAAGAGTCAAAGGCTCTGGTAGGACGGTAGGTCTAGGTAGTTCTGGTAGGTCTCGAGCAGGACGGCCTCGGTTGAGTTTTATTCTGGCGATATTTCGGCCCTGTTTGGCTGTTGTGAGCCTGAAAGAGCACCCTTGCCAAGAAGGGCCGAAATTTAACTCTAATAAAATTCAGCTGACGTGTCCGTTTTGCACTGTCAAATGTGATTTGCAATATTGCTAAAATAGAATTGAGCTGGCATATACGTTTAGTGCAGTAAATATTTTCCTTTTTCACAAAAAAAGCTACCTGATGAGTTTTTTTTTCTTTTTGTGGCTAATTTGTTTTTAACGGTCAGCTGTTTATTTGTATGTACTTAAGTGTGTGTGGGTATGATTGACATGCTGATGTTTCTTTTATACATTACTCTTCAGTTTTGAAGGATACAAATAAATAATAATAATATAATTCGCGGTCAGCTTCGACTGAAGAAATATATATGCAGAGGGTAAATCAATTCGGGAGGTTAAAATTAACTCCTTTTTATACAGGACATGGACAAATGGGCCAAGAAACAGCGGAAAGAAGCATCCCGCCAGACTGTCGTCCAGCAGGCAGCAGTGTTGCCAGCTACAGAAGCTGACGCCCAAAAACAGACGTCAGGCACCGCCGATGCCGCGTTTGCCATTATGGAGAAGAAAGAGAAAAGCAGCTTTTTGGATGTCATGCGAATTTACGCTGCGAAGGTCGAGGAGGAAAAGAAGAAAGATAAAAGTGGGAGCGAGGATGAGTCTGGTGTCAGTGATCCCCATACAGACTATCAGAAAAAGGCGTGTTTGCTCTGTAAGAGGCAATTCCCAACATTGGATGCATTACAAAAGTAAGTAGCTTAGTATAGTAATAATTTTTTTTACAGAGAAGTGACGAAATGGAAAAATTACAAACCCCTTTCAAGAACTCTTTCAAGATTTCGGTCGCACTAATGTGAAATCGAGGGTAAATACTCCTTGAGCCCAAGCTGACTGGGAAGCATATATTCAAACAATGCATGAAATGGATACCTGAGCTACGATGCTTTGCATCCTTATTGCTTGCAAGTGCAATTTAAGGTAATTTAAGGTAATGGGTGGTCGCTAAAGCTGGTTTCCGAGAGATATGAAGAGACGCGTGCTGCAGAAGGCCATACGGTCTCGAAAAGAGTCCGTTATGGTAGTAGTAGTAGTAGAACAGTTTGTTGAAAAGAAAAATTTTGTTTTCAATAGCACAACAAAAGCGAGGCTTGCGAGACTGTGCTAACTAGTAAGAGAAAAAAGAAGAGAAGAGAGAGTATGGAGAATGAGACCATGGACCGATACCAAAACAAAACAAAAACATTAACGAGAAACATTACCTTACGTGACCTCTAAAAAACAAAACACAACAAACAAAAATTATGTACATCATACAAAAAACCAAACCTGAAAAAAAAAATCTTTAATCAGTTTCGAAGGTATACCTGCCGAGCAACTCCATACGTAAATCAGACTTAAATTGGTTAAAATTACCTATTTCCTTAATACCTTTCCTTTTAGTTTATTCCACAGGTTCGAAACTCTGTAAGTAATGGAGGCGGAAGACCTACTTGTAACTAGCCGAGGAACCTCAATATTTCCTCGTATCCGAGTATTGTGTTGATGAACATCTGACCTCTCACAAAATATTCCTGCAGAAGCAAAGATGAATCAAAGTCAGAACGGCTCTGTGTAACGTAGAAAGAGTCCCTAAGACGCAATCATGGTTGAGCAATTAGTTTAGAAAATCCTTACTCAATGCTAAGCACTTAATTTCCTTCAACGTGGTTTTCACTCGTCAGGGAAAGCCGTTTCTTAAATCGCTTAAATCACTAGCACAGAAATAACCTCTGGTTTTGTGTTCTGTTGTACGAACGAAAGGTCTTGCGTTTCTTCTTCTTTACTTGTTTTTGTGTTTTCCTAGAGGAATGTCGAAATGCGGCTTCGGTGTGTCATATGTGGCCTTTTCACAACAGAAAACAAAAAAAAACTGTGCGGGTGGAACGTAATAACTATGAATGTGTCCCACCCTTCTAACAGTAGTTAATTATTAGTTACTATTTTTGTTCCAACCTCTTGAAAAAGTTACTACGCTGAACGTTTGAACCTTCTCTAATAGTAACTATTTGCCTATCACGCTCGGGAGCATAGTAAGTGTGGTAACTACGAATCTCTGTGACGTAATTGGCGCGATTTGTCCCTGGCACTATATTTTCCTGAGAATAGGAAAATGCGTTCCAGCCTTGGCGCCAAGATGCCAGAATCCGTGACCTCATGCGTAGTAACTACGGCAGGTAGTGTGGAGCACGCTCTGTGACAGCTAGGGCTTGGAGACACAACAGGACATTCCAAAGTGACTTTTCAGCCAAGGTAACTGCAAATCGTAGTAGACTGCGTAGAACGGATAAGTCAGCTGAGTTTTATTTTGATATTTTGTCCCTTCCCGGCAAGGTCCTTTTCATGGTCAAGCTAGAAATCTACTTCGGAAACTAGAAAGCTAACCTATCCGTTTAATACATTTAACGAAGATATTCAAAAGTAGAAAATAAAAGTCCAGGCCTTCAAGGGTGAATTTTCATTTTGCAATAGGCCTAATAAGCCAAGGCTTAAATTTTCTGCAAAGTTCTTGAAAAACTTCAAGAGGCTGGGGAATAATCTAGTCGAAATCTGTATAAGCCCTTGCCCGTTCACAGGGGACATTGAGTACCCGGATTGTGTACGTACAGCTAACAAACATTCTATTTTCGTGTTATACCTAGAACAAGTAATCAGATAGAACCTCTGGAGCGACTATGAATACCCCGACAAAACTGAGCGGACCTAGTTGTATTTACTGTAGCCTTTACCCGTCAACTCTACTTCCATCTTCGCCGTTGCTCATAGCAGAGAAAGAAAATGCAGGAGGTGTACTCCCCGGGCTGACCCGCTCTTCAGTGCATTCAGAGAACCAATCAGCTTTGTCTTCTACCTTTCCTCAAGGCGGCTTCACAGCGGTGTAGCTAATTGTAGAGGTAACGAAACGTGATGTGGCGCGAAGCTACTAACCTTCGCTTGTTCGCAGCGGAAATGGTACGGGGAAATATTCGACTCCGCAAAGTCATAGTACAGAGATAGGGAGACGGAGGTTCTATCTGATTATTTGTTCTTGGTTATACGCCAATCATTCGGAATATATTCAGGTATTTGGTCGTCCGTGTACCCTTCTGTCTGTCCGTGTAATAGTGTTCTTTTTGCGCTACAGAGTGGAAGTGAGGGACACTTACGAGAACGTGAATCAATCAATAATTTATTCGAAACCTGGAGCCGGGCGCAATCAATAATTGGCTTTTGGTCATTACGAGAGAAGACTAGTAATGTAATATATATAAATACAATAAATAAGTTAAAACTAGTATAATTCGAATAAATTTCAATAGTAAATTGTTTTTAGAAATTGTAATTAATAATGTGTAAAATAAAATAATTGTAACAGTACCATAACAAATAACTTGCGTCTGGTAATTAATAAGCGAAGACTTAGTAATGCAGTCGTATCATCTTATGCAGAGATGGCCGAATCCGATTACGAATCCGAATCCATCATTTCGTGCTGACGATTCAAATCCGGAATCGGATCCGACCTTAACAAAACATCAAATCATGAACATATGTTATAGTTTAAAAATCAGAGATGATAAAAAAAACAGTGTTACCTAAGGCAAATGAGACGGTTAATTGAACGATGTAAACCATCTTTCTAGGTTTTCATGTGTGCTTGTTATAGTTATGGTTTCTTCTCGGCCACCAGGAACGAATTTGGTGCTCGTTAAGCACAATACCCTGAGATTAAAACTGGAGCGGATTCGTAAGATTCAAGATTTGAAATCTGGGTCCGAATCCAGCCTAACAGCTAAGATTCTAATCCGCCAAAAAGGACGAATCTTGAATCCGAATCCGGGTTCGGATTTGCACATCTCTGATCCTATGCCACACAGGAAGCTATATTTTGGTACTATTCATTAACTTTTCTAGAGGTGAATATTATTTTAATATCCACCTCTCAGAGAGAGGTGCAGTACCGTAGAGTAAAAGTAAACGCACTTTATCAGTTATATTCGGAAAAATTAAAACAGTTAACTTTCCACCATCTCGGCTGATCCGAATAACATTGCTGCCAGCCGTAACATTGTGAACTTGATATCTCTCAGAAGAATTGAGATATTTTCTCAGAACAGTTTGGCAGAAGGTGACCTTTGTGAACACTTATTTCATGCCACTGTTGTTTTATGCCGCGCCTATCTTTGAACTTGAAGAGTCGACAGCAAAAGAGATTGGAAGGAAAATATGGAGATTCATGTGGCATGGAAAATTAGTGAAACTAAAGGTGCGTTTTTTTGGTTGTAGTTTCGTTGTAGTTTCACTCTATTTTGACATCCTCTTGTTTCAGTTATGAAAGTACAGTATGTGTATCGTTTTATGTGTCTAGTCCACATGCTGTAATTTTATAGCTATAACAAAAGTATGTCGATCTACACCGAAACTACATCCAAAAAAACGCACCTTAAGTATGAGAATGATGTATGCTGGCAAGGCGAGTGGGGATAAGGTGTACTTGATTTTAGGTTAATTTGTCAATCACTATTCATTCGAAATGCGGCTGAACGGCTGGCGAGGGAAACCGCGGGTGCAACTTTTTTAAGACATTGGCTTCTGCCTCTCATAAATGAAGAAAACGAAGAAGAAAGAAAGAAGGTCGTAATGAAAATACAAAAAGAATACGGTAGAATAGGGGAAGACCTGTATGAGCTAAAAAAAAGCTGGATATTTAAATGAGAGGCCCCAAAAGGTAGACATGAAGACATTTGTCAGAAGTCTTTTAGATAAGAGTGAAGAATTCACGTACGCGGGAAAAAGACATGAACCTGCCTTTGATTTTGACCGCTGCTTTTCGCTGCTGCATGAGCTGCCCATTCAGAACTGGGAAAAGGAAGTTATGTTTCTCTTGATACATGGAATGTTACCTTACAGAAACAGAATCAGCCGTTTCATACGAAATGAAAGCCACAGTGCCCTTTGTGTGGTTCTCTTGTTGTTGACTGTTCGTTACACGAGTTTTTAGAATGTCGGTGGAACCAAGGTGTATTTGAAGAGATTCTTGAATTGTGTGCAGAGGAAGGTGTAAAGGTAGAAACAAGTGAAGAAAAGAGCAAAATCCTGAGATTGTGTGTTGGGACAGAGCTCGAAATGTCAAAAGAAACGTCCATGTGCTTTGTTGTAGTGAAGCTGTGTGTCCATGTCTGGAAGAGACGGAAAAAAGAGAAACGGTTACATTATCAAAGTTTAAAAACGTCGTGGGATAAAACGGTGACTCTGAATTCAGAGAGATTAGAGTGGAAGAGGAAAATGGACCGTGAATTTTTAAGGAAGTTTTTTGAAAAATAATTTTAAAGAAATTGGTTTGAATATTAAAGTAAAATAGAAGGAAGTTAAATTTTGTAAATATAAAACTGATGTTTGATGGTAAATTATCGCTTGTGGTTTTTTTCTTTTTTTTTTTTTTTTTTTTTTAGCAGTCAAAATTGGGTTTTGTTTTGTTGTGTGGTTTTGTTTTTAAAAAGGAAAAAATTGGGATAGTTAGAACGTTCTGCTTTACGTAAGTGTGTTTTGTGATGTAAAGTATTATGCGTATAGGTTGTAAAATCAGAACTTTCTAACTTTTTATTTTTATTTAATTTTTTGGTAAGGGGGTTGTTTGGTTTAGTAAAGAAAAATAGGTTTTTTTTGGTTTTTTTTTTTGTTGGTTTAAAGAGTTGTAATAGTGGCTGCGATGTAAGGGGTGTCTATGCCGGAAGGGCACCCTGAGATATCGACGTGCCTTTTTTTAGTTTTTTTGTGGTTATTTTTCGTTATTAGACTATTGTTTGACTGCTCAAAAGGTAAATTATAATAAAGTTAAATTTGAGTAAAGGAAAAAGAATGTTATTGAGATGAGTAGAGGTGGGTTTAATATTAGTAGATTCGAATTATAAGTATTTTTTTAAATTTGAAAATTAAGTTTTAGTTTTAAAAGAAAAAATTTAAAGGAAGGGATTTATAAAGGTTGTAAGCAAGTGACCCCCGGTCACGCGGGATCACGTTTTAGAAAATTTAAGATTGGTAAGACCGTTGGCGTCACCGAGCGTAAGTGGAAGCCTAGTCACCTGGCCAGTTCATATTGTACAGAAAGAATAGAAAAGATACTACGAGTCATTAAAAAAAAAAAAAAAAAAAGAATTGAGATATTCTAACCGAAAGGCCCATGACTAGACACATCAGATGAAGAGCGTGATCGAGTTCATTTTGACAAGAAAAGGATTAAAAAAGTATAGTGTCTTCGCTCCGGTATTTCCAAGATTCTGCTCTGCTCTGCTTTCGACAATCCACAAAGCTTTGGCTGTTTTCAGCCTGTCCAGGCCCGTCGCTAGGACGTCACACGCGGAAACTTTCCGTAACCGGCGGTCTTTCTGACCAATAAGCTCCCGGGAATAATTATCTAGAGGCTGGTATTTTCGAAAAGAGCCGAACGGCAAGCGTGAAAATCAGTGTAGCGCCAATAGTGTGCCTATCAGTGTAGTGTCAGCGTTGTGTGATTTGTTGAGAGTAGAGATGAGGGGATAGAATATAATAAGGAATGCAGTATGATGAAAATGCAATAACTAGGATATGATTGGATGGGAAGATTGACGAAGGAGAGTGAATTAGCATTTACGAAGGGTCCTTTAAGATTCCCTGAATAACATATTGTTCCCATTTCGCAACAAAGGCAAACTGCTGCTGCAAGCCAGCTATATATACCGGGAAGAAATACAGATCAGTTCCTTTGCACTAGCTCTTGTAATGACTCTTCACTGTTAAAGCACACTACCTATTCCGGGCGATCTTGAGTAACATTGCCAACATGCATTTGCCTCTTATTGGTTTGTACGGATCACACCTCAGACTGAACCAATCGCAAACAATACGGGGGGCGAGGCTCAACTGTGAAAATACTCCCCATTGCAAGTTTGGGTTTGGCTTGGCTGCAAAATTAGTAAATAGGCTAATTTGGTGATTAAATAGGTGATTAGAAGGAAAGTAATAGACCACTGTCGAATCTCAGTTTTGATTTAAGAGAACTGGATTGGTGTTCTTTATTTAATGCCTGGTCATGGTTCCGTGTGGGGGTTAGTACAAACGGATTTCTGAGAAGTTGTATAAAGCAGATTGAAGGATTAATACCAGTGTTGCCACTGGTCGTAGAACCCTGCGATTTGTCACAGGTTTTCGACTTCTTTGACAAAGCGGGACAGAATTCTGCAACCGGCAAGACGGTAAAAAGGCAGAACCATATGATTGTAAAGCTGAAAAAAGCGAGATTTCTCATTAAAACTAATTTAAAGGACCGAGTTTCATAGGCGCCAAAATGCATAGACTTTTGAGGCCAAATGTCACAGGTCACGTCAGAGAAAAGTGGGAACCTATTTCGGAATTCGGAAGGCGACTTCCCTCATTTTAAGAACACGCTCACATTTTTCTTTTTGTACTGCACACCGATTTCGGCTAAAATATGCAATGAAACATGTCCAATTAATTTGCACGTCGCATGCATTAACCAGCGCAAAAACCACTGACAGGAACCTACTTTTTTGCCTATTCCATTGTCTCAGTGGATTCTTGCAAGTGCTGTATATTATGAGAGCTGTCAGCCGGTTATGACGTATCGAGAACGACCACCCCTTTAGTTGGCCTTTGTGTGGAAAGTACCATCCCATCAGTTGTTGTCTTCAGATTTTGTCCGCTTTAAACGCGGCAAAGAATCGTTGCCTTTCTCTGTTGCTGTTGTCAGATTCCTAGATGGCATGTAGCGAAAAGATCAGGGTAATTGATCGACTCCACGGCTTAGAGACAAGATATGTGGGTTGGTTGTTTGGTCGTAATTTGTCAAAAAACACCAATACGGTATACTTTTTTGTTACATTTAAGCGACTGATTATGTATAAATAGTAACATGTTAAAGGGGTCTGGCGAAGATCGGAAAGCTACAAGACCCGATTGTTTGAATTGGATCAGGAAGTACATTAAATTCTGAATTTTCGGGAACCCATCGAAGCCTTGGGTCTTATTAAAGTCTTTGATTCATGTGTGCCGAGAAGGTGGGAGACACCATCATTTATCGATGGGCCGGATTTTTACGAACACACTGTTACCTTTGTTTTCCCCAAAATCCTCACGGTAGCCAACGTTATCCACAAATTATTTCAACACAATCCACTCCTGAACGCCAATCCGCCATTGCTAATTAACTATTCATTGATCTCCTGACGCTGGTGAAAAGATTACTAGAACGTTCAAGAAGAGCGAATGGCGTAAAGAGAATTAAAACAACTAAGTATATCAATATGTGGACTTTTAGATATGTCGGAAGGAGAAATCATCGGCCAGTTTGAAGCTGGATTTCTCGGAAGCTGGATATTATATAGCTCAGTTTCAGAATCTTCAAGTAATCACTATAACGAATTTAGTATAATTTACGGCGTTGGTTTATTGTGATCTAGTTTACATCCTTAGTTCTTTGGACTTAGGGGAATTAACAAGAAAAAAACAGAAAAGAAAATACTTAAAGAAATCGATCATGCAAATAATTAGTTTAATTTTCTATATATTTTCCATATGCCTGCTACAACAAAAATGTTTTGTTAGATCCAAAGTCAAACTAGGACTGTGTTCCACCCTTCTACGAATAGTAACTATTAGTTACTATTTCCGTTCCAACCTCACCAAAAGTTACTACGCTGACCGTTCCAACCATCTCGAAATAGTAACTAATAGTAACTATTAGCGTACCACGCTCGGGAGCGTAGTAAGCGTAGTTAATACGGATCTCTTTAACGTGATTGGTCGGATTCGCCCGTGGCATGATATTCTGCTGGAAAATAGGAAAGTCGTTCTAGCCTTGACGGCATAAAGTCACAATTCATGACGTCATGTGCAGTAACTACGGTAAGTAGGATGGAACACGCTCTAGGATTCCATCCTTCCCATGTCGGGCGCTTCCGACCCGCGCCCCTAGATGACCCAGCTGTCGGATCGAGTCGTGGCTTCATCTTGGGTCTTGGGTCTCGGGTGCGGGGGGGGGGGGGTCTAGACGTTGCAAGTGCTAGAATGCTTATGATATAACTCCTTTAATCTTGGAGATCTTTTTAGCTACGATTTCAGCGTCCGGTCCTAGTGACAATCTAGAATTCAATCGTCCTACCTCATGTCCTGTATGGAGACCAAGTTGGATCCATTGAAAGTTTGGACCGTTTTGCCTATTTTTTCTCCGGTCTAACCTCCGAAAAATAGTTGGGTATCTACATCATAGTAATTTTGGATTTCTTATGTGTGTTTTAGCGAGAGATAATAAAATATTAATAAAATTTCATCGAAAAAGAAATCCTGTGAAGCTTGTACGTTTTGTTAAGTTTGTAGTAAGCCTCCTCCCGTGGGCGAGAAAGTCAAATCAGGGAAAATTAATAATATTGATGTTTTCTTTATTTCCATAATAGCACAACATAAACAGAGGACCGTCATGACGTAACACATGTCAGAGCAGTGACGTACACATAAACAGTATATGATAAGAATGAATAGGCCTACATAGTGGAATACATGTCACACCACAAGAATTAAAATGGGAACTAATGTAAGGAAGCATAAAAATTACCCTGCCCAGGAAAAAAAATGCAGACATCCGAAAAACCCTTGGGAACAATACACTAAAAACAAACAAAGAATATGACACAAAATAAAAAACCAAGAAAATTTAAGGGCTTGCTTGATGCAATAGGGGATGAATTGCTTCAGATACCGCTCCGTCGATTTTTTTTTTACGGAGGAGAGTTCAAGGAGGATTTTTTATTTTATTTTTAGCTAAGTAGAGAAAACAAATGAATCCTGACGATGGAGAGATTTTGCACAATTAGGCCCAGCCTTGCGTCGTTGATGATTAGCTGAGTCGGAGATTTCGGCTGTACTAACCAATCACAGACGACGTTTGTTGGCGCTGTTAGCCAGATTACTTGTACTTGCAAGAACAAATAAGACAAAGAACCGCCGTCTCCTCATCTCTGTAATACAACCATGCGGAGTCAAATATATTCGCGATGCCCTTGTCGATGCAAACGAGCATAGGTTAGAAGCTACGCGGAACATCTCAAATCATTACCTCTACAAATAGCTCGTCGCAGTAGAGCCCAGGAGAGGAAAAGCGAGAAAGTAAGCGGCTATTGGTTGTTTAATGTTGTGACGTCACTACAGACCTCATACACGCCTGCTACTGCCGTTTCCTCTCAATGGTAGCGGGCAAGAGGGAAGTAGACTGGCGTCAACTCAGATCACAGTAAGTAGGTCTAGCTCTGCTCGATTTTGTCGGGGTATCCATAGTCGGTGTATGGGACCAAAAACGGAGGTTCTGTTGGCTTATATGTTCTTGGTAATACGCATCGTGCTTCCACAGCGGATAGACATTGCATATGTTCGTGGTGGGAAGTTGAAACAATAAGCTTTAAACAAAAGAGCTAAATAATTCAGTTGTTCGTTCGTTTTAGGCATCAAGAAAAGTCGGATCTGCACAAACAGAACCTGGATAAATGGATCGCCAATAACCCTGGGTTTAGAAAAGCGGCGCCAGCAGTCGAAGATAACTACCGAGACCGCGCGAGAGAGAGGAGAGACAAATTCGGGGACGATGATGCCCCTCAACCCAACAAATACAAGGTACGCCACAGAGCAAAATAACACTAGGGAGTAGCGCCAGGACTTAAAAAAAAGTGACACACGTTCGAATAGCAGCGACACTAGCACAACCGAGAGAACGTCTCTACTGTAACTGAATCAGTCGTGCGCCACCTCTCGGGCTACAATAACTTAAAGCACAATTGACACTTCTAATGCTTTATTTTGTATTAAATGCGTCACAAATAAACATTTCCGACTTCCTTTAGAAGGCGCCACGAAAATAGGCCGTTTTCTTGTTATCCCTTGTCTTTACCTCTCTGGCATTTCGGCGATCTAAACCTTAGGAGCTGGGATATATTGGCAGGAAGTTCAAAAACTCCCAGCAATGCTTGATAGAAAAGGATATATTTGAGATGTCACCAAAGTCAAGCCGCAGAAGCAGTTTACCTGATTGTTCTAGTGTATCATCAAAATTTGCATGTTTTAAAGTGCCAACTAAAAGTTTGTCTTTGTGGAATAGTGTTGCGAAGCTTGATTAACTTGCTTTATAAAATGTACCAGAATATGCAATAAGTTTATAAAAAAATAAAATAACTTACAAAAATAATTCAAAAACAAATAGCATATTTAAATCTGAATTATACAAGCTGATTTATGCATAAAATAAAGATATACTAAGTGTTATAAGAAGCATCACTTTTATCTTTGTCCAAGCTAGTAAATTGAGCATGTACTGGCATAAAAAACTACGCTTTGAAATATCACAGAGAGGAAACTGTTGAAAAAGCTGCTCAGCTAGGGGTAAGCCTTGTTCCTAGGTTGTTACAGAGTGGGACTGGGGTAGTTTGACGTGCCCATTGAACTTTAAACTTCTGAACACTGCAAAAAAGCAAAAATGCAAGCTCCCCTTTTCTTCTATGAGCGAAGACCACATCTTGGCTTTACTAGAAATTTCTAAACCCGCAAGTTTGTCTCGCTTTAAATGCCACAAGCGTATCGGGCGGCGCTGCAATCATGCTCGATTGTGAAGCATGGAATGCATAGGTCTTGTCGCTACTCTCTAGTGTTATTTTGTTCTGCTATGCCACCTTTTTATTCATTTATGTTGTCGCAATGTCAGACTTTGGTTCACGGGCGGAAGGAGACCCTTGCCAAGAATAAGTGAAAGTTCCTTTCATAAGTGAAAGGAAATTAATACCCCAAGTTCTCCTCTACACCAAAACCAAAGTCAACCCAGATGCGGAAAAATCTCTACCCTATCAACGACCCAATTGAGCTGCAAAAACAGCAGCCGTGTCCAATATGAAAACACGGCACCAACTTCAACTCCAAGCAACTCTCACAAAGAAATTGACAAAGTCAAATATTTAAGGTTAAGCTTGGATCTTCAGTTGTTTTTCCACAAGTTCATTTTTCAGCTTGAGCGGCTTCAGCCGAATAGGGCCCTTGCCAAGAAGGGCTGAAATGTAGCTCTGATAAAATTCAACCGACGTCTTCGTTTCGTATATTCAAATAATGCATAAAATGGATACGTCAGCTCCGATGCTTTTGCAGCGATATTTCGCCGTTCTTGGCAAGGGTCCTCGCCGGAGCCGAAACCTCCGAAGCTAATTTAAGCTTACTAGTCCATTAAGCACTGAACAAAAAAAACTACAACATAATTTTTCCATCACTCAGTGGAGCGGATTGGCCAACTATGAAAAAGCTATTTGACTCTTAGATTGTCTTGAGTCGCGTTGTCCAGCGACAAAGGTGCCATGCTCCAGTAGGATCGCTGATGGTGTGATTGTTCTTGCGGGTTCTTATGTTTTTGTCCAGCTCTGTGACTGATTCGCAATACCTGGTTCTTTTACAGCTCTTACTAGCAGAGCCGTCACGTATGGGGGGGGGGGGGAGGCCCCCCCCCCTCCAATGTTGTCGGCCAGTCGATAAAAAATAGCAGAGTCTTCGCTAAGCGCCGCAATTTTTCTCTTAGACAGTCGATTTTTGTCTTAGAAACAGTCGGTTTTCGTTTAAATAGACAATTTTTTCTTTGAACGGTCGGTCTCTCTTAACAATCAGTCGTTCTGTTTGCAAAACCAGTCGGTAAAAATGACCAGCCAGTCGGTAATATTATGCCCCCCCCCCCCCCAAAAAAAAAAAAAAAAATTGGGCTAGTTCCGCCTCTGCTTACTAGAACTAGCTTTTTGGGATCCCAAAATGTAAGTGGAGGGATACCTATGACTTCGTAAAAGTTGTCCTTCTGTCAGCACGATTACTCCCGAAGGGAATGAGATATTTTGATGAAACTTGGTCTGAGGACTCTTTAGGTCAAGGGGTGGTGGAGGGTGTCAAAATTAAGAGGCGAACAAGTTTTCTTTAAAAGATAATGAGATAGTCGATTTAGGGGTAAGAAGACATGCTGAATCCGCTTTTGAAAATCATTTTCTACCCGGACATATAGTTCGCCTAAGAGTCGTTTTGGGGCTTTAGTTTTTGCAAGACAAGTCATTCGCCCGGAATCCAGTCGAAAAGGGAGATTTGGTAGAAGTAAGGCAGGAAGATTTTTATCAATTTCGTCAAAGTAGATGTGACGGATAGCCTAGGGGTAAATACACACATGCGGAATCCGTATCTAAACTTGGTTTTCCCAGATGATTAGCCAATGGCCTTCTTCTGTTTCTAAATCTTAATAGTAAAAATGTCCAAGGAGTCGGGCGAACACCGGATATCTACAAGACCCATTTGTATAGATCAGATATTAAATTTTTGGGATCCCGTCGGAACCTTTGGTCTTAAATATTCTTTGAGGCCAAGCTGACTTTGAAACAGATATTCAAACATTGTTCACAACGGATGCGTCAGCTACGATTCTTCATCAGCGATATTTCGGCCAAGAAGGGCCGAAATATCGCTTTGGTCTTGTTCACGACAAATGGTCCGAAAGTAGTATTTTTCAAAAATCCTCATATAGGCTTACTTCCCTCGTCCATTTTGGGATTCTCTTGTTAGCGCTTGGCGAATCTGGCCGGGTTTATCATTCGTTTCTCTCAATTGTTTGTGGACAACTAATGTGACCAATAATGTCTGGTCATTGATGACTCTGCTGCATCCTGTTCAGACTTCCAGGCTTTCGATGACCATTAAAACTTAGTTTAAACTTAGTAAACTTAGTTTTGAAGCCATCTACTGTTCTGCATTTCGAAAGGCTACGCGGGTTTAAAAAAAAAACAGACATTATTATTATTACTATTATTATTATCGACTCAATATTTGGCTTTCCAGAATGTTAATCCAGTACATTTTTGAAAGCGCAGACTGATGGACTGGCAACGTCGTGGGATGGAAATTGGTTCCAAGCCATCACTGTGCGATTTCCTAACTTCCACCAGCCGGCGTATTTCTTGAATCGCTGGAATCTAAGTTTGAAGTCGTGGCCCCTGGGGTTGTTGGGATTGAGAGTCACAGTTCGCCTGTGAGCCGACTATCGTAGGCTCCACTGCAAATCTTGTATATTTTGATCAGGTACGGGTGGCAATCCGACTAGTTAGTTATAATTTTAGCAATGGTCTTCTTCTTGTCGCAGCTTCATTTTAATCAGAGCAAAATAAATAATAACTATATAACCCATGCATCAAAAATGGGACTCCGTCGCAGCGCCGCCCAGCTCGCTTTGTTCCCTGCGTGCAGTGGCGGACGTAGAAATTCTAGCCAGCGCTCGTTAACGGTTGGTCAGAGTAAAATAATTCTGCTCTGCGATTGGTTGAGTTTCGGTAGGGATGTTCGTATCCGCTAGTGGAGCTAGTGTTGCTGCGATTTGACTGTGTGTCACTTTCGTGCATTACTCCATAGAGTTATTTTGCTCTGATTTTAATCAAAAGTTCTGATTTTAAAGACAATACCACCACCTACAATGTCCCCCCCCCCCCCCCAAACACACACAATTTTGTCTTCTTTTCTTATGGGCTTTAACCACTGATCCATGTTCTTATTTTACTGTTCGGTATCGACGAGGTCCGTCTCCACTCCCCTCCCTCCCCCATCCGAAATCCCTTGATACGGCCCTGACGCCCATTTTCAAGTTGTTTATTCCCTTCTTTTAGGAGAAATACTTGGCAGCCGTAGAGGCGGGACCGGAACAGCCAGCCCGCCCCATTTCCAATGACAACGTTGGCAATCGCCTTCTTCAAAAGATGGGCTGGCAAGCGGGCATGGGCCTAGGCAAGACGAATCAAGGACGTGTCGATATTATTCAGGTAAGTGCATGATGATGAGGGTATCGATTCTTACCAAGAACCTATGATGATTCAGGAGAACTGTAGTCTTAACTTCGTACCAGTGTCATTCGCTATAAACTCGTTACTCATTTTGAAGCAGTCGCTACCTAGATACTGATCGTCTGGTATAATAGGCTCTCTGGTAGAGGGTACCAGTTGTGTAAAGTGCCATCTATATTATTAATTTCCGTGACATGGGGATGTGAACTGTTTAGATGAATTTGCCTTCGGATGGGATCACTGTTCCTATGGCCGGCTTCTACCAGACTATTGTAGTGGTTTGCGAACTCTGTTCACAAGCCCCTCGGTAGCTTAGTGGTAGAGTGACTGCCTTGTAAGCAGAGGACCGGGGTTCAAATTCCGGCTGGAGAGCATTTTTGTCTATCAGTTCACTACTTACAAAATGTCAGGGTTGCCCACATGTCGCACAATTGTGTGAATTGTCACTCTATTTTGTTCGTCACTCTTGTCCTACGTAGGACATGCAAATCACTCTATTTCTAATAACGTCTAAATGCGTCATTTTTGCAGCAGGGATTCCGACCAGAAGTAACTATTTCAAGTTTTTTTATGACAATAAAATTAAGAAGTGTCATAGAGGTGATTCCGACCAAAAGTGAACATTTTCTCATGAAAATAAAATTTAACCCTATTCCCTCTCTGTTTTGGCCAAAAGTCACTCTAAATGTTTTGATGTGGCGACCCTGCCAGTAGTATCCTTCTTAGTGCTTACATCCGCATAACGTTCTTACACATACCCAGGTAAAGCGTATGTTGTGTATGCGTGTGGTATCCAATTTGAACAGCATCCTTTACCTTAAATTACCTTAAATCACAGCTTGGAGTGAAATAAGGATTTTCGATCCTGTTGAATCACTCCTTGTGATGACTGTTGTTGATGGTTACGTTCTGGTGGAAGATTCCGGTGCTTCCCAGTCGAATTTCCACGGTGCATCTCGCCACTCACCATCCAGATGTCGTTTGAAAGCATCTGTTGACTCAGCAGCAACAGTGTCCTCCTTGAGGTTGTTCCAGAGGTTCACAATCCGATTTGAGAAGAAGTTGCATCTTGCTCCAGTTCTGGCGTGAAGTTTGCGGATTCGTTTAGGGTGTCCTCGTGTTTTGTGGGAGGGGTCAATCTCCAGGAGCTCATTTTCTTGATTGGTTGAGAGAAGTTTGTGCACCTGGATCATGTCCCCGCGTTTCCGTCTGTATACTAAGGAGGGGAGGTTGAGTTCCTTCAGCCGTTCACTGTAGGTCTTATTTTCCATACCGGCGATCAGCTTGGTGGCCCTTCGTTGGATTTGTTCAAGAGCTGCCTTGTCCTTTTTGAATCGAGGGGTAGCCAGTATAGTCCCTACCTCCAATCTAGGTCTTACTAATCCTTTGTAGAGTTTGGTGATTACCAGTTTACTTCTGCTGGTGATACTGTGTTTGATGATGCCTAGGGCTCTGCTAGCATTGGCTGAGATATGCTGTGAGTGGGAGCTGAACTTCAACTGGGAGTCAACAATGACCCCAAGGTCTCTCTCCTCCTGGACAGGCTCGAGTGTGTGGTGACTCCCAGAGTTTTGGGTCATAAGGTACCGATGCTTGGGGTTGTTGTGTCCGAAGTGTATGACCTTGCATTTTTCTGTGTTGAATTCCAGCAGCCATCTTTTGACCCAAGAGCACATGTTGTTGAGATCAGTTTGGAGGGATTGGATGGCAGAAGAGGTGTTGGCAGGACCTATGAGTTTCGAATCGTCCGCATACAGGGTGGTTTTGTTGCTGGTGATAAGCGGTAGCTCATTTATGTAAATGTTGAACAGGGTGGGGCCCAGGACGCTGCCCTGGGGGACCCCACTAGTAACTTTGATTTCATCAGAGAGGGAGTGACTGTTTGGTCCAGTGGTCACTTTTACTTGCTGCGTTCTATCCCTCAGAAAGTCCTCTGTCCAACTGACCACTTGTGGACTAAGAGATAGGGTAAGTAGCCTGTGAATGAGGTAGCGGTGACAAACTTTGTCAAATGCTTTGGCTAGATCCAGCAATATCATGTCCACAGGTAATCCTTTCTCTAGTAGGTCAGTTACAAGACTGTATGACTCAAGAAGATTTGTGTCCACGGATCTCTTTGAACGAAAACCATGCTGGCTGTTGCTGATAAGTGAGTTGGCCTCAAGATGATTGATGATGCGCTTGTTTATGATTCTCTCAATGATCTTGCACGCCACACAGGTAAGGCTGATAGGTCTGTAGTTTGCTGCAGAAGTTTTGCTACCCTTCTTGTGAATTGGAATGACTATTGCCTTCTTCCAGTCCCCTGGAAGCTTTCCCTGTGTTAGCGACAGATTGAATAGTTTTACCAGTGGGGCTGATATTGCAGGGCTTAGTTCCTTCATCAGTCGTGGGCTGAGACCATCAGGACCAGTAGATTTGTTTGCATCTAGCTCCTTAAGCTGTTTGGTTACTTCTTCGAGTGTGACTGGTGAGTGTACCATTGGGAAGGGAGTGTGAGCCTGTTCTGCTGGTGGGGGGGCTGATTGGATGTCGTCCTTTGAGAAAACTGAGGCGAACAAGAGGCGAAAAAGAGAAAACTGAGGCGAACAAGAGGCGAAAAAGAGAAAACTGCATACGTCCGGATAACGTCCATACACCACCCTATCAATAAATTTTATTTCAACCCGAATAGCACTAGGCTAACACGGGTGGGAATTGGTAAAACAAACACTCACTAACAGTACAAATAAAACACAAACTGACAAACATTAAATTCAAAATGAATAAATCAGTTACAGTTAAAATGTTTAGAGAAATACGTAACGAAGAATTTATGTATTTTTCTGAAGATTTCGTAGGCGGGGGAACAAGCTAAGGTAAGCCTGTGCTGCGTAAGCCTATAGCATGGTAAGTTGGTCGGGCTGTATAGCTCCTTAAACTGTGTTTACAGCGAGGCTAAAGCCCCGTTCACACCCATGCCTGGCAAATGGGCATGACCTAGTATTTGACGGTGCAAAACGGATAAGTCAGCTACATTTTATTAGAGCTATATTTCGTCCCTTCTGGGCAAGGGTCCTCTTCAGGGTCAAGCCGCTCAGGCTGGAAAAAACTTGTCGGCTTGAGTCTGGAGCAGTCTACCACAAATCCCTGATTTTTGGATACCCTATGCCAAACGCTGGGTATATCTAGCATTTAGCATAGCCTATGCCTAACGCTAGATACCCTATGCCAAACACTGGATACCTGTTGGTAACCTAACCCTGAACTACCTCAATAGAAAGAAGTCCTGATTGGTTGATTTTTTAGCTTCACTCAAATCATCAATATTTTACTGGGTTACAGTATCCAGCACCTGGCATAGTGTATCCAGCGTTAGGCATAGGGTATGCCAAACGCTAGACATATCCGGCGTTTGGCATAGGGTATCCAAAAATCAGGGGTTTGTGGTTGACTGGTCTGGAGAGGACCCTTGCCAAGAAGAGCCGAAATATATCTCTAACAAAATGTAGCTGACTTATCCGTCTTGAACCGTCAAATATGATTCGCAGTCAGCTTGGGCGGAAGGAATTCATGGACCTAGGCTTCTGTGCTTGGCTGGGCGTTCTTGTGACGTGGTTTATATGTATGGTGGTTGTGTTTTTGCCGCAAGATGATGTCGCAGTTGCGACTGTGTCTTTGAGCCGAGGTAAATTCCCAAGGAGAGCTTCAACCCCCTAATTTGGTGTACTGACCGGGGTTTTCAAGCGGATTGTTCTGCATCTGAGCGAAAACGGCGATCCTCTAGGACAGCCACAATTTCCCTTCGTCTCAGCATACAACTCTATTCCGTTCTGACCCGTTTTCTCTGATTTTCAGTGAAATGTCATGTTTTAGACGGTTTAAAGCTAGGTCCTGACTCGGCGCGTTTCGCTTGTGGAAATTATCTGTATGACCTGGTTTGATAACGATTGCATTGCAGTTAGACACAGGGACCGAATAGAATGCATCGGTTCTTTCGACCGCATAGCAGTTGTTGGACAAGACTAGCATGGAAATAACAAAATTTGGAGGCAAGTGGTTTTTAAAATGGTCCGTTGTTCTTGCCGGCAATAATCCAGGGAATTCTACGGATCGGAGTTAAGTGGCGTCAAGCAATGCGTATGTTCAGTCGGCGTCAGGATCAGTCTTAATGACGTCATTAGTCGTCATCACTTCTGTGGAGTTTCGGTACCAGTCTTGTTATCAAGGGTTCTGGCACTGGGAGAAAATCCATCGATGTTGGTTCTCTTTGGCTACGGTTTTCTGCGTTGGAGGTTTGCCCTTCTCGTCGATTTTTTAATCCATTGCCAAGAGTAATGCATCATTTTTTTGTTTCAAGGCGGTCGAAATGACACTATTAGTCGAGATGTCACCCGAGACCTCCGTGTAGTTCAAGCCGCTGCAAAAAATGAGGAAGGTTCTGTTCTGAATTTCTTCTCCTTCTTCCTTAAGATAGGACGCCTGTTCTGATGTAATTCTTCTTTTTCTTCCTTGACGAATTGGAATGTTAGGAGCGTCGTTTTGCAACGTCATCCTCAGGGACAAACAAGCCTCCCACTAATTAGACTTGCTTCGTACAGTCAACGACCAAGTCTCCGACTCATCGGACTTGTTTTTTGTCAGAGTGCTCTGTTAGTCAGGGTGTCAGGCACTCGGCGGATTTCATCCCTGATTTTACTTCTTTGACTACGGTGCTCTTCTCTGGAGGTTCAGCTTTTTCTCCGTTTTGTAATCAATTGATAAGAACGATGTGCTTTTTTTACCCGAGGCGGTCTAGTAAAATAGTTTTTAACACGATGAAAAATTAGTGAATTTTTTTTAGCAATAGCACTCCTTTCGAAGATGTGCTACAACCCCACACAACAAAGTAAACTGAAAAAAGAACTGGACGGTGAAACCATGTACCAAAGCAAAATTACAAATTGGGTTAGACTAAAAAAAAAAAAAATGTCGTGATCCCGAAGCAAAAAAAAATAACTAATATTGAAAATAAAGGTACATCCATTAGTATACTTTGAAAGTATACCTCCTGAGCAACGATCCATACGTAGCTCAAATTTAAATTGATTAAAACTACCCAGTTCCTTTGTACCTGTACTGAGCGTCTAACTCTGTAAATTACTGAAAAAGGAGAGTTACTTGAAACCAGGCGAGTCTCGCTATTTCCTCTTATCCGAGTGTCTAAATGAGGCTATTAGTCGAGGTGAGACTGAGACTATTCTCTACATGCCGAGTATTGCCGAGTATTCTGTTTCATTTCTGAAACTGAGTGTTCTGAAAGTTGGGGGTCAGACCCCCAAGATATGTGAACAAATTGTGTCACCGATCAGGTCGGTCTTCTGCGCATTAGGTTTGCCTGTTCCCCGATTGTCTAATCCATTGCCAAGAGTGATGTGTCATTTTTTTCGAGACGGTCTAAATGAGGCTATTAATCGGGATGCCTCTTTGAGACTTTGATGGAGGGGCCTCTTGGTCTTCTTGCCGGGGGCCTTTTATAGATCATTACTGGTAGATGGAACTGTGAGCGATTGCATTGGAAAAGAAATGACAGGTTCGGATGGCCGGAATTGAATCGGGTGTCTGCCGCCAACGGCTAATGTAGGGGAGGGGTCTGGGTATTTATTCCAGGCTTTTGAGAGGTTTGACAAGCTGGGGCTAAGAAAGAAAATAAAAATGTACAGTGAACTTCACCATCTTCCTAACCCACTTCACGACGTCACTGTGTGGAAGACCTGTGCAAATTTAGGACTATAATTTGTCCCCCGTAGGCGATCTATCGCAGGCTCTTTTAAGGAATGAATCGTCAAGCACTCGAATGATTTTGCTCATTAATGCCAAAAACCCCAGTTGGCAACCTAGTGGAGCAGTAAGGGAGCATATATCTTTAAAGCCAGCAATTTAAAATGCTCTAATCCTTTTTGCTACCCTCTAGTCTTGTTCATAAGCAAGGGCAATAAGGATCCTAGGAAATCAACTTTATAAACTTATTAATCTAACGAAATGGAGAGCCCTTGTAGAGCTGGTGGGATCTAGCTGAGCTGACAGTCCCTAGCATAGGCTCGTTGCCTGTCATTGGTGTTAGCGGGCGAGGATGTGAGTCATCGGTGGGACGTGACACCTCGTTCAGGGGATACTTAGAACAAACCGCTTTTCACTTCGATTTTGTATAACTTGAGCAAATTTCAAGGCATCAACCGGGTATTCTGATCGCAGCCTATTTAATAATAGTGATAGTTGCAGCAATTTTATTTGTTGACCCGCCCACATATCAAGGCCTCCATTTTGTTTTCATTTTTTATTCCGCTGTTTATTTTGTATTAGCGGGTTAAACAAGACCAAAGGTTTCGATGGGATCCCAGAAATTTAATATCTGACCCAGACAATTGGGGCATGTATATAGATGTGCGGTCTTAACTAGACTCCTTAAAACTTTCAGTATTAAAACCCCCGCCCAAAACCAAACGATAGGAACCGCTGTTAAATAAAAAGAAATAACTAGTAAAAAAGAAAGAAGCAGTAAATAAGTAAAGAGTTGGTTTATGTTTAACTGCTTATGACATTATGAAGCAAAAAAGATCTCCGCTGAAACAGCTGAAAGTTTCGTTTATTGCCACACTATGTGTTCGAAATTTTGGATGCTTGGCCCTTAATTTTCACTTACCGTTGCGCGTCAAGGGTTATGTGCGTCATTAAGTATCGTTTTCACCTATCCGATCCAGGGTTGGTTAATTGGTTCTTTGTGGCACAGCGGTGCTGGGTTTGGCGTGCACGTTTGATTTACGGCTGGTTTGATCTTGTTGAGCATTGCGCCCTCCCGCTGCTGAAACTCGTCAACAATGGTCTGAACACCTCCTTAATGAACCTTAATTTGTTGCGCAGCTTTACTGGCGCGTTCATCTTGACATTGTTGCCAGAAATGGTGATTCCTTTGGGTCGAGGTACGGAATACGGATGGAGTGGTGGGCGATTGATTCTGAACGAGCGCTTTAAATTCTGGGTGCTTTAATTAGCGCCTATCGCCGACATATAGGGCTTTAGCCGCCACGTCGTATCCGTATCCGAAGATGGTCTGCAAAATTTTCTTGTTCAAAAATTCTTGCCTCGTGAAATTAGGGCTTCTTTTGTTAGCGCTTGTCGACATTTTCCGCGCTTCGCGCAAAAATACTTGGTTTTCTTGCGAAAAGGGTAAAACCAATGCGCGCCTTGGTTAGGTGCCATGCATTTTAGCGTGAAAGCGGAGAGATCCCGTTTGGCAAAGCCTTTCCTGTGACTTTTCAAGACAAAATAAAAGTTAGTGTCGGGTATCCCCTAAAATCTCGGCTACCGCTGAATAGTGAAAAATATCAAATAAAGTGGTTCACAAGCATTGTGTAAAGAAGGAAATTTCAGAGGTTAGTAGACCACCTACGGCGTCACTGAGGGTGTGAAAAAAGTGAAAAGCATGAGCGTTCTTAAAGTTTAACTGAAAGGCCAACTCATTTGTGTATCGTTTAAGTGACTACACTGCATTGTTTGAATTGCGTTAAGGATTTTTTTTTATTTTTCACGATTTGCTCTAGTATGATGTTCAGAATATCAGCGGCCGTCCTCACAACGCAAAATTCTACTATGACGCGGAAAATTTGAATCTCAATACAAACGCTGCTTTTCAGTGGTCAGTGATCAGCTCGAGTAAGGTGGCCCACTGCGTGAACACGTATCTTTCGTAAATCGTTTTCGGCAAGCATACGACAGAGACACAAGCAGATAGAGGTACCACAAATCACAGGGAAATTGCACTATTTGATAATCGATTATTCGTGAATAGCAGAAGAACGAAGTAACGCATTTCCATCGAGTCTTCAAGCCTCTTTAAACTACTAAGTCCTTTTCACACATCCCTTTTCGGTTAAACTTTAAAGGCGGGGGACGGTTGGTCCAGTCCTCGACTAGACGTTTTTGGGATCCCAAAACGTAAGTGGAGGGATACCTATGACATCAAAAAAGTTGTCCGTCTGTCCGTCCGTCGTGAGCACGATAGCTCTCTAAGGGAATGAGATATTTTGATGAAACTTGGTGTGAGGATTCGTTGGGTCAAGGGTAAGGTCAAGTTCGTAGATGGGCTCTGTAGCCCTAGATTTAGGGGTGGGGAGGGGGTTCAAATTAAGGGGCAAATAAAATATTGTTATCACGTCGGAATCCGGCAGAAACCGGAAAGTTTGTTAAAAGTAAAACTTTTATTCGATTTTGATTAGATGTTCGATTTAGGGATAAGAAGACATGCTGAACACTTATGTGAAAATCATTTTCTACCCGGACAAGTAGTTCGCCCGGAATTCGGCCAAAACCGGAAAAATGTGTTAAACGTAAAAGTTGTATTGCCAGTTGATTAGATATACGATTTAGGTGTAAGAAGAGATGCTGAATACATGACAATGACAATGACATGACATGACAATGAGTGACAATCACTTTTTACCCGGAAATGTAGTTCGCCCAGAATCCGGCTGGAACCGGAAAACTTGTCATTAGTTACATTTTCATTAAGTTGATTAGATGTTCGATATAGGGGAAAGAAGATACACTGATTTCGGTTTTTATCTTTCTTTTTTTTGCCGGACAAGTAGTTCTGGAATTCGGCCGAAACCGGGAAATTGGCAGAAGTAAGGCAGGAAGTTATCGTCAAATAGATATGACTTATAGGTGTAACACACATGCTGAATCCATGTATGAACTTGGTTTTCTCAGATGATTAGCTATTTGGCCTTAATCTGTTTCTGAATTTTAATAGTAAAACGTTCAAGGAGTCCGGCGAAGACAACACCCAATTGTCTGGATCAAATCTTGAATTTTTGGGATCCCATCGAAACCTTAGGTCTTGTTGTTTTGCGACAGGGCAAGTGGCGTGTTTCAGTAAGACTAGCTGTAGAACACCCAGCTGCCTTAATTAGTGGACCTTGCCGACGTAGGTCTACAGCCGCCACGTCATATGCGAGGGGTTGCAATGCGGTGGTTTGTCTTCGAACAACCCCAGCGGCGTGGTTCCTTAAGAATAGAAGAGGGGGTCGTCCTCGAATTACTTAACCTCGAAATTGACTTCAAAATATTACAAGGCAATTTCTATGCAGACCTAACCAGGTTCTAGGTCAGTAAGGTTTTGCTTCTCGACAGTTTGACTTCACAGAAATTGTCTCTGAAATTACAAATCTTAGAAACGATCGTTTCACGACAAAAGGGGGTTAGGACCATCGTTTTCCGGAAATGCCAAAACTTGCATTTCCGCAGAGCAAAATAACAGTAGAGAGTAGCGCCAAGACCTATGCTCTCCATGCTTTGCAAATGGACCATACTCATAGCGCCGCCCACTACGCTTGCGGCATTCAAAGCGAGACAAACTTGCGGATTTAGACTTTAGAGATTTCTAGTAAAGCAAAGGTGTGGTGTGCACACACCAAGGAAACAATGGAGGCTGTATCATTTTTGGGATCCCAAAACGTAAGTGGAGGGATACCTTGGACATCAAAAAAGTTGTCCTCTGTCAGCACGATAACTCTCGAAGGGAAGATATTTTGATGAAACTTGGTGTGAGGATTCTTTGGGTCAAGGGTAAGGTCAAGTTCGTAGATGGGCTCTGTAGCCGTACATTTAGGGGCGGGGGAGGGGGTTAAGATTAAGAGGCAGACAAAATATTTGTAATGGTAATGTGATAGTCGATTACGGAGCAAGAAGACATGCTGAAGACGAATATGCAAAATGTTTTCTCGTCCGACAAGTAGTTCGCCCAGAATCAGGTAAAAATCGGAAAATTTATTAAAAGTAATAAGTTTTATTTGAAGTTGATTAGATGACAGATTTAGGGGTAACAAGAGACAATGAGTCTGTATATGACAATCATTTTTTAATCGGGCACATAATTCGTCCAGAATCGGGTTGTAACCGTTTTTTATAAGTTAATGTTTAATTTGAAATTGATTAGATGTTCTTTATAGGGTTAGATGTTTTACGAGATACGCTTACGATTTAGATTTTACGATGAGATACGCTGAATTCGATTCTGAATTTTCTTTTTTTTTCTGCACAAGCAGTTCGATCGGAATTTGGCCGAAACAGGAAATCTAGCAGAAGTAAAGCAGGAAGTTTCGGTCAGTATCGTCAAAATAGATATGGCTTATAGAGGTACATCTGAACTTGGTTTTCTCTGATGATTAGCCTGGCGAAGACAAGACCTAGTTGTCTGGATCAAATATTGGATTTGTGGGATCCCATCGAAACCTTAGGTCTTGTTTTTGCAGTGTTCAGAATATGAAGTAAACGGAGCCAGCGCTGGTGAGCGACTGAGTGAGTTTCAGTAGGGATGTTCTCTGTCGCTAGTGGTGATAGTATCGCTGCTATTCGAGTTCGTGTCAAGTTTGTCAACTCTTGGCGCTACTCCCTTGTATTCTTTTGCTCTGATTTCCCGCTGTTCGAAGCGGAGTTCGGACGCAAACTATTTCAAGACTGTGCGCGCCGTGGTTGGAAAAGCACGCATAAGAAAAGAGTCCAGACAGACAAAAGAGACATTTAGGCCTAACATGTCTAAACCAGAGCGACAAACAAACAATTTCGATGAAGTTTGCGCTGCGTGACTGGGAAACTCGGCTCGACCGAAAAGCGCTAAAACTCTTAGTCGCAAAAGAAAACAAAGGCGAAGGGTGGGCATTTCTTAAGCTAGGGATAATATAAAGGGCAGAGCCACTAAGATACGTCCTTCAACTTTTTTTATACCATTTTCGAGGTTGTGCAATTCAAGTCTCCTGTAGCCCGGAGTACCCAGCCGAAGAAACGGTGCCCCGATGCGTCGGATGCCGCACTCTCGGTCGCATCTAATACCAGGGGGCCCAGTTTCCAGTGTATTCTTTCAGTTTCCTTTCCAATTCGCCTTCCACCGGCTTCGTTTTCCTTGTCCGGGACTAAAAAATTAACTTGGCTCAGTTCAGTTTGCTGACACATATCATCAGCATCTTTCACCAACTCCCTTTCCGCGAAAGAGAGTGAAGAGGACAAGCTTAACTAAAAAGCCAGCTTATTTTCCTATCCTGTATCCGGAAATACTGAATTATTTCAACTCTGCACAAGGATTTCTTAGTTTTCACAGTGGGATTCTCGTAGCAACAGCGAGAATATACACGATGAATAACACTTTGGTCGCGCAATTTGAATCTCATCGAGGACGTGGTTTTATTGTTCAAAATAGTGAACGACAGAAAATCAAAGATTATGCTATAAAAGTTCATTTCAAAAGTTCCAGAACTAGTAGCCTAGCAGGTATATTTATACGGCAGGCAATTTGATGCTTTTCTTACTGCTAAAGAGATGAAATCACATAGAGCTTTAACGCAAATAATAAATCATTACTCGGGGATGGCGGAGCAATGTTTCATCGGGTTTCCAGACTTGCTGGAGTGAAAAAGTTACTTCTGGCCAGACTTTCGTTTATCAGTGAATCTTCGAGGGTACATTTCCAGGGCAAGATTACTTGCTTCATCATAAAGTCGAGAAAGCCTAAACTCCATTTGATGATGATGCCGAAATCTGGCATGGATTCCAGTCTGCAGTGGCCCAGCTCTGATCGTCTTCCGAACCATGAGATATTCTGTACCTGCGCACACCTACGCCTGTTTATTTCAACAGCTTCCATAACCACGCTCGCTTTATCCTTTAAAGAACGTTTCGATTTTCCCGCCTTCCTGTCAAGTCGTTGCTCCATTTTGAGCTTCCGTTGATTTCAATTTGGTAAGAAACGGCCCATTTCCGCCCGCCTTCCCCAATTTACGGAGAGATATGGTGGCCATCTCAGGGTGGTATGGCCTATTGGGGTTCCCGGTTTAACCAATTTATGGCCAATTAATCTGAAAGAAGTTTGTGAAGCACGACCAGGGTCCAGCCCGTGCCGACAGACGGTAACCAGGGAGCAGCTGGGTCGATTAACTGCAAATCGTTGATATTAAATATATGCTGTAATCGGTTTTGGGATTTTGTCCCACTGGAGTTTTGACGGATTGTTCAGCTTCCGGTATTTCCGGCATAGGGTACAAAGGACTTAAGGTACCGTCCGTAGAATGTGAATTTGGGCGAACAAGTTTCAGACAACTTTCAGTTGCTACTTTGTGTCTGGTGTTTGGTCGATTTGGGTTTATTGGGTCCGAGGTCAGGCATTTGCGTCCAAAGTCCATAGTCAGTTTGTGTCGTCTATCAGAGAGAGAGAGACCAAGCTTGGCCAATCCATCTTCATAAGAAGTTAAGGCTGGGCCAAGGATAATACTAATACTCGAAAATCACTTTAAATTTACCTACAAAAAGGTAATTATATTTTGAGTATGTGTAATAAACCTTGAACTGGGCCCATAATTGATCTCCGCCCCATCCCCCCCCCCCCCAACCTTTACTGAAATGGCTCCACTGTATGTAAGTGCGGATCACAAAAAGGGCGAATAACAAAACATTTTATTTATTTTATTCAATAAAGGAGTAAGGCATACGGCTTGTCGCATAGAGTGTGTTTGTCATTCTTTATCGTTCCAGCTACAAATGACTTTCGTGAAAAATAAACTCCTCGAAAAGTAGAAGCATATTTAAATCAGACGGAAACCAACAAATATTCTACAACTGAACCATACATTTCTTCACCAACCATTCTTCACTGGATCGCCAGAATAGTGTTTTCCAAGCTATCATCAAAAAGTTTTCTGATGTAAGACCTTTATCCTCACTGTTATTCAGTTGTCTGTTATTCTTATAGTTTGTAAATTGATATTGTTAGTAAGATTTATGTGAATAAGCAAGGACAAGCCTTTTTCTCATTGTCTGTTTATGATGGGAAATAAAACCATTCATTCTTTTTATAATTCCCTCCCTTAGACAAACTAGAGCTCAAGACTTCAAATACCCCCCCCCCCACCCACACACACAAAAACGTGTTCTGTAAACAGTATTCTGTATCCTCGGAGATAAGTCAATGTCGTTTAAAGCTTTGCGACAGTAATATTTGCTTCTAGATTGGTTATCGTAGATTCTGTCTGATGAAGATTCGCATGGGTAGCCTGATAAGTCAGTTGAGCATTGTCTCCCAGAATAAAGCCGTGGCCCTCCGTCCTTGGATGTTATTTTTGGGATCCCAAAACGTAAGTGGAGGGATACCTATGACATCGCAAAAGTTGTCCGTCTGTCCGTCCGTCCGTCCGTCTGTAAGCACGATAACTCTCGAAGGGAATGAGATATTTTGATGAAACTTGGTGTGAGGGTTCGTTGGGTCGTCGGACCAGTCAAGTTCGTAGATGGGCTTTGTAGCTCTACATTTAGGGGTGGGGGAGGGGATTCAAATTAAGGGACAAACAAAATGTTTTGAAACAGCTAATGTGATAGTCGATTATGGGGTAAGAAGACATGCTGAACACGATGGTGAAAACCATTTTGTCATCGGACAAGTAGTTCGCCCGGAATCCGGCCAAAACCGGAAAGTTTGTTGAAAGTAAAAGTTTTATTTGAAGTTGATTAGATGTTCGATTTAGGGGTAGGAAGACATGCTGAAGACGATGGTGAAAATTATTTTCTCGACGGACAAGTATTTCGCCCGGAATCCGGCCCAAACCGGAAAGTTTGTTGAAAGTAAAAGTTTTATTTGAAGTTGATTAGATGTTCGATTCAGGGGTAGGAAGACATGCTGAAGACGATGGTGGAAATTATTTTCTCGACGGACAAGTATTTCGCCCGGAATCCGGCCCAAACCGGAAAGTTTGTTGAAAGTAAAAGTTTTATTTGAAGTTGATTAGATGTTCGATTTAGAGGTAGAGAGACATGCTGAAGACGATGGTGAAAACTATTTTCTCGACGGACAAGTATTTCGACCGGAATCCTGCCCAAACCGGAAAGTTTGTCAAAATTAAAAGTTTTATTTAGAGTTGATTAGATGTTCGATTTAGGGCAAGAAGACATGCTGAACACTTATGTGAAAACAAGTTTCTACCCGGACATGTATAGTTCGTCCGGAATCCGGTCAAAACCGGAAAACTGTTGGAAGTCAAAGTTTTATTTCTAGTTGATTAGATAAGCGATTTAGGGGTAAGAAGAGATGCTGAGTCCCTGCATGACAATCATATTTTACCCGGACATATAGTTCGACCGGAATCCGGCTGGAATCGGAAAATTTGTTATAAGCTAAATTTCTATTTGAAGTTGATTAGATGTTCATTACTGGGGAAAGAAGATACCCTGATTTCGTGTTTGAGCTTTCTTTTTTCGCCGGAAAAGTAGTTCTGGAGTTCGGCCGGAACCGGGAAATTAGCAGAAGTGGCAGGAAGTTTTCGTCAAAACAGATATGATAGGGGTAAACACACATGCTGAATCCAAATCTGAACTTGGTTTTCTCAGGTGATTAGCTATTTTGCCTTAATGTTCAAGGAGTCTGGCGAAGACTGGATCTGGCTAAGACAAGACCCTGTTGTCTGGATCAGATATTGAATTTTTGGGATCCCATCGAAACCTTTGGTCTTGTTTTTGTTTGTAACCTTTATCATAAAGACCTATGTGCTGCAGGCTGCTTCTTAAAGCCAGGCGTCACCTTCCGGATTCCAGACATCCGTTTTCGTTGAGTTGGCTCCGGAAGGTAAGCCCTAGCCGAAAAGGTTTGGCAGTTTGGGGTGTCAGACATCCTCAAGTTCCGAAATCTGGAAGGGGGTCATGAGGCAACACAATAAAATGCAAGTGAATGGGGTAGGGGGAAAAGAAAGAGGGATAGAAAATTTTGTTTGGGAGGCAAAAGGTGAAGTAAAGAAAATTACCTATAACAAAAATAGCCATCATCAGTATCATACAAATCCGGAAGGGTTGGCTGGACTGTCCGGTAGTCCGAAATGCCTGGAAGGTGAAGCCTTTTTTTTTCTTTTTTTTAACCAGTGGAGTTCTGGATTAAAGCGGGAATTCCACTGGCACTCGTAAGGCCGTCGTAACCGTGCTTGTTGAGACCTGGCGTGCTCTCAGTGGCGGAAAACCGCAAAAATGGCGGTTACGACGGCTTGCGATTGCTAGTGGAGACCCCAGGTAAACAATTTGGGACCGCTAGGCAGGTTTTTCCCTACTAGTGGGATTATACTGAATCAAGTAGTGTTCATGTCGAATGCTAAATGGGTGTCCATCACTGTGCCGAAAATTATAAATGACCCGTGGTGTCTGTAATTAAAATGCAACCTACTTTGGTAATTAAATTCATTAATCTTAAGCTCGGAGACCCAAATTTCGTATGTTACATTTTAAACCCGCCAACGATACCTCCCTAATCTTTTATTCACCACTTCCCATGCGCATTATGCTGCTGATGAGTATTCGCGTATTATGCAGTTGATGCGTAAAACCGGTTATCTGAATTTTGCCGAATCTTACCGAGTTTTCAGTCAATGGTCCTGGGAAGAGGCTTAAGACAGCCAAAGCCGTGGATAATTTGTTAAAAGCAGAGCCTATTTTTACAGTATTTAAACAGTTTTGAATATTGGACCCTAAACAGTAAATAGGGCGAGGTGTGTCTTAAGAAAACCTGGTTGTGATTATCTTCCAAGATGTGCATAAATTAGCGTAGGCTATAGTTCTATGTACGAAAATTAGAGATATGAACCATGTGCGAATTATGAACGGAAATAGTGAACAGTGAAACTCAGAAAGAAGCCGCACGGGTCGTGTAATGGTATGTTATCAGCCAACACCTGTAAACGCGAGCATCTCGAAGATCATCCATAAAATCAATGAAACCTAACCGTGAGCCCTCTAAATGCAGAATGTTTATTTGTCACCCATGATACAAGAAATAAGAATTGATGGAATATAATTCCATCCAATTCGTCAATAGGGTAACCGAACCGTGGAACAGTTTGCCAGCGGAAGTTGTTGATTCAAGCAGTATTCAAACGTCTAAGTATGGTATAGTCGACACCCCATTTTACTCAGTTGCTTTTGTAGTCTGAAATTTTTTTTTACTTTTGTAGTGTATCAGTTTATGTGTGTGAAGTATATGTAATCTGTTTGTACTTGTTTAAGTAACGGCGACAAGCTAAAAGCTTAACGCTAAATGAAATAATAAATAAAAATTAATAAAGAAATCACACTAGTATTTACAAATATGATCAGAAAATCCTTTGCCATTCGTGACCACCCTGACTACTGTTTAGTCATTTGTCTGAAACTCTTCTACTTTCAGAATCGGGTTAACAATAGAATGTATTTTTGATTTTTTTTTATGTTGGAATTTCAGGACCAAGGGGGGAGACGTAGATTGTATTTTGCGTACTACATTGGGGTGTTGGGGCCCATGGTTACTCAGTCTACTTTGTATTCCGGCTGTGAAAAAAGCGGGAACCACCTTCGATTCATGTTACCAAACTTTTCGCCGACATCCCACCTCCCAATTCGGGTTCCGTACCGCCTCAATGCAAAATGATGGTTTTCAGCCTGTAAATTGGCGGTTTTGAATTTAGATTTTCTTAATTAAATTCTTTGTTTTGGTCATGCAACACCAGACTGGGGAATGCCACCCAGGGCTCAACTGCCCTCGGGTGGGGACCCATGCTTCATTAAAAGTGAACACCCAATTTTGGGAGTTAACCTCTCGTGTTGGGTACTTGCTGTAATTATAGCCCTAAGACTGCCCATCGATCATGTGAAGCCGAGAGTGAATGTGATTTCTTTGGGTTGTTGTTCGGTCGTGGTGCCTCCCCTCGGCTTCTGCACGGGAGAGCCTGATCGCGTTGATTGATAATTTGGTCTCAAAAAGTTTGGTCTTGGTACATGTGTTTTTTTGCCGTTATCAAAGTTTGGGCATCTTCGACTTTTTTGCGTAAGGATAGGTAGGGTCTGTTAATGTTAAGAGAATCAGTAAAAAGTGTATCTTGGTGTGCGGTTGTTTTAACCATCTGTCGTACTATCAGGATGCTGAAGTCACGAGACAAACAGTCTTTCATAGAAAGATTGTAACCTACCTCACGAAAACGGATCAACGTTGGCAGTATGACCAATCAGGAAGCCAGTCTTTCGAGTAGAAGGCAGGGTCGGAGCAAGTCATTAAAATATATTATGTTCTAAACCATTTATATCGAGTTTATAACCCTATATTTGTCTATGTTTATGCGTCTGCTTGATTTGTGCTAAACCTTCTGTGTTGTTCTCAGTGCCTAGGAAAAGAATTCAAAACAAAATATTCCTTTTAGAAGGCGATGTTGAAATTCGGGTCGAAAGTTCTCTGTTATGTTGTGTTACTTTACCAAGTGGTCCTATTCCGAAGTACTTATGGCTTTACAAGCTAGTAATGGCAATCCGTCACAGTGTGTTTTAGTTTTATATTTTGTAACTGATCTCAAATGGCTAAAACAGCTTCACCAAAGTCTCGTCCTGTATGTTATCTACTTTGTTTTAAAGTAGTTAATAAATAATTTCACAGAATCATGTTACATGCAAAAAGGGGCGTGTGAATTTTCTGGACAAATAAGCTGGGTTTTTTTTTTGTTCCTGTATTTTTGATGTTACAGATCCTGCATCCTTCATTGGTTATATATATATGTCCCTCCCAGGCCTGGTCGAAGGTGTAAAAGGCTTCAGGATCCCATTTCCGATGGAACTTTTTCTCCAGTACCGCTAGTAATCGATCAAGAAAGGGTCAAAAAAGCGTGTCCAGTTACTTGCTGGTTCAGAATTGTTATCAAACGCGATTCATTGTCGAAGTAAAAAATCCCATCAGGTCGCAGTCTTAAATTATTTGTTTTTGTTGCTTTCGGCAATGGTGTAGAAGTAGGCTATCCGTCTCGTTGGGTAGACTACAGTCTCTCTCTGGCCTTCGAGCCCTGCTTTCTTTCCAAAATTAATATCTATCTTGTACTTTCTTTATGTTTTCTCTCTTTTTACTCCGCTATCTTAAACTTAAACAGTGCATCATAAATAAATATTATTATCCGTGCCGAATGGATTAACCTTCATAAATAGTCCTTGAGCCTAAGGTGAATGGGAAACATATATTCAAACAATGCATAGAACGAATACGTCTGCTACTATGCTTTGGCAAAGTTATTTCGGCCCTTCTTGGCAAGGGTCCTGGCCCTACAGTGGTATTTAAAGTAATTTCCCCGAATAGGATATTTATAGTCGGTAGAAGCTTCAGTTATTTATTGCAGGCTTCGTTCCTTCCCCAACGTTGTCCCTGATGTTCGGTAGCCTAACGATGACCCTTGCCAAGAAGGGCCGAAATATCGCTTCCAAAGCATAGTAGCTGACGTATCCGTTGTATGCATTCTTTGAATATAATACCTTCATAATCCCGCCGATCGAACTGGCTGGCGTAGAGGGGGACGAAGCGCTTTCTGTTGGATCAAGTAGACTTGACCCTTCTCGCCCTAGCCGTATTTTCTTTGTTGCGGCGCCAACTGGGAGGGGGGAAAAGTTCGACTCTTCTTGAGATTGTACCTAATTATTTCTGACTGCTTTTCCATTATGCTGGAGCAGCTCCCGCTTTGTAGAACTCCTTATGTTCTTGTCGTACAGGCGGCTGTCGGGACCGATCGCCTCCAGCCTTCCAGAGACCGCACTGTGTGGAACGAGGCGCTAATGACTCGGCCGCGAGACCCTGCCGTGTTTGCTAGTCCAGTCTGTCTTCGGCGTTATAGAAGACTGTCATTAGGTAGCAAACGAAGGTCCACTAGACTGGCACGTGCCGAATTACCTAATGATTCTGCAGTTAGCGTTTATGATTGTGAACTGAGATTGTTAAAGTTTAACTGACAAGGCAGCTTATTTCTACCTTTGATATTTTAATGCACGAAAATGGTTTGACTCATTTAAGAAGTTTTGTATTTCCACCAGGGGCCTTAATAATAACGTTCAAAGTGTGCTCTGCTTGCATGGCAACCAAAAATTCACCCAGACGCGGAGAATTTGAATTTCAAAAAAAGGCCTGCAACTGCAAGATGCTAGGTTCGGAAAAGTTACGCCTATAGAAAGTAGGAACTTGATGCTGTCTTGCAAGAAATCTGGCATATTTACTTTTATTTTTCAAGTTCAAGTGTGGAGGGACAAGCAGATAGAGGTACCATTAATCTGAAAGAAGCAGATTCGTTCGATAAAATGGACAACCGAAATAACGCACTTTTATTGGAAGTTCAGGCCTATAAAAGTCAACAAATGATGTATAACTAGACTTTCGGATCTCAGACCAGTTCAGTTAAGCTTTAAAGGTCCCGTTATGGTTGTATAATACACTGTATCTCCAACCTTCCCATTCCGAGTTTTCAAGTTTCATACGCGATGTGTTATCTCTGCATTCGCACGAAATACATCCTCGTTCACTTTTGCATACGTAAGCCCTTGTTGTGCTGTTAAATGGACTTCACTAGTTTCTCTGTCGTTTATTACAAGGCATGATTTTCAGTGCATTTCATTCGTGCCAAGCTGACTGGGAAACATATAACAAACAATGTCTGAACGCGGGTAGTCAGCTACGACGCTTTGGCAGCCATGTTCCGGCACTTCTTGGCAAAGGTTCTCGTCAGGCTGTTGGACATTAGTTTCTGGAAGAAATTAACCTGCAATCAGTCCTGATTGGACTGAATCTTGCCGAGACGGGCCAAGCCGGAGCACCGGGGCTGTATTTTATTCGGGCGTAAGAGTGTCGAGTCCCTTATTTTTTTTAGAACATCCCTCGTTTGTTCACCGGCGTGTGCCGTCTGTTTCTTTCATGTCCAGTAGCCTGTTGTTCGGCGTTTCATCCTTGACAGGAAGACTGGAATTTTTCCGCTTGACTCTCAATGAGTTTAAATGAATTTGTTTATGTGTCAGAGGCCGAAGTTTGTACAATACTCGGGCTGGCATACCTTCACGCCTATGCACTGTCTAGTGAATGAAAGACGCACGCCTTAAGCCTATTCATGCCTGCGTGACATTTGGATGTTCGGGGAGGGGCGTACGTCTTCCTGCGTCAAGAAACATAAGGTGAAGCGTTGGGCGATATTTGTATTTTTTTATATATCGATTTCTCTTGACCTTTTCGCTCTCGTATGCGGTTCGTGTCGCTAAAGTTTAAGACCGAAAACTGTAGTCAAATATTATTTTGCACCATCTTTCGTCAAAAAATTCGAATAATATGAAAATTGGATTACGAAGAACGTTGCCCCAACTCCGATATACAATCGATATCGATATTACGTTTCGAAATTCGTGTATTTGATCCGATATATCGAAATTGAATATCGCCCGACACTTAACTACAGAGAGCGAGACATCATATTCTGTGTAGGAAAGTAAACCAGTTTGATTCCTAGTACAGTACTGAAAGGTATTTTCCGGAAATCTTTTTTGGTACGGTGGAGGCATAGGGACGAGAATTACTAGGAAGGACAAGCATGGGCCCTAGCACACGTCGTAGATGTCCTGTTAATGTGTCCATGCCAGGTCCTGCCACTGTGGGGGTATAAATAATTCTTTGACGAGTTGATCCGATTCGAGTTATACTGTTAGGCAAGGTCACATGTTACAGATCTTCCATATCCGGTCCGGACTGAATCCGGTGACTATGTGGGAGTCGGAAGGGGGTGATGGAAATCTACTGTCAGGCCGAGAGGGGAGGGATCGGTACTGGTCTTGGCGGGAAGGACAATCATGAGCCCTAGATGAACCATCTATCCGGGATCCGGGCACTATCCAGGAAGTTGGTGGGGAGTTGCTAACTACCCGTACATATTGCATATGAGTTTTCTGCTCTTGTTTTGTAGTCAGCATGCTTTTGACTGTCAGACTCTCTCATAAAGTCATTGATTCTTCCAACTAAAAACTCGTTTCAGACATGTGAACCTACGCTACGTAATTATGAAACTTTGACATGATATCAAAGCTCTATAATTACGTAGCGTAGGTCCTAAGTAGAGCTTAAAGGACCCGTCACACATATAATGCCAGTGCGACCTACTTCCGTTATCGCACTCATTAACTCTTAATCCGGAGACCAGAATTTCAAATTTTACATTCTAAACCCGCTAACTAAATCCACTAACCACACATTTTTGCACCTGCCGTGATTCACTGTTATCCATGCGCATTATGCTCCCGACGAGTGTTCGCTATTGATGCATAAAACCAAGTATGCCGAATTTCTGCTAGAACTCAGTGGGCCTTAAAACAGCCGAAGCCCGTGTATAATTTGTTAAAAGCAGAGCGTAGTTTTACAGTATTCAAATTGTTCTAAATATTGGAACACGTGTTAAGTCGGTTAAGTTTTCTACCTTACGTTGCCCCGCAAGTAAGCAAATGTAAAGGGTGGCGTAACCGCTTAGTCAGTCTGAAACGACTCCTAACGTCCTTTCATTTTTTTGTTGTCAATCAATCAAGTTTGTTTTCCAAATAGCTTAAAAGCTAGAAATGGAATAAAATATTTACGAAATAATTTCGGGGTAGTCATCGACACCCACACTCTGATGTTTTTCACGTTTGTTTTTTGTTTCAGTTCCTTTGATCCTTAATACCTCTCACTGTCATAATTATAATATTGTGTGCCAATTGCATACATTGCTCCTCCGAGGTATTAATGCTAATTGAAGGGTCTCTCTTGCGCATGTCAATCACGGCTCAAGTATGTAATTGCCTGGCCTTTTCACGTGGTCGACTCCATGTTTTGCCATTTAATATGAATTCAATTACATTACCAACCGACCAGGTGGTCGTTCGCAGTTGCAGGTGATCGGTTAGCGATAGGGGTCGACCACTTCTAACTATGCCTAGAAGCGAGTCCGAGATGTCCTATATTTGAAAATTTGTCTTAGAGTATCCTCTTTGGAGTTAAAATCGTTATATTGTCGTACATTCCGGCTTTTAAAACTAATCAATGTCCAAAGTGATCACCAATTCATCTTTGGCAGATCTCAAAGTCTCTCGTCCTGAAGCATCTGTTTAGGTTAGTTACTAAATAATTTCAATATAATAATAATTGTATTACTCGCACAAAGGTTGATTCATGGGAACTTCCTAGCCATATAAGCTGTTTTTGGGATCCCAAAAAGTAAGTGGAGGGATACCCATGACATCGCAAAAGTTGTCCGTCCGTCCGTCTGTATGCACGCTAACTCTCGAAGGGAATGAGATATTTTGATGAAACTTGGTGTGAGGATTGTTTGGGTCAAGGGTAAGGTCGAGTTCGTAGATGGGCTCTGTAGCCCTATATTTGGGGGTGGGGGTTCAAATTAAGGGACAAACAAAATATTTTTACACAGCTGATGTGATAGTCGATTATGGGGTAAGAAGACATGCTGAGCACGATGGTGAAAATCATTTTCTAGAACACAAGTAGTTCGTCCGGAATCCGGTAAAAACCGGAAAGTTTGTTAAAAGTAAAAGTTTCATTTGAAGCTGATTAAATATTTGATTTAGAGGTAAGAAGACATGCTGAACACGATGGTTTTAATCCGGCAAAAACCGGAAAGTTGGTTAGAAGTAAAAGTTTCATTTGGAGTTGATGAAATGTTTGATTTAGAGGTAAGAAGACATGCTGAGCACGATGGTGGAAACCATTTTCTCGCCGGACAACTAGTTCGCCTGGAATCCGGCCAAAACCGTAAAATATGTCAAAAGCAAAAGTTTTATCTGAAGTTGATTAGATGTTAGATTTAGGGGTAAGAAGATACGCTGAGTCTGTACATGACAATCATTATTTACCGGGCCATATAATTAGTCCGGAATACGGCTGTACCCGCATTTTTTTTAAGTCAAAGTTCTATTTGATGTTGATTGGATGTTCTTATAGGGATAAGGAGATACGCTGGATTCGTTTCTGAATTTTCTTTTTTTGCTGGACTAGTAGTTCGGAATTCGGAATTCGGAATTCGGGCGAAACCGCAAATTTGGCAGAAGTAAAGCAGGAAGTTTCGGTCAGTATCGTCAAAATAGATATGAGCTATAGAGGTATAGATTGATAGATAGATGGAATATCTGAACTCGGTTTTCTCTGATGATTAGCCTGGCGAAGACTGGATCTGGCGAAGACAAGACCCAATTGTCCGGATCAAGTCTTAGATTTTTTGGATCCCATCGACACCTTTGGTCTTGTTTTAATGGCACGTGCCTTCCAGCCAAGTGCGATATACCGATCAGTTTTCCGTCGGACGGTCGGTCCGATGATCGCGAGTTAAGGTACTTCCAGATGTGCTAGGGCGATGGAACTTGGCAGGCGTATCAGGGACCCGACCAAACTGACTTGAAAATAGTCACTTCCCCGATTCGACCATCGCGGGGGAGTAGAGGGAGGGGGAGTACGGAATATTGAGGCATGCGTAGATTTCGAACGGGTGACTCGGATCTGGATGGTGGAGGAAACTGGAGCTTGTGAAATATAATCGAGTCAATCTGTCGGTAATTTTGTTTAGACGCTTAGCTTACGTCTAGAGAGTCAGTTAATACGAAATATTTACAATCGATATTAATAATTACATGAAAACAAGTTCATGAATAGCCTACAGTTTCCGAAAATTGTTCTTGGATAAATGCTGGTAAAAAAAAAAAAAAAAAAAAAGGGACCAGACGAACGCGTAGGGTACTGCAAAAACCGACTATCAGCGTTCCAGCCAGACCGAAGCAAAAATCGTTAATACAATTTACAAAGAAAGTTCCCAGATTAATGCTGGAAAAAAAAAATGTCTAAAAACTGACTAGACGAATACGCATGATACTGAAAAAGGAGACTGTCCGCGTTCCTATAACCCAGACACAAAGACGATGGGAAATCAACTAATCAGGGGCCACCAGTAAAGTTTTCTGAATTGTTCTCGGGATGAAAGTATGAGTAACTCACTTCATAAGGATCGTAAAATTTGATTTTTGATATTTAATTGTAGGTATGTTGTCATATTGTTTTGCACAAAGCGGAAGTATTTTAGGTTTTTCGTTTATCCCTTTTACCAGGAGGCAGCGAACAAAAGATTTTTGAGGTTTCGGTCGGGAAACGAACATAATTACGATGAAGGGGACACCATAATCAGCTTGGGGTTTACTGGAGACTTCTCATTCCGGAACCCTTGAACTGTTGAGTTGCGGAGCGGTCGTCGTCGTCGGCGGTCATCACTTTCTTTTTTCGTCGTCGTAATTGTGCCGAGTGGTCACAGTAATTCTTCTGCAGCCGTTAATTTTTCTTGGCCCTTTGGACGGCACTCTTTCTGGCTACTCTGACACCGCTGATAACTTCATCAGTGTAGTACATTATATTTGATTAAAAACGTGGGCCAAGGAACTGATTGATTGGACGCCGATCTTCAAATGAAGGATTTTGCTCATAAGTATAATAATAATATTGCATTTAAAGCCTTAGGGCCATATACATACAACAAAACAAAAAACTTCATAATTACTTCTAATATCGCTCTACATAAACTAAACTGCACTCGCCCGGTCAACTTTTACTTTAATACTTTGCAACACATATCTACATAATGCACTAATTGCTCCTGAAGATGTGGTCTTCAATATATCAGGAAACAGTATCTCCCTTATCCCCCAGCAAGATTCCCTTAAAAACGAGATTTCGCGACACAGTGCAACCAAAGGGGCAAGGTCATCATCGCCTTCACCGCATAGTGAGCAGGGGCTGTTCGTACTGGGGGAAACACTTTTTTTCGTGTCGAACTTACTTTTCCCGTGTACTGGCAGACAGTTCGCTCGCAACTGGATCCAGAGCCTGAGGTAAGAGGTTATATGAGTAAGAAACTGCATTACACTAAAGCCGTGTCGGCCACGGTAAACCACACAAAAAACAAGTGCTTGATGCTCATATGCCACTTGCAAGGCTGGGTCAGATGATGAAGGTAGAAATTTGCCAATTCATGGGTTTATTACGATCATTTGTAAAGCACTGCCCTTGAAATAAGAATAATCATGGTCAGATGCACACTTAAAGGGTGCTAAAAATTTATTTTTAAGCAAAACCCTCGTTGATCGAATGAGTATGGTCCCTCGGGGATCATGGAATGTCAAAAAAAAATGTTTACTCTGCGGTTAAGATGCGCACTTTAAGGGAGCTAGAAATTCATGGGATCGTGAAAATGTATATTTCGCTTGAAAGTGTTTTTTGGGGTTAGGATGAGTGCTTTAAAGAATGGTCTGATTTAGGAAGTGACAATTTCTAAGCCAATCTTGTCGAGTCTCTAATTTTCCAGCCAATTTTCATCGTCCTAGCACACCTAGAAGTCATATCATATTTGACAGCGCAAAACGGATACGTCAGCTGAATTTTGTTAGAGCTATATTTTGACCCTTCTTGGCAAGAGCCCTGAGAATTAAGAAGCAGGAGAATTAACTTGTTGAAGAGCAACTAAAGATTCTTGCCTAAGTACCAAGACAGTATCCAGGGGGGGTGAACCCCCTTCCTCCCCCCCCAAAAAAAAAGAGGAAAATATACACAAATAATCATTTTTATAGGCTTTTTCTACTGATCTATGTGTTTTTCGGACTTTTTTGTCCGATCAGCAGGCAAAACAAACAAGACCAAAGGTTTCGATGGGATCCCAAAAATTCAATATTTGATCCAGACCATTGGGTCTTGTCTTCGCCAGACTCTTTGAACATTTTTACTATTAAATTCAGAAACAGATTAAGGCCAAAAAGCTAATCATCTGAGAAAACCAAGTTCAGATATGGATTCAGCATGTTTGTGTTTACCCCTATAAGTCATATCTGTTTTGACTAAAACTTCCTGCCTTACTTCTGCCAATTTACCGGTTTCGGCCGAATTCCGGAACTACCTGTCCGCCAAAAAAAAAAGAAAGCTGAAAAACGGACTCAGTGTATCTTCTTTCCCCGATATCGAACATTCCGGGCGAACTATATGTCCGGGTAAAAAATGATTGTCATACACGGATTCAGCATCTCTTCTTACCCCTAAATCGGATATCTAATCAACTACAAATACTTTTAACAGTTTTCCGGTTTTGGCCGGATTCCGGCCGAACTACTTGCCCAGCGAGAAAAGGGTTTTCACCATCGTGTTCAGCATGTCTTCTTACTCGTAATTCGAACATCCAATCAACTTCAGATAAAACTTTTACTTTTAACACACTTTCCGGTTTTGGCCGGATTCCGGGCGAACTACTTGTCGGGTAAGAAAATGATTTTCACCATCGTGTTCAGCATGTCTTCTTACCCATAATCGACTGTTCCGTTAGCTGTTTAAAAATATTTTGCTTGCCCCTTAATTTAAACCCCCACCCCCAAATATAGGTCTACAAAGCCCATCTACGAACTCGACCTTATTCTTGACCCAAAGAATCCCCACACCAAGTTTCATCAAAATTTGTTATTCCCTTCGAAAGTTATCGTGCTTACAGACGCACGGACAACTTTTGCGATGTTATAGGTATCCCTCCACTTACGTATTGGGATCCCAAAAACCCGAAAGGTAACCCCCCCCCCTCGAAATAAATTCCTGGATATGGGCCTGCTAAGTACTTATTCTAGCTTACTTAAGCTGGATTGAACTTGTGGAAAAACGACGCAGATGAGGATGCTGACCTAACAGAATGGGATTTAAAACATCAATATTAATGATGTTTGCCTCCGACATACAGTTTACTATCCATCGCGATATCGCGCTTTTAGAAGAAGCTTTATGCTGTTTATTACAAGTTATAAACAAAGAGTTTGACTTACTAAAGATTCTAGCTTAAGTACTTATTCTAGCTTGCGCAAGCTAAAATCTTTAGTTGTTTTCCCACAAGTTAATTTTTCGGCTCGAGTCCGAAGAGGAATCCTGCCAGGAAGGGCCGAAATATGGGTCTAATAAAATTCAGCTGACGTATCCGTTTTGCACTGTCAAACAAGCAGTTTTGTCGTTCAGTCATAATGTGAAGTTGTGGCACCATGGGGGTTAATAAAGCAATACTAATAAGGGTTAGCCACCGAAATGCGAATAGTCTACTCAGACCCGTATCCAGGGTTTTTTTTTGGGGGGGGGGGTTGCCTGCTGGTCGGACAAAAAGTACAAAAATACATAGATCAGAGGGAAAAGCCTATAAAAATGATTATTTTTGTATGGGGGGGGGGGGGGATTCAACCCCCCACCCCACCCCCTCCTGGATACGGCCTTGAGTCTACTCTAACGAATTGTTACAGTCCCTTTTTGACTTATCTCTCGACCTAACAACACCCTCGCAAACAGCTTTAAAGGAACACTCTTAGCCCACTCATCGTTGACGAATGAAAGTTCGAACTTTGAGTGACAGGCATGGTCCATCCAATTGGTTAAGGCTGTCATTGCAGCGTCTGCTTCGAAGGAAATGCTCACTCTCTTGGAAGCGGTTCGCAAGCTCTATGTCATTAATCAGTATCGTTGGGGCTTTCCGCCAGGGAGAGCGTTTGTGTTTGTGATAAATGATGTTGGAATCATTCCGGGCGTTATTGTTATCTGCCAGTGGTCAACGATTCGTTATTTATTGTTTTTCGACATAATGGTTCCTAACAGTTTCACACCAAATATCACCCACCTTCGCTTTCAGGGGTCATTCACTCGTCGATTGAGGAAAAGTAAGATTACAGATCGGTCCTAGCGGACAAGTTTCTGAAAGTCCCTATTAGCTAGAGATGTAGTAAAATATGCCATGAGGTAATGAGCAGAGCATAATAGCCTTCGCTTTCTAATCCAAAGACAGTGAAAAACTTCCATTCAAAGGGACTCTATCTCTTCTTTTCATTATTATTTTATTTCAACTCTTTTTCTACCCTTATTTTACTTTTAATTTTTAAAAGCTTATTTTTCCTTCCATTACATCAACTTTTCTTAGATCTTCTTCCTTTAAAAACTGAAGAAAAAAAATGAATACAGCTAATTTCGGAAGTTTGAAACGACGGAAGACTTTCAGAAACCATCTCGCTTGGCATTACTGAACTGGAATAATAATAGTAATATTGTATTGAAAAAGCCAAATACGGCCATACAACAGTCGCCTAAGGCGCCAACAAAAATTCATAACCCTAAAATCAAAACAAACAATTTTCTCCTTCTCAGTGCATTTAAAACTAGTCGAATATGACTAATGGATTCTCATCACCTTCGTTTGTATTCTGAGGATGTTTTTTTTGTTTAGTTTATTAGGGTTTGCTCTGGGGCCTTTCATCAGGAATGTCGATTAGAGCCCAACTCTTAAAGGGCTCTCCCCTTCTTCACTCTAGCTGATGACCGAGATAGCCAAAGTGATTCTGGTTGAATCATTAGAAAATAAATACATACCACAGCTGCTCTCCTGTACTCGTAAGTGGGGTTCTTGACAGTAGTGATGATGAAATCGTCAGTGTCTGGTCCGCTCATGCATTACAAGGATGAGGAAGTTCGAGCAGTTGGAATAGAAAGTAGTGAATAGCGCCTATTGTTTGCGGCTTTGACCTGGGTGGAATGTGTTTCCTACAACTCACAGAGAATGTTGCTCACGAATAAATGTCAGACTCACAGATAATGTTGCTGGTTAGGTGGACTAAGAAATTAAACTATGGGAGATTTATGAATAAGATAAGCATAGTCAGTTTGCCAATTTTTTTCTCAGTTTGTAATTGTCGATTTGGTGTGTGTTTCCTCTGCAAGTGTTACGTTTTGCTTTTGTTTTGTTTTTCTTTTCGTTTTTGTACTCCGTCGTTTTTCTGTTTGAAATGACGGGTGATAAATAAATAAATAAAAAACAAAGACCTCAGATGGGCACCCCAGAATTCACTGTCCTTTCCTAGATGGTAGGTAAAAAAAACACTACAACCTACATCATTGTATGTCGCAGGCTGGAACTCATCAGAATATTACAGAGAACACAAACGGGTACCCTCCAGTTGAACCTGAAAAACTAAAAATCACAATAGTTGATTTTTTGCAGATACCATGGTATCTGGCAAGATACCACGGTATCTGACATGATACCATCAGATACCATGGTATCTTATACCACTGTATAATAAAATGTAGCTTGACAGTGGTATCTGATACGAGTGTCAAAAGACGTTTTTGTACTTACAGTGGTATCTGGCAAGGTTTAGACCGTGGTATCAGATACCATGATATCTGTAAAAACGCAACTAAATTATTCAGTAGATGTTCTGTAGTAGAGTTTATTCATAAAAGGTATCTTTTACAGCGCATGCGCAGAAGTTGACCTTTACGTCAAACATCACCACATTAAAATATGTATATATATATATATATATTCGTTCGTCATTGCAAGGGCTAGTGACAAAACTGGATAAATTCAACTACGATTTCACCGGCTGTTGAAAAACTAGAACAATATAAGGTCGGAAGTCAATTTGGGATTTTTTGGGGTCTCGCGCTTTTGGTCTGTTTTGGACGGATAAAAAGGGTTCGGGGGGGGGGGGGGTGGCCTAGTCGGGGAAGAGGTGGGGTCTTAGTAAGGAACTGAAGGCGTAGGAGATTCTTCTTCAATAAAACGATGAGAAAGAGAAGAGTGAATAGCTCCTAATGCTTGTGGCTTGGATCTGGAACTTAGTTGATCCTACTACCTCCTTGACCACCTTGGGAGCGCCGGTGGGCGCTGCGTGTCACGAAAATGGTCGATGTTTTGGCCACTTAAAATCTTGTCGAGTGAATTCAAGGATACCAATTGTCCCTGGTTACGTAGTGAATAAACAGCACTTAAAATCTTGTCAGCCGAAGGCCCTGTTTGGTAGCTCGGTAATTATAGCCCGCGAGTGAATTTTTGGAGCACCCAGTTATTAGTTCGACAGAACTTGTCGAGAATGCGTAATCGGACACTGGGTGCAGCAGTTGTGTGGGCCGACATGCCGCTAGCCACTTTAATTCTCGAGTAAAGCAAAAAGTAAAAACTACGGATGATGGTAGGCGGCACACCTTGTCGTTTGTCCATTAGGATTTTATGGGCCTCTACCGGCATATTTTGTTTTTAGACTTCTCTGTTTACTGCTTTGTGAGCGTTTATGTTGGGTCATAAAATCTGAGTTGAAATACTCCGTGTTGCCCGTTAATCGGAGTGGAAAATTTTCTTTCCAAGGAATGAGAGGATTAGCTAAGGTTTAGAAAAAAAAATATAATTTGTGCCATTGGTTCAGCGGGATACGCCATCTTGGCGCAGCAATAAATTGTTGTCGAAAGCCGTTTCCGATTCCATTTTTTGCCGTATCAACTGGTATGCCATCTGTTTTCAGTGGACCAATGATTGTGATGTTTTAAGGAAAGCTTTAGTTCCGTAACAGTTTTTGGCCATGTTGTCGCCGTTGTTTATTCTTAAGAGGGAAGACCAGGAAAAGCGAAATTTGGTTCAAGCTGCTTGTTATGTTGCTTGACTGCTTTTGGGTCCTAATGTAACAGTACATAATGTTTGTTGGAGATCGGGCGAAGGTTCTGTGTATAATTCACTGGCAATGGACCCGTCCTAGGGACTGTCGGCCAGACGAGAGCTGTCAAAGGGCTCTCCTCTTCGTCGCAATAGGAGGGTTTAAAGTTGGTCTCCTAGGAATTCGTATCGCTATTCCTTATGACCAGGTTAGACGGTAGAGTCAAGGCCTACAAAAAAGGAGGTAGTAGCTATTTGTGGGTATATGAATTAGCCATAAAAAATATGTTTACCACATTGTTCCATCTAAGGAGTAGGCTAAATCGAAGAAAGAGATATATAAGACATATGGAATAAACTTAGTAACGTAACACATTAATCGGTTTTGTTCGAACCAGTAACTGAATACTGGAACATGGAACCGAGGAAAAAAAAAATGCTAGAACAAGAACGTCCAGCTCCTGGGATCCAATGTCATCTGGGAATCGAAAGCTGCTTCCATATATTCAGAAAAATGGCCCTCTTCCTCCATAGCATTACAAAGAGGACAGCGACTTGCTATTTCAATTCTTTGTATCCCAGTTATTACGGCCAGATACTATTAACATTTTCTTTCCGTAGGCCGATCGACGTAGCCAGTCAGCCGGTTTGGGCACAAAAAATTACGGCGTGACTGGTAGTGAATCCTATAGAGACGCAGTGCGAAAAGTTGCCAGAGAAAGATTCATGGAGCTCCAGGAATGAATCCGTAGGCTTTTGTCTTCCTTTTGTTTTTACTTGTTGTCTAGCTTTGTATTCGCGACATTATATTTGTATTGAACCATACTTTCGGCCCTGGGCGTGCAGTAGGGACGTGTGCTACGTTGAAACACTGTCGGAAGTTAACAGATAACACTGGTTGCGCATCCTTATGTTGAATTTTATGTTGGATTCCGAGGATTTTTCTTTTCAAAGACAATTTTCAAGACAAACTATCTGTTATGACCCTTTTAAATGTTATGTTCCGCGAAAAGATAACGTTCAGAGTGCCAGAATTTATCCTCATAACGTGTAACAGTAAGGTGCGCAAACATTTGTTATCTGTATATATATATGTGTTATATGTATCCTATCTAACAAAGACTTGAAGGAAACCTCGCACTACATTCGTGTTTCTGCTCCGTTGTTCTGAAATAGTTGACCACCTTACAGCTAAGCTATGCTAACAGAATATTCACACCGTCTCGGCTGCTTTAGCCACTTTAAATGTCCCTTGCCTTGGATAAAAATCTTAGCAAAATTAGCATATCCGGTCACCGGACGAATAAGCTCTTCGGAAACAATGATCAGGCGCATGATAATCAGTGTATTGCTAAGAGAGCAGATGGGATAAACTTATTAAGGGAGGAATCTCGGGAACGAAAATGGATGGAAATACTACTGAAGTTGAGTGAATTACGATCGTAAGTACGACGTGTCCTTGAAGTAACTGCTTTGTATTTTGCTATCGCAGCAAGTGGAGGAACTGTCATATTCAAGTTAAGTAAATGTACAAAGAGCACCTCTTATGCGCTTTATTCGATTGAGTAGAGTAGACGCTTCTGTCTGTGATTGAGTCTTCAGCGAAAATTTGTGGTATTGAGAATCTACCTTAAACTTGCCGTTTGTCAATCGGGTGTCGACCAACATAAATAGCTCTTTATGTATTTCTACAGCCCAGCCTGACTGCAAATCGTATTTGACTACGTTAGACCGATTCGTCAGCTGAGTTTTATTCGAGTGACATTTTGGCCCTTAAAGGACCTGTCTTACCTATACTAGTAATGTAACCTACTTCCAAAATCACTCCGTATATTTCTAAACCCAGAGACCCCAATTTCGTGCGGTAAATTCTAACCTCTCTAGCAAAACCAACGCTGATTTTTCTCACTTGCCGTGTTAGATGTGTATCACGCTGTCGACGGTTGTCTGCGAGAAGTATTTTCATCAAAAAAAAAAACGGTTATGTAAATTTTTTCCCTTTTTTCGCTGTAAGTCAACGGGTCTAGGTAAAGGCTTAAAACAGCCAAAACCGTGGGTTATTTTTTGAAAGCACAGCCCAGTTTTAAAGTATTCAAATATTTTAAAATATACCCAGGGCGCAAAATCGAACCTCTGAGTAAAGCCGAAATGTTTCTTTGATATAAATCAGCTGATGCACCCATTTAATGCAGTCAAATATCACCTTTTTGGGATCCCAAAACGTAAGTGGAGGGATACCTATGACATCGCAAAATTGTCCGTCCGTCTGTAAGCACGATAACTCTCGAAGGGAATGAGATATTTTGAAGAAACTTGGTGTGAGGATTCGTTGGGTCGTCGGACCAGTCGAGTTCGTAGATGGGCTTTGTAGTCCTACATTTAGGGGATGGGGGATGAGGTTCAAATTAAGGGGCAAACAAAATATGTTGAAACAGATAATGTGATAGTCGATTATGGGGTAAGAAGACATGCTGTGGTGAAAACCATTTAGTCATCGGACAGGTAGTTCGCCCGGAATCCGGCCAAAACCCGAAAGTTTGTTAAAGATTATTTGAAGTTGATTAGATGTTCGATCTAGGGGTAGGAAGACATGATGGAGACGATGGTGAAAACCATTCTCTCGACGGACAAGTAGTTCGCCCGGAATCCGGCCGAAACCGGAAAGTTTGTTAAAATTAAAAGTTTTATTTCGAGTTGACTAGATGTTCGATTTAGGGCAAGAATACATGCTGAACATTTATGTGAAAACAACTTTCTACCCGGAGACGTAGTTCCCGGAATCCGGCCAAAACCGGAAAATTGTTAGATGTTAAACTTTTATTTCTAGTTGATTAGATAACCGATTTAGGGGTAAGAAGAGATGCTGAATCCGTGTGTGACAATCATATTTTACCCGGACATATAGTTCGACCGGAATCCGGCTGGAGTCGGAAAATTTGTTATAAGTTAAATTTTTATTTGAAGTTGATTAAATGTTCAGTATTGGGGAAAGAAGTTCGTTTTTCAGCTTTCTTTTTTCGCCAGACAAGTAGTTCTGGAGTTCGGCCGAAACCGGGATATTGGCAGAAGTGGCAGGAAGCAGAACAGATGTGACTTATAGGGGTTAAGACACATGCTGAACTTTTTATTGCTAAATTTTTATTTGAAGTTGATTAGATGTTCATTACTGGGGAAAGAAGATACCTTGATTTCGTCTTTGAGCTTTCTTTTTTCGCCGGACAAGTAGTTCTGGAGTTCGGCCGAAACCGGGATATTGGCAGAAGTGGCAGGAAGTTTTTGTCAGAACAGATGTGACTTATAGGGGTAAAGACACATGCTGAATCCATATCTGAACTTGGTTTTCTCAGATTATTAGCTATTTGGCCTTAATCTGTTTCTGAATTTTAATTGTAAAAATGTTCGAGGAGTCTGGCGATGACTGGATCTGGCTAAGACAAGACCCAGTTGTCTGGATAAGATATTGAATTTTTGGGATCCTATCGAAACCTTTGGTCTTGTTCCTCTTGTCGAGATGTTACCCACTCTCACAGACTTGCACACTCATTCCCAGCACCGGCCAAAATCGAGAGCGGGCAAACCCGTTGGGTAACATGCAACGAAGTAGGCCTACTTGCCAGCTACTAAACCCGAAGTACCCTTTCCGCCGCAACTCTGCTTTTATTCTAGCTAACAAGAAACTGACAAAAAAAAACTCACGTATCTTGGCATTTTAGCATTCCCGTTTCCCGACCGACCCTTCCGGTTTATTTGTTGGGATCCCAAAACGTAAGTGAAGGGATACCTATGACATCGCAAAAGTTGTCCGTCCGTCTGTAAGCACGATAACTCTCGAAGGGAATGAGATGTTTTGACGAAACTTGGTGTGAGGATTGTTGGGTCAAGGGTAAGGTCGATTTCGTAGATGGGCTCTCTAGCCCTATATTTGGGGGTGGGGGAGGGGGTTCAAATTAAGGGACAAACAAAATATTTTTAAACAGCTAATGTGATAGTCGATTATGGGGTAAGAAGACATGCTGAGCGCGATGGTGAAAATCATTTTCTCGCCGGACAAGTAGTTCGTGCGGAATCCGGCAAAAACCGGAAAGTTTGTTAAAACTAAAAGTTTCTTCTCGCCGGACAACTAGTTCGCCTGGAATCCGGCCAGAACCGGAAAATATGTCAAAAGCAAATGTTTTATCTGAGTTGATTAGATGTTAGGTTTAGGGGTAAGAAGAGACGCTGAGTCTGTATATGACAATCATAAATTTACCCGGACATATAATTAGTCCAGAATCCGGTTGTACCCGCATTTTTTAAGTCAAAGTTTTATTATGTTCTTATAGGGATAAGGAGATACCCTGGATTCGTTTCTGAATTTTCTTTTTTTGCTGGACTAGTAGTTCGCTCGGAATTCGGGCGAAACCGCAAATTTGGCAGAAGTAAAGCAGGAAGTTTCGGTCAGTATCGTCAAAATAGATATGGCCTATAGAGGTATAGATTGATGGATAGATGGAATATCTGAACTCGGTTTTCTTTGATGATTAGCCTGGCAAAGCCTGGATCTGGCGAAGGCAAGAACCAATTGTCTGGACCAAATCTTAGATTTTTGGGATCCCATCGACACCTTTGGTCTTGATGTGGATGAAGTAGCCCAGTATATATTCACATTTTTGGGATCACATCGAAACCTTTGGTCTTGTTTCTTCCACCGTGCCGTCTCCTTGTTGCGTGAGTGAGCTGTGATACCAAGACGAGATGACGCGGTCGCGACCTTCCAGTTTATTGTCAAAACATCGCCATAATTTACCTCGGCGACTATTTAACTCTTTTGTCAGTCGAATCATCTGTCACGTCTTCTAATGAATTGCCTAAACATCCCCATTTTGCAGACGAGGGTTCAACCGGGTGCGTCGTGTCACTCAGTGCACTCGTGAATTGCGTCTCAGTTCATCCGAGGGGCCTCTAACTCAAACCGAACAGGCCAAACTGGCTCATTAGATTTTCTTCCAGATTTTTATGGCACTTGCCTTCCGGCCAAGTGCCATATACCGATCCCTTTTCAGTCGGTCTGTCGGTCGGTTAGTCAGGTGTTTGCGAGTTAGGGTACTTCCAGATATGGTAGGACGATGAAACTTGGCAGGCATCTTAGGGACCCGACCAAACTAACTTGGAAATAGTCACTTGCCCGAATGACCATCGTGGGGGGAGGGGGAGGTTTCAGAATCCAGAAAATAGGGGCATGCATAACTTTCGTATGGGTGGTCGGATCTTAATGAAACTTGACACCTGGGAAGACATCGTGTCTCAGATGTCTCATCTCAAGTCCGGACAGGATACGATGAATCTGAGGGGGGGTCGGAGGGGGAGCCGGAAATTGTGTGAAACATACTGTGGGGTGAGTTGGAGGGGGGGGGGGTTCCGGGACTCCGGCGATCCGTAGTTGATGTACTTACAGGTGGGCTAAGACGATAAAACTTGGCAGGCATAGCAAAGACCAGACCAGATTAACTTGGAAACAGTCACTGGCCCGATCCGACCGTCGTGGGGGGAGGGGGAGACGGCGGAATCCGGAAATTAGTGGCATGCATAACTTTCGATCGGGTTATCGGATCTTAATGAAACTTGACATCTTGAAAGAACTCATGTCTCAGATGTCCCGTTTCAAGTGCGGACTGGATCCGATGAGCTGGGGGGGGAGGGGGTGGAAGGGAGAACCGGAAATCTTGTGATTCGCACAGAGTGGAGCAATCAGGATGAAACTTGGAGGGAAGTACAGGCACAAGTCCTATGTGCATCAGTGACAGAATCTGGCCGGATTCGGGTACCAAGGGGGGGGGGGGGTGGGGGGGGGGGGGGGGGTGTCCGCAATTCCAGTGATCCTGAGTTAAGGTACTCCCAGATGTGATAGGACGATAAAACTTTGCTGGAGTATTAGAAACTTGAAATCATTGGGTTAGACATCGTCACCTTCTCCGATCCGACCATTACTTAAAGAACTCATCTTAACCCCAATATTCAAAAAATGCTTTTAAGCAGAATTTAATTTTTCAAGATCGCCATGAGTACGTGATTCTTTTTGCCTCAAGGGTTTTGGTTAGAAATAGTTTTTAGCATCCTTAAAGTGCACATCTTAACAGAAAAGTGAGAAAAAAAAACTTTTGACCATCACTTCCATCCTCTGACCCAGCATTGCTGGTTTTTGTTTTCCTTCTTGTTCCCTTTTGCTTTCTGTCTCCTATTTTTATATTTAAATTGAGACCATAGGCTGAATTTTCCGCACACTTCATTTGTTCTTGTTGTGGTATTTCTTACTACATATGCTTGCAAGTGCCATATGAGCTTATAGCTCTTGTTTAGTCCGGTCTAGTAATTTTGTTCTCTTCTTTTCACCTTTAACCTGGCTATCAAAATTTCAATGTAATTTCTCTTCCTTTAATACTGCACTATTTTTGTTGTTCAAAGTTTTATATAAGAAAAAAATATAGTCTATTGTCATAGTAGTTGAAGGTAGTTGGTTGAAAAAGTCAGCTGATATTTGTCAACATGCTATATTTCGATCACTTGCTCATGTAATTATCACAATAATTATTATTTATTCTTGTTCAACTAACGGCCAATTCAGGCCACCCATGTAGGCATCCAAAGAAAAATAACGATCAAGACAGTAACGAAAAAATACCAACAAACACAAATGAAGTGGCACTCAACTCACGATCAGTGTTGGTCTGTCGAGGACTGAATTCCGGAAAAGTGAGATTTCTTACTTTATGATGAAAGTGGAGAAAGTCTAGTTTTGAAAACCTGATAGTTTGCTCGCAGGCTAATGGACGTAAATCTCGCCCGTCCTGCTCCGCCTAAGCGTCCAAGACAGACGAAAATGCGGCCACGAGAGCACCAGAAGGAGCGGGTTGTCGGGAAGCAAGTATTCTCTTTTCGGCTTTGGGAAAGACGGAAGGCCACCACCAACGAGCACTGGAGTTAAGGGGAAGCCGTGAAGCCACCGAAAAGAATTGCGATAAAGAATCCGAAAAGACTACTCTTGATGACTAGCTCTTCGTGCTGATGAAGAATCGCCGTGTCTAACAAAGAGCCAGAAATATCGCTACAACTACCCTCAACAGACGTTGTTGCTTGGTTTAGCCTACATAGGATATGAATCAGTTTCAAGGATTGGTTCGGGTGACGTTTCTTGTTCTTCCCCAGGTTCACAGGCGTTTTTCAGACTATATTTCTCACTCTTGATAGACAAAGGCTGCACAAAAGCTGGACTGTAAAGCGGAGTGCAATAAGCTCTGAAAAGAAAATTCTTCACTTCATACCCCGAACTTGCGATTGCTTAAGTTTGCACGACAGCACAGCGACAGGGCTTGAACTTGGAGCTCGTCCTTTAGGTTCGAAGTAACTGTGAACCTCAGGTAAGTTTAAATTTCCTTACTAAGTTGAGATATTTTAACTGAATTCTGAATTAACTGGATTTTAATTCCTGAACTAAGGAGGAGAAACATTCTTTCTTTACAGAACAGAATTCTCAGGTCGTCGAATCCAGTGGTTCCCAACCGGTGGTACGCGTACCCGATGGGGTACGCGAAACCCTTGCAAGGGGTACGCGAAGGAACCAAAATTGGTTTAGTCTGTAGTTTAAAAAATTCGCCTCACTCACTTTTGATTGCCGAAAGCCTAATATTACCAGCAGAGGCATCGCCAGCCAAAATGTATTTTAGGCAAGGGATTTTTACTGACCGACAGCTAACTTTGTCGACATTTTATTTTTAAATATCTACTTTTACGAAAGATCGCTGCGCTTCGCGCCGTATATTTTCTTTTCAACTGTCAGGCCGACCACGAGTCGGCCAGAGAGTGGTGTTGCCAACCTTTTGCTTGGTAGGTACACTTTCGAAATACCAACACTTGCGTGACGCCTCTGATCACAAGCCCTAGTGAAGAAAATGAAATAAATGTCGATTCCAAAACAGCTACACTGTAAAAAAAAATCTTGCAGTATTCGCTACTGCGATTAATCTTGTCTTTATTTAGATAGGATTATCCCTAATTCGGATCAGTTTCATCCGAATAGAGATAAGATTAATCCCAGTAGCAAATACTGCATCCTTATTCGGAGAAACTTTTTACAGGGTAGCCGACTGCTGTAAAATCTGTTCCTGTGTCAAGCGATATTGTTTCAAGAAGAATCGAAGTCATTTCAAGTGATATTGTCATGCAGGTTGTAAAATAAACTAACGAAAAAGTGTGTGATGCAGCTTGATGAAAGCACGGAGAACATCAAAACCAAACACAGAAATAAGCTGACTGTAATGCCGTCAATGACGTCGAGCCGAGATTCATCAAAATTTGTAGGTACGAAGCAGCCTCGAGTGATTGCATCATTGATTTTTTATATATTTCTACACATGTATGCCTCATCATTCATGATAAGAACTATCGTCTTTTTCACGTTCTGAAAAAGGGGGTAAGCAATATTTTCGAACCTTGAATATGGGTACACGGTACGGAAAAGGTTGGGAAACACTGGTCTAATCCACTTGTGCGGGCTGCATCTACCCCGCTTTTGAGGTTGCCTCTGCCTGTGTGGCTGGAATGGGGTCGGTCTCTGCGGGTGACCCAGGTTCCACCTGGAGCCCGTTCGACTTGATTGTTTTAGTTTAGTGTACTGTTTGTTTTGAGTGTTTTGTTTGTTTTTCTTATTGTTTTTAAAAACCTTTAAATGAAGCAAGTTAAATTCAGTTGAATTGAGTAAACTGGTATGCTTTTTGTGGAACTTGTGATTTATTCACAACATCAAGAATTTTTGGTTGGCAAAATCGAAAAAAAAATGCCTCTTTTAGTATAAAGGGCATATGATAGCAATTCTTTTGTTCCTTACTTTCTCGACTCATTCTGCTGACGTGGTTCGGCCGGTGTGCGTGTCGCTAGCTAGGAAACGTTATAACGTTTCCTATACGTCTTGAAATGTCCCTATTAGTTGGTTGTTCTGACTTACGTGTACGTTGGTGACTCATTTACAAATCAAGAATAGTTTTTGTTAGCAAAATGTAAAAATGTGCCTCTTTCAACTTAAAATTGCTAGCAATTACTTTTATTCATTATTTGTCCTGTCCCATCTTGTTGACACGGTTCAACCAGTCTGTGTCGCTCAGTACAGTCATAACAGACAAACGGATTTTCCGTCGTCTGATGCGCCTCCCACCCCGAGAAAGCATTAGTCAGACATTAGTGCTCAACCACTGTCATACTTTCGACGAGATCGTGAGGAAATCTCGAGCATCGTTTGTTTTGAGGCTACGACAGTCGAAGAATTGGCTTGTGGCGATGGCTTCACACCCACTGTTCTACTGTCTTCCTATCTGGCGACATTTGATAAATGTTTTGTATTTGTAGTGATGTAGGCTATATGGCGAAAGCTGAAATAAAGTTGAATAAATAAATACGTTTTAGTTCATTATAGGGGCCTCTCACCAGGAAATACCTCGTGACTCAGATGACCCACTTCAAATCCGAACCGGATCCGGTGACTTTGGAGGAAGTTGGAAGGGGGGAGCCAGAAATCTTGGGAAATGCTTAGAGGGAAAGTATTGGGATGAAACTTGGTGGAAAGAACAAGCACAAGTCCTAGATAGATCGTTGACATAACCGGACCAGATTTGGGCACTGTGGGGGTATCTGAAGGGGGGGGGCGGAATTCTGGTGATTGGATTCGTTACTTCCTGATTCACTTGGACGATGACACTCGGCAGGCATGGGACGGACCGGAATAGACTGACTTGAGGATAGTCGTTTGCAGGAACCGAAATCATGGGGGGAGTGAAGGGATGGGGAATTCGGAGTCTAGTGGTAATATATATCTTTTGCACGTGCGATCGGATTTGAATGTGGTTGAACAAGTGGAACAGCTGTCGTCTCAAATGTTTCATGTCAAGTCCAATCTCTGGACCGGATCCGATATTTGGGGGGGGGGGAGGGGGCACCGTAACGTTGGTGAACGCTCAGCGTCGAGGGATCGGAATGGAATTTGGTGGGAAGAACAAGCACAAGCATTAGATACGTTCTGGACCAACCCAGATCATATCGGGGCTGTTTGGGGGAGTTGGAGGGGGTTTCATTCCGGTGATCGCGAGTTAGGATGCTTCCAAATGTGCTAAGGACGATAAACCTTGGCAGGCGTATAAGTGACCCGACCAAATATACTTACGGACCCGATACAATGCCCTAGGAAGACTTCCGTCCCTGTATCCGACTATTTTTCGGGGAGTTAAAGGCAGGGGAATCCGGAAGTTACACCGACATCCCTAGGTTGCGAGCAGATGGTCCGATTCAAGTGGCACTTTGTGAGTAATAAGAGCTGATGACCTACATACGCAAAACATGTATCCGAACCACGTGCGGCTACGGATAGGGGAGTTGGAGGGGGGGGGGGGACTTTGTGACATGCACAAAAAGCAAACGAATGTGATGCAAGTTGGACAGTACCGAGTTTATGCGGCCTAGGTTTGCTACTTGGCGTCCGATCTGAATCCGACCACGGTAGGAGGAGGATGAAGCGGGAATCGGAAATCTGCAGATATGCTCTGATTCGAGTAAAACTTGATGGACGGGAAGAGAAGATGTTAAAGATGCGAAGTATATGTGTGCGGATCATGTCCGGCCACAGTGTGGGGAGCTGGAGGGGGAGTCCCGGAAATGTTGTGGCTCGCATAGAGGTTGAAGTATTTGAATGAAACTTGGAGAGTAGAAAGATCGTATGACGTAGATGACATATTTCAAGCCTCCTGACCGGATTCAAGCACGGTGGGGAGGGATACCGGATTTTCCGGAAATGTGCTCAGATTCGAGTAATATGTGGTAAGAAGAACCATTTGTGTCCAAACCTGATTCGGACACGGTAGAAGGAGTAGGAGGGGGGTACCGGAAATAATGTGGCCACGTCTAGGGATCAAACGAGCGAATTTAAACTTGGAATGTAGTCATTTGCCCTAGATGATCCGAGGCGATGCCGGAAATGCTCAGACTCTAGTGCAACTAGATATCCTATTTCTAGGGCCAATCCCAAGGGGGTTAAAGGTGGTATTTCTGACGTTCTCGTCTATTTTCTCGCACCACCTACTCGTACGTCAAAGTAAAAGAAAACGGAGTACACCCGTTTGAAGGCAGTTGAGGGCCCCTGCATTGTGAACGACAGCTGTAGTGATGTATTCACTCCGTCCAGTTGTCGACTTGAGATACAAAATGGACTGACATTCCAGCGTGGCATTGTTTCCAGCTGAACAGTATCATCCTTGTTCCGTCCGTGAAGGATTCGGTTAAGACCAATCCGCAAGGGTACAATTTTGATTTTGCTATTGATTTTCTTGTTTTTTGCTAAAAGTTTGATCTTTTTGTGTCTTCATTTTTGCGGCGCGTACAAATTTGAGGAAACCGTGCCGGTGACACGATCGCCGGCGTTTACACGTAAGTTATGCTACAGATTTGATTTTACTAGCTTTTCTTTCTTGCTAAACACTTTGCCTTTTTGTAGTCTCATTTCATTTTGTGTAGAATAACCCCTTTAGCTTTCTTTGTTCAACATATCCATACATACGTTATGTCTTTTTTTAATATTTTTTTTTGGGGGGGTGGGGGAGCTGGAACTTGAAAATTAGCTAATATTCGTTTGATGATTATTTTGTATAATAGGTAAATGTGGTAATAGGTAAATGTGAAGCATGAAGTTTGAGTTGTTGTTAACTAACTTATTTCTAAAAAAAGCTACAGCCTAGCCCTTTGGAACGCCGTGGCCAGAAAAAAGCAGGAAACTAGATATAACATGGATAAAATGTTATACAAGGGATTTGTATCGTGACAAATAAACCAGAAGGGAATTTTTAAATTAAATTTAAAAGTCTTAAGGCTTTTGGAGGGTTTTTAGATGGTTACATTACATGGAGATGTGAACTGCTTAGATGAATTTACCTTCGGCGGGATTACAGTTCCTATGGCCCGCTTCTGTCTGACTAATGCAGTGGATTGCAGTGATGAAGTGGATTGCAACGTCTGTAGCTCAGAGGTAAACGAGTGGCCTAGAAAGCCGAAGGCCCTTTTGTTCAAATCCCAGCTGAGAGCACTTTTGCTTTTCAATTCACTGCGTTTAAACAGTAAACTGCAAAACAGTTGAATCTTCATACAAAAATCTGTTGACGAGGACGGAGATGACGTCGAGTTGAAGCTCGACGGAATGCGTTGGAGTCCAGTCTTAATGCTTGAAGTAAGTCATACCGAGGTCATACGTACTAAGAGTTGGGCATATGAGATGACTTAGGAATAAACAGTGGCGAAACTTGCCCGTTTTTCTGGAGGGCAGAAGCGCCATCTGTCCCCTTCCCAGGGGACAGCCACGGTGATCAGCCACCGAGGAAAAATCATAAAATGGGCAAGGAACAAAGTGATTTGACAAAATAGAATTTGTACGTTTCCAAATGAAAGTAATCCAGTTATAGAAAATTGAATTATTATTGGTCTACCAGTGTTGCCACTCGACCGGCACCGCGGAAGTGGCATTTCCGCGGTATCTTTTAACCAAACTGCGGTAAAATTTGTGGCATGCTTTTCTGGAGAGGAAGGGTCAAAATTGTCAGGTTAATATAAATGTGGATTCATGGGCAAGTGAGATGTGGTGAAAATCTGCCACAAATGCAATAAGACGCGTGCTGTCTAGCACATATTATGGTACCTGGGGCTGTTGTTAAGTCTAAGATTTGAACTTGGGCATTCATCGCATAATGTTTAGAAGAACAGCTATATCCCTTTGAAATCGGATATGGTATGGCAAATCCCTTTGAAATCGGATATGGTATGGCTAGCTATGGCCTACATCTTATAATCTATTCTGTTATATCGTGAAGCCGACTTCACCAACACTCGAATTCCTTTCTCGCCGCTGATGTTGCCTCGATAAAGCCGAGTCGTCTGGCGAAGACGGATATAAAAGATCCAGTTGTCTCGACCAAATATTACATTTTTGGATCCCTTCGAAACCTTTGATCTTGTTAGTTTTGGATAGACGTCATGAACTTGTTTTATTTTGCTTGGTTTTCCCACTTTTAAACATCCGCATATTCAATTTTCAAGTATTTTGCGTCCAGCCGGCCGCGTCGGAGAGCGGAGGGCTGGATACTATATAGTCGACAAGCGCTAAAAAGAACATTAATTTCAGGTAGAAAGTACTGTTTTCGAAAAATCAATATTTATGAGCTTTTCCCTCAGGGAAAGATCTTCTCTAAGAGTGGTAAAAACAACCAGCCTTATTTGTACTGTAGTAGGATCATTGAACTGGCAACAAGGTAAAACTTGGTTTCAAGTTAAAACATGTTATTTTGGTTAAGAAACAGATCACAGAAGCAGAAAAGCCGCCTACCCCTAGGATAGGCCAGTACTTTTTGGGTGGCCGACATGTAGTATGTTATCCGTCCGGTAAACTTGCTCTGACTGGTAGAGTAGAGTAGATTTTTAATTCCAAAAAGTAACTTTCATAGCGTGAACGCGGAATTTGACTTCTACGTCCAAACATAACTAAACACTCGAATCAATTTGTCAATTCAATAATAATTGCAACACAATTCGTAAACAAATTCATCAATCGATACAAAACTTATCTACCACAATTTACACGAAAAACTCATTCGGCGAACATTTTGCCAAAAACTTCTAAAACAAATAAAAATCGCTTTAGAAATGATTTAATTTTTTTCCAAATTCAATCAAAATCAATTTTTATCATTACGTCGAAAAAAAAATGTAGTATATACTTGGTATATATTACCATAAATGGTAAGTGTATTTTACCGTAAATGGTAATATATACTTAAATATAGTTACCATACAAAAATTCCTGTCACATAAGGCAAGCCACGTCCTTACTGTAAACTACGTAACACAAAGTATCTATTGGCAATGAACTGTCTGAGATGAACTGAGAATCCCAAACCTGCAAACTCCACCCACAATGTTATCCCACGGGACAAGTTGCCGACTAGGTCATTAATTAAGGTCCGCAGTTGGCTTCCGCGAATCGAACGCAGTGTTGAAGTCCCCCTTTTATCGGCAACAAAGACATATTTTGACAGACAATCGCGAAAGATTAGAAACTTCTAGTTGGAGAAATTTAGGTACGGTAACGAGTGCGGTATAAAAAGACATTTCGTGGCATATTTGCGGTATAATCAAAATTTTATGCGGCATTTCGCTCAGAATCGCGGCAATATGCCGCGAAATGCGGTATAAGTGAACACTGAAGATAACATTTGGGGTTTGACTGAAAATTTCCTAATAGTGGGTGGTTTTCAGATGGGTAATATCCCAGAATCTTCAGAGGTTTGTTTCCCCAAGGGCTTCTTTGTCCTTTTGCAGAATAATCTCGACTAATAATTGTGTTGCGAGAGCAACACTTTGGTTTTGTCCTCGTTTTTGGGATCCCAAAACGTAAGTGGAGGGATACCTATGACATCGCAAAAGTTGTCCGTCTGTCCGTCCGTCCGTCTGTCCGTCCGTCTGTAAGCACGATAACTCTCGAAGGGAATGAGATATTTTGATGAAACTTGGTGTGAGGGTTCGTTGGGTCGTCGGACCAGTCAAGTTCGTAGATGGGCTTTGTAGCTCTACATTTAGGGGTGGGGGAGGGGATTCAAATTAAGGGACAAACAAAATGTTTTGAAACAGCTAATGTGATAGTCGATTATGGGGTAAGAAGACATGCTGAACACGATGGTGAAAACCATTTTGTCATCGGACAATTATCCGGCCAAAACCGGAAAGTTTGTTGAAAGTAAAAGTTTTATTTGAAGTTGATTAGATGTTCGATTTAGGGGTAGGAAGACATGCTGAAGACGATGGTGAAAATTATTTTCTCGACTGACAAGTATTTTGCCCGGAATCCGACCCAAACCGGAAAGTTTGTTAAAAGTAAAAGTTTTATTTGAAATTGATTAGATGTTCGATTTAGGGGTAGGAAGACATGCTGAAGACGATGGTGAAAACTATTTTCTCGACGGACAAGTATTTCGCCCGGAATCCGGCCCAAACCGGAAAGTTTGTTGAAAGTAAAAGTTTTATTTGAAGATGATTAGATGTTCGATTTAGAGGTAGGAAGACATGCTGAAGACGATGGTGAAAACTATTTTCTCGACCGACAAGTATTTCGACCGGAATCCTGCCCAAACCGGAAAGTTTGTCAAAATTAAAAGTTTTATTTGGAGTTGATTAGATGTTCGATTTAGGGCAAGAAGACATGCTGAACACTTATGTGAAAACAAGTTTCTACCCGGACATGTATAATTCGTCCGGAATCCGGCCAAAACCGAAAAACTGTTGGAAGTCAAAGTTTTATTTCTAGTTGATTAGATAAGCGATTTAGGGGTAAGAAGAGATGCTGAGTCCCTGTATGACAATCATATTTTACCCGGACATATAGTTCGACCGGAATCCGGCTGGAATCGGAAAATTTGTTATAAGCTAAATTTCTATTTGAAGTTGATTAGATGTTCATTACTGGGGAAAGAAGATACCCTGATTTCGTGTTTGAGCTTTCTTTTTTCGCCGGACAAGTAGTTCTGGAGTTCGGCCGGAACCGGGAAATTAGCAGAAGTGGCAGGAAGTTTTCGTCAAAACAGATATGATAGGGGTAAACACACATGCTGAATCCAAATCTGAACTTGGTTTTCTCAGGTGATTAGCTATTTTGCCTTAATCTGTTTCTGAATTTTAATTGTAAAAATGTTCAAGGAGTCTGGTGAAGACTGGATCTGGCTAAGACAAGACTCTGTTGTCTGGATCAGATATTGAATTTTTGGGATCCCATCGAAACCTTTGGTCTTGTTTTGTTTTGTTTTTTTCCTAGCCCTCCCATTTTATTCCTGGTAACTGGTAAAGGTCTAACCTGTGCGGCTTTTACGGAAAGTGTGGACCTTAAACCGGATTGATGAATATGAAATTACATTTTGGAAAGCTCCGCAGAACTTTTGCCTGGGGCCAATAAGGATGGTTTTTGCTTGCCCTCGAGCCAGAGCCAACGGTGTGCGAAGTGAAGTGGAGTTATATAGCCCATGTCAGAGAGGACTATCTGAAGTTGTGTATTGAACCTTTCGTTTCATCAAACCATGTTTCTGCTGTCGAGTGGAAAGCTCCGTTCTAGCACGCAAGCAGGCAGGCACCAGTTTCAAATTGAAGATGGACTAAAAATCTATAAGTGCTAAATATATGCGGCAGTTACCCGGGCCCACAGCCAACATATCTTCTTTGAGTGATAAATAGAAAAATCTACAGGGGCTTTTTCCCACGGGTCCGAAAGTGCTGCCATCTATTGTACCTATCCATGTCTGTTCGCGATTTCAGCTGAGTATATCATTCGCTTTTTTGCACTTGGGTTTGCGGTAGAGAAATGGTATCAGGTGTGCCTCTTAAACTTTAAAGTTCTCTCATTGCTAAAGAAACTAGAGCTTACCCTTTGCTCCTTTCTAAGTGGTGACGTTAGAAAGTTGGCCTACGGCAGAAAAGTCAACTTTTGAACTAAGACAGGTAGAATTTTTTTTTTCGACGGCAATCGATGGCGTTGATGAGCTGATTAAAGCATATGTCATCCATGTTTTGGTACAAAAATTCCTTCATGAGACACAGCAGTTTGAAAATGTCAAGGGGTTGACAACTTCAGTGGTAAGGTACACACTGAAACCAAAATAGGCGATACCAGATTTGAGACATATAGTGGACTTGTAAGCAACAGGCGACTGTTAGCTCATAATCATCTTCGGCAATGAGGGGTTTGCAGCTTTTGCTAATTGGTGTACCTGTTATTTGTTTCCGGTGTATTCGATGGTAAGAACAGTTTGGTTCCCAATGGTAAGATATGCAAGGGACTTGGTAAGTAATAATCGGCTGTTATGCTACAACCATCTTCAGCGATGTGGGGCTTGCAACTTTTGCTAGCTGGTGTACCCATTATTTGTTTTCGGTGAAATTGATGTCTATCACGGGAGAGGGACTTGTAAGTAGCAGTCGGTTCACGAGGGGCTAGAAATTTTTGCAGATGGTTCGATTTGCATTCGATTTCTGTAAATCTAACGGTAAGAAAGTTTGTATCGATGGTCTATCGCTCTAACCTAGGATTACGAAAATGTAAAACAATGAGGTAGTTTCATAATAATTAATAGTGTCATCTATGGTATTTTAATCCTAAAAAGTTACGGATAGCTTAATAATATAAACTAGATTATATAAGATATTGTTCCAAGTTTTCATCCGTCACGATGTCTACGATTGAAAAGGATAAAGTTCAACTGACTGCAAAGTCAATTTAGTCCCTTCTTCCGATATTCTTTTTTGTTGTTTTTACAACGCTGAACAATAGCTTTTGATCATGTGATGATTCTTTTTAGAACATACCGATAATCACCTGTTATCATCTTCAGCGATGCGGGGTTTGCAGTTTTTGCTAGCTGGTGTACCCACTATTTGTTCCGGTGAACTTGATGTCTATCACGAGAGAGAGACTTGTAAGTAGGAATCGGTTCACGAGGGGCTAGAAATGTGTGCAGATTGGTGCACATTGTATTCTATTTCTATAAATCTAAAGTTCGTATCGATGGTCTACCGCTGTAAACTAGGATCAACTGTTTACGCAACAGGTACCAACGATAATGTAAAACAACGAGGTAGTTTCGTAATAATTAATAGTGTCACCTATGGTATTTTAATCCTGAAAAGTTACGCATAGCTTTATAATACCAACTAGATTGTATAAGATAGTGTCCCAAGTTTTCGTCCGACACGATGTCTACGATTGAAAACGATAAAGTTCAACTGACTGCAAAGTCAATTTAGTCCCTTCTCCGACATTCTTTTGTTGTTGTTTTTACAACACTGAAGAATAGCCTTTGATCATGTGATTACTGATTGTGTTCTTCTCAGAACATACCGTTTTATAAGCTTCGATAAGTTGACAACTTCAGCATCTAACCGACAGTGAAGAAACAAAACCAAAGTGTTGCTCTCGCAACACTTTAGTCGGCGAAGCCGGACAAAGTTTGCCGCAACACTTCACGTAGCCCAGGCAACGTAGGTTTAGTTTCCTTTTCCTTTTGCGTCTGCGTGTTGATGGGATGGTTCATTCGATTCTGTCGCACGTCGGAACATCAAAGAAAAAATCGTGTCGCATACGAAGCAGCAAGTGTCAACCAAGGGCAAGCTCTGCGATGCGTCACCTCAAGCGCGACGCAGAGGTGACGTAGCTCAGTGTGTAAGCCTCAACACGTCAGCCGTCAGTGTGAACAGCGTTGCCACATGTCGCACGATAGTGTGAATTGTCACTCTATTTTGTTTTTGTCACTCTTGTCCTGCATAGGACATCAAAATAACTCTATTTCAGAAAATGACCAAATGTGTAATTTTTACAGCAAGGATTCCGACCAGAAGTGACTATTTCATGAAAGTAAAATTAAAGATGTGTCATTTTTACAGAGGCGAATCAGACCAAAAGTGAGCATTTCATGAAAATAAAATTTCACTCCCAATCCACTCTCTGTTTTGGGCCAAACGTCACTCTCTAAATATTTTCGATGTGGCAACCCTGAGTGTGAAACAGAGCAAGCTCTGGTGTGAACGCGGCTTTATTACGGTGACCGCATCGAAAAGTGACAAACAGATGAGGATCCCAACTTGCCGTCAAAGACTTTTCCTATCTGCAGCATGATCCCTCGACTAGGGGCTGTTCGCGAATGCGAACTGACTAACGACCAACATACCAAACAAGGAAAACTGTTTGCCGGGGATCTGCACCTTCAATTAGTTTCCCGATTTACCAACAGAGCTTTCGTCGGTATCGGAAATGGAATGAGGAAAGCAAATATTCCTTCAGCCGAAACTGACTGCGAATCGTGTTAAGTGCTAAATGGATACGTCAGCTGGATGAGGGCAGAAATATCGCTCTAATAAAATTCAGCTGACTTATCCGTTTAGCAATTAACTATGTCTGCCAGTGCCACAGCTGCCCCTCCCCCCCCCCCCAGTTTCGCCACTGGGGAGATAGGAGAGAGAGGGAGTCGGGCATCGCACTGAAATTTAGAAACATCGTATGTAGGTTTCCCCAGTGACGCGAATTTTACATGCATGTTTTCACAAGCGAAATCTTATCGTACTAGTTGTGCACGGAGCTTAAGCTCGATCGTGAACTCTCCAGCATAGTTTATATTAAACTATGGCTGTAAACGCAAAGTAAGCTGCAATGTTCGTAAGCGAAATTTAGCCGTCGTTTAAAGGACTCGTTATACCTACTATGTCAATGCAACCTACTTCCGTAACTGCATTCGTTATTATTAAACCCAGAAATCCAAATTTTGTTTGTTACATTCTGAACCCGCTAACGGCGTCTCAATAATATTTCCACTTGCCATGATTGACTAGTTTTATAAGGCGTCTGTCACCCAAAATTGAACTAAAACTTTTCACAGCACTATCGCCTGATACACGACTATAAATACAGAATTAAAACTACCTGGGTGACAAGTATGCCGACGCTCACTGCTCTATCACAAATCACTCCTCATTCCCCACTGACTCTTTCTTCACCCAAATTCTGCCTCAACGACTCCGATCAAGCACAACCCCCTGTTTACAGACCCTTTTATCTTAATTCTGCGATTGCTACGAATATACGGCGTCCCCTGTTTGTGAAGAACCTTATCTTGAGCCTGGGAAGTTTCACCCCTTATGCCAATACAACTTTAACAATGCCCTTGTTGCTGCGGCTAATAATATTTTTCTATACAGGAAGCTTACAGTTTCAATGCGCACTATGATCCCGACTAGTGTTGACAATCATGCTGGAGATGCGCAAAACCGGTTTTCTGAATTTTGCCAAGTTGTCGCTAGAAGTCAGTGGGTCTGGGAAAAGGCTTGAAACACCCAAAGCAGTGAATAATTTCTTATCTTAGTTTTACAGTACACAGATAGTTTGAATATTGGAACATAAATAGTATATAGTGCGAGGTGTGCTCAAATACATGTTGCCCAGTCAGCTTGGGCAGAAGGAGTATCCCGGTACAATTTACTATTCAACATGAATACCTCTGGAAAATGAACGCGCTTAGTACCCCTTAGGATAGCAGCACCCACCAATACAAATAGTACGGACGTGCAATTTTCGGAACAGAAGCTTTGGGGGTTTCTTAAGATTGGCATGGATCCCACACTGAAGTTCCTCTTCCAAGTTTGGGGTTTTGTGGTAGAATATTCGTTGCACTGCTAAACGGATACGTTTAGATATCGGCCCTTCTTGCCAATGGATATTTCGGTCCTTCTTTACTTGTGCCTTGTGTATAAGTTCACTTTCAAGCTTGAGCGGCCCTGACCCATGCCAAGAAAGGCAGAAATATCGATCTGATAAATTGAAGAGCTGAGCTTACAAAGGTGATAACTCGCCTGTTTTCATAAATCGAGTTAAGAGCACTACCCAGAATATATTTTGGCGGTCTCTTTCCCTGTGCTATCGGAATTTTCATAAGCTGAATCCCTACTGAGATACTCGTTCGGTAAGGTTAGCCTTTGACTAGCCTTTGGTATAGTTGTTGTGGCTTAAGGCCATCATTGACTATCAATAATAGCTTTCCGAACTTTGAACGCGATTATGTTGCAACTAACAATAAGACCAAAGGTTTCGATGGGATCCCAAAAGTTCAAATTTGATCCAGACAATTGGGTCTTTTCTTCGCCAGACTCCTTGAACACTTTTACTATTAAAACTTAGAAACAGATTAAGGCCAAATAGCTAATCATATGAAAACCCAAGTTCAGATATTGATTCAGCATGTGCGTTTACCCCTTCAAGTCATATCTCTTTGACGAGGCAGATCGAAACTTCCTGCCTTACTTCTGCCAATTTTCCGGTTTCGGCGGAATTCCGGAACTACTTGTCCGGCGAAAAAATAAGCTAAAAAACAAATTCAGCATGTCTCTTTACCCCTACAACCTCTAATCAACTTCAGATTAAACTTTTACTCTTAACAAATTTTCTAGTTTCAGCCGGATTCCGAGCGATCTATACGTCCGGTGAGAAAATGACTGTCATATGCGAATTCAGCTTGTTTACTTGCCCTCAAATTGAACATCATATCAAATTTAAATAAAACTTTTACTTTAAACAAATTCTCCGGTTTTGACCGGATTCCGGCCGATCTAATTGTCCGGCGAGAAAATAATTTTCACATTCGGACTCAGCATGTTTCCTTGCTCCTAAATCATACCTCCAATCAACTTCATATTAAACTTTTACTTTTCACAAATTTTCTAGTTTTTGCCGGATTCCAGGTTAACTATTTGTCCGGCGAGAAAACAAATTTCATATTCGGATTCAGCATGTCTCCCTACCCCTAATCCGACTATCTCATTAGCTTTAAAAAAGATATTTTTTGTTCTCCTTAATTTCAAACCCCTCCCCCACCCCTAAATATAGAGCTACATAGCCCATCGTTGAACTTGACCGGTACTTTGACCTAAGGAATCCTCATGCCAAGTTTGATCAAAATATCTCAGCCCCTTCGAGAGTTATCGTGCTAACAGACGGACGGACGGACGGACAGACGGACAACTTTTGCGATGTCATAGGTATCCCTCCACTTACGTTTTGGGATCCCAAAAAGTGACTTATCACCTTTGAGCGCTTAGTTCTTGAGTTTCAGCTGACGTCGGCAGCAGTCGGCTTCGGTTGAAGGAATATTAGCGGTAGAATATTTTGAAAATTGCCGATTCCTTGGAATGTTTAGGCTCCATGAACGGGCTTATTGTATATGTTAGCATTATGCTAGTTTTGTGTACCTAACTTTGCAAATAAAAAGAACTTGAACTGTCCAAGACGACCCAGGTTAAACCCCAATACTCGTGATGACTAACTCTCCTTGCTGAAGCAAAATCACCGTCTACTTAGCGGAAGAGCCGGAAGCGGCATCACAGCTCTCCCAACGACCGCCGTGATTGGTTGACGCAGGATTTGAGCTATTGAGTTTGAGTCGTTAATGCGACGTTTTCGTTCTTCCTGAGGATCAGTGGCGTGTTTTTCGCTTCGGTTTCGCCCTCGTTGTTCTGTTTCGGCCTCACCCTAGGCGAAGTCGGTTTCGCCGGCGTTATTCTGTTTCTCCCTCACCCTAGTGTCCCTAGTCGATGAAGCCACTGCTGTCCGAATCGGATATCAGCGTCATTAATGTGACACCCTGAAAAGACAGTCGGAAGGTCGACCTGGGAGGTCTTCTCGAAGTCGTAGAATCATGGCACCAGATTAAAAAGACCCGGAGTACCAGGAAACAATTTATCTTGACTTCTAATCAAAGCAGTTTGAGAGTGATTAGTTAGACCTCTAGCATTCCGGATCAGGGAGAAAATTCGGAAATCCGAAACCGTAGCGCTTTTATTGTCGGGAACCGTGTCTGGCGCAAATGGTCCATAGATCCATATCGAATAATTGAATGTAGCCTGTGGTACCGGTACTGTGAAAAGTAAAAGACCGCCAGAAAGGGGTCAGAAGTTTTGATTTGTAGGCAGCGCGGGTCGCAGCAAAGCTGGGAACAGAGGATCGAAGATAGAGCCCGGCCGATCGCACGGCTTTGCTGTTAGTTTCTTAGCCATATCGGATTTATCGGGATTGTAAATATCCTGACAACGGGGAGCGTCTACGTATTTGTACAATTGTCTCCCAATTCGCTGCTACCTGTGTGGTTTTCCGACTAGATTTGTCATCATCTAAATTTAAATTCCAAGCGCGACGTCAAGTTTGACGTCATGAGTCTCAGAAGCTACGTCAGGTTTGTCATCTATTAGAAAAGTTCAAAAATGTAAACGCGTCCTCCACGTCGCCGCTCGTCTCTCTATATATTGACTGAAATGCAATCGTACAAATACTGCTCCAAGGATTCAGGATTTTGGATTCAGGATTTCAGGATTCAACTACTAAAAAAAATTCATTCCGGCTTGACGATCGGTTACACACAAAGCACATACGTGCTTGAAAAACGCAACCAGTACACATTTCCAAGTACACTCAAATCTCGATGTCATTCACAGAAGACCGAGATTCGTTGCATTTCTTGGTCCGTCAGCTGCTGTCGCCAGGGCTGCACAGCTTGCGTCCTGACACAAGTACATGTAAGTACATGTAGAGATATCGGCCTTGCTGTCAGTACCCCCGCCATTACGATTTTCGTGTGGCTAATAAGTTGTTGCTGTGAATCCTCTGATCACTCCATCTCTTTCTGCGTTGTCTTGAAATAAGAGGGTTGAGGAATTTTTGGGATCCAAAACGTTAGATTTCCTTCCGTCTGTTAGCACGATGACTCTTGAAGGGGTTGAGAAATTCGGTTTAAACTGTTTTGTACATTCTTTGGATCAAGTCTCAGGTCAAGTTCATAGATGGTCTATAGCTCTATATTTAAGGGTGGGGGAGGGGGTTTTGGTTTACGGGATACCATTTCACGATATTGTGACAGTCGATTTAGGGGTAAGGAGAAATTTTAAATCCAGACCTGAACTTCATTTTGTCCATGATAAATATTTCGCTCGGAATCCGGGAAAAAACGAAATTTGACAAAAGTAAAAGTTTATTCTGAAGTTGATCTTCTAAGGGCAAGAATACATGCTGAATCCATACATGAACTCTGTTTTCTCACCCGACAAGTAGTTTGACCGAAATCCGGTAATTTGGTGGGAGTAAAAGTCCTTTTTTAATTTGACAAAACTGAGTGGATAAAACTAGTGTACCCGAAACAAACACGATGAATCGGGAGATGCTGTTTGTACTTTCCTCAGATGACGTCCGTATCTGGTCAAAAGCGAATGTTCACGAATGAATCTGATTGTAAGATATACTTTAATTCGAAAGTTACCTTTGCCACAAAGTTCCGGATTCCACCTCCCTCCACCCACTCCCCTTGGTGGTCGTCCGGGAGGTAAAACATTTCCAGTTCAATCTGGCCAGGTGCCTGATGAGGTCTGGTCATAATGCCTGACAAGTTTCATAGACCCAGCCCGTCTGGAAGTACCCTGACTCGCAACCACCGGAACGACCAACTGACGGACTGACGGAAAAGCGATCTGTGTATGAACAAGAACTGTAAGGTCATATGGCACTTGCAAAGGTGGGTTGAATGATTATATATGCTACGAGCTCCATAGATATGCTATATACGAGCTCTAAAGGTTGTATGGCTCTTCCCGTACCTCCCTCCAACTCTGCGAAGGAAATGATAGTCCTGACCGTCAAAAAACGTCGGAATCTCCACCGTAAGTATATTACAAGGTCCCCCCCCCCCCCGCGACTTCCCATGGAGTGACTTGATTCCCATCTCAACCTGTAACTGGACATCAGATCATGTAACATTACAAAATCTGTCCTTTTAGAGGTGCGCACAAATATTTTTACACTTCGTGGGTAATACTTACATTGTAAGGGGGCTAGAAATTAGTTTGGAAACGGAAAAGACTCGCGTTCTGTGGGCACCAAGCTTAAAGGACCAGTCGTACCTAAAATGCCAATGCAAACTACTTCTGTAATTGCTCCATTAACTTTTAAACTCGGAGACCCTAATATGCGTTACGTTCTAAACCCGCTAACAATGCGTTAGTGATTTTGACACATCCCGCCTTTCACTATCTTCCAAGCTTATCATGCTCCCGAGCCCCGAAAAGTATTTGTGTATCATGCTATTAATGCGTAATCCGGTTATCAGTACGCCCGGGAAAAGGCTTAAAACAGCCGAAGCCGTGGGTAATTTCTTAAAAGCAGGGCCTAGTTCTACAATACTCAAACAGTTTTGAATATTGCAACATAAAGGGACATAGTGAGAGGTGTGCTACAACGAAATAAATCCACCATCAAATTTGCCTTCATATTTCCATGTCATAAAGGGTAGATGGCTCTCTGTACGCTGAAAAGCTCCGACTCCACAGGCAAGCTCCTTTACTCTTTGCTTGCTGCCTTGCTCCAAGCTATGTTGGTTTGAAGCATTCTTTTCAGACATGCTCCACGATTTCGGTTAGTCGACAACTGGTGTCTGTGGTATAAAGAGTGTTAATCGAGGATATTGTAATTTCACTTGAAGGAATAAGAGGATAGGAATTGGTTAGAACAATAAAACAGTGATGAAAGGTAAATGGTGTTTGTAGCTTTTGGTCTGAATCGTTTTAGAGAACTCATGTCGTCGGTGGAAAGAGTGTTAGGACATTATTATTTCATTTTAAGGAATATGAGGGTTGAACAATATAGCGGCATGAAAGGTAAAACGATGTTGGTAGTTTTGATATGATATGATTGTGCTATGTCACAAATCCCACAAGCTACTACAAATCAGATCTTCTGATTTGTGGTTTCAGATCGTCTTGATTGTGGGTATACAGTAGAGGTGTATGCTTATTTGAACAGTTATCTAAATGTGAACAGTGCATTTTTGGGCTAAATGGTAGAATGAACATCCAAAGTACGTATTCAGGTGTTTTCAAAGGCCCTACTTCTGCCTTACTTGCCTACTCGGGCTAACTGGTAGTTAATTTTAGTCACAGCAAGTGCATGAAAGTGGCAAAGTTCAAAGCCAACAAACGTTCAAATAAGCATATCTCTGGTCCTCTGCTGTAGTACAGTTATGATGTCATGTGAAAAGATACAGTGAATTGAAATTGATTCAGCAACTAAGATGGCAATGACAGTTAAAGACGTAAGGTTGAATTGCTGTCCTGGTCCTGAGTAACTGTAGGGTCTGTAGGGCACTACACTCTCTTGAGAATTCTCCTTGAACAGGATAAGGTTTGATCAAAGAATCTCTGTTGGAGAATTTGGGGGGGGGGGGGGGGTAGGCATGACAATTTGACGGTTTTCTCGGCAAAAAGGCATGACAATTTGACGGTTTTCTCTGCAAATATAAGTCCTGTAAATCCCAGGCATCGTTGATTACAATACTCCGGTACCACCCTTCCCCACGAAAACGTCCAAAATCATCAAAATGTGTTAGAAATGGAAGTCTGTGACCGCGTAACTCCTCAGCCCTATCCCGTTGAACAAGCGAGTTCTAGAATGACCCTAAATTATTGTTAGATCGCCCATGCATTCTTTTTGCCTATCAGTTTAATGGTCAGTTCTAGGCGAATATTTAATGCTAGGTTAGTTCTAAATGCGGTAATCAGTTACATTATTCTTAGAGGCCAGCCGGTCTGGTGTGAAAAATTACGAAATTGTGTTTTTTCTTGGGACATTTTGGAGAACTGATGCTTCTTGATTTAACTTTTCGTCAGTTTCTTAAGTTAACTTTCCTATTCTCAGCGCACCTAGCCTATCTATCTTTTTTCGTTTTCCATGATTTTTCTTCTGTGATACATCATTCATTCTTTGCCAAGAACATTACCCGTTTTCTTATTTTTCCTTTAAAACAGTAAATCTACTGTACTGTACTCAGACGGGTAGTCGCTGGTGTTGGAGGAGATTCGTCGGCCACCACCATCCTCCCGATCAGGCGGTCAGGAATCATTCTCGGTACGGCAAGCCTGAAGAATTGGAGAAGACTGCCATCCCAATCCTCCAGGGTGTTTCCAGCCTTGTGATATTCAAGAAAAGGGAGTAGAATGCTACACAACAAGGGAACTTTTACCGTGACAAGGAAAGTTATAACATATAAAAGTTATATCCTTGTATAACATTCCACCTTTACGTAATATTTAATCAATCCTGTGACACGGGGATGTGAACTGCCTATACGAACTACGGACAGGGTCGCCACGTCAAAATATTTAGAGTGACTTTTGGCCCAAAACAGGGAGGAAATTGGGAGTGAAATCTATTTTCATGAAATGTTCACATTTGGTCGGAATCGCCTCTATAAAAATGACACATCTTAATTTTACTTTCATGAAAAAAGCTTGAAATAGTCAGTTCTGGTCTGAATTCCTGCTTCAAAAATGACACACTTGCTCATTTTCTAAAATAGAGTGATTTTTATGTCCTATGTAGGACAAGAGTGACACAAACAGAATTCACACTATCGTGCGACATGTGGCAACCCTGACTACGGAGGACTGTTTGTTGCTTTGCAAGCATTGCGCTTCTGTCTGGCGATTGTAGTGGTTTACGAAAATTATTCACCCCTTCGGCAGCTCCATGGTAGAGCGCTGGCAATGAAAGCCGAAAGTCACGGGTTCAAATCCTGCCCGAGGAAAATCTGTGTCTTTCAGTTCACTACTTATAACGACTTATAAAAGTTGAAAGTCTTAGGCAGTGCGTGCTGTAGCTTCAGGTGGCGTTGTTCATTCTACTGGTAGTACCCTCATTGCCCCCATATATCTTCGTGGCTTCATATGGCTTAGTGCTTCAGTTCCTAATTCATTTCGTCTGCATATTTCTCCGACGGGGACCACCGAGTCTTTCACAGTCGCCAGAAGTTTTTCCTTACAACTAATCTTCCCATAATTGCCTACCGAGGGTAGTTGGGGGCGTGCCCGTTTTTTAAGTCCGTCATCAGCTCCGTTTATGGATTCCAAATCTCCTCACCCGGTGGAACCCGTCGTCGTCTTGTGTGGTCATCCAGACTCTGTTTTTGTACTCTCATTCTTTGCCCGGGTTTTATTACATCTCTGACGTCTTCATCCACCACTATGGAAGAGCTTCCTAAATTTTGGGACAAAAGACATGGTGGAATTATGGCGACAGTCTCGAGCAATAGGACATGGCAGATCGTCTGATGAAGAGTGCGAATCTGACTGTTGTGGATGTCCTGGGGAGAAGTGCGACACGTCTTTACGCTGGACAATCAGGTCTTTGTGGCCTGAATTTCTATAGATGGTGACTGGACATGACTGTAAATCAAGTCTCTGATTAGATGGCCGGCGGTGAGAAAATGACGGGTACGGTCGCCTAAGAGTCGTGCGGTTTCTGTGTGGATTAGTCATGGACAGTACATAAGCATTGTTTCAGGATGGCAGTGATTAACAGTAGCTGGTTAAGGTCGTTCAACTTCTATGATGAGGCAAAAAATTTGAATTGAAAAGTCTCATGGCGGAAAAGAATTTTTATTGCGCCTTGGCCGATTTCGGTTTTCACTCATTGCTCGCATTTGCTACAGATGAGTTCATCTCGTTTACTGTCGTCGCAGGCTACACATACTACAGATAACACACATCTATAACAAGAGACACGATCCCTGGACCCATCTTGTTGAGGGATATCACAGTATACTTGTCGAGGGGTTACCCACTCCCTGGTACCGTCTTTACACCCTTTCCACGCACCTGCTGTCACCGGTGAGCACCGTGCACTTGCTATACGCTGAGATTGAGAGTGGACAACCCTTCGACAATTTGTAATTTCCTGTCAGACTGAAGAACTCTTCGACCCCCTACAGACAGATTACAGCAAAAAAAGTCAGTCGACCTTTGCAAATAAAGTAAGAAAGAACAAGAAGATTACATTAGCTTCTGTACAAATCGTACTTATTCCTTATAATAACTAACTAAGCCGACCTGAGGAATCCTACCGAATTGTTGATCTCAACAGAGCTTCTGCTATCACTCCTCCTATCACCCATTCTTCACTGTAGTCTCAAGACATTAGTTGCGTTTTTGCAGATACCGCGGTATGTGATACCACGGTCTAAAGTTGTTTTCGCAGTTACTGTGGTATTTGATAACACGGGCAAAAGGCGTTTTTGCAGTTATCGTGTTATCTGATATTCAGATACCACGGTCCGACCGTGGTAACTGGTCGTGGTATCTGGAAAAGTCATCTCACTTTCGTCATTAACAACCGACAGTATGATGATCATGATGATGAAATTTTATTTACGCACTTAAGAGGAGGAAAAAGTGCAGTATAGAGTAGAGCCTAGGATTTTGTCAAATTGGTGGGAAAGAAGTTTGGCACTTAGTGATGGGACTGGATGTCAGTTTTTCTTTTGCGATGACTTTGAAAAGCGCAATTTCGGCAATTGTCGTTTTTGCAGAGCAACCGTAGCCTAGTATCAGATACCACGGTAACTGCAGAAACGAATAATTGCCAGTTACCGTGGTAACAGATACCACGGTACGTGTAGAAACGCAACTATTAACTAGCAACTCGAAATGTGAAACGAGTCATTGTGCAGTACACGCACAGAGCGAGCCAGTTCCTTACCTTAGACCTTAGGTCCTCCTGTGCCTCCAGAGGCGCCCAGGGCGTCCAAGAAGAGTCTCCAGTCGTCTGTACAACTTCCGGCTGCGACGATGTCTTCCCACTCCAAAGCTCTGCCAGTTCTGACCACTCTACTATTTTAGCAACATAGCAGTCTTCCATTTCCGTCATTCTGTAAATCATGTTATCTGTACCAACTTCTAAAGTTTTTTCGCAATTACCGTGTTGTACAATCCTTTTTTTAGCTACTGAATATCGGATGTATATAGTTCTTTTGGGGTTAAATTTCTTCTGAAAGGGTTCTTCTGAAACCAGTAATTCGGTAATTATTTTTTATTCTTATAGCAAAAATGATAAAACTTGACTTTGACTATTACTACTAAATACAAAATAAGCTATAAAAACACGCAACCGCCCGGGGAAGGCTCAACAAGCCTGAGATGGACGACTGCAATCCTCTGATTCTCAACCTATATCAAATTTCATAAAAAAAAGAAAAAAGGACAAGAACACTCTCACTCAACTAACCTTTAATACCAAAATCTAAAATGAAAGAAAAATCTAAGAAAAAGAAAGAGAAAAAAAGAAAGAAAATTAACTCCCCTCTCCCAATAAAAGTTTTTTAAGTTTTACTTTAAATGACCCAATGTGTTCAGCCTCCCGAATGACAACTCGGATATCATTCCAAATAGCCGGAGCTAGATACCTAATTCCGAAAGCTGCACGTGTGGTGTCTTGGTACTCAACAATAAAATTATCCGCCTCTCTAGTTGCATACCTGTGGAGTGAAGAATTTGGGCGAAAAAATTCAGTAAAAACTGCAGGACATATTCCAACATCGATACGCAAAAACAGCAGCTTGATAATCGCGAATCTGACCAATGCTAAACACTCGTTATTTCTTAAAGCATGAAGCGGTATCATTCACATTTTCTACATAATTACCAAGAAGACGTACTGTTTTATTTTGTAGAATGTGCACGCTTTTAAAATTTACGTAAAAATTACTAGACCAAACGACCATAAGAAATATAAGGCGCAAAAACCATAAGAAATATAAGGCGCAAACCATAAGAAATAAAATGCAGATCCAGTTACGTGGAATCAGATACCATGGTATCTTCAAAAACGCAACTATGTCACCTTAACTTCTTTCTATACGGACCAACCGTTGAATAGCAGAATCAGACATTTATTTTTATATTCTCATATTTTATACCCGACCTGGAAAGACGATCGGATAAGTTTAGATGTAGATATTCCGACTAGTTGCAGAATCGAAATTCATCGTGTCGTTCTTTATATTTCACACCGTTTTAGGCATATAGGCTATTCTCTCTGTAGTGCTGCCGTGTCTTCCCAATGATCTGCAGAAACACTTCAGTGCTCTCCAGTCTTGTTGGTTTAGCGTGGGAACCTATGATTTTTGTTTTGTTTTTACCATGGAAAACTTGAGGTCTGTCTTCGGGAGGGCCTTCCATATCTGGAAGACTTCACGACCGACGGACCGACACGCCTGGGAAATGATGAATTATAAAAGTTGCACATGTGTAGCGAAAAAAACTCCAATCCGAGCATTTATTAAAACAATGTTTACAACGGATATCTCAGCTACGATTCTTCATCAGCGATATTTCGTATCCGTATCGTATTTCGTATCTGTGACGTATCCGTTGTAAACATTGTTTGAATAAATGTTTCAAAGTCAGCTTGGGCCCAAAGAATATTTACCAATCCGAGCAGTTGAGTTGACGGTCAACCCCGCGTATTCAGTTTAAAACTATGTTCAAGTGATCTGCGAAGATAGCTTCATTTGCAGCGTAGAAGCAAGATTTCCGTTTAATATCTACGAATTAAAAGTTTTATGGACCTTATGTCAGGTTTTTATTTTAAATAGTATTTTTTTATTTTTTGTTCTGTTTTACTTATTTGTTGTTTTGTTTGTATTTATCTATGAACTGTAGGAAAAACTGAGCATCGCCGAAAGAAGATAGATTTGCAACTGAAAAAAAAGCGATGGCATTTTCTGTTTTCCTTTATCGAGAGAAAAGGATTGTTGTTATTGGTCGTTGTAGGGCGGAAGGGATCGCAATGACAAATAAAAAAACAAAACAAAAAAACTTGTAGGGGATATCTCTTCACAACGCTTGGCTTATTTTCAGATTTGTGGAAATCCATAAAGATCTTTTGGTGACAGTTGAGGTACAGAAAATGTCGGGCGCTTCCGAAAAAGCTCGCGTAAATTGTTTTGGGAACGTCAGTATTTCTTCCGGTCGCAAGGCACTTTACTTAAGTGCTACGGTTCTTAGTGCTGCGTATTTAGGTTATGGCTTTTTATGGGCGAGTGATAGGTTAGGTGGATAATGAGAGTTTGTTTAGTGATTGAGTTATACCATAGTGGAATTTGCTTATGTGATCACTGAACAGTGAACAATTGTAGTTTATTTATTTGTTTATTTTAATCCTTAAAGATTAGGAGTAATAATAAAGAAAGAAAACGAGACGACAATCAGTTTATCTATTCAGCAATACTCAGTATTCAGTAAGCTCAAACTGCTGCGAGTTTCGCAGATAACCTCCCAATTGAAGTTTTAGTCTACCAACAGCAAATGCTTTTGCGGTCCTCAATGCTTTTGATACTTGGGTCTCACCACACTGTCAGGAGTTTCATAACAGATAACACAGGGATACGCAGTTTCAACATACAACACTTGGGATGGTATCTCTTTTGATTTTGAAAATGTTCATTAAAAATTATGCACAACGAGCATTGCCAGGAAAAGCCAAAAAAGCATCTGCTGACTTTTCCGATATCATGACGAAAAACAAAGAAAAATCAGCAGATACTTTTTGGTTTTTTTTTTGGCTCGTCTTGGCAATGCTTGGTATGCATAATATTTTATATATAACGATTTGAAAATCGCAACAGACAACATCCCTAGTGTTGTCTGTTCAAACGCCGCATCATTGTGTTATCTGTTATGAAACCTCTGATAGTGCAGCCAGACGACTTTGCCTGTAGATAGTTTTTACAGAACCCCGAGCGACCCGAGCCGAGCACTTAGGTTTGGGGATGCGGTGTTTCTCCCTTTCGACCAAGCGGAATAATCCGTCTAGGTGTTTGTCTACTGCCTTACCTTCGGATCAGTGAGTGAGATCGTCGCAGATAAGAAAAAAATAACTACAGGATGCCTATCTATGCCCGACGATAGGTGATGTGCCATGGGTTTCGGTTGCACAGTTCCGTCTACGACAAACCGAGGGGTTATCTACTCGTCGACACCTACTGTACACTCTTTCCCGTCACCGGGGTGGCACCGACCTAAACCAGCGGCGCCGGCACGGGTGTCGGACATAAATTCAGATCCATCTTCTGAACATGCTAATTTTAATGTTCTAACACGTGGCAATCGGTGCCAGCTGCTGTAAGCCGGTGCCGGCACCGGGGCACTTGCTGTTCGCTAAAATCGAGAGTAAGCAACCCCTTGCGACATAGACTAGGATTGTCTTTATACACGATTTTTTTGGTTGAGCTAATATCACGTGGATAAGAGGAAAGCACGCGGTCCGGTGCCACTCCTTTAAACGCCGAAAAAAAAAAGCCGAGCTGACAATATACTCGGTATTGGTTGTCTGAGAACAAAAACCAGACCAGGACGTGTGATCTCACAATGGCCCGAGAAACAGCAGCTCTGAAGAACGTCTTGCAAGATCTAAATCTTCAGCTTAAGCGCCGCTCAGACTCACACATCTAAAAGCCATTCGACAACTCGCCCTCTCGTAATGAAGACAACTCGTATGTAAATCATTGGCCTATCATGGTGATCTGAAGAAATGATGCATATTTCAAAACAAATCTGACAGGCCTTCATGGATAAAGCAAAGCGCTGAATTCCGACACTTTATAGTCCTCTCTGCTGGGTTGGAGGCTTTCAAAAAGCAAGCACAAAGCAACGAGTCGCCGTGCGGCCAAGAGATAGCAGGACGGGGGCTTGGAGTAATGCTATATGATGTTATCCATTGCCTAGGTTTAAAAACTAATTGTTGGAGCTTACGCGTTATCTTTGACGTTTTTCCGGCTATGATTAGGATTTTCTGGCCGAGTGGTTAGCGCGCTGGTATAGACAGTTTCCTGATGCCCTTGGGACGCACGTTCGAGTTTCGATGGTGCCAACCGTTTGGATTGGGACAGGGGTTAATGGTGTGACCCCTTAAGACAAGACAAAGTCGACCCAGCTTTGAATTCGTACCAAGAGAAATCTGGTGAAGGTACAGGAATGGTGTGGCGGAAGTACAAGGATGGCTTGCCCCCAACCGCCCATTGCAATTTCTGGCTGACGGCAGACAGTCGGAGATCAGCTGTGCCCAGGCCCGTATCCAGGAATTTATTTCGGGGGGGGGGGGGGGGGTTATTGCATACTGCTAGGACAAAGAAGTACAAAAAGCAAAGAGATCAGAGGGAAAAGCCTATCAAAATCGTTAGTTTTTATGTTTCGGGGGGGGGGGGGGGGTCAACCACCTACCCCCCCCCCTGGATAAGGCCTTGGCTGTGACAATACTAAGGCGGTCTAAAATCTAATGAATTGTTAAAAAAAAATATATGCATCGCACTGTATATGTGTGGACAATACTGGTTCTAGTCCCTTCCTCTGATCACCAACGAATTGAATCTCTTCAACCAAAGTGCTTTGTGGAAGGAAAGGTAACCAGCGGGGCAATAAATCGGTCCTGTTGAAGAGAGGGTTCATTGATTGCCGAAGTGTTTAGGCCAAGCTGGGAGAGGCAGGTGGTAAAACCAACTACCGTCCAAGAGCTGAGAAACCACAACCGCTCAAAGTCCTCCACTGAGCGCGACGAAAAACCCGTCAGTGATTTTTTTGTAATTCGTATATCTTAGCCCCCCCCCCCTCCCCTAGTCAAGTACACTAAGCATTTTCTTGCTGAAACGCGGGGGCACTTTTGCTCAAAAGCATGGTACTCGTACGTATGTGTACCCATCATTCCCCTCCCCAGAGGGGCCCAGTATAGCCTACAACATTTTCAGTGTCAAAATGAAATCATGTTTTTTTAGTTACCAAAGTACTGTATACCATATCCAAGCATTTGAGTATGGTTATCACTTCAGGGCTTTGTGTATGAGACCCCCCCCCCCCCCCCAACACCCTAAATTTCATCTGTCATATAGCAATATTGCAATGTAAACAACGATATGAGTATCCCTTTTGATGCATATTGAAATGTAGGATGATGACATGTGTTGGCTCCTCCGGAATTAACAGTAGTGTATTTTGGAGCCCAGGGATAATCGTACTAGACCGCTTGACTTTAGACAGTGTTTGTCGAATTTGCTTCATTTATCTCTTACCTGTCTTAAAACCTAAGCAAACAAAAAAAGTTAAAATAAACTACCTTTGACATTTACTGTTGTCTCTGATTCTTATTTTTTTCTACTTTTTCTTTGGTTTCATGGATCATTCGAACTTTAGTTTGCCTTCGATCCGAAGCTGACGCGGAAGGGGTTTTTGCGTTTACTTCTGCCCGGTTTCAGCTCGATTGACAACCTTTTAACCGCGAATTAGAACTTAAGTTTGACGAAACGCGCCGACGCAATCACACCATAGCGGTCGGAACGGGAGTATAATTCTTGAAAAATATGCTAATTCTTGACGTCACGCATAACCGTAAGTGAATCTAATGACGCATTAAACATGGAGGTGAACGGTTGTATCCTGTACATGACACTACAGTAGTGTTTTTTTTTTTTTTTTTTTTTTTTCGTCAATGTAGTTTGAATGGTGCCACTTTGATTCACTTTATTGTGAAGTCACAGTTAACTAGAACTTATAAATGATGCCCCTCTCGGTTTCAGCCCCTCTCGGATGACGTGCCCTCTCGGATTCAGACTTCGAGTGATGACCTATGTAAAAAGACCATTAACTTGATTCACGCTTACCTTACGACCCTCTGCGGACCTTCTTATTATGCTGGTTAACTTGTTCATGTTGTTTTGTTAGTTTTGTTGTTGTTATTTATCATTTTTTTTTTTCATAATACTCCGTATTTTGTGTTTTACACTGTACGGGTAATAAAGTTCATTCATCTATAAGTCAGTATAGCTTATCAAAGTCAAAAACGTCTGAGTGGATGTTTTGGGTGTTATTTGGGTAGTTATAAAAAAAACGCTACGCCTTGCAAAGGTTATCAAAATCGAAGAACCAGCAACTGTGGAAACAGTTTATTTGTGACCACTAGTCCAACAGTGACCAGACCATTTATTTTCTCAAATATTGAAAAGGCAAACAGGACAACCAAGGCCGTATCCAGGGGGGGGGGGGGGGGGGGGGGGTTAGGGGGGTTGAACCCCCCCCCCCCTCCCCCCGAAACTTACAAAAATACTCATTTTTATAGGCTTTCCCTCTGATCTGTGTCTTTTTTGTACTTTTTTGTGCGACCCACAGGCAACCCCCCCGAAAGGCAACCCCATCCCCCCCCCCCCCCCCCCCCCCCCCGAAATAAATTCCTGGATACGCGCCTGAGGACAACCCTATAACCTCGGGAACTTTGTCAGTCTATTTTCACCGTATTATCAGTGCAATCCAAAGAGAAGCTATTGCTGTTAGTATAAAAGTGTGAAAAGACTCAAAATAGTTGATTTAAACAAAAAATAGTGATTTCAAATATATTTTCTGTATTTGTTTGTATAAAAAATTAACCGTCCCAACCGAGGTCCCAAGTAACATAAGTAATTTCTCTGTTGACAAACCCGCCTTAAAATAAATTTTAAAATAAGTTTCCGCCAAAACTGTATCTCCTGATCACTCAACCGCCTTTCAGTCTCTGAACTTACCATCTTCTTACCACTTTTACCATCTTCTTACCACTTACCGCTATCTCAGTTCTAAATTTCGAAAACATAAAATCTGCAATCAGCATGGGGCAGCAACCGGGAGTTAATTCCCGCTGTAATTCCTTCCGCTTTAGCGATTGTAACCTTTTCGACACATGAAAAGTGCAGCCGAAACTACGCCGCACGATTTTTATGAACAATAGTTCATAAAGAACTGTCACTGACTCCCCAATTATTCTTAAGTTAAGCCAGCGGCTTGAATAATATTATTTTTGAGATAGAATCAGACGAACAAGAAGAGCTGATTGAAGTACGTCGTGATAGTGTGGGGAAAATTCGAAATTGGAAAAATGGAAATTACTCCTTATCCTTATTGCGTGTGTGCTTGTTCTGAAAGTCGCTTTTTCCAGATTCTGATTCTCGGATACTAACAAGGGCCCATGATGTATTTGTCCTAGATATTTACAAGGCCTTCCACTACATTGTCAGAAGTTGGATAACATTTGACATATGGATGCGTATATTCTGTTAAATGTTATGACGGATTACTTATGTTATGACCCATTTAATGTGTAATATTTCGCGAAAACATACTTAAAAGGGGAATAGTATAGATAGTATCGGCCTAAAAAATCTAACCTAATAGTTATGTCAGCCGGGATTTGTCTCAGCGATATTTCGGCCCTTCTTTGCAAGGTTTCTCGTCAGGCTGCTAGGGAAAAGAAATGAACCTGCAATCACTTCTTCTAAATTATGTTCAAGTTACGGCTCGTCGAGGACTCGAAGCTTTGAATATCGTATAATGCGAGTCCTCCTAAGTGGCTGATGTTTTGTTGTACCACGATCAGTTCATTCCTGGGACTCTCTGACTCATGCATCTTCATAGCCATAAGCTTCGAAAACATGTTCGCCTCGATTTTCGCAGTTTAAAGCATGCTTAAAAGAGGTGCCTTATTCGTTTCGGACGCTTTGGACTCAATCATGTTTATTTACTTTTTTTGAACGGAGGGGGGGAGCGTAAAATTCCTATCCCATTCTCATTTTTTCAGTTCCAGTCGTATTTTTGGTGTATTTTGTTACAGATGTAAAGTTGTCTTGCATGTCGGAGACCTTTGAAATATAAAGCTTGCAAAGCAGACGAACTTTGTTTCTGTGGAAACAGATTTGGTGATTAGGATACTTTATAAAGTTTTCTACATTCTTTTGTATCCTTTTCCCGAATAAAATAAATATTTGGTACTCGGAGAAAACCTGGAATCCGCGTTACAAACATGTTTAATGTTGACTGTTTCTCTTGATATGATACCGTGAGTGGGATTGAACTTCCACTTGCGGTTTCTTGGTCCCTGTTTATTTTTATTTTTCTTTTGTTTTACTGAGCTTTTTCAGCAGTAGTCGTGGATCATATGATAGGGGTTGTCCTTGCTCTCGAGATTGTATAACTATCACTTTAATTTATTTTTTACGATGCTTCCTCCGCCATAACTTTGGCTGAAGAGCCTAGTCGGGGTGTTGAAAGTTTGGGTATCAATATGTTGGGGTTGGGGAAGTAAACTGAGTTGGATCGTGAATCGACTATTACGCTGGCAGCAGAGCTCTGCTACTGCTCCGTTTTAATTATTTTTTTTTACTTATTCATAGACTACTCAATTTTCTTTTAATAAGCATCATCAAAGGTTATGCTGAAGACGGGATGATCGAAGTAGGTTTCTAGAGACATTGAAGTAACTGGGATCGTGAATCACATATTACACTGACATCAGAGCTCGGTTATTGCTCCGATTTTACAGTGCGAACACACGATCAGGATCGGGAGCTCCCGGACTGGAATTCCTGCCAGGATTTTCGGCACCATCATCACTTCCATATGGAAAAGTTGAAATTTTTTCAACTTGATGATGAAAGTGCAGGAAATCCGTCAGGGAAATCCTTATCGTGTGTTCGCACTATTAGCCATTTATTAGTAATTTATTGCTTAAATCAACACTATTTTATGTACCAAGCATCATCAGCCATAGTTTTGTCATGAATTTTGGGGTCATACATCTATAGGCTACTGCATTCAGCAAATGCACACGTCATAGATTATGTCAAGATGGTGTGAATCGCGTAACTTTCCGCCTTACAAAGTGTCAGGAACCTTCACAGGGCCTCGTACCGCTCGGCTACTTTTTTAAAATTTTTGCGGGAAAATATCTGAAATGTATTCACTGAAGAAAGCTGAAGATCCAGTGGCCCACAGCTGATCATATAGCTTTGACTGAAAAAACTAGTAAGGGTGTATGACTGTGGGTGTGAATAGAAGATTAGACTGACCTCACACCTAGATTACTGCTGCATTTTGTGGATGTGGACCAGACACCCTGTTCCTATTTTCAGCACCGGAACTAATTGGTCTGTTGTTGTCTTCCCAACTGCGAGTTCGGCCAGCCTGCGTTAGTTGTGCGTAACGGAATGTGACCGGCTTCTGTGGTGATCCATTTTCTGGAATTAGTATCAGGTCTTGACATACAGATTGCCGACGTTGGGGTTAGATGGGGTGAAAAACCGTCCGTGTTGAGGGATCCGATTATCATCCGTCGTGCAAATGTCCGCTGTAGGAACAGCGGAATGGATGTATTGTTGGCAGCTTGAAAGCTCCCCTCTTTTCGTGAACTATTCCAGGAGATTCTTCTCTGTAGCCATCGGGTTACGTAAAACCACAGGACGCCCGAACTACTGGCTAGCCGACCTGTGCCAGTAGTATAATACTATAAGCTGTGAACAATGTAAACACTTTGGTTATATCCCGCACTCCTCTTTTTTCTTTTACCTTTTGTTGCACTCCGTCTTAATTTCCGAGGGGTTGTACACTCTCAATTTTAGTGTACATGAGGTGCCCCTGACCCCAGGCGGCACCGGTTGCCAAGTGTTGGAACATTGAAATCCGGATGTTTAGAAGTGGGAATCGCCGAATTTATGGCTGGAATCGCTGATTTCGGCCGGTGCCGGGAAATGGTGTACATCAGGTGCCTTGTAGTTGGTAACCCCTCGTTAATTTCATGTGAGTCGTTGGGGTAGATAAAATTAACAAACTTACTGTGAGAAAAAATTATTTATGAAAAGTATGGACTATAACAGCGTTAAAACCTGAGCTAAATTACAGAATCTGGTGTTGGTTTCTAGGATTTAGACTACGCGGACTCCTTCGCCAGGAAGGTTGAATTTTGGCATGCGCTAGCAGATAGTTAATTGCCTTTGGCGGTATTGTTATCTGCCCAGGTAATGGGGAATAGATGTTTTGGAGTTAATTAAAAGTTTAGCGAGATTCATCCAGATAGCAGCGAAGCATCGACAAGACTTGATAATAAATGTATTTGTTTTAATAAGCATGCTATTTTTTTCTTACTTGAGTGTATTTGTTGTTGCCATGGCCTGTTGGGTTTTGCAATAAAATATCATACCCTCCTTAAAATCTGCAGTCACCTTTTTGCTGGCTTATGGCTTGGCACTGTTCTTCCTAATTAAGCCGAACAGATTGTCTTCTAATTTGAATTATGTTTTGCGAAATGTCCGTTTTTGTACTCGCCCGGTTTCTATAAGTCATCCAAATCCATTTGCACCGCTCCAACCTGATGGATGGATCCTATCTTGGGCTGTAAAAACATTTATGGCTTAAAAGCATTCGCCGGGGCTAAAAGGCTATTCCTGTTGCACTGGTCGCAAAGCAATATAGTTGAGCGTCATGCCCTCTGCACACGTACTGCAGCCTTTGGTCATGTTGGATTCATTTGAATAAAACTATGTATTGTTTTTTCGTTCGGGGGAGTGGTGTAGCGGTTTTGATCGTTTTTACACATGTCGTTCCTTCGTGGTGTAGATCCATACTAAGAGAGTTATTGGGAAGCATTAGCTTACTGCTGATTAATTGTGAGAATGTTCCAACTAGTCCGCCCTTTTAAGAAATTCCGTATAGGAAATCCCGGGTTGCCGACTAGTTGGCTACGAGAAAAATTCGTATAGGAATTTTGTTCGTGTTCCAACTAGTCCTCCGCCATTGTAAAAAATTTCGCGTAGGAAAGCCGGGGTTGCCGACTAGTTGTTGTTCTTGATCATTCGTTGAACTGAGTTTTATTGGTAGTCGACTTCGGCTAGTTATTCTTGATCATTCATTAGTTGCGTTGCTGGCAGTTTATTAAAAATGGAAATGTTAGTACGTGAATAAAAGCGCTAGACTTGCCAGAGGTGCAAAGCAAGCGGCCCTTTTACAGTTATATTATTTGAATCGCTGGTATTCACGATTAGAACAAAAACAAACCCAAAAAGCAGGGAACAGATTTTGGGCAAGGTTCATACATTTAAAGAAAAAGTATCAGACATGCTAAATGAGGGGGGGAGGAGATATAGTTGTTAAGGTTCAAGGTTATCTTTATTTACAAAAAAAATTATCGTTAACACTTTCCGCTGCTGAGAGCAGAGCTCTAGCGCCCACTAAAAAAATAAGTAAAACCAAAAATAACTTCAACATGACGAATCATACCCAATAATATTCATCCGCTAAATAATAATACAGCCAATCTAAAGGGAGGCCAAGGCACAGTCACAATTAAACAAAAGTAAAGTTTCAGTTTAGTTTTCAGTTTCATTGGACTATACTTAAAGACAATAAAAATACACAATTTACATTCCTGCCAGGAAAGCACAAATGTAGTGCTTGGCTAGGGCAGGGAAAGTTCCGATATTAATTTAAACATCACACAGAATCAACTAACAGAACATTCTATTTAAAGAAAAAAAGAGGAGAGGAAAAAAATAACTTATGGTTTCAACTTTAAATAAAAGGAGAGAGAAAATAAGGGAAAGAACGAACGAGAAAGAAAGAAAACAAAAGAATAGAAAAACAGGGGGTGAGTCTAAAGGAGGGTAACACTAAACAATTTTCCTGTAATGATCTTTCGCTGCTCGCTTAAAGGAAATGAGGTTATTCGAATTCCGGATATCTAACGGTAGTAGATTCCAAATTGACGGCGCAAAAAATATTCAAAGAAGTTAGTTAACCTATACCTCGTAAGAGCATAAATATTTAAAGAAGTTAAATTAACCTATACCTCGTAAGAGCATTTTAAAAACTGCTCTCTTCTGACAGTCTTGTAGTTTCGAGCAATGAGTTCCGTGTTCCTGCACCTATGTGTCGAATTTGTGGCATTATTGCGTTTTAGGACTCGGCCACTGCAAGTTCCAGGTCTGGAGTTGTTTTTCGAATCCTCTTCAGCCTTTTTCTTTTTCACAGTAATGACGATTGTGGTTAGCTATAGGCTATCGTCTAGTCTGATGGTGGGACATATTAAGCAGCAGCCTTCAGTACTAATGACCTAGTCCAGACCAATTTTTCAGATCGATGGTTCCGCAATGACTAATGGTTATAAGGATTAATTATTCGATACAGTATTGCACTATCTCTGACGATTTATCATAGGATAATGTGAGAGAATGTAACTCCTGCCTTTATTTTCCAGGACCAAAATGAAACAGTTGTCAAACTATGAATTATGAATGCGTCCAGCGACGCAGTAGAATGTGGGTCTGGAATCTCACGTTTCTTTTGCACGTGGTCTGCGCCTTCGCCGCTCGTGCAAAACACGTGCAAATTGGTAGCAATCCAAGCATCCTGGGCCAGTTCAAGTCTGGCATTGTCCGCTTAAAGCACTTGACATACGATGCGAAGACGAAGCAGGTTTTTGTTGGCGGTGTCAACCAGCTCTACCAGTTCGATGCCGACTTGAGATTAGTCGCCAGCGTGACCACGGGACCCCGGCAGGACAGCCCGCATTGTCACAGCAATGGATGCTCCGACGATATCATTGACACGACGATGACTGATAATGTCAACAAAGTATTGATTGTTGATAATGAAGCTGATGTTTTAATCGCCTGCGGGAGCATACTTCAAGGAGCTTGCACGAAATACCGATATCAGAATATCTCATCCCCTGGGGAGTTCATACCCCAAGCGATCGCAGCTAATGATGAGAGCTCTTCAACGTTCGCCTTCATTGGACCACAGACGTTTTCAGAAAGGACGAACGTTCTCTATGTGGGAACGACGTTCACGTCTCAAGGCGATTATCGACACTACGTCCCTGCCATTTCGAGTCGGAATCTGGACGATCTCAAGTTCACCGTGGAGAGCTTCGACCAGCAGTCGACGTTGTCGATTGACGTCAAGAGCCGCGACCATTTCTTCGTCAAATATGTTTACGGCTTCAATTCAAGTGACCATGCTTATTTCGTGATCGTGCAGAAAAAATCCCCCCTACCGGGTGACGAGGAGTTGGGGTACGTTACGCGCCTAGCGCGGGTGTGCATTAATGATGGTAATTTCGGAAGTTACAGTGAAGTTAACCTCCAGTGTGGTGAGAGTGATGAGTACCCAGATGGGTATACATTGGTGCAGGATGCGAAGCTCGTGCCGGCTGGTGACGACCTCGCCATGTCCTACGGTATTAAGTCGGGCGATCCAGTGCTGATAGGTGTGTTCTCGCCACCGAAGGGAATTGGCGCCGAGCCAATCAATCAATCAGCAATGTGCGTCTTTAGCCTGTCGAATATTGAAACTCGCTTTAAGGAGAATATTCACATGTGTTTTAACGACAGTATGACGTCACGTGGGATGGAGCATATTTCTGGACCGATTCAGGAAGGAAAGTGCCACCCCCTTGGGGTAAGTACCAAATTATTTGTGTAGATGACCCTTCAGTAGTAATAACTCTAACAAACTGTCCTGGTTGTTATTTGTGAGTTGTGAAATCGGTGAATTTTTTTTTTGTCCGGCGGGTTTGGAATTCAAACGCAGAAAACAGGTAGGCGATAACCAGTTGATCGATTGATTGGTTCATCCGTCTTCAACTCGACTAACAAAGATTCACGAAACAACACTCGTTTCTTCTTTGAAAGTGGCAACTACTACCAGAACAAGGAGAACGTATTTAAAATGAAACTATAACCAAACACCTACACTAAACAATTAAACCAAACACCTTTCTTCGCGAATCACACCCCTCCCCCCTAGCTTCTCCCATAAACTAACTGATTCCGAAGATTGAAAATTAAGTGTCTTTTTCTGTGTGTTTAAGTGTTTTATTTATTTTCTTCATTTACTCCGCTTTTCCAAAATGGCGGGTCACCAGTAAATTACTTACCATACACTTCAGCATGGAAAAGCGTAGCTACCATAAATCCGTCGAATTTTAAAAACACAGAAAACTGGTAGCCTGTACCCGACATGAATATCAGTAGCCTATACCGTAGTAGGATCAGTCAGTTGTTGCGAATATAGCAAAACTCGGAAACACTGCTTCAGCCCCCACTTGTCCGCGCTTCGCTGTTATCGACCCATTAATGCAGGGAGGTTCCGCAGGGGTTCGTCACAGCACAGGGTAAACAGGGAATATTTTCACCCCTTTGAAACAAATTCCTTGCATGCGTAATTAATGACCTTCCATTTAGCGAATCATAAATACGTCCAGTGATCGAAAGAACATACTGCGTACTGGGATCATTAGAATGGTGATATGTCGGCAGTAAAATTGATAAATGATAGAAATTTGTAATTGAGCACAGGGGAAGATAGGCCCTCGGTTTGTAAATAGGCGTTACAAACGACATTGTTGCTGAGTTCCTAAACGATTGGAAATCGTACTCCTTGCGCAAGTAGGGCTTCCTGGCAGATGTAGCTTGTTTATAATAGGCTTAGTAAAATTCTAAAGTTAAAGGAAGCAAGGCCGTGTCCAGGACTAGTTCAAAGGCTATATCCAATCCGGAGGTCTTGAAACCTAATAAAAATTCAGCTTTTTGTTCACACAGACTCAACTTGTGTCGTGGCTTACCATCAATATGAAACAAGACTTCGCACCAAACGTTTCTGTCCTAAACGGACAAGTTGGTTTTTTAGGTAGGCAGTTTTTTTTTAGTCAAACATTAAACAACAAATAAAAGGAACACAACTTACATACTTCGCAGTAAAAAGAAAGTCATAAGAACTTTTTTTTTTATAACGGTTTACAGCTAGCCTTCCGCCCACAAGTCATCTTGTTTACTCCACAAATAATAATCCTGTAGTTACATTATGCTGCCGGGTCTCACGCCTTGATTTCCGCACACAAAAAATCGATTTGTTCACATTTGAAGGGTCGGAAAACCTGGCCGAGAAAAGACGCAGCAATAAAGATATTGCTGCTTTTACAACGAAAACGGGCATGTCTACTCAATCATCGAAACAAAAAAGAAAGCGAATAATATAGAATTTCGATTGTGAGACAGGATTATCGAACTTTTGTAACTACTTTGAACCTGTAAGCCAGTGGAATTTTTTTCCCGATCCTTTCTTATTCTTTGATCACGCGATCATCAGAAATGAGATCCGGAAAGGTCATTCTTTTACCACAAGGTAAGTCTCTCTCCTATTGGTCAGATGTTGCACCTTTGAGTCAAAGCTGGACTGCCTAATTGCTCAATACTGCCATGATGACTCGGATCTAAGCCTCGTTTTTGTTGCACGCTACAGGTCCACTTCTCGGCCGGTTCCGGGCTAATTCTTTCTACATTCGTTTTTGCACTTCAAGGCTTCCGAGGAAGACGGCAGCACTTCTCGATAATCGCGGACTTGCTTACCAACCAAGTCCGTGCTTCCCTGCAAGGTGCTGCTTCAAGTCGTGCAGGCAGTGAATCCAGAAACGCATCTTGAGCAGAAGCAAAGAAGTGCTGTGGCAATGATGCACTATTGCAAGAAAAACGAGGTTTTGAGTGCGTTGGTAGGGTGGTATCTCTGTCTAGGCGTGGGAATGCTCCGAATATCATCACCATCATAAAAAAGGACTCCCTTTCAGATTCAGAGGGGAATCAATTTTTGCTGGTGTTGGTGCAATGTAAAATTAATTAAAAACAATCAGAACAAATAAAACAAACAAAACCAAAAATAAAGTTGATCCAGACTAATTTCGTCAACTGCATATTTCTTTTTTCGGACAAAATCCGTTTTGAAGCATTCCCGTGTAATCGCCGATTTCTGTACGCATAGTCCGCGTGGAGTGACTACCTCTATTCTCGCCGTTCCCTTCGATTCCCCGAGGAGTCCTCGGGGAACGGCGAGAATACGCCTTATAACTTGTTTCCCTGGTCACGAGACGAGGTTAATTCAAAAGCCAGAACCACCGTGGACTCGTTGTTTGGAGAGAGGCGCTGTGATTTTGAATCGTGACTCGGAGCTAAGTCCTGAAGCGACTGTAAATGATGTTGAAAGAATAGAGAAACAAATGAATCGACTGGGTGCTATTGTTGGAGCCCAGCTGGATTGATGCCGTGAGAATTTGAGAGGAAAAACGGCATATGTCGGCACAAATCAAAACAGTTCCTTTGACCCATTAGCCAATATTTGTAAAATGAAAGCATGGAACTATTTGAAAGGGGATGAAGGGAGGGGTTCCAAAGGGAAAGCATTGATCCAAGGATGTGTGTGTTTAGAGAGGGGTTAGGTGTCTCATAATTTATCGCCTCTTTCTCCGGGTTTTGTGTTGGAAGTTTTATAGTTCGTTGCTGCTTTTCTAACTCTGGGAATATTTATGGGGGAAGATATAAGCTACATAGGCCAGCTTTTCTTTTTTATCGATAGCTGAGCGGTTATGGTGTTGGACTAAAGACTAGGGAAGGGGTGGGCCTTCGGTTCGAATCCTCGTAGAGGCTCCCAGAAATTGACGGCGAGGTTCTGTAATAGCCGCAGACGACCCAGCGGTAAATTGGGTACCTAGAGGAATCTAGTGTAAAACATGGGAAGCTTTGGATGGTTTGCCCCTAAAAACATCACACTTCCGGTCAAGGACAGTGAAACAGGAGATCGGCACCTGCGCTGTGCGAGCCTAAGCACACGTGACACTATTTTTTGTTTTTAAGCCGATATATACTTGCCCTTCAGGCAATCTGCACAGGAAAGCTGCTAGTTTATGTGTAAAATGTGTATCCCAGTAATCAGTTGTAGTGTTGCTCATCATCCAAAAACGTTTTGTCTAGTCAAGGTCGTATCCGGGGGGGGGGGGGGGTAGGGGGTTGAACCTGATGATTTTTTATTGGCTTTTCCCTCTGATCTATGTTTTTTTTGTACTTTTTTGTCCGACCAGCAGGCAATAACCCCCCCCCCCCCCCCCCCCCCCCCCCCGAAAGGCACCCCCCCCCCCCGAAAAAATTCCTGGATACGGGCCTGGGTCAAGTAAGAGACCTTCGACACTACTTAGGTTGCGCGACAAGCAGCTGATCGGAAGATGCCGAAGATGGCTGTTTCTTTTTCCTAGCTTAATATTTGTTTGTCAGGGACTGTGCGTGGAAAATAGGGACTTGAGTGGTCAGAATTATTTTGCACTGTTTTCGTTTGGATTCTGGTGTCCACATAACATGATCATGCCAGAGCAATCATTTGGCTTTGCGAAGAAACCCTTTGGTTCTTTTAACGCAATTTAATTACACGATTCTCATTTTTGTCGAGGGTTCAATCCTGGTTAGGCCAAAATATTTTGTTTTACCACGTGCATGGCTGGCCTTTAGAAAAGACGAATTGCAATGCCGGGTAGAAAAGGAATTCTTTGAAAGTGGGAATTTAATGGCTGAAGGTACACAACAGGATACGAGAAAATTAATGAGTGTTAGTTATTTCCATGGATGCTTCAGTGGTGTGCATGTGGAAGTTTCCTTTTTTAGCCTTTCTGCGAAAGACTCCTTACTGAAAGGAATTTGGTGATCGTGTAACCTTCCGTTTTAATGACTACATCGAAAGTAGGTGCATGCCGTGACCTGGTTAATTTAGAAAAACAATCGTACTTTAGCTCCGGACACTGGTTTATTATTCCTTCGTGACAAAGAGACCTTACAACATCAGTTTGTAATTTCGAAGCTCCTGCAGTTTTCGTGAATTTGTTGAAAATCAGTTAGCATCGCTGTAGGAGCCAAAGTGAGGTTTACTTTTTAAGGGACAATTTTCGAAAGTGGCTCAGTGACGAATTAAACAGTAACTGTTGTGGAGGTGGTAGTTGAGGGCTCTATTTTTCGTTGTCATAAGTTCAATCGTAGGCTATTTATAAAAGTATGCGCCATTTCACAATCCAACAAAATTTAAAATATCCGGTGTTACGGTGTCTATAACCTTTGTGTACTTGGTAATCTGGCACTGATACATACCAAGAATATACTAAGAATAAAAAAACAAGAATATACTAAGAATAAAAAAAAAATAGTTTGCGTTTTTATTTTTGTGGTATGAATTTTTGTTGGCGCCTTAGGCGTCTGTTGTATGACCGTATTATAGGCTTTTTCAATAAATTATTATTATTGCGATAAAAAACGTTACTAAAATACTAAACAAACTTACAAGTGGAATTTTTAGTGTCAGTGCCTTCTTTCATAGCGGAGACTGGAACAGATGTCCCGACAATTTTTCAGTTGCGGTTGGAGGGTCCAAATATTTATGATTTTGTTGGAGGATCCTTGTTTAAATTGTCTTATGAATGAGCGGAGTATTCAAGCACGTGTCAATGCCGTTGTTAAATTCAACTTGAAAACCCAGTTAGAATTATTTCCAGAGCTCTGATTGGCTCTTGCTGACGTCTCAGACTGAATTCCCGATGTCAGTGTAGTATTTTGGAAGTTTAGCGTCTGTTTGGTGCCTGGGATCTTTGTTTTTGTATCTGAGTTATTCGCCTTACTTTACACTCCCTTTTTGGCAAATAACTCGTACTAATTTATAAAAAAATAACAATCAATAAACTTGCCATTGACCATAATCTGCCTTTTGGGCGGTAATGATTGAACTTGGAGCTACGAACTGACAAAACTATAACATTTAAAGTGAAAAGTAAACTACTCATAATATGTGAACGCTGACAAAAGGGAAGTAACAAAATGTATAATCAAAATGTCTAAAAATAAACTAAATATTAAATATATTGACATTCCTAATGCCGGACCACAGTATCGGATGCACTATCTGAAGATGACAATTAGCCGACAGGAATGAGACATCAAAATTATGTGTTCCTGGGCCATGCTAAAAAAAAAAGAACAACAAGCAATTAAGCATCAGAGACTTGCTAACTACCCATTGCTTTCTCGAGTTTCTAATAACCAATTATGGGTGACTCCCTCCCAGGCCTGACGCTCTATATCTCTTCGGTTGGCCACCTTCTCCGTGGATTTAAGTTATTGGTCTCTGAAGGTCCTCGTAAGAATGCTTGTTACCGTGGTTGAGGAGAAACTGAAGGTCGGTCCCTCGACTCGCGGTTTGCATTTCGAGGGGGGGGGGGGGCATTGATTTGGTTCCCCTAGGGGGGGGGAGTTGTGGTATGAAACTTGGCGTTGATAGGTCGTGAAGTTTCTCCCAGACTGCAGGGGAAGGAGGATGAGATGAAACTTTGAGCGGTATTTAGATAAAGTTCCTCTTTTGGTATTGTTAGGAGAGTAATGATGTCCTCTCGACGTAAAGGACTATATGGTGGAAACACTGATTGCTAGTAGTTCAATCCAAGTTGTTTGCATTTCGTGAGCGTCGAAACGTGAGCTACGTCAGAGAGGGACAGAAATTGGCTTAAAACGTTAACGCCAGGCGTCATTCCCTGATTTTCTTTCGGGTCCCAGATATCTGTTTTCGTCGAGGTGGATCCTGAAAGTAAAGCGAGGGTAAATAAGTGTGGGAGTCCGGGTTGTTAGATCCCATATATACTGCAAGGTTGGCATAGTCCGAGGCATAGTCGCGATACGTTTGAGACTTTTAAGATATACAAATTGATGGAAGATGTAGGTGAAGAAAGTGTGATTGAATGTTGTGAGTGAGAGATGAATGTGTTCGAAGCATCTAGGATATGTTGAAGAATAGCAATTTTATATCTTCATTATCATGAAAGTTCAGAGGGGTGGCTCGACTGTGCGGAAGAACCAGGTAACTGGGAATATGGAAGCTGAAGCCAGGCCCATCTTTACAGATGGAGTGAGCATGTATATGTTACATTTAAGCTAGACTTTTTTGGTGCATAATTCACCAACTTGTGTTTCTAGGCGAGTAAGTACAGACATCCAAATCTGTAAGGGTTCAGTGCTCTGCTTCATTTCAAGTATGGGAAGCAAGTGATTCTTCTCCGAAGAATCGGTACACTGTATTAAAACAAGGGCTAAAGAACGTACAGTCAGCTGCTTGACAGTAATTTCGACTCTTCTTGGCAAAGGTCAAATAATATATGTTTTAAAGTCAGCTTGTGCTGAAGGAATATTGAATCTGTAGATTCCTGAAGGCTACTATGGCCCACCGTGTATTATTTGTAGATCTTGATTTTCAGTTTGTTTTGCTTTATCTTTGTTCATTCGTTTATTTCTCTTAAAACTAAGAGTAACATCAATTGATCCATTACACAAAGAATGATTAAATAAATATTTCTTTAGTCCAAGCTCACTGCGAATCATAGGGTATTTGACAATGCAAAACAGCTGAATCTAATTTAAGCTATGTTTTGGTCCTTCTTCACGAAGAAATTCACAAAACCAGATACTTAGGCTCGAATCTTTAGTTATTTTTCCACATCTTCATTTTCCAGCTTGAGACTGAAGAGGATACTTGCCAAGAAGTACCGAAATATAGCTCTAATAAGATTTAGCTGACGTATCCGTTCTGCACTGTCAAAATTAAATAGTAGAATTTTTCTTAAAAAAAAAATAAATCTGAATCAGCTTGGGTGCTTTATATTTTTGCTATATTTCTCCATGGGCTTTAATAGGAATACATTCATTCATTCAACACTCACGAAAGAGATTTTGCTGTTGTGTCAAATCGGATAAATTAAGAAGTTCTTCTGTGAGTCCTCTGTCTGTGTGGCCTGCAGTTTTGGTGAGACAAGCGGCGATATGTACGTTGTTTCAGTCACCAGCAGAAGATTCGCCCCTGAGGAATATTTAACCGGTTTAATGCTAGTTGTATCGAAGTATCCAGCTATCACACAGATATAGTTTGTTGTTTTTTGGTCCGTGAAACAGTGGACGCTTGCGTTTTACTCTGCCCGGCGGGGTTGCTCCCAGGAGGTCCCTGTGGAGCGTACGGTAAGACACAAAGCAGCAAAAAATCATTTATACAAATAATGCAAACTTAAGGTTACAAATGCTTTGTCCATGTGTCTTTTCGGTGAATGAATGAATATAGTACCGAAAAAGCCTGAAGCCCATGGTAACAAAATTCAGCCTGCATACAGGGCCGTATCCAGGGGGGGGGGAGGGTAGGGGGCTGACCCCCCCCCCCGAAACATACAAAAATAATCATTTGTATAGGCTTTTCCCTCTGATCTGTGTCTTTTTGTACTTTCTTGTCCGACCAGCAGGCACCCCCCACCCCGAAAGGCAAAATCTCCCCCCCCCCCCCGAAATAAATTCCTTGATACGGTCCTGCCTACATACATTAATGGATTTGACACTAACAATTAAAATATAATATAAGTATCTGGTCGCAAGCATCAAGTAACACCCCACATTTTCATGCTATAAAATATTCATCCGTACCATCTATTCTTCTATATATATATATACATTCATGTAGGATATATATTTATGCATGTTTACCTATAGAAGGACGAAGATAAGAAGTAAGACCCTTGCTCCTTGGCCAGGCTCGCCCGTTCTTCAGGTTCTAGCTAAAAACTTGATTAAATGGTGGAAACCGAACCTTAGCTTATTATCTCAGGCCGGTGACATTTTTCTGACGTCATGAAAGAAATAGAGAAATTTGGTTAAATTGATGTTGTAAAATATATTTGTATCTATAGCCTGTATATAAGACAGAGCGGCCAGCGAAGCGCATGACGCGTTTAAATTTATAAACCGTTATAGGGACAATGACTTCCATTAGTAAATGGGAAATAACTGCTATAGTTTGGCCAACACTGATTAAATTTTGTACTAAATAAATTAAATGAATAACTGATGATTAAATGTTTTTAATATAAAGACAGACTTGGGACATATATTTGAATTACAAACACTTTAAAGAGGCTAAAGAAAAACAAAGTAGTAGAGGAGCCGTAGACCAGAAAGTAAAAAATACGAGTAAATTAAAAAAGGGTCTACGCGGGTTTAAAGCAATTAAAAAAAAAAATTCATTTATGTCCATTTTTATTTTAAGCCAGTTTAAAAACAAGTGCTACAACATCGAAAGAACAAAAATGAGATTTTGGAGGGTCTTGTTGATAACCTTATTACCCCTCACATGGTAAGTGACGGATGAGTATGATTGCACTGCCGGCAACCGTCTTCAGCGAAGAACAAATTAACTTTCTTATTCCAATAAAACAGTAACCGTAACCTAACAATAACAGTATTAACTAAAGCTCCCTGGAGGCACAGACAAGAGTGCATGCTAGCCGTTATTTATGTGTTTCTTTGTTTAGTCGATCGGGAACATCGTGAATTTCTGCGACCCGGGGCTTGGTCTGAAAATCTCAGGTCGCGTTCCAATCGTCAGCCCTTTTGCCGTGGAGTTCAGGAATTCTCTGTTGACATCCGTTGCTGCTGCCACCACCGAGACACATACCCTAGCCTTCGTTGGAACCAGTGAAGGAAAACTCAATAAGGTGAGGGCCTAGCTTAAGCTGCTCATGTGCTTGTAATGTGCTTGATTCAGAACTACTTGCATTATTGTGAATTCCAGCCGGCCTTTGACTTCAAATTTGACCGAAAGATTGTACGGGTATTCAGAAGAAGGGTCTTCCAGTGACAGAACAACTACTTACTAGCTATCCCGTTTCAAGAATTTCTGTATCTCACCACCCACGGACCAAAGAAAAATTGTTACCTCACACACATTTCTTAAACCGGTCATCAAAAACAAATCCCTATTTATTTATTATTTGTTTAGTTCGTTATTGACCAACTTAGGCCCATTTTGTATCGACAGTGTTATAAGTTTAAAACACTAACAACACCATGTCGACTTAAACCGTAATACCAACTCCCTCGATTCCTGTGTGCTGGCTGTCCGACGCGATATTTGTTCACCGACTCTTCGACTATGGCTAAAGGAACGGATTCAGGCATCAGGACCTTTCATAACATTTCCCTTACTGATTTTCAGATACAACCTATAACTTATACCTACCGTCCAACACTTGCCCTTGTTACAGTAGCTCCGATGGGTATTTCTCTCAATGATTTGTGTACACTGTAAAGTTCCATAACATTTATTACATGGAACTGCATCCTTATTTTGAATTTTATGGCAGATTCCTAGAATATTTGTTATTACCCATTTAAATATTATCTTTTCGTGAATCAGCATTTAAAAAGGATACATAAATATTCTGTGTATCATTCCTGACCTTGAACACAAGGACACGTATTCATGTGTTAAATGTATAACATAAATGTTATCTAGGCGATATGTTCGATATACCAGCGCTGATTCTTGTTGTCCAAGTTCCAATGGGATTTCTAACATGGCAAGTGCCTTCGTGTTGACCTGTCTTGTGATCTTGTGACACTTCATTAATCCTGGCAAGCTCGAACGTGCCCTTCTTCCTCTAACGAGCAGACATGAGGATGAATAACCTAGGCTGCACTCAGGGGTGGCCAGGAGACACAGTTGATCTGATACATCTGGAAACGATAAAGTCCGGGTTTGGGAGGGAGTCCCGCCTACCCTGTTTGTGACATATCTTGGAAATTCGATATGTCTGCCGGCCTTTGCCGCGGCATTCTTTCTATTTGGCGGATACTGTTACGGTGGCCTGTAATTGGTTAAATGCGAGCAAAAACTATGGTTATCAGTCTTGTTCTGAATGCTGGACAAACAGGACGGAAGGTTCTAGTCTGCTTCGTTGTGCACTCCGTCTCCTTGATGTGCCAACACACAAGATGGCTCGCCCTTCCACTCAGGATTTGTATAACAGATAACACAAGGATGCGCAGTTTCAACAGGTAATACTTGGGGAGTATTAACGTTATGCAAAATGCCCAAAAAGCATCTCTTTTCCGGCGGTGTGTCGGCTCTTCTTGTATGCCTAACATTCAATGCGTTACATTTGCAAAATCATAACAGGTAACGTCTTAAGTGTTAGCTGTTGAAATTGCGCGTCCTTGTGTCTGTTATTAAACTTCTGACAAGTGTAGTAGCCGCTAGAATTTGTTTTTTGATGTTAAATCACATAGTATCAGCTTCTTTATGTGCAAAGTTGGCTGGCGACCAGCAACACTCCAGTAAATTTTCTATGGTATGAAGAAAAGGTGTCTTTATATTTGTGCATTCTAGCAGTCTCCAAAAAAATGTCATCTCATGCATTTCCACACCTCTGTCGGTCTCCGAACATCAAGTCATCGCCCATGCAGTAACCTACCAAACTGTATCTTAATTTGAAAGAGATGAAGCTCGACATTGGTAGTCGCGATTTCTTGCACTGTGTTTTTGGCCCCTTCCCCTTTGTTTACCAAATTTCACTGACATTATGCTTCTGTGTCATGAGAATCGCATATTACCAGCTTATCAAAGGTGTTGCTTCTGGATTGAATGTAATCATCCTCGATTACAATTCCCCGTTAGATGCTGCTTCATCCATCATCCGGTTTGATCGAAATGATCTGAGTAATCGGGCGTATGCATTCGTTGCCTGCAAATTGATTTAAAGTGCACGTCATCTCTATCCTGGTCCTGGTCCGTGGGAGCGTGAGTTAGTTAGGCTACGCAACAAACTATAGACGGTAAGGTCACGAGACTGGGGCCCTATTTTCTGTTGCTACACTTATGACCTTTGCCGCTCTTTGTCTGGGTTCGCAACTATACTTCAGGAACTATACAAATTGTCAATTTCTGCAATCTTCAGGAATGGGTAGGTTAAACTTGGAAGTGTCAGTAATAAGGCTATATTAAAACAATGGATCGTGTGTTTTTTCTAAAGATTGAATATCCTCAGCTTCCGTTTGACACAAACCTACCCCTTCTTCTTGTCGAATTTCGGACGTTAAAAGTTCTTATTCTGCTAAAGAAATAGAAAACCGTGATTTTCGGTTTTTTTTTCTTGATCAGCTAATTATCCCTCTAGGATGATGTGCGAGGGATAAATATAAACTCGGATATTTCGGTTGCACTTCCGGCAAACCGTCCTTAGCGAAAAACAAAACAAAACTAAATCATAAAATCCAAGCTGAATGGTCAGCTTGGCTTCAAACCTTATATTCTTATTCTGCTTAGGAACCAGATTCGAGCAAGAACAGAAACAAATTGGCCAAATACAGAAAATGTTTGCAAGGATGAACGCATAACATGCTGACATTTAAACCTCACACATATTGTGTGCATAGGGCACAGTCGGTTTTAGAAGAATCAGTGTATTTGTGGGCCTCTAAGGATGATGATGATACATTTTGTTGGGCGCTGTGCAGTAACAACAAAAACAAGACCAGAGGTTTCGATGGATCCCGCAAAAATTAATATCTCATCCAGACAATTGGGTCCTGTCTTCTCCAGATTCCTTAAGCATTTTTACGACAAAAAATCAGAAACAGATTAAGGCCAAATAGCTAATCGTCTGAGAAAGCCAAGTTCAGATATGGATTCAGCATGTGTGTTTACCCTTATAAGTCATATTTATTTTGACGAAACTGATCGAAACTCCCTGCCTTAGCTTATTTCTGCCAAATTTCCGGTTTCTACCGAATTCGGGAACTATTTATCCGACAAAATAACAAAGCTCAAAAACGAATTATCGAACATCTAATCAACTTCAAGTAAAGCTTAACTCGTGACACATTTTTCAGTATCAGCCGGATTCCGGGCGAACTATGCGTCCGGGTAAAAAAACGATTGTCATGTACGGATTCAGCATATCTTCGCACCCCTAAACCGGAATCTAATCAACTACAAATAAGACTTTTGCTTTTAACAAATTTTCCGGATTTGGCTGGATTCCGGGCAAACTACTTGTCCGGTGAGAAAATGGGTTTAACAATCGTGTTCAGAGTGTCTTTCTACCCCTAAATCGAACATGTAACCAACTTCAACTCAAACTTTTACTTTTAACAAACTTTCCGGTTTTGGCCGGATTCCGGGCTAACTACTTGTCTGGCGATAAAATGGTTCCCACCGTCGTGTTCAGCATGTCTTCTTACCCCATAATCGACTATCACATTAGCTGTTTACAAATATTTTGCTTGCCCCTCAATTTAAACCCCCTCCCCCACCCCTAAATCTAGGGCTACAGAGCCCATCTACGAACTCGACCTTACTCTTGACCCAGAAAATCCTCACACCAAGTTTCATCAAAATATTTCATTCCCTTCGAGAGTTATCGTGCTTACAGACGGACGGACGGTCCACTTTTACGATACGTTTTGGGAGTCCAAAAACAAGGAAAAAAAAAATCTCATCGCTAGAAAGTTTTAAGCAACGCTGGAGTTATTAGAACGTCCTAGCCTATAAAAAATCACTCAAAATTGATAAGTCAGCTAGGTTATTCTTCAGCTGAAGGAGAATTTATAACGCCCTGGTAAACACAGTCCTGCCACCTGTGAATCCTAACAGCCAAACAAGGTGATCGAATTTCCAGTAATTTCGTGTGAGACTTGCCATCGTAAGAAATTACGATCTGCTTGATCTCTAGTTACAAAGACGAAAATTGGAACCCTAATCAGTCAACCATTTATGAGATTAGTGCATCTGAACTTAATCTTCGAAACCTGCGGAGCTTGATAGAATCGCAGAATAACAAGAGTCTGCCATCCTTCCTTGTAAGCCTATGAATTAGGAAATCCGCCCGCCGTTCTTGTTCTTAGCGGAAGGACAGAATCAAATTTCCGACGAACATAGGCCGAGGGAATTCGAAGCATTAAACGTTGGTTGGTCAGGAAGGAACCATTCGACCAGTTCAGTGTAGGCTATCTTCATTCTAGAGCGCCACCCAAGGCCGTATGATCTGTGTGTTTTGTGTACTTCTTGTCCTACCAGCAGGCACCCCCCCCCCCCCCCCTGAAATAAATTCCTGGATACGGACCTGGCGCCACCTCTTGTTTTTGGATGCGACTCCAGTTGAATTTTTCCGTTGCCTTCTATTGAGTGATTGATTTTGGCATTGATCGATTATTTCTTATTGAACGTCGAAATAGAGCACCCGTTCACATCCAAAATCACATCCGTTCCTGCCTTAACAAGACCAAAGTTGTCGATGGGATCCCAAAAATCTAATATTTGATTCAGACAATCGGGTCTTTTCTTCGCCAGATCCAGTCTTGGACAGGCTAATCATCAGAGAAAGCCAAGATCAGATATACCTCTATAAGCCATATATATTTTGACGAAACTGACGATTTCCGAGCGAACTACTAGTCCAGCAAAAAAAAAAGTCAGAAACAAAACCAGCGTATCTCCTTATCCCTATAAAAAACATCTAATCAACTTTGAATAAAAGTTTGACTAAAAAAAAAATCCGGTTACAACCGGATTCCGGAATAATTATATGTCCGAGCAAATTCCATTGTCATACATAGATAAATCTTTAGAGTTAAGAAGGAGTCTGATTGTTTAAGTTATATTTTTGTTTTTGTTTGTTTGTATATATGGCCCGTGGGCTTTTGAAATACACTAATCTATCTATCTATACCGACTCAGCCTCTCTTCTTACCCCTTAATCTGTCATCTAATCGAACTTTTGCTTTTAACAAATTTTCCGGTTTTGGTGGATTCCGGGCGAACTAGTTGTCCGGCGAGAAAATGATTTTCACCATCGTGTTCGACATGTTTTTTACCCATAAATTAAACATTTAATCAACTTCAAATTAAACTTTTACTTTTAACCAACTTTCCGGGTTTCGCCGGATTCCGGACGAACTACTTGTCCGGGGTGAAAATGGTTTTCACTATCGTGCTCAGCATGTCTTCTTACCTCATAATCGACATCACATTAGCTGTTTAAAAATATTTTCTTTGTCCCTTAATTTATACCCCCTCCTCCACCCCTAAATATGGAGCTACATAGCCCATCTACGAACTTGACCTTACCCTTGACCCAATGAATCCTCACGAAGTTTCATCAAAATATCTCTTTGCCTTCGAGAGCTACCGTGCTTACAGACGGACGGACAGACGGACATTTTTGCGATGTCTCATAGGTATCCCTCCCCTTACGTTTTGGGATCCCAAAAATCAATGACCTTAGCAAGACGGAGATAGTTGAAATCAGCCATCACTCTAAAACTGAAATACGTTATATAAATCTATTCACACCTTGATTCACACCAAGCTTCTTTCTTCACCAACCATTTCTCCGCGAATCCCCTCCCCTAGATACACTACTCAGGACTTCAACTACACGTACCCTGCTTCCCCCACACATAGCCAAAAGAAAAAAAAATAAAATTTGAGACTTCTGTTAGAAGTAGACTAAACTTATTTAAAAAAAGCTGGATGTTTCCCGAGTCACCAACCCTTCCGGAAAGATATTATATCCTTCTTCATCCGTTCCATCCATTCTTCATTATAGACTCTCTCACCAAATACCTCCTTTCTCCATTCACAATCACACTCAAATGATTGCTTTCATCGTCATGACCACAGTACAGAAGTAAGGACAAATTCTCTCACTCTTATTTGTCACTCATCATTTTCGTGTGTCTATGCAAATTCCAAGCGAATTCGATATAAATTTCAGTTTTTTTGTTTTTTTTTGTTGTTTTTTTATAATTAAAGTCATAAACAGAGAGTGGTTAAAACCCTTACTGTATTCAAAATAGAGCTTCTTATTCTTATAATATAATATAATATAATATAATATATAATATAATATATCTTATTCTATTTAAATTTCAGTGTTTACGACATCCTTTGAATCCCGCTGGTGCTACCTTGTATAGTTCCTAGTAAAGTATCGTTTCACTTGGCTTCCCCCCACCGGTCCTCCAGCGCAGCTTGCTCTTGCAACATTGGCGGATTTTCAGTAATGTTTCCTTATTGGTTTTGTTGGCATTCACCTAAGCCACTCCATTCAATAGAAGTCGTTTTTCAAATTTTGGAATTGCCACGTCAGTGTCATCTGACGTAGGCTAAACAGTTGTCCCGCTGGCAGTTTGAAACTCATTCTGAAATCAATGCCGATTGTTTGTCAAAGCAGCAGTGACTTGAGAGTTTCGGCTCGGCTGATTTTGCTGTATTCAGATGGGCTTTTTGATGAGGTAGGCTGCTTGTTTGATATGCCAGTCGCTCATTGCTTTTATCCATTGAATTTCTCTCTGGCATTTGCGAGATAGGCAGGTGAGTATTTCTTATTGTACAGCTAAAGCAAGCCCTAAGGGTTGAAGCTGGAAATGAGTAAATTCCAGTTAAGATAATTAATCATCGTTATCACATTATTACAAGAAAATAACCGAAATACATATTTAAAAAGCCTGGAATATTGACTCGTTTCCAAGTTCTGTCTCCTCCCCAAGACAAAACAAATTGGAAATCAGAGGAAAGGAAATCCCAACAAGCTTTTGGCCATTATTTATAGCCTATGCAGAAGAACTCGTTCGAAGGATGTTGGGACCTGTTTAGGGGGGGGGGGGGGGCGGCTTCTCTGCATTTTGTCGACTGTCATTCTTTTTATTTTGTATCACAATCACGGCCTGGAAACTGAACCTTTTCTTCTGTTTCGTCGTAGCATTTTTTCTTTTCTCTGAGTATTCTTAATTTTTAGGCATTTCTTAAAGTTAATTTCTTACGAATTTCTTTTCCCCTCATTGACGTTACTATTTCACACATGTAAATTTGCCACTGTAAATTTGCCACACATGTAATATGGCACTTGCAGCCTCTGGCTCAAGTGCCATGTACCGATCGCAATTCCGTCTGTCGGTCGGGCGGTCTGTCCCACGGTTGCGAGTTAGGGTACTTCCATATGTGCTACGACGATGAAACTTGGCAGGCATATCAGGGTTCCTACCAAACTAACTTGGATATAATCAGTTTCCTGATCCGACCATCTGAGGGGAGTGAAGGGAAAGTTGAGTCGTGTATAACTTTCGAACGCGTGATTGGGTTCCAATGAAACTTAAGACATGTCTCTGATGTTCCATTTCAGGTCCTGGGATATTGGCCCAATTTCCCCTACTAGTATAGTACTAGTATTGCCAGGAAGAGCCGAAAAACCGCCAAAACAGTATCTGCTGACTTTTTTTTATGTTGTCATGACATCGGAAAATTGAGCAGATGCTTTTTTGGCGGTTTTCGGCTCTTCCTGGCAATACTTTTTGTAGTTAACGTTTATCACGAGAATGATCACATCCCAAGTGTTGTCTTTTCAGTTTTGTCTGTTGAACCGCGCATCCTTGTGTTATCTTCTGTGAAACTTCTGATAGTGCAAGGATCAGATTCTCTTGTGTTGACGCCGAGGCTGACGTACGCAAGGTGTTTGTCGTGTCCACGGAAACGTTTGGACAAGGATAAAGACACGTTTAAAGAAACCTGCTATAATTTAACGAAGCATGCTATATTTATTTGAATCCAATACCGGCCTACTAAGGCCATTATGCAAAACAAAAGGACACTTTACAAATTTTCACTTTAGACATTAAGTTGTTTCAAACCCACAATATACCAACTCCCCCTATTTCAGCCAAATGGGAAGAGATAGCCATAACTGAGCGAGTGTTTAGTGCCGAGGTTCGAACAAATACGTAATGCTATTGCTTAAGTTAAGTTGGGTTTCAAAGAGCCTTGATTGAATAAAGAGATTTTTGTCTCATGTGATTTATTCTTTAAACATTGCGACATTGACTTTGCTGAGACGACTCTCGTTGACAAATTTTTCAAACTACAGTTGGAACAAAGTACATTCAAAATGTTACAGGGGGGGGGGGGGGGTACGTCCCAAGTTTAAGATTGAGTAGAAAGTTGAAACTGGAACAGGCCTGACCAGAAATACCTAGTGGGCAATAAGTAAGTATATTTCAGCCAAATGGGAAGAGATAGCCATAACTGAGCGAGTGTTTAGTGCCGAGGTTCGAACAAATACGTAATGCTATTGCTTAAGTTAAGTTGGGTTTCAAAGAGCCTTGATTGAATAAAGAGATTTTTGTCTCATGTGATTTATTCTTTAAACATTGCGACATTGACTTTGCTGAGACGACTCTCGTTGACAAATTTTTCAAACTACAGTTGGAACAAAGTACATTCAAAATGTTACAGGGGGGGGGGGGGTACGTCCCAAGTTTAAGATTGAGTAGAAAGTTGAAACTGGAATAGGCCTGACCAGAAATACCTAGTGGGCAATAAGTAAGCTTTCATATTGGATTTCCTTTTGGGCTTTCTTGAGACAGATCCCTAAACCAATTCTTGAAGTAGGAGAGGCGAAATCTCCTCTATTTTTATTGCTCTGGAAATTTAGTCATCTAACCGAAAAGCCGCTTTCATTTCCGTCGGACTGGGCAAATCTTCCGTATTTCTTCCCTTGCTATAAAACTAATCCGTCTTCCACCTCGTTTTATTGCCTCATGTTTTCAGTAGTTGGTTTTTGCAGAGAATGTAACCGCTTCGACCTCAAAGGATCCGCAGAGCGGAAATTTGGAAGATAAAACATATCTGTTTGATATCAGACACATGCAACTTGGTTTCTGTCTTGTTCGGAGACATGAGTTTCCGCAATACCCTATCAACATTGTAAAGGATGACATGTCTCATATAAGGACAGCACCAGGATCCATGTGCTGTATACAGTCTATTTATAAAAGATCGATGTCAGCTCACGATGAACTGACGATTCAGCAATATACTTGGGGAGGGGGGGGGGGGCGGACCCAGGGTTGGTCACCAAAAGTATCTTTGTACATCCTGGAAAGTAACCCAAAAGCATCTCAAAGTAACCCAGTGTAACCTAACCCAACGTAACCCAATGCAATGTAACCCAAAGTAACCCTGAGTAACCCAAAGTATCCTGAAGTAACTCGTACACCCTGGTTCTTGGTGACCAACCCTGGGGTCGGATCTTATCCATACCAAACAGTAATACGAGAACATAGATCAGAGGTTAGAGTCTATAAAAACGATTATTTTTTTTTATTTTTTTTTTTTTTGGGGGGGGGGAGCAACCCCCTATCGCCCCTGGATACGGCCTTGATTACACGCGACTTTATATACAAACAACTTGGTTGATTGAATCCCACAAGACTAATCTTACGTTAGTGAACCGAAATGTTAAATGCCAATGATAGTGACGCAAAGAATACATTTTAATGATCGGGTCGTAGCATTGGGTACACGCATTACATTACTCCATCGTTTACAAAATGCGACCCTCATTATAAATGTTACTTGCAAAGTTATTTTCGGCAGCACTGTAAGCTGAGATTTATGTCATTAATGTTTCGGCCTTTTCGGCTACAGCCCGAAGAGGACCCTTGCCAGGAAGGGCCGGGATGCTGAAATAAATCTGGAGCCGGCAGCCCCTAGTCTAGGCCGATTGCCATCGATTGGTGTTTAACTAGACAGTCCACACTATATCGAAGGCTGCTCACTCTTTGCACATTGTAGTTGGTGTTGGTGTCGGTGCCGGGTAGCGAGGCACAAGTCTCTGATGCACATAGGTCACCAGAGAGATCCACGGCTCGCGTAAGACTACGAATCCTTTCTTCTGACGGTGGCAGTCTGCTTGTCGAACCTAATATTACACGGAATGCGCCTTCCATTATCGTTTACCAGTTATTACTTCCTCCCATTCTTTGCCTTTAGGATGTTGAGGATACTGCTATTTGGTTCTCTGCTGTCTCGTTTTATCCAGGGTTTCAGGATTCAATAACTTTACTAAACAAAAATCATTCCGGCTTGACGACCGGTTACAAACAAAGCACATATGTGCTTGAGAAACGCCACCAGTACACATTTACTACCATATTCTAATCAAACTTTCACTAAAATAAACTAAAAAGTAATCAATCAATTTGTCAATTTGTCCTTTCTCGTCTTCCAAACTCTCCACTCACCAACTACCCTCAAGGAGATGTTTCGTTAACCGATTTTTAGATTTCGGTACACTTTCCGCTTCTCGGACTGAGTCTGGAAAAGTATTCCAGACCACCGTACGTGCATGCCTTGCCACATGGCTAGAACGAACCGTACTTCTTGGCTCACTTACCAGGTCTCCAGCATGTCCGTGACAAAATTAGTTAAAACGAAAAAAATTACTAAAAACATCAGGCGCGAAACCATTCAGACTCTGAAACCAGGATTCCCTTTTTTGGAGTTTTGGGAATGTGATTACTGCGACTTAGTTGCTCTGCTGTCTCACTTTATCCGGGATAGCTGAGAGTTCCCACAAGCGTTACTAAATCATGCTTTTACCATCAATCAATGTTTCATCGGATTGTGCTGAAGCACTTGACTCGAAATCAAGCTTCTATTCATGGATGTGTGAAGAAAAAATTACTGCTAGGATGAACATGACATGCAGGAATCTAGTAAAGCGGTAAACCCATGAGGGTCTATGACGTGAGAGGAACTGACCTCGTATGCAGGCTGGTGAAGTCATTTTATTTGTTGGCGATTGTGTTTGGTGAAGTTCAATACAGAAATGTTTTGCCGCTGTATTGCAGTTTGCTACTGGTTCCTCTAAAGTCTCGGTCCATCTCCTTGTTTCCCGGGCAAGGACCAACCGATCTCTTCTCTACTCTTAGAACTTCTTTTGTATTTTTTACTTTTATTATTAACCTAAAGCGCTCAACCCATTCCACAAAATGGGATTAATTCCTTCAGTAGCATATATTGCAAGGGGCGGGGGGGGGGGGGGGCATACAATTGTTGGTTTTCTGTGATTTTTGTTTGTGGATTATGGAGGAAAAAGATGTCAATATGGCACAGTGTCTTAAGATTCCGTAATATTTCGCCAAAAATTGAGAATACATTTCTTAAGCCTCAACCCATACGAAACTGTATACAATGTAAGCTACTGGATTCGTTCCATTTCCTTGTGGAATCGCCTACTAGAATTCCTTTGTCCTATGAATATGGCCGGATTTTATGGCTTGATGTCGAAGCCTGATTTTACGATCAAAGAAATTTGAACGACAGAAAAAATATAACGGCAATTTCTCATTTCCCTTGTGATTTCTTCATTATCCCACTTATGAAATGACGAAGTTGAAACACAGAATCGCTATCAGTCTGGAATGTAGGATACCCTTAATGTCTTCGAATGTCCTTGTTTCGTCAACTAGCATACAGATGACACCGACACGCTTTTTTTTAGGCTCGTCCCAGTGGCACACAGACAGGCGGCATTAATATGATTCCAAAATGTTATCCGGCTGTCATTCATTCGTTTCTCACATTTTATTGAAGAGCCTTTAAAAGCTATCCATCACTAGACGTGGGCCTGTCTTCCGTTTTTGTCGCTGGGTCGGCCGATCGGTCATCCCTGTCTTTGTGACAGTACCGGGCTCTTTGTGTTGAAGGCAGCCTATCTTAGGCCCCTTTTCCGTTTTGTTGGGCCGAATCGAAAGAAAAGAGGGTCGTTTATCGAAGTGGAGTTGAGTGTCTGCAATAACAGTTTATATTGGGTTTGGGAAGCCGTAGCATTACAGACTTAGACCTAGCGTACGAGGGGGGATAATCTGTTATTATTCGGCTTCTGTTATCTTTGCGCTGTCGGTTCGGTTTGCACCTGGTTGAACATACTGGCAGTATCTGCCTGCTGCAACTTTGGTGCAGTAACTTCAAACCACTAAATTAATGCTCAGGGCTAAAGACTAAAAGGGCTACCAGAGGAGACTATTATGTCTGAAAATGTAGATATCTCCAAAGGGTCTATTGTTTTCGTCTACATTCTATTCGAGCGTTTATTCAGACAATTTTTGTCCAACGTAAGTCCAGTTCGATTTGTTTGTCATTGTACTACAGTTATTACGTCATTAGTGCCCCATGATGTATTTCTAGTCACAAGTATTAACGACTTACCACTTTTGGTGTTCATAGATAAATAAATATTAGAAATAGTCTTGCATTTGTCATTTTTGTCTCATGATTGTTTGTACGGAGTAATTGCTGAAATGAAATATTTGTTCATTCATACCTTGCCTTTCTGTTACGATTTAGTTGATTTACTATTTCTGGCTTGATGAGGATTGGGTTTAAAATGAACTTTCACACCATTTTGCCTAACTTGGCGTTTTCTGGTCAGGTATTTAAAGGGCACAGCTGTGTTTGTCATCAAAACTTACGAGTACAAACGCTGAACGTCCGCTTTTTGTACGATAATTTTATTTTTTGCCTACTTCTTCTGCTCATAGATTTCTAATTGCTTTTCCTTTCCTGATCCAAGAACCACTAATTAAGGCTCCGGGCTCCTGTGTCATAAACACTGCCATCTCCAAGGTAACATCTAGACTGCAGACTAAATTTCTAAGGTCTAACTGAGCCGTCTGTTTCCCTCCGGTTCTTGGAATTTTATTGCAGTGCCATGAACAAGTTAGAAAGTGAAGTTTATTAACGCGTTAGGGTCTCGAGGTTCCAGGGGAGCTATACAAACGGAAGCGAGGGCTTGCGAACTCGGACACGAATGTTATTCTGTGTAAACTACCCTTGGCCCGTTCGCTAACTCAACTTCTGGTGGTGTCTTAAACGTGACTGATGTTGTCATATTGCAGCTAGTGCTTGAATTAGACATTTGATTAACGATAAATTAACTTTTGATTTTTACATGTGTTGACAATGAAGAAATTCTTGTTATTGATTAATTGATTCATTGAAATACGTCTTCTTTGGAAGCTATTCAACATGGCCGATTTAAGAACGACCCGTACGGTACTTTGTTTTATAGGGATACAAAGTACCTATTAGTTGTGCCGTCATGAGCTCGAAACCGCAGTTGGGGTTACTGTAGTTGGGTAACTGTAGGTTTACGGTGTTATTGATCCATTTGTGGCTGTGGATCAGCGCAGAGCCGAGTTTTTCTCTTCTCTAGACCGTAGCCGGCTTTTTCTGCTTTTATTTCTTCTTCATTTTTCTTGTACTCCATATGGTCATGCTTTGTGCCAGTATTGCCAATTATTGATTCTGAAAGTATTAAACGGATACTATAGCCTGCTACTATTGTAAATCTCGAAGCGTCCCCGACTTTCGGGCTTTCAATAATGGGGCAATGCGGCTGATCCGGTAAGGTAAAGCGAAACATATTAGATATAGATAGATAGATAGATCAGTGTATTTCAAAAGCCCAACAGCCATGTATAAAAAAAAAATAAAAAAATAGAACTTAAACAACCAGACTCCTTCTTAATTCTAAACATTCATCTATATACACGCCCACTCGAGTAATAACGGTAGGGTTAATATTACCCAGATTTTGGGAAGTGACATAATTACACCATCTAGATAAATATTTTTTAAATCAGAAAGCTTCGGGCATCTACGGAGAAAATGGTCGAAATTTCCTTCCTCTTCCTCACAGAGTGGGCAAGCATACCTCCGATCAGGAACCACACTACCTCTCTCAAAAACCTTCTGCCTGCGCTGACTCTATATGCTATCCGGGTTCTCTTGTGTGACTTTGCTGCCGAAGTCTAATTTAAATGAGTCTAAGGGGTGGGGATGGGGGGCAGTATTCCTAAATTGCCACGGAAGTGAAATATAATATCATTTGTTTCTCTTTTGCGCTTCGGACTCCTGGGAAACGCAACGTATCTTACACTCCATGTAATCCTTCTACATTTTCCGTTTCCTGTCTAGCCCTTTCCCTCCCTTCTTTCATAAATAGAGAGCAGCCTACTTTCCAGCCTTTCGCGCCGAAATAGTACTTAATAACCCTCTGTGGGGGGGGGCGTACAAATAAAGAAAGCAAACAATATTTTTCTTTTCCTTATCTTTTCCCTCTGGCGCCCAAGAAGCTGATATCGAGCGGGACCCCCCCCCCCGTCTTCCGAACGCGGCCGAGTCTTTTCATCAGTCCGGCTTCCCCTCTCCCTTTACATTGCTTAGCACTTGGTCCTTTGAATAGGAAACCGACCTTTTTTCCACTCCTTTAGAAACCGGGAAATGCTCATGCGGAATAATAATTTCCTTTTTGCACTGGAAGGGCCGCTTGCCAGAGGGGGGATCAATATGGCTCTAAATCGAATCCCTATTAGATTATGGCATAAAGCTTCATGGGGTCCTTGGCTGGATTGATCATCCTTTAATCGAGTGATATCTCCCCCAGCCGTAATTCTTTTTTCGCCCGTGCATAATGATGTTACTCATCGTTCCCGTTCATCGGAGGGTGTAGTAAACGAGTAAACCGCCAAAACGTTCGATTTCCCAGGTTTGCATTTTTGTTTTCCCTATTCGCTCGGAGAGGCTGTTTGAGGGATTACGAATATATTGATAATGACGATGATAGCTTTCTTTTCCATTTGTGTGATAAAAGCTTAGGCGTTTTCCCGCCTCAAATTTGCATCCCACAGATTTCCGAGTGTTAATCAAGTAGACAAGAGTGTGTGCCGAACAATCGGTTGACGACTTCAAACTCAGGGAAAGGCCGATTGTCTGTTTTTCCGCTGGATCCCTGAAGCTTAAAAATAAATCCAAGCAGAATCATCAATACCAAATTGAGCCATCCTGCACTGAAAGGACCCTTGGTTTTATTTATTTCTGAGTAGCTCGTTTATTATTTGGTTTTGAGTTTAAATTTTCTCGCCAAATTTCGAGCCACAAAACCGGAAATCACATACAAAATTTTTCCAAGTTTGAGCCACAGAAGTCAATAGCAAAAAATCTAGTCGCCATAGCCTACTTCACAAAAATATGTTATGAGCTAGTTGCGTTTTTGCAGATACCATGGCATCTGTTACCATGGTAACTGGATCTGCAATTAGTTGTTTTTGCAGTTATCGTGGTATCTGATACACGGTTGCTCTGCCAAAAAGGACTATTGCCGGAATTGCTCTTTTCGAAGTGATCTCAAAAGAACAACTGGAATCCAGTTACATCACTAAGTGCTAAACTTCTTTCTCACCAATCTGACAAAATTTTATGAAAATGAGATGCCCAGGAGAGGACTTTTCAGATACCACGATCAGTTACCACGGTCAGACCATGGTATCTGAATATCAGATACTACGACAATTGGCCAGATACCGCGAAAACTGCAAAAACAAATGTCGACTCTACAGTCCCTTTTTTACCATTCAATACGTAGCCAATTTAAGATTCAATTTGGAGATTAGGCGACTGGAGCGGTTTTCCGCAGTCTTAAATGTCGGGTGATTTTTTGTCGAATTAATTTCTGGGCCTCTTTAAAGGACCCCTCGCACTATTTACCCTTCAACTTATAGTATTTTAAAATATTTGAATACTTTAAAACTAGGCTGTGCTTTCAACAAATAAAACCCACGGTTTTGTGGTGTTTTAAGCCTTTTCCAAGACCCGTTGCTTGTAGCGAAAACAGGGAAACAATTTACGTAACCGGTTTTTTTTATGGAAAAACTTCTCGCAGACGACCGTCGACAACGGGATAAACATCGAAGGTAGCCAAACACGGCAAGTGAGAAATCAGCGCGGTTTTGTTACAGGGGTTAGAATGTACCGTACGAAATTGGGGTCTCCGGGTTTAGAAGTATATGGAGTGATATGGAAGTAGGTTGCGTTAGTATTATAGGTAAGACAGGTCCTTTAAGCTGCCAACATGCCCTTATCCAGCAAATTTTTTTCGGGGGGGGGGTGCCTTTCGGGGGGGATTTTTGCCTGCGGGTCGGACAAAAAAGTAAAAAAAAGACATAGATCAGAGGGAAAAGCCTGTAAAAATTACTATTTTTGTGTGTTTCGGGGGGAGGGGGGCGGGGGGGTCCAACCCCCTATCCTCCACTCCCCCTGAGTTTACCCCCTAACCCCCCCCCTCTCCTGGATACGGCCTTGGCTGTCAAACGTCACCAACAACCTCCTTGAAACCGTGTTTGCCTTGTCAGCCTTAAGGTTTCCTGGAATTTCTGTCCCATATCAAGCCCAGCCATCAGTCCTTAGAAATCGGTGCCTTATTCCGCTCGGCCCTTTGGCCATTGAACTCTCATCTTCAGTCTCGTTTGCTTACTCCAGTATCTTCCTTCTCTTTTGAGACGGAATCTCAAAGAAGTCTCTTTAGAACTTCTGAGGGTAAAAAGTCACGAAATCCGGGGAATCGATGAGCTTCAAGAGTTCGGGGATCTAGACTCAAAGTATACAAAAGAGAGTGGTTCGAGACTAGAGCTCTATATATGAATATACATTCCGGAGAGGCTCCCCGTTTTAATATTTCAAAATTGGAAATTCCCGAGAAAAAATCGTAAATTGACCTACGTGTCTAGGCTAGTCGGGTAAAAGAGGGTGAAGGGTGCGGAGTACAGAACAGGATTTGAAGTTCTGCGCAATTGAAGAACCGCCAAACTGGGGTTAAAACAGATGTTTATTTGTGTCATGTCCGCCGTTGTGGATTCTGGATCGCACTCAAAAGAAGCCTCACAGTTTGTCTTCTGAAGTAGCCTGCATAGATGTGTGCTTCTTGGGACGGCTGGTTAACGTTGGATGGTGAAACGTTTGGTGAAGCGTTTGAATAGCTGATTAAAACAGAATACTTGAATCGAATCGCATAAATTTTTTTTTAAATAACTTTTTTTTCGTTCCTTATGTTAAAAGAAAGCTGAAACGTGTCAGTTAGCTAATGATAGAGTTCGGAATGTATTGTTTTCATTTACTGTTATAGAGACAAAAAAAAGTGTTAAAGAAGCGCAATTCGCTGTGTGAATGCTGAAAATTTTATTGGAATGTCGTCAAGCTGACTACCGAGATTATGGATTAGGATCTGTTGCCTACCGTGGTCAGCTAGGGTAATCAGATTGACAATAGATATATGCGCAGAAGCCAAAAAGGGCTATGGCACCAAAACAAAAGAGGAGAACACCATGTAAAACGTAAAGACGATAGTTGCTTTTTCCAGATACCGTGGTATCTGTTACCACGGTAACTGGATCTGCATTTAGTCGTTTTTGCTGTTACTGTGGTATCTGATACTACGGTTGCTTTGCAAAAACGACAATTGCCGAAACTGCGCGTTTCTAAGTCATCCCAAAAGAAAAACTGATATCCAGTCGCAACACTAAGTGGCAAACTTCTTTCCAACCAATTTCACAAAATCCTAGGCTCTATTGCTGGTGCTGATGAAAGTGAGAAGACTTTTTCAGATACCACGGTCGGACCGTGGTCATCTGAATATCAGATACCACGGTGAATATCAGACACCACGGTATCTCGCCAGATACCACGAAAACTGCAAAAACTCCTTTTGACCCTGGTATCAGATACCACGGTAACTGCAAGAAAGACTTTAAACCATGGTATCAGGTACACAAAAACGCAACTCCTATCTCTGCCTCAAACTACGAGAGTATACAGTTTATTTCGTCCTCCTTTACAGACACCTTCTTCGGTTCAGTTAGTCGTTTCATCGCTGACATTTTAGCAAGTGCCAATTAAAAATATAACTAGACCTACGTTGCCGGGGCAACGTGAAGTGTTGCCGCAACCTTTGTCCGGCTTCGCCGACTAAAGTGTTGCGAGAGCAACACTTTGGTTTTGTTTCTTCGCTGTCGGTTAAATGCTGAAATTGTCAACTTATCGAAGCTTTTAAAACGGTATGTTCTAAAAAGAATAATCACATGATCAAAAGCTGTTCTTTAGCGTTGTAAAACCAACAACAAAACAATATCGGAAGAAGGGACTAAATTGACTTGGCGGTCAGTTGGACTTTATCCTTTTCAATCGTAGATATCGTGACGGATGAAAACTTGGAACATTATCTTATATAATCTAGTTGGTATTATAAAGCTATCCGTAACGTTTCAGGATTAAAATACCATAGATGACACTATTAATTATTACAAAACTACCTTATTGTTTTACATTACCGTATCGTTTGTACCCGTTGTGTAAACAGTTAATCCTCGGTTATAGCGATAGACCATCAATACAAACTTTCTTACCGTCATATTTACAGATATCGAATACAATGTGCACCAATTTTCATAAATTTCTAGCCCCTCGTGAACCGATTCTTACTTACAAGTCCAACCCGTGATTGACATCAAATTCATCGGAACAAATAATGGATACACCAGCTATTAAAAGTTGCAAACCCCTCATCGCTGAAGATGATTATAGCATAAAAGCCGTTTTGGCTTTTTGGGAACAAAATTGTTCTTACCATCTAATACACCTGATACAAATAACAGGTATACCAACTAGCAAAAGCTGCAAACTCCTCATTGCCGAAGATGATTATGAGCTAACAGTCGACTGTTGCTTACAGTCGACTGTTGCTTACAGTCGACTGTTGCTTACAGTCGACTGTTGGTTACAAGTCCCTTACATGTCTCACAACTGGTATCGCCTATTTTTGGTTTCAGTGTGTACCTTACTCCTGAAGTTGTCAACCCCTTGAAACTTTCAAACTGGTTTATCTCATGAAGGATTTTTGTTCAAAAAAATGGATGACATATACTTTGATCAGCTCATCAAGGGCATCGATTGCCCTAACCACAACAAAAGAATATCGGAAAAAGGGACTAAATTGACTTTGCAGTCAGTTGAACTTTATCCTTTTCAATCGTAGACATCGTGACGGATGAAAACTTGGAACAATATCTTATATAATCTAGTTGGTACTATAAAGCTATCCGTAACTTTTCAGGATTAAAATACCATAGATGACACTATTAATTATTACGAAACTACCTTGTTTTACATTATCGTTTGTGCCCGTTGCGAAAACAGTAAATCCTAGGATACAGCGAGAGACCATCGATACAAACTTTCTTACCGTCAGTTTTATATAAATCGAATACAATGTGCAACAATTTGCACAAATTTCTAGCTCCTCGTGCACCGATTCTACTGACAAGTCCCTTTCCCGTGATAGACATCAAGTTCACCGGATAAAAATAATGGGTACACCGGCTAGCAAAAGTTGCAAACCCCTCATCGCTGAAGATTTTTGTAGCATAACAGCCTATTATTACTGACAAGTCCCTTGCATGTCTTACAATTGGGAACCTAATTGTTCTTACCATCAAATGATAGGTACGCCAACTAGCGAGAGCTGCAAACCCCTCATTGCCGAAGATGATTATGAGCTAACACTCGACTGCCGCGTACAAGTCCCCTACATGTCTCACAACTGGTATCACCTATTTTTGGTTTCAGTGTGTACCTTACTACTGATGTTGTCAACCCCTTGAAACTTTCAAACTGGTGTATCTCATGAAGGAATTTGTGTATCAAAAAATGGATGACATATACTTTGATCAGCTCATCGGCGGCTATCGATTGCCGTCGAAGAAAAAAATTCTACCTGTCTTAGTTCAAAAGTTCACTTTTTTGCCGTAGGCCAACTTTCTAACGTCACCACTTAGAAAGGAGCAAAGGATAAGCTCTAGTTTCTTTAGCAATGAGAGAACTTCTAAAGTTTAAGAGGTACATCTGATACCATTTCTCTACCGCAAACCCAAGTGCAAAAAAACGAATGATAAACTCAGCTGAAATCGCCTACACAAATGGAACCAAATTGTTCTTACCATCGAATACACCGGAAACAAATAACAGGTACACCAACTAGCAAAAGCTGCAAGGCCCTCATTACCGAAGATGATTATGAGCTAACAGTCGACTGTTGCTTAAAAGTCCCCTACATGGCTCATAACTGCTATCGCCTATTTTTGGTTTCAATGTACCTTACTACTGAAGTTGTCAACCCCTTTGAAATTTTCAAACTGGTGTATCTCATGAAGGAATTTTTGTACCAAAAAATGGATGACATATACTTTGATCAGCTCATCAGTGGCTATCGATTGCCGTCGAAAAAAAAATTCTACCTATCTTAGTTCAAAAGTTGACTTTTTTGCCGTAGGCCAACTTTCTAACGTCACGACTTAGAAAGGAGCAAAGGATAAGCTCTAGTTTCTTTAGCAATGAGAGAACTTTTAAAGTTTAAGGGGCACATCTGATACCGTTACTCTACCGCAAACCCAAGTGCAAAAAAAAAAAATTATAAACTCAGCTGGAATCGTCGCAGACATGGACAGAAACAATAGATGGCAGCACTTTCGGACCCGTGGGAAAAAGCCACTTTTTTGTCTCTGTAGATTTTTCTATTTATTACTCAAAGAAGATATGTTGGCTGTGGGGCCGGGTAACTGCCGCATATATTTAACACTTATAGATTTTAGTCCATCTTCAATTTGAAACTGGTGGCTGCCTGCTAGCGTGCTAGAACGGAGCTTTCCACTCGAAAGCAGAAACATGGTTTGATGAAACGAAAGGTTCGCTACACAACTTGAGATGGTCCTCTCCGACATAGGCTATACAACTCCACTTCACTTCGCAAACCGTAGGCTCTGGCTCGAGGACAAGCAAAAACCATCCTTATTGGCCCCAGGCAAGAGTTCTACGGAGCTTTCCAAATTGTAATGTCATATTCATCAATCCGGCCTAAGGTCCACACTTTCCGTAAAAACCGCACAGGTTAGACCCTTCCCAGTTACCAGGAATAAAATGAAATCGGAGTCATAGGAAAAAAAAAAAAAAAAAAAAAAAAAAAAACAGGACAAAACCAAAGTGTTGCTCTCGCAACACAATAATTAGCTTTCCCGTTATATCTGAGAAAAGAAAGTAATTAGCTTCTCTATTTTATCTGAGAACTGTTTTGACCAATCCCCAACTTGCTTCTTTTCGTTCCTCAATCCTAGTTAACTAAACAAACACTACACACTTAATTTGTGAAGGGACCTGAAGGTCCTTGAGTCCCTCAGGTTTAATCTATCCCATTGTCCCTTCTAATATCCGATCCCACTTTCCCCGCGGCCAGGACCCTTACTCGAACCTTATCGATAGCCTCAGTTATTGTACATGCAGCACTTGTATAAACATTCCACGATGTAAAATAAATAGCGGGGTAATGAGAGTTCGACTGGGATGAAAGAAAGAAGAAAGAAAAGTTTATTTGAGCCCTACGGCCATACACAACATACACTGCACAGAACACTTACTCAATATAAAACAATACTTATTTTCTTTCACTCTGGCTCGACTGAGGCTCTCCCGCCTTTTCCACATATCGTGCCATTTTGCATATGGTTCCAGGCTTCGAAGACCTCAGGATATCAGAAAGTAGCACCAACCGATGGTCCCCCCAAATTTCATCCCTAAGACTTTCAAGCTCCTGGCACTCCATGAGGAGATGGGCTAATTTATTATCCTCTTTTCCGCAATACCCACACTTACCATTTGTACCCTTATTTTTTTTTAAATCGTTGTTCCCTATGTACTGGAAGGCAATTTCCCCTCAACTGGATCCATGATTTTAGATATTTAAAAGGTAAATTTAACTTAAAATAATATTCTTCCCCAAAAGTGTCTTTTACTTTACTATAATCTTTCAGTGTTTCCGACGAACGTACTAAACAGCCCCACTCTTGTATCTCTTGATCTTTCAATCTCTGCATAATTTCTGCGAGGCATTGTGTGTTTCCGGGTCCATTTCCTTCCATCCACAAATAAGAGAGGCCTAATTTGTCAAGCGATTTCTTGATTTGTTGAGTCCAAGTAGTTTTCCTATTAATTCGAAGCAAATCATTATAAGCTTGTTTAGCCAATCGGTCCTCAGGAAGTTGGGTTAATATCAGCCAAAACTTAAATACTTGATAAAGCCGGTGCAGTTTCAGTGAGAATATGCCGAAGTCTCCTTTGATTAGCTGGTTATGTGTTGTCTGGTGCAGCCCAAAAAGTCTTTTGTAGTATCTAAACTGGACTGATTCTAGCTTATCCGCGGCCTCCAGGCCCCATAGCTCAGCTCCGTAATGGATTGCCGGTTTAATTTTCGAATCAAATATTTGCTTAAACATTTTTAATGACTTCGACTTTTTCACTAGGTCATTACGTAATATTGCACCCACTGCTGCTTTCCCTCGCTTTGACATTTCGCTCACATGTTCCTTCCATCTGCAGTTAGGTGTCAGGGTAAATCCCAGATATTTCGCCTTTTCCACTACCTTAATCTCTTGTCCTTTGAACCAAAATTTCTCATTCTCAACTAAATTCCTTCTTCCTCCTTTATTGAAGATCATTATCTCCGTCTTCCCGAGGTTTAAACGTAGTTTCTTCGATTCAAGGTATTCTGCCATCAGGTCAATTAAAATTTGTAGTTCACGAGCTGTTTTCGCTACTAATGCCATGTCGTCGGCGAACAGCAGAGCCGAAATCGTTCTGTTGCCGAGCTTAACGGTTGGGGCCCATCTTTTCTCCAAGAATTCTACAATGTCGTTTACGAATATTCCGAATAGCCGAGGTGACAGGGCGCTTCCTTGTTTCACACCTCTTGTCTGTTCAAATATCCTTGAAACTCCTTTTCCAAACACTCTAACGACTGCTTTTGTACTTCCATACATATTAGCTACCAGCTGTGCAAATTGACCTGGTAGTCCAATTTTAATTAATTCCATTATCAGTAATTCCCTATCCACGCTATCGAAAGCTTTTTGGAGGTCTAGGAAAGCCACGTAAAATTTATTTTTTCCTCTTCCATATTTTTCAGAAAGGGCATGCAGTACAAACATTCTGTCCGCTGTATTGTATCCGGCCCGGAAGCCTCCTTGCTCTTCTTTAATTTGTTTGTACACTTCAAGCCATTTTGACAGTCTCACATCAATAATTTTTTCAAATATTTTACACATCGTTGGTATTAGGGATATGGGTCTATAGTTTGAGTGTTCCTCCGCATTTCCCTTTTTGAAAAGCGGCAAAATTACTGACGTCTTCCATGCTTCGGGCCATTTACATGTGCTAAGAATTGCATTGAAAATGAGGACCATTATGGGAACGAATGACAGTGCGAACTTCTTATAAGCCATAATAGGGATTCCATCCAGCCCCGGCGCTGTGCCCCCTTTCTGATTCTTCAAAATGTTTTTTATTTCTTCCTCCGTTGTTTCCTCCAGCAAACTGTAATCATGCTCTTGGAGCGGGAAACAAGTTCCCTCCGTCGGGATAGAATTTAGCATTCCAAGAGGTGCTGTATCGTTTCCTATTTCGAAATATGGTGGCCATGTTTCTGGTTCCGGGCATTTTTGTTGGGTAGGTTTTCTTTTCTCAGGGTCTTGAATTTTCCTCCAAAATACTTTCATATCATTCATTTTAAAACTCTCCGATAATTGTTTTATATCCCTTATTTCCGCTTCTCTTTTTTTCTGTTTCAATAACCGTTTATAATCTCGCCGCATAGCTTTCATCTGGAGAACTACTGTCTCTCTCAGGGGGCTCTCTTTGAGGGCCTTCATTTTTTCAACTATTTGCATCAATTCTTTTTTCCTTGCTAAACATTCATCATCAAAAAATTCCTTTCGCTCGCTCTCAGGGGACACTTTAGGCGTTATTTCATGAATAATTCCGTTTAGCCCGTCGATCATCTGTTCGACTGGTAATTTACCTTCTTTCAAGACCTTCAGTTCTTCCTGAACCTTCCTGTCAATTAATCTTTCTTCCATTTTATGTATTTCTGATTTCGACATTTCTCTTTTTAAAATTTCTTTTTTCTGGAAATTTCTTCTATGCTGTGTTTGTAGGACATTCGTCGGAAACTTTTGCAAAATTTCTATTAAAACTGGGAAATGATCTGAACCTACAAAGGGGAGAACTTCTACATTTCTAACATCCATCGCGAGGGAAACGTCCACCAGTACATAATCAATAACACTCCCTTTCGCACCCGAAAAACACGTAAAGTCCCCCTTACCCTTATCTTTCCCAAACCTCCCATTCCCTATAACTAGCCCATTTTCTCCACAAAAATCCAAAAGCCTTTTCCCCCAAATATTCAACTTCCTACCTTCATCCATGCTACTTCTTGTAATCCCGTAAGCCTTCGGAGCTGGAACCACTTCCTCACAAATCACTGTATCCACTACTTCTCTGTTCACGCTGGTGTACGCGTTAAAGTCTCCCAATAGCGTTAAACTGTGGTCATGGTATTTAAATCTCAATTCTTCGATCTCTTTTTCCAGAATATCCCAAGTATCTTCATTTGTGTACGAACTGTTCTGTGGTGGTAAGTAAACTGATCCGATCACTATCTGCCGTCTATCAGAAAAAAGAACTTTGACCCAAATTATATTTTCCGACTTGCTACTTAATCTCTGGTATTTCGACACGCTTTTACACTTTATAAGGACAATAACACCCCCGTAATATCTTCTGTTCGACGACTCTCTTCTTGACACTTTTTCTACATAAAATCCGTCAAACAGTAGCGTTTCGTTGGGGTCATGCCAAGTTTCCGCTAAACACACAACGTTAAATGCACTCACGTCTTCCGATACTTGCTTATATTTGTTCTTTAGTCCCTGGACGTTCCATGCGATCATTTTCATAGTTTGGGCATGGCCGTCGGCATGCTAGTTCGACTCTTCCATATTTTCGTCGTACCGGTCCCTGGTTGGGTCCGGATAATTGATCCTGTAGTAGTCTGCTGTGCTTCTGCCTCTTCTGACATTGGGGCTTTCGTATCTCGGACTTCCTCTGTTTTCGTGCGCGTTCCAAGTTGTCTCTCTCTGTGGTCTTTGTGCACGATTATTCAGCCTATTGCGTTCTTCCGGGCTGATCATCTGATCCGCTTTCCTGGCGGGCTTAGGCCTCGGGTTCAACCTAGATGGTCCAGCAGTTACTTCTGTAGCCCTAGTCTGTTGCCCATTTTCCACTGGTCGTTGACTGTTCAGTTCCTGGTGAATTTCGGCGGTGATCGCCGCGTTTACTACTGTCTGGGCCGAGGAGGCACTATCCATTGAGCTCTGGGAGTCACTTCGACCACGGGGGGACCTAGGCCTAGTTGTAATTTTTCGGGTGACCTCTTTCACTTTTTTACCCTCTTCATCATAAACCAAGAGAGTTCCATCGATAAAAAGTTTTGTTCCCCGTAATCTGACAGGTTTTCCCTCTTCAATTGCTTGATTCATGACTATTTTTAAGTGGCTTCGCGCATTCCTTTCCTCCAATGTGTAGTCCGGGGCCACAGACACTCCGTCGTTCCGAAACGTACGGCCGCTTTTCAGAATAAAGTTTCGGGTGTCTGCGCACTGCAGTTTCAGCAAAATTGCTCCTGACCTCATCCGGAAAACATCCTTTACCTCACTACGATGGAGCTCCAAAGACGAAATTCGGGTATTCAGATACAACATCACTTCTTCTTTAAGCGTAGGTAGTGGTGGGTTTCTCTGACCTAAGTTGTAAATAATCAAGTTTGTTCTCTTCGCTTCGGTTTCTACATACCGAATACGGCGGTTTGCCTCACTAAGCTCTTTCCTTGTTACTACAAGTTCTTGACTAAGCCTTTGGTTTTCTGCATTAATTTGTGTCAACTGTCCTTTAATGAAGCCTATGTCTGTCATCACTTGTGGCAATAAGGCGAGTTTTGCGTTAATCTGGTCAAGCACTGACTGTGGTGCGTCTTCCCCCGCCATACTGTGAATTTGGCCGAAACTGTCACTCCGACGCGTACAATCTTTCCTGTGTATTCCAAAAATGTTATTAGCCTCGAAATGAGAGTGTGTGCGGCTCGGCTAGCCAGACTCCGACTACTTTCAATAATATGCTGAATAGATGAGGCAGCTCGGGCAAAACGTTAATTAGCGATGTTGACGTAATATGGTTCGGAATGATTGTACGTGGTACACTTTGCAGGAGGATTCTATCCCATTTGGGGAAAGAAGAAGTTATAAAGGTAAACGTAACAACAACTATAACTCAAGTTGTGTAGTCTAGTGCGTTTTTATGTTGTCTTCTTTTAATGTCGTTATTCTTTCATGTATTATTCGGTTGACTGATTCGAAGTGGGCCTGTTCATCTGTTTGTTAGTAAGTTTACTTCGTATAATTGTCTTTCCTTTTTCTGCTTTAGATATAGCCCACTCTATCCGAATATTGGTGTTCTCTGGTTACATGCTCTCGTTCTGTCGGATTTGTATCCTTCCGTCTTGAGGAGTAGAGTCAACAGAATGGACTGACGTCGACCATCAAACTACTAATCAAGACCAAGACATGCCCAGCCAAAAAACACAATTAGAAAAAAGTAAAGCTTTGGTTAGAAAGGGGCTGTAGCAGTTGTCATTTTTTTTGCTAACGAGTGAACGTGCATTGGAAATATACTAATATGAAATATGAAAGAGTCAATGTATTGGCTCATTCGCGATGTTGGTTTTAGAGTGCGAATTTCAGAGAAACAGATTCTATCGTTTTAAAACAAGTTTATAAAAATTGACACCTTTATAAGAGTCAATTTTACTCTAGCTCTGTTGTCGGGGATCGAGGAATGAATGAACGTATTCCCAAAAAAGACCTTTGGACCATAGTGGAAAAAAATATAAAATAAATAAGCACTCCAACTGCAATGTACCAGTCCAAATATTCAACACTCAACTCATTATTCTAATAACTAAATAACTATCAAACAAACTTATACCTATTCCTACCATAATATCAACCTACAAAAAAACGTTCAGGGTGCTCCATGGCAACCTTCGGGAATCTACCAAACCGACGCAACTCTTGGAACACTTTACTACCCATCAAATCTTTCAGAGACCCCCCTTGAAGAACCTCCATACCAAAAACTTCTCTCCTTACATCCCCCGACTCACTATAAGAACAAACCAAGTGTTCTAGGGAAAGGTCAATTTGCTTCCTCAGAATTCGAAATAGTGTTTTAGAGCAGATACGCGGATTCGAAACTGGAAATCCGTCATTCTTTTTCATAGGTCAGTGGAATATGGCCGATAGCCACTTGATTAGTGAGGCTTCAGGTACTGCGAGTTGGTCGGAAATTCTAGATTTGTCAGTTGTTGTAAGTCAGATATTGAAGCCATTGCAGCCGGATGGCTTAGGCTGTCTTTTTTCAAATTTCAACGATCGGAACAAGCATTCTACGTACGGCTTCCCGAGTCCATCGTTTTATTCATTGTATTTATTATTAGTCTTTCCACAGACAAAGCGGGATGGTTTGTCTCAGCAATCGAGTTTGTGTTGACGTATTGATTTGTTTCAGGTTCTGATCGAGTCTGAATCAAAAGCCTACCAGTTCGAAGAGATCTCCGTGGATCCAGGAAATGCTTTATTACCAGACATGACCCTGGATGCCTCCAAGTCACATCTCTATGCCCTTTCTACAAATAAAGTAAGTTGCAGTAAATCTTTTCTTCGGGAGTGGTTGCATACTCTCGATTTTAGTGTAGCCCACATCAAGTACCAGGTAGGTGCCGGCACCGGTAGCCACGTGTTAGGTTAGATTGAAGCCAGCATTTTGGAAGCGGAATTGCCTAGTTTATGGCCGGTGTCACTGGTTTCGGCCGGTGCCAGTCGGTGCCGGGATAGGGTGCATGTGCCAGGAAGTGAGTAACTACTCAGTTCTTCAGCACTAGCGGAAAGAGGGCGCCCGCAATTACATACTTTACGACCCAAGTGTTAGCAATATTCATTGCTCTTTTTGGGATCCCGAAACGTAAGTGGAGGGATACCTATGACATAACAAAAGTTGTCTGTCTGTCCGTCTGTCTGTCTGTCTGTAAGGACGATGATAACTCTCGAAGGGAATGAGATATTTTGATGAAACTTGGTGTGAGGATTATTTGAGGCAAGATAAAGGTCGAGTTCGTAGATGGTCTTTTTAGCCCTACATTTAGGGGTGGGGGAGTGAGGGGGTTCAAATTAAGGGGCTAACAAAATATTTTTAAACAGCTAATAAGATAGTCGATTAAGGGATATGAACGATTAAGGGGCACTGAACACGGATATGAAAACCATTTTCTCCCTGGACAAGTAGTTTTCCCGGAATCCGGCCAAAACCGTAGAGTTTGTTAAAATTTGTAAGTTGATTAGATGTCCGATTTCGGGGTAAAAAGAGATGCTAAATCGTATATGACAATCGTTTTTGCCAAGACATTTAGTTCGCCCGGAATCTGACTGAATCCGGAAAACTTGTTATAAGTAAAAGTTTTATTTGAAGTGGATGTTCGATATAAGGGCAAGGAAATACGCTGTTTCCAGCGTATCCGTATCCAGGGGGTGGTGGTGGTAGGGGGTTGAACCCCACTGAAGGCTTTTTCCTCTGATTTATGTCTTTTTTGTCCGACGGGCAGGCAACCCCCCCCCCCCCCCCGAAATAAATTCCTGGATACGGGCCTGGTCAAGGCAAGATAAGATTTCAGGCATTAAACATTGTTATCCTTAATAGCAGTAAATGTTGATTAAGCCAGAAAACAAAAATTAAAATAGACATCAGAGTATTCGGAGGAATCACGCTTGACTTTCTACAAAGTGCAACAAGACGATTCCGAGGCGATAGAGGGAACTCAAGAAAGAATGTTGTATATAAAGTCATCTAGGTTCTGAGGCAGTTTGTTATAAATTTGGAGAAAATTAACATAGTAAGCCAGTTTATCATGTCCGCATATTTTATCTTGAAAATGTGGACATCTAATTTGTTCTCTGATTCATTTCGTTTATTGCCATATCTTTGGGTTTTCTTATCACTGTTGCAAGAAAATCCGGTTACTTTAATGTTGAGCATTTGTTCTTGAGACATTCTGCATGTTGAAAGACAGAATTCCTCCACCGTTTTATTACGGACATTCTTAAATCACATGTTTGGGATTCTGAGGTTACATGTGTCCGATTTTTATATTGCCTCGTTTTCGGGTGTTATCCGCTAATTAAAAGAGATGCAAATGTTTGTCGCAGAGTTTTATTGCTTGAGATTTAATTCCCGGATCGTTAGTGCATATAATGCTTGGTTTGATCCGATGTTGTTGACAGGTACAGGTTTACTAACTTAACGGTAGCTTGCAAAGTCGTTTGTAGGTTCTGCGATTCCAAACAAACGTGAGGGATATGATGTCGTAAATTCGTACGTCCGTCGGCGTTAACCTTCGATCGTTTCGAGGTACCATGGGAGACATTATTCTAGTCAACATTAAGGTCAAGTTCGTAGAATGTCGTTGTATTTAGGGGGGGGGGGACTTGGAATTAAGGACAAACGGACTTGGCTAAACTTGAGTGATGATAGAATCTTAACTGGACTGCGCTTGTAACAGGGAAACTAGTCAGATTCCACCTGAAGTTAATAGTTCATCTGGAATCCGTGAAAGTGGAAATATTGGGATATAATAAAAAAAAAAAAAAAATATAGCTCAAAAATGAATTCTGCGTATTTCATTACCCCTCAATCGAACATCTAGGTAATCAACTTCATATAAAACATTAACTTGTAAACTTGTAACAGGGAAACTAGTCATTTATTCAAACAATGTTTACACGGATACGTCAGCTCTGATTTTTCATCAGCGATATTTCGGCCCTTCTTGGCAAGGGTCCTCGTCAGGCTGTCAATCTTCTTGTTCAACTTCGGGGAAGGAAACAAACCTGTAACAAATAACTGAAGCTTCTACCGACTATAAATAACTTATTAAGGTAAATTATCTTCAAGTACCAGTATAATGAAAAAACTAGTCCTGAGATTTAATTTTTGACAACGACGCTGTTTCCGCTGCATGACTGGGGCGATGACAGGAAAGGGTTTTTTCTGCACTTTGATCAACTTCGGTTTTTTCATTAATAAGGGGCTGAAAACTTAAATATTATTGTATTAATGACCTCGTTCTACGTTTCTATTATGAGTGCTTGCCTGAATCTATTACTTTGAATAATCACTGCACGGAAAAACTAGTGCTGAGATTTAATTTTTGACACGGCTGCTGTTTTTGCTGCACGATTGGGGCGACGGCAGGAAATATTTTTTTCTGCATTTTGATCGACTTCGGTTTTGTTGTTAATAAGGGACTGAGGCTTAAATTTTCTTCCCTTAATAACCCCGTTCCACGTTTCCGGTAAAGAGTACTCGCCTGTATCTCGGTTAATGCCTGTTTGGTTTTTCTTTATCTCAACGGCTTCTCGAATGGTTTGATGGAGTCCGGTGCACGTTGCAAGAATTTGGGCTTTTTCAAAATGTACTGAATGGGATGGGTTTTCGAAAATATGTTCTGCAAGTGCAGATTTGAAAGTATAGTTATGACGGTGTCCGTTGGAGAGGGCGTGGTCAATTTCTTGCTCATGCTCTGCAAGTCGTTTTCCGAAAGGAAGGACAGAGAGAACTTTCGGAAAACGACTTGCAGAGCATGAGCAAGAAATTGACCACGCCCTCTCCAACGGACACCGTCATAACTATACTTTCAAATCTGCACTTGCAGAACATATTTTCGAAAACCCATCCCATTCAGTACATTTTGAAAAAGCCCAAATTCTTGCAACGTGCACCGGACTCCATCAAACCATTCGAGAAGCCGTTGAGATAAAGAAAAACCAAACAGGCATTAACCGAGATACAGGCGAGTACTCTTTACCGGAACGTGGAACGGGGTTATTAAGGGAAGAAAATTTAAGCCTCAGTCCCTTATTAACAACAAAACCGAAGTCGATCAAAATGCAGAAAAAAATATTTCCTGCCGTCGCCCCAATCGTGCAGCAAAAACAGCAGCCGTGTCAAAAATTAAATCTCAGCACTAGTTTTTCCGTGCAGTGATTATTCAAAGTAATAGATTCAGGCAAGCACTCATAATAGAAACGTAGAACGAGGTCATTAATACAATAATATTTAAGTTTTCAGCCCCTTATTAATGAAAAAACCGAAGTTGATCAAAGTGCAGAAAAAACCCTTTCCTGTCATCGCCCCAGTCATGCAGCGGAAACAGCGTCGTTGTCAAAAATTAAATCTCAGGACTAGTTTTTTCATTATACTGGTACTTGAAGATAATTTACCTTAATAAGTTATTTATAGTCGGTAGAAGCTTCAGTTATTTGTTACAGGTTTGTTTCCTTCCCCGAAGTTGAACAAGAAGATTGACAGCCTGACGAGGACCCTTGCCAAGAAGGGCCGAAATATCGCTGATGAAAAATCAGAGCTGACGTATCCGTGTAAACATTGTTTGAATAAATGTTTCAAAGTCAGCTTGGGCTCAAAGAATATGAAACTAGTCAGATTCTACCTGAAGTTAATAGTTCATCTGGAATCCGGTGAAAGTGGAAATATTGGGATATAATAAAAAAAAAAAAAAATATAGCTCAAAAATTAATTCTGCGTATTTCATTACCCCTCAATCGAACATCTAGGTAATCAACTTCATATAAAACATTAACTTGTAAATTTTTTCTGGTTTCAGTCAGATTCCAGGCGAACTATATATCCGGGTACAAAATGATTGTCATATACGGATTCAGCAACTCTTTTACCTCTAAATCGGACATCTAGTCAACTTCAAACAAAACTTGTTTTTAACAAATTTTCCGGTTTTGTCCGGATTCGGGGCGAACTAGTTGTCCGGAGAGAAAATTATTTTCACATTAGTGTTCGTCGTGTCTTCTTACTCCTAAATCGAACATCTAATCAACTTCAAATAAAACTTTTAGTTTTACAAACTTTTAGTTTTACAAACTTTTAGTTTACAAACTTTTTGTTTTTGGACGGATTCCGGGCGAACTACTTGTCCCGCGAGAAAATAGTTTTCATCTCATGTTCAGCATGTCTTCTTACCCCTCAATCGACTATCCATTAGCTGTTTAAAAATATATAGTTTGCCCCTTAATTTGCATCCCCTACCCGGCCCTAAATGTAGGGGGACAGAGCCTATCTACGAACTCGACCTTTCCCTTGACCCAAAGAATCCTCACACCAAGTTTCACCAAAATATGTCATTCCCTTCGAGAGTTATCATGCTGACAGACGGACGGACAACTAATGCGATGTCACAGGTATCCTTCCACTTACGTTTTGGGATCCCAGAAACGACAAGCTAAATCATATATGGTGTAATTTTTTGACGCGGGCTTGTATTTCGTCCGGAATGACTTGATATGCACGAAAATATCCCTTCAGTTCTTAGCGACTTCCTCTGCCCCCCCCCCCTCCCCACCCCGAAGCTAAGCAAATGAGAAACAAAGCGAACTTGTCGGTGAAAAATGCCGAGCAAAGCTGTATCTCCCTTCTGATCGTGACTTTAGCATGGATCACTCGTGATTAAAAATACATCATCAAAGCGTAAACGCGATCGATCTAGAACAATCGATCTAAAACAATGGAGGGCATTGATTGCTCTTCTCACAGGGATTCGCTAAAAGCGTTATCAAGGAATTCGATGCCAATATCAGCGGTGGTCTTGAGTACGCCAGAATTGACTGCAAGTATTTCTTGTTTATAGCTGGTGGTTGCCATCAGTCTGTCCGGCGCAAGTCTCTGTCCCTTTGTCTTAGCTGTAAAGTTCATTTCGAGGGGTTGCTCACTCCCAAAAAAGAGTTAAGCCAAGTGGCGCGTGCCGTGGTTCCGTGCCGGTGCCGCGCAGATGTGTACATCGGTGTCGCGGAGTGATCAACCCCTCGGTTCATTTGTCCTGTACACCAGGGATGAACGAGCCTATATTAGATTCATGTCTACATTGTTTTGCCGTTTTGCTAAATACCCCCCCCCCCCCCTAACCTGAGGTTGGCTCATAATAAGGAAGTTTTGTTCTTAGACACCGTTTTAAACTCGCTCATTCTGTAAACGGTATAAATGTTCTTGTTTAGCATCAATACTAAAATATTTCGACCCTTCTTCAGAAGTATCTGCTCTACAGTCCGAAGAGGCCCCTTCCCTAGAAGGACCGAAATATTACTCCCGGTAACAGGGAGATAGGTGAGCTGAAGCGGAAAGTGTCCGGCAAAGCAATAGTGGTCTTTCAAAATCATTCCGAGTGAAGGATATTGGGAAGTTCTCGGTTAGATGTTCTTTTGTGGTGTATCGTAAATGTCATTCTCTTTTATATTTTTTCTTTCTTTTCCCCTAGTTTTGACGGTTTAAAAATAAGAATGATTAGTTTATAAATGAGATAGATATTTCCTCTGTAACATTAAAGTATTTCTCGGCAACGGTCTTCCGGGTCCTAGGCCTAAGGTGCATTTATGGTGGGTTTACACACTGCGTAGAATCCGAGCGTATTTTGAAATCCAAGCGTATTTTACGCACGTTTTGAGCTTGAAAAGATTTCTAGCAATACGAACGTATTTGAGAAATCGGTCTGTCTTGTATCCAAATACGTCCGTATTGCTAGAAATCTTTTCAAGGTCAAAATGTGCGTAAAATGCGCTCGGATTTTACGCAGTATGTAAATGGACCATTAGCTACAGTCGGAAGAGGACCATTACCAGGAAGGGCCAAAATATTACTCTTGGTAATAGGGAGAGAGGTGAGCTGACGTGGACAGTGTTCGGCACAGCAGCATTGGTCTTGTTTCATATTGTAATCCTGATCATTTTATAAATGGTATCGATGTTCCTTTGCAGCTTTAATGGCCACTGTAACTTCTTCGAGGCGAGCATCAGTGTCGCTGAAAAGGCGGGGACTTGGCTATAACTTCATTTCTACAACACGATCATAAACGTTAGAATTTGGGAATAGAGATTCGCTCATAATCCCCATTACGGCTTGCATTTTCCGGCAATAAGGGGAGGCTTACGAAGCGTCTAGGAGAGTAATGAGATCTGTAAAAGAGGAGCAGAGATTTCCATCCTTACACAATGTTTCTTACTCTCCAGGGACGGTTTCAGACTGTATCCCAATGAATCTCATTATCCACGTCTGAGGGGTCTCCAGCTCCAGTATGGGGATGAACACATCTAAGTCAGGATCACGAGGAGGGGTCTGTAGCTCTAACATGTAGACGAACACGTATGAGGAAAGTACTAGGGAATTTCTTGTTCCACGTCCGAGGGATTGGATGAATTTATTAAGTGATATAGCCTTACGGAATGTCATAACTAACAAAGGAACTAAACTAAACATCTAAAATATACTACAAATCTCATAATTTTGTACAAACAACTAATCTAAAAAGAAAAAAAAAACTAAATAATACACACTATGAATTCCATTATCAAACACAAAAAGCACATACTTTTAAATTAAATCATAATTTCAGTTCCAAACATTTAGTTTTCCTAATACGTTCCAACACAATATTTCTTACGTTCCTGAATTTTAAAACCAAATTAATTTATTTTAATTTAATTTATTTATCACCCACACAATACATGATGTAAATATGGTGGAGTAGGAATAAGTAAAAAACACAAAAAAAGAAAACAAAATATACAGAAAATCAACGAAACAAACGGATAAGACGGCGGGGAGGGGATAGGCGCCTCCACGCCTATGTAAAGATGGGCGAGTGGTAGGCGAGATTTAAGGAAACTAACCTTCCTGGGGTGTGGGATGAAGACATTCTGACACTGCAGGTGCCCACTAGCCCCAGGACCAGTCAGGAAACCAGACAGAAGAAACAAGGAAAAGTCTCAGGCAGAGATGGGTGAATCCGGATTCGAATTCGAAACCAGGATTCGGGCTTTTGGCCTGATTCGAATCCGGATTCGAATCTTGTGCTTGTCAGACTGGATTCGGATTTGGACTCGGATTCCAAACCTTCAATCTTAGGAATCCGCTAAAATTTCTAGTCTACATCCTTCCAGTTTCCGTTTTTCAATTTTTACACAGTGGGCTTCGGCAATCCAACTTTTTGGTCTCCACTACAAACCATCCTCAGTAATCTATTACGTTATCTGATTACCTTAGATATCAGTGTTTTTTGTCACATCTTATTTTTAGACTATAACCTATATTCATGATTTGATTTTTGTTATGGTCGGATTCGAATCCGGATTCGATTCCGGATTCGAATCCTCAGCATGAAATGGTGGATTCGGATTCGCCCATCTCTGGTCTCAGGAAACACTATAGTTCAGCCGCAGTCAACCTAGAAATCCCTAATTAAGCTGGTTCACACATCCTAGCGAAGCTGGAATTCACATATCCAGTCAAGCCCGAGGCCTACTAGCCGAGGTGGACCATAAGGATAACAATTAGTTTACTTGACGAACCGCTGACAGATCATTTATAGAAGTGTACACAAATAACATAGCACTAATGAGTCTCTAACTAAATATGTAACTAACCCTTACTATAAGGTTGACATAAAATAGAGGTCCTGCTAACATAGTTGTCTTGGCTAGGAAGTCATTCCGTAGCCGAAATACTTTGAATGAAATGCATCAAAGCCTGACTTTGGAATAGCGCAGCAGCTAACTGGAGCTGGGGAATAAAGACCGAGTGACCTATGTCACGATGCCGGGAAATTAATGATGGTGATGACAATCGAAGAGATATATAGAAAAGTATGCGATAGAGGGAGGAAAGAACTTATAGGACTATTGCAGAGCAAAATGCTATAGGATGTCTCCATAACACTAGTGATTTAGTGATTTGTACAGAGACGACACCTTGAGTCGTCGATAGACTGAACGGAATCTACCAAGACTGCAGGAGTTTATATAGATAGTTGCTATGATGTGGCCATCGGAGAGGTCTACAGTGGAAAGTTTACAATGGGATCTAAGACCAACATTCCCTGATTATGAGCCAACACTATTATTATCCCCGTTTTGATGACGGATGAGAGTTTTGTAACTCATCAAAAAAGAAGGACGGAGTAAATGGAAGGAAAAATAAAGAAAAAAAAATCATGAAGAGAATAATAATTTACGACTACCGTCTTCGTAGAATATCGCACCAGCCTTATCTAACATTGGAAAATTTTTCCGCGCCAATTAGACTCCTAAAAATGCAGCCGAACTCCCCGAAAACAGACGAGACAATCGGGACTGGAGTGAACACTGGTCTGGACGGCTGCCGAATCGGATTTCGTGAGGAATATCACCTCCGGGACCTGAAAAGATTCGAAATATATTTAGCAAAAGGCGTTCAGTGGACTGAAGGAAGGTAGTGACTGGCTCCCAACCTACACTAGTGTTGGGCGATATTCGATGTCCATAAAGATATATCAATATATAGGACCAAATATCCATATCGAAACCTAAATATCGTAAACGATATGTATTCATTCATAATTATTGTAAATAATCGAACATAAGTTACATTTATATATCTGAATTTGGAGCAGTATCTTCTTCGTAATTCGGTTTTCATTTATTCGAAGTTTGAGATTAAGCAAGATGCTCTTTTTGCAAGATTTTGCTCTTAAATTTACAAGACGAGACGTATACTGTAGCGAAACATGGTACCAAAATATCGATATACCGGTTATCGAATATCGGCGATATATCGAAAAATCCGAATATCGTCCAACACTAACCCAAACTCCAACGATGCTACTGTTGATGTTAGGTAGTGACGGGCGATATTCGATATCGACATATCAGACCAAATATCGATATGGAATATCGAAACGTAAATATCGATATCAAAAACGATATTTGTACATTTATAATTGTTGTACATAAATACAACATAAGCTACTTTAAAATATCGGAAATTAGAGCAATATATTTTTCGTAATTCAGTTTTTAGTTCAGTTTTTATTCGTCCAAAGTTTGAGCTGATGCAACATTCTTTTTTACGGCAATTTTATTGTTAAATTATTTGGACACGAGACGTATATTATAGCGAAAAGTGGCACCGAAATCGATATCGATGTATCGAATATCGAAAGTGAAAATATCGATATATCGTAAGTAAATATCGATATATCGATATATAGAATAAATTCTGATATCGCCCTACACTAACGTTAGGCGGAGAATTATCCGGAAATACAAAGCTCCTGATATAACTGCGAAACTGCAGGAGCTTCATGATAAACTAAATGCCGACAGCCGAAGCTTATTAAAGATAATCTTCGTATCAAATGTCTTGTTCGTTTGTTTTTTTTCTCTTGTATAGTTTTTTGGTTTTATTACTTTTGCTTTCAGTTGTAGTTTCTTTGCTTTCTCTTTTCTCTTAACTCTATTATCTTACCGTTCTTTATCTGCAGTGGGACTGTTGTTATTATTATTATGCTAATTGACAATATACGAACACCCTACGGACGGGAAACGTGTTTGGTTTGGCTGATAAATTACAAAATTTGATTTTATTATTTGTCTTGCTTGCCCCCCCCCCCTCAGTGGGTTAAACAAAATATATAGGCTTCCTTAAAATAAATACATTATAAATACAAAATACAAAAAATTATATCGCAACGCGGCATTATAAACACACACAAAATTCGTGTTACGGACGGAGAAGAAAAAAGAGTCACGAAAGTCCCGCACCCCCTCAAGGAGCACAACTAGAACAAATGAAATGAGAGAGTTGGAGTAGCTAACAATTTCTTTCAGTAATTTGTTTTTAGGTTTTTGCACAGTTTCTGCCTAACAATCCATATGAAAACCTTGGATCGGAAAACAAAATTATTTCCTTTTTTCTTATTAATTACTCCTTTTTATGTACACACGTGTACCATGGTGGGTAATACATCAGCAATAATAATAATGATTAGTAAGCGGAAATTTTTTGTTTGGCGGTATTCGTTCCCTTCTTGGCAAGGATCCTGAAACCAAGGGCCCATTCACATCATATATCTTCTTATGCATTAATTGTGAAGCAAAAGCAGCAGCCTTGTCCAAACCAAATCTCAGCACCATGTTGCACCATCACCACCAGCAATTCTTAAAGCTTCTTATACTTTCGTTGTTTGAAGGTGTTTTTTTTTGCCAATGATTGGAGGGAAGAACCTTGCCAAACAGCTCTGCTTTGTTAGACTTGACCGCAAGATTCCTTGTAAGAACTTTGTTCGGTTTTGAAGTGTTCAGTCGCTTAGGCTTCCGTTTCCGCATTTTAAAGTCCGTATCAAAACCTGAACGTATCAACGGTGTTTTTCCGAAGGTTATCAGCGACATTGTGCTCGAAACTGAGTTAGGTATTAGCAATGCCTTATCCGCATCTGTATCCTGTATGTCTGGTAGAAATGTCAGTCGAATCGAAGCAACCGCTGCGAAAATACTGAGTTTTCATTCTGGGACTTCTAAGCCCTTCCTGGCCTAAATATGAAAGGTTTTTTGCTATTCCTACAAAATTTGAAAAACAATGATTGTAACCTTTTGGAAAACACCGTCGGTATTAACCATTAATCCTGTTCCATCTATATGAATAGCTTGAAAGTGTCCTTTTTATTTATATTTTTGCTGATTAATGAATTTCATTCATTCACGCGGGCCTGAATCTTCAGGCTTCCCAGTTCGAGCCACTGCCTTGCTGCCTAGAGGTAATACGAGGTAATATAGTCTAGAGGTAGTTTCTAGACTTGGTCGAAACATTAAATTTTTCATCCGTGGGCCATGTTTATCTAGTACTGCACCTTGCTTGTTGAAATATTGCCTCTTCGTCCGCGTTTTATACGCCGCTTTCCACGTGCCAACCATCCTACAGAGGGACTTACTCCAGTAGGCCGCTTATCCTGTCAGTCCGGTGCTAAGAAACTATTTGTCTTTTCTCTCATAAATGTCAAAGACAAGAGGAACTAATGACAGACTTATCTCAAGGTATATTTACCTTGCTGATAAGCAATCGACCCACAAATACTGCCAGAGACCCTTGCTGATAAAGCAGCAATAAAGTTAACATTAGCTAAATGTTCATTTAATGGCCGGAAAGGGGGGGGGGTACTACTTAGTGAATTGGATGATGCGATGTTGCACTGTACCGTGAGGATTTACGAGGTTGAGGGAATGTCATGAGTCATGACCGTTTGAATTCGCTTGGTATGGGACTAAATAACTTTTTGCATGATTTTCGTCTGCTCACACTGCCTCTTTTCTTCCGCTCATGTTTAATTTCGTTAGATAATTGTAATATCTTGCCTCAGCAGTAATAATAATAGTAATTATTAAATACAGTTATTAATGTCTTGTCTAAGCAGGATCCAACCCTCGAGTCCCGGACTAACCGTGAGAAGTATTCACAGAATTTCTTGTAAAATTCTAGTATTAGCCCCATTTTGCCTGGAAGGAGAGGGGGGGGGGCACATCCTCCAAAATTGACCTCTGAATCCGAAAATGTAGACTAAAGTTCTTCATGTATTTATTCCGGTGGTCAGCGATTCGTGTCTTTGATCCGTATTTGGACCACCTATCGATTATTTGTTTCTATATGTAATATTTACTTTGGTTTAAATAAACTCAAATTTTAAACTTATCTGTTTCATATATTCAGTTTTTACTAAGTAACATCAGATTAAACCAAGTCAAAATTTGTAACTTTTTTTAAAAAAGGTTAAAAACTTTGAAACTTTTATTTTATTTTAAACTCTAAACGTTTTAATGCCATTTCGCATTTCATTAGTTTCTATGTACACGTCGTTCATATCCACTATCCTACCTTCACGTACATACGCCAGCTCTCCTACCTAAATCACTAGAAAGGAAAAAAAACAAAAGGCCAAACACGGTAATAGAAAAAGCACTGATGGCTGTGCGTGGTTTCGTATCCGCCGATACTTGAGCAATGTGATGCTTTGCCGCCTTGTTTTTGCTGACCCATTTCTTTTTCGTGATGGATGCTCTTTCCGCGAGCTGACGTCCCTTTGTCGTGACAGGATCTTATCAGATTATCTGTCGGCTTTTGGCAGTCCGACGCCGCCCCGCCAACCTAATCTGTCGAAAACATATTTTTTCGCCGACAAATCCACTTGCCCAATACCAATTGGATCAGCAAACAAACAAGTAATCCACTGAGCACTTTCCTTTTTTGGCCCTGCGACGCCCCAGGGACTTGTTTATTCTGCTAGTGGAGAAAGAGAAAGAAATGAATGAATGAATACATTTTTAATAGGTCTACTGACTTAGGCTGTTTTAAAAGAATAATGCAAATGTTAGAAATTTTTCGCCAGTGAGTATTTTAGCGTTTGCTTAAACAAGAAACGTTGGATTACATCCTGATAATATCTCATTGGGATCAGATAATATTATATTAAATAAGATATTATTGGGAGATAGTCCTTATGAGTAGCGAGCTAAATAAACAAAAAGTTTCCATGGGGGAGATTTGAACTTGGATCTTTCGCTGAAATTACGTACACAGTCACCGAGGGGCTTGTGAACATACTTGGCAAACCACAACGGCCAGATAGAAGCGAGCTACATTGTCAGTTGTAATACAACGCCACTTCTTACGTTCCTCCTGTAATTTTTCACGAGTGGTTTGAACCTTACTAACAAGTGTCAGAAATACATTCTCATGGAGCTTACTGTAGGCTTACTCCCGAGAGGTCGTACCCACCGGACCCTTGTAAACCCCGACCTCTCGTCTAAGGTCCGCCTCGCATAGCCTAAAAGTAGGGATGTTCACAGATGTTTATTTTGCAATCGACTAAATGTCAAAAACTTATATACAGCAGTACTTACCTCTTAAATTCGTCTGCTAGGAGCTTGTCCCGTACTTGGACGCAAGGAATCTTCACACCAAGTTTGAATAAAAATATCTTAACCGCTTCGAGGATTATTGTGCTAGCTAACAGACGGACACTTGGACAAACTTTACGAAGTCACATATATCCCATCACTAACGTTTTGGCAAGATACCACATAGGCAGACGTCTTCTGATGAACACGCAGACTAGGCCGTAGCCAAGTCTCTATTAATCAGTCTGCTTGTCTGGGGGGGGGGGGATCCTAAAAAGAGAACACTACTATAAGAGGAAAAAAATGCACAGGGACATAAGTATCACTACTAACCTATTGCATAATAGTTCTTTTCCATTCATGTTTGAAATACTATAATTACAAATCTGTGGAATCTGTTCAACCGCTGTCAGCAGTTCAGTTACTTTGTATGCGTCGAGGTGAAGGTGATCGTAATCAAACTAAGATGCTTGTGGACTTTGATCATTCCTTTGGCGGCTAATTACCTATTCTTGCTGTTATCAAACTCGTCGGTTTTGCTGTGTTCCGTTCTTAATCTCCGGGCCGTGATCGCCTCAGGCATGAAAGGAAAATAAGAAGGGCCAGTCGCCATGGAGATGGGATATCGCTCATAGAGCGCTCCGGGCGGGAACGGAACTCCATCCCCCCTGGGTGTGTTCCAGCGTTAAAGCGGAACTGAAAAGTTGACAGAAAAGACAGAAAGTCCCTGGGGAAAGGACATGGTGTGCAGTGACACAAGAAGCAGTAGAAAAGAAAAATGCAATTATCATGCTAGTAAGGAGAGATGGCGTTGTCAGATAAGCCGTAAAGGAGATGGATTGTCAGGTTTAGGGAAACCACCAATCGTCTGGTCTGCTATATCCGTGCCGATAAATCTTCGGTTGTAGGCTATAAGGTGGGTTAAGAATAGAGATTGGTGATAAACGGTAGCCTATTTCGCTGCTGCTTCTACTTAGACATATAATCACCACACCTGTAATTGACCTAGAGATAAAATAGTATAACGAAGATAAATTTTTAAAATTCGTTCCGGCCGTATCGCATGGAAAGCTCGACTCGACGCAGTTAACGTAGATTTAGAAATTTCTGTTCGTTATATTATTTTAATTTCTAGATTTAATGGAATACATATGCAACCTGTCAGGTGCCAAGACGTACTTTAAAGGCTTACTCTCTGTAACTTGCAAACGCATCACAGTTATCCGAGTTCGTCCTAGGTTCACGCAGTGACTTGCGGCATGCGGTGGAATCAGCGGCGTTGCTCCGAAAACCTTGCCGCGGAAAACGCAGTGATACAAAACCGGTACCTGGAGTAGTCATAGGGAAGTGAGCCCCACTCCAACCCCGCACTAAAATAATTTGCCGAAATCCATGCCTGAAGTATACCAAAACACAGTATCACCATCTGTCATATGCGCTTATTGGGTCATGTGTGAATTTGATCATTTGTTGTCTTAGGGGTATTTTTGGGGTTTCGGCAAATGCGGACCGGCATCCACGAGCTAAAATACATCCCTAGGGTGATTGAAATGGGTCATAGGCACATCACATGCGCTTTAGGGGGAAATGTGCAAATCTAACCTTTGATACTTACATGAAGTATATTAGTGTCCCTGCGAAGTTCTGTTGGTCCTGGCAATTGCGAGCCGCCAACAACGCACTAAAATATATGACCGATGGCTACTGAAATCGGTTATCAGTACCTCATACTTGCTTTTTTGGCATATGTGTGAATTTAGCCTTTGGTGTATTGTGAAGTATAGTAGGGCCTTTCTCTTTGGACTTCTCTGATTGGTGATGGGAATACACTGTAAGAAGTTTCATTATCGATAACACAAGGACGCGCGGTTTCGATGGATAACACTGTTAGCTGTTGGTCAGCAGATGCTTTTTCGGTAGTTGTTTGGCTCTTCCTGGCAATGCTTGTAATGCGTAAACGTTTAATGCACGTTTGTAAAATCATAACACATAACATCACAGGTGTTATCTGTTGAAACTGCGCATCCTTGTGTTATCTGTTAGGAAGCTTCTGACAGTATAGTTGTTCGCCATTTTGGTTTGGTTGCCGATGGGCATTTTTCTGACAGATTTCTTTATTTATGTCTTCCTTTAATTGTCGGCCCGAAGATGTCGTTAAGAGTGTTTTTCTTAAGCATTAAAGTGTCTTCCAGCCCCGGATCTCAGCTGACAAATTCATTCAACATCCTCTCTGTTTTATTATTAGTTGCTCCGGGAAAGATATGCGAATTCCATACTTTTTGAAGGCTTTCCATTTCTGACTGGCGGGCTGAGTAATGCCGCGGTGTCACTTAAAATTCTTTCCCTTGATTGCGCCGCTGAGAAAAATGTCGACTGAAAGATTTGTGAAAGCACAGCCTGATCAATTTGTCTCATTTTTACGTGTCCACGTCTCCCCTCGAACCTGACACATTGCCTCTCGTTTAGTTCGTGCCTTTAAAATAGAAAGGTAGGGAGCGTAGGCTATCGATGGAGTTGAGACTCTCATTTTGGGGTGTAGATTCCCCGTTTTTGGCCTATACGCTGCTCTAAACTTCTTACTTTGCGAGTTTGCGACATAAATATGCTGGTGTACCATTTGGTAATAATATTGGTGCCTTATTTTATTTCTGACGTTATGTGGGATAAGCGTTTTCGCAGGACTGTGTACTGTCGGTACTGTCATAGCACAATCCACACGTTTCGCTAGGAGATTTTCCTCTATATTGACAATGGTATTGAGGATTTGGTACTTGGCCGATGTTACCATGGCTTGTAAACTCTAAAGGACTCTCCGAAGCTCCGTGTCTTAGTGCTGAGGGAGTGCCAACTCAAAAATAATGTGGGTACAGTGTGCCCGAAACTTGAGTGTGTGCGACTTCGTCTCTGGTACACAGTGTGCCCGACAGTTGGTACTCCCTCGCCTAGGCCTCCTTCGGCCTGGAAATACGATACGTTGCATCTTAGATCAACAGCTTGGGCTTATAATTTTGTTTGCATAACGAATATCTGGAGCTCAGATCCTCTTCAGATCAAAATGTAAACACTTTCAAGTGGACGTGGCAAGTTCGAAAAGCAAGAGGGGAGGATAAGGCCCTGTTTTAATTGGAAACTAATTGTGGCAGTTTAGCCTTAGACTTGTCGGGATACAATATAATGTGTATGCTAAGGACTACGGAAGTTTGATATTGAAGAACTTTCAAAAAGTAGCCTGTGAGCCTCGATAGGCGGTGGAATCCATGTAGGTCCTCTTCCATATTGTATTTTCTCTCAATGAACTTTACCCATATACACGTCAAAATCTGTGCCTTGTTGCTGTTTTAGCGCGATATCGGCAGTCCGCAAATAAAAAGGGACTAAAAGCTCTGTCAAGGGATAGGCTTGTCAGTGACTAAGCTGTGAGACCGTACCTTAGACCTTCAAACAGAACTGTAAGTGGTACTATTTTATTTTCCTCCTCAATAACAAGTGCTATCATCAGTCCGCCTATTTTCGATTTTTCGTTCACAGTTGTTTTCATTATTTTGCTCTCTAACTTCTTCCCATGAAGAGTCTTTGCATAGTTAAACCCCGCCTCTAGCGTAGATTAGTTTGTGATAATTGGTTCAGTCGGAGGCACGGAATGCACACAGTCAATCAGAGAAGAACGTTAGTTCGTTTTGGTAATGTATTGTTAGTCAAGTCAAGATTGCGCGCAACAGGTAGTGTGCAAGGTGACAATGCACTGGATCTGTATTTTCTTCTGGGGAATTTGGCCTGGAATGCAGCAACTGTATGCCTGTGGTAGGAGACTGGAACGATAAGCTCTTCAGTGCGCCTTTAAATATATATGTAAATTAAGCCATGAACAACTATGAGAATTATTTTAATCTTCTTGTCTATTTCGGAAATGTGGGATCAGCTTTGTATCCAATTTTGCTGAAGCCCTAGACTAGGCCAGTTGATATCTTTATCTACATAATTATTGTTTCCTTTGGATCCATTGTTTGCCGAATCCGACTGTTTTGATTAGACTAGAATAAGATATCATCGCTGGTCTGATTTAATTCGAAGTCTAGTAGGCCTAGGCTGAGAAAAGCGCCCCTTCCGAATTCACTTTGTCCGTCAATCCATCAAAGCCCTCCTAGTTTATGATTATCGTATTAAGATTTATCTCGTTAGGAGATTCCGAACTGATTGGATAACTTGGTTCGGAATATTTTCTCCGCAGGATCAGTGAAATAGAGGAAGGGGTTAGCCACTTAGTCCGAATTTTGCATCTCTGCATAAGGGAATCGTTAGCACAATTGCGCAGATTCATTTATATTAAATATAAGGTTTGAAGCCAGACTGACCATTCACAATGAAAGGACATTTTTTTTTTGGGAGGGGGGGGGGGGCATTGATCAGCTAATTACCCCTCTGAGAAGTTGAACGAGGAATAAACTTAATTTCGGATATTTCGGTTGCAGATCCGATAACAGTTAAGTTTGTCCGTCGTTTAACATCTTAAAAGGAAAACTACCTGATCATTAAACAAAAAAATTTCGTTTTTATGGCAATTGCTTTCCGGCCAAGTGCCGTATACCGATCACTTTTCCGTCGGTCTGTCTGTCGGTCGGTTAGTCCGATGTTTGCGAATTACGGTACTTCCAGGTAAGCTAGGACGATGAAACTTGGCTGGCGTATGAGGGGCCCGACCAAACTAAGTTAGAAATAGTCACTTGCCGGATCCGGCCATCGTGGGGGGGGGGGGGGATCCGGAATTTAGTGGCATGCATAACTCTCGATCGGGTTATTGGATTTGGAAAGAAGTCATGTCTCAGATGTCCCATTTCAAGTCCGGACCGAATCCGATGAATGTTGAGGAGGGGGGGGACCGGAAATCATGTGACACGCTTAGAGTGGAAGGATCGCGATGAAACTTGGTGAGAGGAACAAGCACTAGCCCTAGGTACATCATTGACAGAACAGGACGGGATTCTTGTGGGGGGAGTTGGAGGGGGGGTCCGGAAATACGGAGTTAAGTTACTTCCAGGTGGGTTAGGACAGTGAAACTTGGCAAGCATACCAGGGACCAAATCAAAATAACTTGGAAATAGTCACTTCCCCGATCCGACCACCGTGGGGGGAGTGGAGGGAAGGGGAATCCGAAATCTAGAGGTACGTATAACTTTGTAACGGGTGATCGGATCTTAATGAAACTTGATATTTGGAAAGACCTCGTGTCTCGGATGTCCCATTTGAAGTCTGAACTGGATCCGATTATTGTGGGGGGAGGGAGTCCTAGGGACAAGCCCTAGATTCATCAGTGACAGAACTGGATCGGATTCGATCACTGTGGGGGAGTTAGATAGGGGGGGGGGGGGTCCGTCATTCCTGTGATCACGAATTAAGGTACTTCCAGATGTGCTAGGACCATGAAACTTGGCTTGAACATTAGAGACTTGACATGATTAGACCAGTAGATCATTTTTGCCTCAAGGTTTTGCTGAACAACTGAAAGTACAAATGATATTTTTGAGTAAAATATACATTTCGTTCTCCCGATGAGCTCATCATCATTTTTCCTTCAAGAGTTTTTATTACAGACGAATTTCTAGCGCCCCTAAAGTGCGCATCATCACAGCCAAATGCATTACCAAACTATACGTTCTTGTGATTTCCAAGGACCCATTATCTCAAGGGTTTTGCTTACAGATAATCACAACAAACCCACGAACTGAAGAATTCCTACTTTCATCCTCTGACCCAGCCGTGCAAGTGCCATATATGAGCTTCCAGCTCTTGTTTTGTAGTTTCATTCATTTATGTTTTCCGTCTTGGTCAAAATGTGTTTTTATTTAACAGAAACATTTTATGCATGAAATCCTGTTTCGTTCTGGCGGCTATCCACACAGGATTGCCAAGGGATCGACTCGTAGAAGTGTCACAATTTCCGGCTAAAAGGTGACATCTCTAAAAAAAAATTCTCATTCCGCTTGCGCAATGCGAAAAATGCGAATAATTGGTAATATTCTGTGTAGGAACAGTTTTCAAAGTATTTCTGAAATGTTTCATCAAGTTTTGTAATACAAATTTATAGGAATTTTAAATGGCCTTTGTATACGGCTTCAAAGTGGTGTTTCGGGGGGCGATAATGCGTAACTTCAGGAAAGTAAATGAAATGGTACTTTTCTCACCCAAAAAGTGTTATTTGTACGAAAAGGTGTGACTTTCAGAGAAAAAGTGTCATGGTGTCACCCAGAGGCAAAAAGCGTAAAAAAGCACCAAAAGTATCACACATGACAACACTGGATCCATCACATGAGATGGGTTCATCGATGTGCCACTACTCCTAGGTGGCAAGTTTAGAAGACAGTTGAAAGAATTAGATATCCTCGAGGAAATCTCAAGGGTTTCTTCCGAGTCGAACCTAATGTCCAAGAGCGGCTGGAAACATCTCTAGGCCAATATCTTGGAGATGCCAGCGGGGAAGATAGAGTGGATGGCTGAGGTGGTTTTGGCAGGCTGATGGTGGGAGAGGTTTCTACAACATTTTGACAAGGTTATTGATGGGTGCTGACGGCTAATATGTCGGATCTTGACTGAAAATAGATAGGTTGACGCTCCGAAGCTTTGCAGCATTCGATCGGTGGCTAATGATGAAAGTAAATGATAGATGGGCTGAAGATGAAGTCTTTGTTGTCTTTGTGAAATTGCTATTTTCTTAGAGAATTTGAAAGTTCAAGAACGGCTTGGTTTCCTTTGTCAGTGTCAACAATAGCCTCTAGTGCCTTGTAATTGGCGAACACGAAAAGTGTTACGCACACGAAAATCGTAAAATGTGTTGAAATAGTGTGCCGCAAAACAAAGTGCGGACACAGCCGTGAACACGAATTCGAGTGGGCGTTCCCTCAATTTTGTATGAAATCGTCAAAAGATATTGTATAAAATACTATCTTCCGTAGTTCATACGTCAGTTTTTGTTCGTTTGGCCTGATTGAATGTTTTTCAGGTCTTCAAAATTCGTGTGGAACATTGCACCTCATACACCAATTGTTCGTCCTGTCTGGAAGCAAGAGACCCCTACTGCGGGTGGTGCTCCCTCGAGAAAAGGTAAGGCAACTTTGTGAATTTTTGACTGACCATTCTTGGAAAAAGTTTCGAGCCACGAACGCTAGAGAGCGTGTCCCATCCTACTTACCTTAGTTGCTTGGTGTGACGTCACGATAAATACTCTTTGAGCCCAAGCTGACTTTGAAACATATATTCAAACAATGTTTACAACGGATATACGTCAGCTACGATTCTTCGTCAGCGATATTTCGGCCCTTCTTGGCAAGGGTCCTCTTCAGGCTGTCAATCTTCTGAGTTAACGTCGGGGAAGGAAATTGATGCCTGGTAATCACGGGGAATTGATGCCTGGTAATCACGAATCTGACCAACGTTCAGAACATTACACCGGGAAAAGCTGGCAATGGTTTTTGATTAAATTTTTATGTCCGCAACCAAACGAATGCTTTTATTTTGCAAAATCTGGATCCTTTTATATTTAGAAAAAAAAAATTGCTAGCCCAATGAACACAACTACATACATGCACTACTTAATTTTAAGGCACTGAAGTTCCCATGAGGGATCAAGCCCTTTGGAAGCATAGTTTTGAGGAGGGGGGGGGGGGGGGTACTAAACATAAGAACTACAGTTAAAGAGAATTGCACTTTTCCCAAATCGTTTCAGGTTTCATTTTTGTAATAATAAAAAAGGCGAAAGCCCGGCAGAGAAGAAAAAGTACGTTGTGCACGGATGAAAAAAAAAATAAATTACAAAATGACGTTCATACTATTGGAAAGAATACGGTTCTCTCGTCAGCACCCCGTTCCCAACACCACCTGGTCACGCGTCCAGCGATTTCAACAAACACTTTTAGAAGATAACAAAACCCGAGGAAAAGTGGTATCAGCTCAAGAAACAAGAGCTACGAGCTCATATGGCACTTGTTACGAGTAGGCACGGCTCGGTTATGTCAATGATATATCTAGTGTTTGCTAGGTGTCTTCCCACCAAGTTTCATCTCGATCCCTCCACTCATAGCGTTTTCCAATATTTCCGGTTCTCCTCTCCAGCTCCCCCCAAAAGTCACCGGATCCGGTCCGGATTTTAAGTGGGTCGTCTGAGGCATGAGGTCTTTCCAAATATCAAGTTTCATCGAGATCCGGTCACCCGTTCAAAAGTTATAAAAACCTCAAGATTCCGGATTCCCCCTCCCTCCACTCCCCCGACAGTGCCCGAATCGGCTCGGTTATGTCAATGATGTATCTAGTGTTTGCTAGGTGTCTTCCCACCAAGTTTCATCTCGATCCCTCCACTCATAGCGTTTCCAAAGATTTCCGGTTGCCCCCTCCAGCTCCCCCCAAAAGTCACCGGATCCGGTCCAGATTTTAAGTGGGTCGTCTGAGGCATGAGGTCTTTCCAAATATCAAGTTCCATCGAGATCCGATCACCCGTTCAAAAGTTATAAATACCTCAAGATTCCGGATTCCCCCTCCCTCTACTCCCCCCACAGTACCCGAATCGGCTCGGTTATGTCAATGATGTATCTAGTGTTTGCTAGGTGTCTTCCCACCAAGTTTCATCTCGATCCCTCCACTCATAGCGTTTCCCAAGATTTCCGGTTGCCCCCTCCAGCTCCCCCCAAAAGTCACCGGATCCGGTCCAGATTTTAAGTGGGTCGTCTGAGGGATGAGGTCTTTCCAAATATCAAGTTCCATCGAGATCCGATCCCCCGTTCAAAAGTTATAAGTATCTCAAGATTCCGGATTCCCCCTCCCTCTACTCCAACCACAGTGCCCGAATCGGCTCGGTTATGTCAATGATGTATCTGGTGTTTGCTAGGTGTCTTCCCACCAAGTTTCATCTCGATCCCTCCACTCATAGCGTTTCCCAAGATTTCCGGTTGCCCCCTCCAGCTCCCCCCCAAAAGTCACCGGATCCGGTCCGGATTTTAAGTAGGTCGTCTGAGGCATGAGGTCTTTCCAAATATCAAGTTCCATCGAGATCCGATCACCCGTTCAAAAGTTATAAATACCTCAAGATTCCGGATTCCCCCTCCCTCTACTCCCCCCACAGTACCCGAATCGGCTCGGTTATGTCAATGATGTATCTAGTGTTTGCTAGGTGTCTTCCCACCAAGTTTCATCTCGATCCCTCCACTCATAGCGTTTCCCAAGATTTCCGGTTGCCCCCTCCAGCTCCCCCCAAAAGTCAACGGATCCGGTCCGGATTTTAAGTAGGTCGTCTGAGGCATGAGGTCTTTCCAAATATCAAGTTCCATCGAGATCCGATCACCCGTTCAAAAGTTATAAATACCTCAAGATTCCGGATTCCCCCTCCCTCCACTCCCCCCCACAGTGTCCGAATCGGCTCGGTTATGTCAACGATGTATCTAGTGTTTGCTAGGTGTCTTCCCACCAAGTTTCATCTCGATCCCTCCACTCATAGCGTTTCCCAAGATTTCCGGTTGCCCCCTCCAGCTCCCCCCAAAAGTCACCGGATCCGGTCCGGATTTTAAGTGGGTCGTCTGAGGCATGAGGTCGTTCCAAATATCAAGTTTCATCGAGATCCGATCACCCGTTCAAAAGTTAAAAATACCTCAAGATTCCGGATTCCCCCTCCCTCCACTCCCCCCACGGTGCTCGGATCGGGGAAGTGACTATTTCCAACTTAATCATTTGGGGTCCCTGATATGCCTGCCAAGTTTTATCATCCTAGCTTATGTGGAAGTGCCCGAACTAGCAAAACCTGGACAGACCGACAGACCGACAGACCGACAGACCGACAGACCGACGGACGGACAGAAATTGCGATCGCTATATGGCACTTGGCCGAAGGGCAAGTGCCATAAAAATCCCAGACCGAATAATCTCAGTTCCTCAGGTCTAGTATGCTTCAGATACTCTGTTGAAACACATAACCAAAGCTGGAGGGGTTAGGAGGTCGCTGGGCGGGCTTTTGGAAAGACGGACATTCGAGGCCTTTTCACCTCCAAAAGTCTGCTAAGTGCACCACCGTTTCAGCTGTCTGATTCTATCTGTGTCACTCGATTCGTCTTGCCAGCGGGAGCCGAAAGGTGTGACCGGCGTTCCAGCCGAATGAAATATCATTACTCATTTCAGATTTACATTATTGATACTCCTGGCAAGTTAGCATCTGACCCGTTGATAAATCGACGCTTCGACCGTCTCTGTTAACAGATTCGACTGGAGATCAGCGCGGCAGTCAGGTCATGCCACTTCTTTAGGTCCGCAGCAGGGACGTATCCAAGATTTTTTTTTTTGTAGTTGAGATTATCTTTTAAAATTCGTTCGTCCTGAAAATTTTGATCCCCAAAGACAATTTGCTACTTTAAACTTCTGTTTAAATATGTTCAGGTCTGTACAAAGTTGGGAAAGCCTACGTTTAAGTTTGTTCTTCCTTATTCGCTATTGATTGTATTTGCTGTAAACAAAAATCATTACTCGGTTCTTGGGAACATCGTGATTGTCTTAAAAACGATTCCCTTAGACGTAGCCTATTATACCCTAAAACAATTCGTTACTTGAAATGTCTGCTAAATTTATTTACAGTCTGAAAACCTTCATTTAGATTAAAATCCAGTTTGGCAGGTAAATGCCAAACTGGATTTTTTAATCTCTGTTTATTTTTGTTGCCCCTGCCAGTGAGTTGCTTATCAGCAACAGCAGTTCTATCCATAGCCTATGTACTGTTAGTTGAAGTTTTTTGGCGTATCACTTCTCCCTTTCAAGCTTTTTCTTTTGTAGACAATGTTCCCAACTTTCAAGCAATGAAATCTTTTCAAAGGGAAATGTAAATATAAACTTGGGGAACCCTGTGGCTCGGGTGATGAGGGCACCATTGAATTCCCCCTGCCATTGAGGAGACGTGAGTTTTCGATTGAGCTAGCGTCAGGATTTTTTTTTTCGGAACGGGCGGTTCCGCGGCGGATTGAATATCAAAAGGGAGGATTTGTTTCTTGGTGTATTCAACCGCGGAATGAATCGAGCACTTGTAGATAAATCAGGTTTGTCAAAGGACTTTTTGTGCCGCAGATTCCCAGTCGGTTGATGGGTAATTGGTCTAGTAATTTTCTGGGATGAATGGTAGTCGCGTATCTTATTTCGGGTAGGTTTTGCCGGGAAAAATACTTCCATTGCCCACTTCGATCTCCCGCTATGAATCTGAATTGAGGATGCTAAAAGACCGGTTGAGTATGGAGGCAGGCTTTTGAGAAAAGTCTCTACTGAGGTCTCTACCATCAATGTTTACGTAGTCGTATTGTTCATGGAAATGGGTAGGGGGGGGGGGGGAACTTCATATGGAAGTGCTTGGTCGGAAGTACAAACAGGCCTTTCCTTTGTCCTTTAGAGTATTCTGCGCTCCGAATTACCGTTTGGTCTACTTCGGACGAATAGCCTACATACGTGACTGTAATCTGTCTAGCACTGGAATCCCTCGTGTTTGAATAAGGGTTCATGTGTATGTGTGTGTGTGTGAGGGGGGGGGGGGGGGGTCGTAAGAAGTGTTTTGCGCAGCTCCTAGGACACATCTCTTTGACCTGTGAAGTAGAACTGTGCTCCTGATTATCGCTTGATAATTCGATCGGGAGGGGGGGGGGGGGGCTGTATTGTTTCTGTTCAATCAATCAATCAAGTTTAATCCAAATAGCTAAAAGCTAGAAAAGGAATACAAATTTACAAAATACACAGACACACAAGAAATAAATCAACTAATACACTAACAAGAAATTACCAGAAATAAATGATGGAATGAAACTACGTAAAAATTGGGTAGAAGAATTATGGGATATGGGGAAAACTCATGGCTTCCCTTTTCCCTTGTTGTTGGAATAAGGAGCGAAATGTTTTGAGCAGTGTAACATAAATCTTCTAGACTGGTTACGGTTATGCCGTACCCCTCTGGTCCACATCGAATCAGAGGACCACTCCGAAGGTCCTACCATAAGCTACTTGTTATGCGGTTGGCCTGTGTTTTCTCCTGGCACCCCAGCCAATCCTAGCGCTGGCGGCGTTACCGTCCTGTCTATTAAAAACTCTAAATTATTACCTCCTTGTCGAGAGCTGTAATCGACTGTTTTCTAATTATCGTTCGGATAAGACAACTTTGCGTGCAAGCCCCCATCAAGTTCATTAGGTATGTAAGAGAAGATTAATGGTTGCGTCATTTGCGAAACAAGGGACTAATACCCAGCTACTTCTTAGAAAGATTAGGCAACCAAAACAGGGCTCCTCCCGCAGGACAGGGGTCCTGCCTTTCGTTGTTTTCGCGGGGGTTCAGGACTTTTCTTTTGCTGTAGCCTTTATTCGATCGTTTTTGACATTTAGTTAAAAATTCCCTTAAAAATTGGGCTACCTATCTTTTGATCATAATGAGTATAAGACGTTTCCGTTTGACCGAATAGCACTATCTATGGACGATAAAATTTGGCTACAGAGCAAAAATTATAAAACAATTGTGAAAAGAAAATAAAAAATAGACGGACTTTTGATGGAGTTTGTTATTGAGAAGAAAATAATAGACTAATATCAGGTTTCACTTCTATTTTATGGTAACTGGTAACATATCTCTACTGCACCGCTATGATGTTTTTGGGATCCCAAAACGTAAGTGGAGGGATACCTATGACATCGCAAAAGTTGTCCGTCTGTCCGTCCGTCTGTCCGTCCGTCCGTCTGTAAGTACGATAACTCTCGAAGGGAATGAGATATTTTGATGAAACTTGGTGTGAGGGTTCGTTGGGTCGTCGGACCAGTCAAGTTCGTAGATGGGCTTTGTAGCTCTACATTTAGGGGTGGGGGAGGGGATTCAAATTAAGGGACAAACAAAGTATTTTGAAACAGCTAATGTGATAGTCGATTATGGGGTAAGAAGACATGCTGAACACGATGGTGAAAACCATTTTGTCGTCAGATATGTAGTTCGCCCGGAATCCGGCCAAAACCGGAAAGTTTGTCGAAAGTACAAGTTTTATTTGAAGTTGATTAGATGTTCGATTTAGGGGTAGGAAGACATGCTGAGGACGATGGTGTAAATTATTTTCTCGACAGACAAGTATTTCGCCCGGAATCCGGCCCAAACCGGAAAGTTTGTTGAAAGTAAAAGTTTTATTTGAAATTGATTAGATGTTCGGTTTAGGGGTAGGAAGACATGCTGAAGACGATGGTGAAAACTATTTTCTCGATGGACAACTATTTCGCCCGGAATCCGGCCCAAACCGGAAAGTTTGTTGAAAGTAAAAGTTTTATTTGAAGTTGATTAAATTTCGATTTAGAGGTAGGGAGACATGCTGAAGACGATGGTGAAAACTATTTTCTCGACGGAGAAGTATTTCGACCGGAATCCGGCCCAAACCGGAAAGTTTGTCAAAATTAAAAGTTTTGTTTGGAGTTGATTAGATGTTTGATTTGGGGCAAGAAGACATGCTGAACACTTATGTGAAAACAAGTTTCTACCCGGACACGTAGTTCGTCCGGAATCCGGCCAAAACCGGAAAACTGTTGTAAGTCGAAGTTTTATTTCTAGTTGATTAGATAAGCGATTTAGGGGTAAGAAGAGATGCTGAGTCCCTGTGTGACAATCGTATTTTACCCGGACATATAGTTCGACCGGAATCCGGCTGGAATCGGAAAATTTGTTATAAGCTAAATTTCTATTTCAAGTTGACTAGATGTTCATTACTGGGGAAAGAAGATACCCTGATTTCGTCTTTGAGCTTTCTTTTTTCGCCGGACAAGTAGTTCTGGAGTTCGGCCGGAACCGGGAAATTGGCAGAAGTGGCAGGAAGTTTTCGTCAAAACAGATATGACTTATAGGGGTAAACACACATGCTGAATCCAAATCTGAACTTGGTTTTCTCAGGTGATTAGCTATTTGGCCTTAATCTGTTTCTGAATTTTAATTGTAAAAATGTTCAAGGAGTCTGGCGAAGACTGGATCTGGCTAAGACAAGACCCAGTTGTCTGGATCAGATATTGAATTTTTGGTATCCCATCGACACCTTTGGTCTTGTTCTATCTGTCGAAACTGGGAGGCGCTTGAGTGACAGATTGCATGAGCCATATGCTTTGTAAGGCCTATGCTTCCCTTATTTGAGGAAACACCCAAAAGATTAAACCAACACCATGACAACCAGGCACGATTCTGCGCCTTGTATTTGCGTAATTTGTTGTCACCAGATGAGATAGAACAGAATGCACAGTTGAGCGAAGACAGATATTCTCGGGTTCCCCGACAACACCGCGATTGGATTTTCTATACTTTTGTTCAAGTATCGGGTTCCCGTCAAGGTGTGAGAAGTGTTTTCCAGTTGGGACTTGATACCAAGGCTTTGGTTTGCACTTCTCGTTTTGCTTGGGTATATAACCCTTTTTGTAACAAAGTAATTATCCTTCATACTACATAAGCTGGACACGTCTTTGTTCTTGTTCGGACAAGTAGAAACAGCTTGTTGGAACAAAGCGAGATCTGTTGTGGGAAAAAAGGCCTCTAAAAAGTATATTGTTGGAATGCAAGATGGTGTTGGAGCTTTTTTGTAACTGAATATTTGTAATCCATCACCATAAGCATGTGATTGGCCATTCTTTTTTTCAGACAAGATTTTGGAGACGCTATTATAAGTTGAGTTGAAATAATTATAAGTTGAAAGTCTGATTTTCAACTTTTGAGACAGAATTGTGGTCGTTTTGTAATTTTCTGAGGTTGTAAATACTTGGAATCGGTTTTCCCATCCAGTTTTCTGACTAAAGACAGTTTTTGGAACAAAGTTTTAGGAGGCTTCAAACTTCTAACTTAACTTTTAACTAACAGACTTGTTGCGTCATAACCGACCGACAGAATACAAGGCCTTGAAGCCTTTCATAACACATTTCCGATTATACTTTGTTCCAAAACTGTGTTTAACCAATCAGGAAAGGACCGGGAAATTTGTTCAAGTAATTAAAAGCTTATAATTTTCAGCAAACGATTTCAATCTCGAAAGTTGAAAATCCTGCAACTCGCAACGGCTAGTTCTTCCTTCTGCTTTTTTTGACGACGGTGGGAAAATCCGTTTTGTTGGGTAGGGCGAAATCGCTATCGATGGTGACCCAGAAGAGAGGATAGGCTTTTTCCAAGCAGAAGCTGAAAATAGAGCGTGTTCCACCCTACTTACCGTAATTACTACGCAGGACGTTATGAATCCTGGCTTCTTGGCGTCAAAGCTGGAACGAATTGTCCAATTTTAGGCAAACTATCGTGTCGGCCAGCCACCAAATCGTAGTTACCACGCCCGACTAGGCTCCCGAGCGTGGTAAGCAAATAGTTGCTATTGGTTACTATTTTTGGTTGGAACGAAAATAGTAACTAATAGTTATTATTTTTAGAAGGTTTAAACACGCTTATAGTATTAGGCAAGGCCGTTTGACCCCCCCCCCCCCGAAACATACAAAAGTAACCATTTTATAGGCTTTTCCCTGTGATCTATGTCTTGTTTGTACTTTTTTGTCCGACCCGCAGGCACCCCCCCCCCCCCCCCGCAAGCACCCCCTCCCCCCCCCCCCGCAAGCACCCCCTCCCCCCCCCCCCCCCCCCCCCCCCGAAATAAATTTCTGGATACCGGCCTGGTATTAGGTCAAGACACGAATCTTGAACCAGCTTCGCGATTGGGCCATTCCATATTCTTGGTCTCGACAAAGAACCCGAGCTCTTCTTGCCTAATGCATTACCCATTATCCCGCAGAACCCGTTCACATAATTCAGTTCGGGTATTCTTCTTTTTGGCACCTTTAGTGAGCGCCCGTCCAAACACCCCACCGTTCTCCATCAGCGGGTAGACAATTACATGGCTGTCCCAGTGAAGAAAGGTAAATCCACCGCTGTGTCGAACTGGTGGTCCGCCATTACCTATTCCATACCCGGTTGACACTTATTCGCCGGTAAATATTCCGAGGCATTCAGAAAAAGGATCGCTAGCCCTCAAGCATAATATTGAACGATTTTGAGGTGACGCGCATTTCAAGAATTTTGACCCGTCCTTCCGAAGCCTGGTATGCCGATGGTTATTTTTTTGGTTCTCATTTTATTATTTTTGTTAAAATGTCTTAGCGGAAAAAATCGGAACCAAGTTCGTATAGAATTTAGAGAAGCGTTCAAAGAAGCATAGCCTAGGCCTACTTTGCTTCAAGTGACCAGTTGTTATTGAAGCTATGGAAGCAGACAGTTTATATGCAAAAGAAAAAAATTAATAATAGGCGGGCTTTGGGGCTCCAGACTAACGACCAAGTTACTGCTTATTAACGTTTTTGCCAAACTCTCCCCTCCCGCTGCTGCTTTAAGGATAAAGTGACAAAAAGCTCAGGTTCATTAAAATAAATCGATTCTCTGAGGAGTGGCGGCGTGTTAGACACGAGACTACAAATTCGTATTATTCTCAAGTGTTCACTGATTTAATTAGCCAGCCAAAGTGATTAATCTTGAATTACGTGAAGCATTCCAAGAAGGGGTTCCTCTTTGTGGTGTTCCTTCCACTTCGAGAAGACAGGGAATCCCGTTTCCATAAGAGAGGAATGAAATGATGTACTGTCAGAGAACGTCAAGTGAACATTGCCTGGGTCATTCACTAGAAAGCTCAAAAAAGAGGACAGGCTGCCCCAGTGATAGCCCTTTTTCGCCGTTCGAATCTAGACCTTCCACTTTCTTCTACAAAATTAAGAAGTAAAATAAAACCAGATCATTGCATCGAGTGTTTACGTTTGCTTTTCTTTTTGCATTTTTGTTTAATCAGACAATTGACACTAAGCAGTTCAACAGTTTTTCGTGTCGTTTTTTTGCCCAGTAATCGAGCTGGCCCTCACATTCGGACATGTAGAGAAATCTGGTTTTCTATGGTTGCTGGAAAATAAAGTTACATTGAGTGATATAAAATATGTTACAAAATCGGTCGCAGTCTGGACGATTCATTGGTGGCCTCGGCATTTTGTTTATTTTGTTTGAGGGGCTTGGCTCCTCCGTTTATATGACCGCCATATGATACAGATTGTGTAGTCTACTTGCTTTCTCGGGCTCTAGATCCGACTCTCTGCTATGAAGCCATTTAACAACTTCTTGTTTTATGGCACTTGCAGCCTCGGGCTCAAGTGCCATATACCGGTCGCAATTCCGTCTGTCTGCCGGTCGGGCGGTCTGTCCCACGATTGCTAGTTAGGGTACTTCCAGATTTGCTAGGACGATGAAACTTGGCATGCGTATCAGCGAACCGCCCAAACTAACTTGGAAATAATCAGTTTCCCGATCCGACCATCTGGGGGAGTGGAGGGAGGGGGAATCTGGAAAAATCAAGCCTTCCCTAACTTTCGAACGGGTAGTCCGATTTGAATGAAACTTAATATCTGAATAGGTGTCTCTGTTGCCCCATTTAAACCAGATTCGACAACAGTGGGGGATTTTTTTTTTGTGGGGGGTGGGGACCGGAAATTTCGAGAAACGGTTAGAATGGCGGGATTGGCCTTTACACAATTGGACTGGATCTGGACACTGGGGGAGGGGGTGGAGGGGTTTCCCAGAATTCCGGTGATAGCTCATTTGGGGATTTTACGACGAAACTTGGCAGGCGTATCAGGGACCCGATCATACTGACTTGGAGATAAAAAATGTATCGATCTGGTCATCGGGGTGGGGGTGGGGGTGGAGGGAGGGGGAATCCGGAATATCGAGTTATGCGTAACTTTGGAACGGTTGATCGGATTTCAGTGAAATTAAATAATTGAACAGAGGTGTCTCTGGTCTTCTTTTTCATGTCTGGACTTAATCCAAACTGCCGGGGGGGGGGGGGGGGGGGGACATGTCACCTGCTTAGATTGGAGATCGGATAGAACTTGGTCGGAATAACAAACACATGCTTTGGATAAATCATTTGCTGATCAGGATTGTATCCGGCCACTGTGGGGGAAGTCGCAGGGGGCGGGGGGATTCCGGTGATCGCGAGTTAAGATACTTCCAGGTGTGCTAGGACGATGAAACTTGGCTAGAACATTAGAGATTCGACAAGATTGGCTTAGAAATTTTCACTTGCGAAATCTGACCATTCCTTAAAGTACTAATCTTAACCGGAAAAAAAAAAACTTTAAGTATTCCTTGATTTATATCACCCCATGATAATTTTTACCTTACGGTAAGTGTTTTGCTTACAAATGAATTTTTAGCTCCCTTGAAGTGCGTATCTTAACCGCAAAGTAAAAAAAGTACTTTTCTTCAAACGATACGTTTCAGCCCGTGATCATTTGTGCCACAAGGGTTTTGCTTAAAATGAATGTCCAGCACCCTTTGAAGTGCGCATCTTAGCCGAAAAGTAAAAAAAAAAAAAAAAATTTGACCAGAGGATATATTAATGATCCCTAAGGGCCCATCATCGTTTTTGCCTCAGGGGTTTGCTTACAGATGAAGTTCTAGCGTCTTTAAAGTGCGCATCATTACAGCCAAGTTCAAAATTAAAATACTTTTTACCGAACCATACATTCCCGTGATCATTCTTATCTCAAGGGTTTTCCTTACATATGATCAGAACAAATCCAAGAAAAGCCAAATTCCAATATTTCACCCTCTGAACCAGCTTTGCAAGTGCTATATGAGCTTCTAGCTCTTTTTTTTTTTCCCGAAATTTATTTACGCTGGAGGGACACGTGCGTTGCAATATGATGCGCATCAACAGATTTTACAAATTATTGCAATACTTGTTGCTTATGTTCTGGGTATCTAAAGGTAGCCTGAATTGTTTACAAGAGGTGGTAGTTTCTATGGGCAAAATCTTTCCACCTTTGATCGATACACGATACGGTGACATTCTAGAGACTGGGGCAATCCCACCTTTCCGTTGGATGATCTACTTGTGTGTTCCTTTTATTTTTTATTTTTTTTTCTCTGGAATTGCATTTCCACCTGAAGCGTGTTCTTTTTGGGAGGTGATCTGGAGGGAGATTTGGAATTTTAACTAGTGCCCTGATTCCTGTGTCCTGCTTCGAATTTACTGCCTCTATCTGTGCAGTCCGATCACGTTTCGCCGAACTGAAAAGTGCTGAGATGTATTGTGTGAAACTTCGGCCCTTCCTGACAAGGGTTTTCTTCAGGTTGAAGCCAGAATACGAACCTGCCAAGATGGTCCGAAAGATCGCTAGGATCTCAGCGGACCTTTCCGATTATTCGCAGTCATCTTGTGCTGAAGGAGCACTTTATCAATCCGGTATTAAATTACGTTTCAAGGTCCGCTGAGGAGTAAAAAGCCTTCGGCGATTCCTGGAAAGAGCTAACCGACCGCTCTCGCGTTTTAGGGAATTGCCGTGCACGGCTGCGTCCAGCTGTTTCGGGAAACGTATCCGTCTCGCCAAATGCACGGCTAAATCCAATTTGGTGTTTCTTTTTACACGCTCCGCGGTGTTTACTCATTTCTCGCTGACAGAGGGTGCGTTGCCGCCAACACAAACAAAATGTCCAACCGTGTGTCGAAGCCTGCGGGGTAACCAGTGCTCCTCAAAAGCGATTGATGGACAGGCTCAAAGGCTCGTAAAACAGACGTGACGTGTGCACCAACAGTCTGAGAATACTCTATATGACGAAGTCCAAAACACGCCAGTGATCCGCAGGAAGAAGAAGTAAGCGTCTCCGTAACGACTCAAGACTCAAATCCTGTGTCAAGCAATCACGGCGATCTTTGGGAGCAGCTGTGACACCACTTCTTACTTTCTTCCGCTAGGTATCCGGAGAGGCCGGAGATTTTGCATCGGCAAGGAGAGATAGTCATCAAGAGTACAGCAATGAAAAGAAGACCACCAGTACAAACCCTTAGCTGGCTTTTAAGCACAGGGTACAACTTCCCTGCAACAAGACGCCCTTTGAGAGAAAAGCCATGCGTCCCCCTTTGGAAAGCAGATCCCTTGTGAAACTTTCCGTGTCTGAACGAACTTACGCCTAAGACAACTTTAGTTCCCATCTCGTCCAAAACATTTTCGCAATCCTACAGCCACTCAGATCGACAATTTAGCATCAAGCAGGGACACTTACTCGGTGAGCAAAACATCAAAAAGATCAATACTAGTCACGCTGAAAGCATCGTTCAAAAACAGTCCTTGCAGAACGGAACTTTCAAAAGTCTACTGAAAGTTGAGCGATTCGACGGAAATGAAGTTTCGGGCTCTGTTAGTTTCTAACAGAACGTATGTTTGCAGGCACCAATGGTGAAAGAATTTCCCAGATTTTCTGATTGGTTATTCATTTCAGCGTCGGGGGTAAAACATGGCATAGCTGTGAAATGTCCTAGACCAAAAACGTCCTCTTCTAATCAGCCCGAGTTGACAATGTTCGCCATAAAAATACAGTAATAACAAGATGATATCCAGCGATGATATTTAATGCTAAAATGTAAATAAATTAAATAGGATTTAATTGTCAGATTAAATAGAGTTAATAGAATGAAATAGAAGACGCCACTTTTCTTCACAAGGGCAGAAGCAGCCCGTGTTAAAAAGTATTTGATACACTTCAACCTTATGAATATGTCGAATGTGTTCTTTATTTTGTTGTCTTTCCTGTTCGAAAGTAGTTGGTATTTGTATAGTCGTGAAATAAGGTTTGTTGATAGCAGAAGCTTTCACTTTCTGTTCTAGGCCAAGCTGAAACTTTCCGTCACTGAGTAATAAATGGGTATTAAAGAATTTGATTCATGTGGACGGAAAAGGTGGGAGACATCATTATCTTTCGATGGGTCAGATTTTTACGAACACACTGTTACCTTTGCTTTTTTCAAAATCCTCACGGTAGCCAACGTTATCCCCAAATAACTTGAACACAATTCACTCTTTAAAGCAAGGTGGCCATTGCTCATTAATTATTCAGTGATCTCCGGCCGGAGGTTAAAATGGGTACTAAACTTTTGAGAAGATCGACTGGCAAGCAAGATGAGCAATACAACCAAGTACGTGAACGTTTAAATATGTCGGAAGAGGATATCATCGGCCAGTTTGACATTTTTTTTTGTCTCGGAAGCTTAATAGTATCCAGCTAATTTTCAGAATCTTCAAGAAATCATTATAAAGAATTTAGTAGAATTTACGGCGTATGTTTATTGTGATCAGTTTACGTCCTTTCTTCTTTCGACTTGTGGGAAGTAAGAAGAAAAAACAGAAAACAGTATACTAAAAGAAATTGATAAAGCTAGCAATTAGTTTGATTTTTCTACTCGTTTTCCAGATACCTGCTAAAAAAAAGTTTGTTTGTTAGATCCATAGTCAAACCATGATCCCAGCCTCCCCATGCCTGGTGCTTCCGAACCGCGCCACTAGGTGACCCAGCGGTCGGATCATGTCGTGGCTTCACCGTGGTTCTTACTTGCGGGGGAGGGGGGGGGGGGGGTCTAGACATTGCAACTGCTAGAATGCTTACGAATGCAACTCCTTTGAAGTTTAACTGAAAATTCAACTTATTTTCAATTGAATACTCTGGATGATATTTGGATTTTGCTAAGGAATTTTTTTTATTTTATCTGCGGCTGTCCCCACAACGTAAATTCTACTATGACGCGGGAAACTTTAATCTCAACACAAACGTGGCTTTTCAGTGGACAGTGGTGAGCTTGGTGAAGACTGCTAGTGCCTGAACAAAAAAAAACTAATAAATGTTTCTGGTAGCCTAATGCATACAACAGAAATACAAGCGCATAGAGGTACCACAAATCAAACGGAAATTCCACTATTGAAAATCGATTATTCGTGAATAGCGGAACAACGAAGTAACCATTTTCAGCGGGCCTTCAAGCCAATTTAAGTGAATAAGTGACGGGTCACTACATACAGTCCTATTCCAGCCCTTTCAGTTAAACTTTAAATAGTTTGAATATATTTTTCTATTGTTTCAGGTGTACTGTACGTGGAGCCTGTCAGAAAGCTACGACCGGATCGCCGCGATGGTTGGCTTTCGGTGCCGGACAGCAGTGTATTGACTTCGAACAAATCGCCCCAGACCGGATCTCCATCAATGACAATGCGCTGGTAAGTCAATCATATTTTAGGACTTGTAGACTGTGACCTCAAAGGATCCGTCGTATCTTTATTGCCAATGCAACTTACTTCCATAATTGCATTAGTTAATTCTTAAGCCTACTTAGGCCCAAATTTCAGATGTTACATTCTAAGCCCGCCAACGATACCTAACTAACCTTACACTTGCCACGATTCACTATTTTTCGTGCGGATTATGCTCCCAACGAGTGTTAGCGCATCATGCTATTGATGCGTGAAACCATTTATTTGAATTTTGCTAAGTTTTTGCTAGAAGTCAACTGACCTGGGAAAATGCTCAGAATAGCCAAAGCCTAGATAATTTGCCAAAAGCCGAGCTAGGTTTACAGTATTCAAATAGTTTTTAATCTTGGAACATAAAGAGTAAAAAATGCGAGGTGTGCCTTAAAGACGGCCTCAGAAATCTCCGTTTCTGCTTGAAATAAAATCTAACTAGACCTACGTTGCCCGGGCAACGTGAAGTGTTGCGGCAACCTTTGTCCGGCTTCGCCGGCTAAAGTGTTGCGAGAGCAACACTTTGGTTTTGTTTCTTCGCTGTCGGTTAAATGCTGAAATTGTCAACTTATCGAAGCTTTTAAAACGGTATGTTCTAAAAAGAATAATCACATAATCAAAAGCTGTTCTTTAGCGTTGTAAAACCAACAACAAAACAATATCGGAAGAAGGCTACCCGTAACGTTTCAGGATTAAAATTCCATAGATGACACTATTAATTATTACAAAACTACCTTATTGTTTTACATTACCGTATCGTTTGTACCCGTTGCGTAAACAGTTAATCCTAGGTTATAGCGATAGACCATCGATACAAACTTTCTTACTGTCATATTTACAGAAATCGAATACAATGTGCACCAATTTTCAAAAATTTCTAGCCCCTCGTGAACCGATGTTACTTACAAGTCCGTCTCCCGTGATTGACATCAAATTCACCGGAAACAAATAATGGATACACCAGCTATCAAAAGTTGCAAACCCCTCATCGCTGAAGATGATTATAGCATAAAAGCCGATTATTACTTACAAGTCCCATGCATGTCTTACAATTGGGAACAAAATTGTTCTTACCATCGAATACACCTGAGACAAATAACAGGTATACCAACTAGCAAAAGCTGCAAAGTCCTCGTTGCCGAAGACGATTATGAGCTAACAGTCGACTGTTGCTTACAGTCGACTGTTGCTTACAAGTCCCTTACATGTCTCACAACTGGTATCGCCTATTTTTGGTTTCAGTGTGTACCTTACTCCTGAAGTTGTCAGCCCCTTGAAACTTTCAAACTGGTTTATCTCATGAAGGATTTTTGTTCAAAAAAAATGGATGGCATATATTTTGATCAGCTCTTCAAGGGCTATCGATTGCCCTAACCCCAACAAAAGCATATCGGAAAAAGGGACTAAATTGACTTTGCAGTCAGTTGAACTTTATCCTTTTCAATCGTAGACATCGTGACGGATGAAAACTTGGAATAATATCCTATATAATCTGGTTGGTATTATAAAGCTATCCGTAACTTTTTAGGATTAAAATACCATAGATGACACTTTTAATTATTACGAAACTACCTTGTTTTACATTACAGTATCGTTTGTACCCGTTGCGTTAACAGTAAATCCTAGGTTACAGCGATAGACCAACGATACAAACTTTCTTACCGTCAGATTTATATAAATCGAATATAATGTGCAACAATTTGCACAAATTTCTAGCCCCTCGTGCACCGATTCTACTGACAAGTCCCTTTCCCGTGATAGACATCAAGTTCACCGGATAAAAATAATGGCTACACCGACTAGCAAAAGTTGCAAACCCCTCATCGCTGAAGATTTGTGTAGCATAACAGCCGATTATTACTTACAAGTCCCTTGCATGTTTTACATTTGGGAACCAAATTGTTCCTCAAATGACAGGTACGCCATCTAGCGAGAGCTGCAAACCCCTCATTGCCGAAGATGATTATGAGCTAACAGTCGCCTGTCGCGTACAAGTCCCCTAAATGTCTCACGACTGGTATCGCCTATGTTTGGTTTCAGTGTGTACCTTACTACTGAAGTTGTCAACCCCTTGAAACTTTCAAACTGGTGTATCTCATAAAGGAATTTTTGTACAAAAAAATGGATGACTTTGATACTTTGATCAGCTCATCAGCGGCTATCGATTGCCGTCGAAGTTGAACTTTATCCTTTTCAATCGTAGATATCGTGACGGATGAAAACTTGGAACAATATCTTATATAATCTAGTTGATATTATAAAGCTATCCGTAACTTTTCAGGATTAAAATACCATAGATGACACTATTAATTATTACAAAATTACCTTATTGTTTTACATTACCGTATCGTTTGTACCCATTGCGTAAATAGTTAATCCTAGGTTATAGCGATAGACCATCGATACAAACTTTCTTACTGTCATATTTACAGAAATCGAATACAATATGCACCAATTTTCAAAAATTTCTAGCCCCTCGTGAACCGATTCTTACTTACAAGTCCGTCTCCCGTGATTGACATCAAATTCACCGGAAACAAATAATGGATATACCAGCTATCAAAAGTTGCAAGCCCCTCATCGCTGAAGATGATTATAGCATAAGCTTTTTAAACGGGATGTTCTAAAAAAATTAATCATATGATCAAAAGGTATTCTTCAGCGTTGTAAAAACAACAACAAAATAATATAGGAAGAAGGGACTAAATTAACTTTGCAATCAGTTGTACTTTATCCTTTTCAATCGTAGACATCGTGACGGATGAAAACTTGGAACAATATCTTATATAATCTAGTTGGTCATAGAAAGCTATCCGTAACTTTTCAGGATTAAAATACCATAGATGACACTATTAAATATTATGAAACTACCTCATTGCTTTACATTTTCGTTTGTATCCGTTGTGTAAACAGTTAATCCTCGGTTACATTGATAGACCATCGACACAAACTTTCTTACAAACAGATTTATAGAAATCGAATACAATGTGCACCCATTTGCAAAAATTCCTAGACCCTCGTGAACCGATTCCTACTTACAAGTCCCTCTCCCGTGATATACATTAAGTTAACCGTAAACAAATAATGGGTACACCAGCTAGCAAAAGCTGCAAACCCATCATCGCAGAAGATGATTGTAGCATAACAGCCGATTATTATTTACAAGTCCCTTGCATATCTTACCATCGGGAACCAAATTGTTCTTACCATCGAATACACCGGAAACAAATAACAGGTATACCAACTAGCAAAAGCTGCAAACCCCTCATTACCGAAGATGATTATGGGCTAACAGTCCCCTATATGTATCATAACTGGTATCGCCTATTTTTGGTTTCAATGTACCTTACTATGAAGTTGTCAACCCCTTTGAAATTTTCAAACTGGTGTATCTCATGAAGGAATTTTTGTACCAAAAAATGGATGACATATACTTTGATCAGCTCATCAATGGCTATCGATTGCCGTCGAAAAAAAAATTCTACCTGTCTTAGTTCAAAAGTTGACTTTTTTGCCGTAGGCCAACTTTCTAACGTCACGACTTAGAAAGGAGCAAAGGATAAGCTCTAGTTTCTTTAGCAATGAGAGAACTTTTAAAGTTTAAGGGGCACATCTGATACCGTTACTCTACCGCAAACCCAAGTGCAAAAATTTTTTTTTATAAACTCAGCTGGAATCGTCGCAGACATGGACAGAAACAATAGATGGCAGCACTTTCGGACCCGTGGGAAAAAGCCACTTTTTTGTCTCTGTAGATTTTTCTATTTATCACTCAAAGAAGATATGTTGGCTGTGGGCCGGGTAACTGCCGCATATATTTAACACTTATAGATTTTAGTCCATCTTCAATTTGAAACTGGTGCCTGCCTGCTGGCGTGCTAGAACGGAGCTTTCCACTCGAAAGCAGAAACATGGTTTGATGAAACGAAAGGTTCGCTACACAACTTGAGATGGTCCTCTCCGACATAGGCTATACAACTCCACTTCACTTCGCAAACCGTAGGCTCTGGCTCGATGACAAGCAAAAACCATCCTTATTGGCCCCAGGCAAGAGTTCTACGGAGCTTTCCAAAATGTAATGTCATATTCATCAATCCGGCCTAAGGTCCACACTTTCCGTAAAAACCGCACAGGTTAGACCCTTCCCAGTTACCAGGAATAAAATGAAATCGGAGTCATAGGAAAAAAAAAAAAAAAAAAAAAAAAAACAGGACAAAACCAAAGTGTTGCTCTCGCAACACAAAAATCTGATTCTAAATATCTGATATGGTCAAGGTTTTATTTCACAAACGCATCATAACCACTGACAAAACTGCATAAACACAATCCTCCTTCAAGTTGTTAATTGCATATCTCTCTATTCTACAGTTCCGCCACGTCGGGATTCTCAAATTCCCTCCGTAAACATAACGAATCATCAATGGTTATAGGAATAATGTGGTATTGTGAAAATAGAACATGAGACAGTACACTTTTTTTCTGAACTCGAGTCCTGCTGGGTTTACAAGGCAAAAGAAATCGACAAAGAAAAGACATTGAATTTGCCAAAATTCACTTTTACTGCCGCGGTTGGAAACCTTAAAAACATCAATCTTAAATAAATACCTTGCATCAACATAATCTCAAAATGAGGCGTTTGTAGACCCTTTCTACTGTAGGCATATTATCTTGTGTCGTAGTGGTTTTGTCTTGTTGTCATTGTTGTAGTGACCCTTATTTGTTGCCATTTGCAAAAGAGACAAGCTTACCGGTTTTGAAAAAAAAGAAAAAAAGAAGGAGAACATTAAATGCTTTAAATCGCGAAGCATTACCGCAAAATTCATTCCGATCCTATCCATTTCATTAGCATTTAGCGACGCTGTGTCTGTTTGGACTCCCAGTCAGTACACATTTCCTGTAATCGGGTAAGGTTACGCTGAGGTTTTGGCTTTCACTTTTAAACTACCTAAAGTCACAATCAGGATCGGGAGTGACCCTTTTCTGTAAAATTCGGTAAGTCGTATCATGAGACATGTCCATATGTATAAACATGTCATTCCAAAGTTATCCATCTGATTTGAATTCTGCTGTGCTATGTCCTTTTCCCTCCCCGTTACAGAAAAGGTTCTTCTGAATCCTGGGAAGGTTAACATAATGCTTGGCGTTCCACTTTGGAACCAAGTCGCAATCAGGATCGGAAGTGACCTATTTCTGTCACATTCAATTCTAGGGGAAGAATTTGTGAGAACGAACGTTATCCGACACGCCCCAGTACTTCAAACTGGAAAATCAAAGCGACGTTATCTCAGACCCCACCGTATCTGCGAATCAAATGGGATTTGAAAAAGTGAGGGAGACTTCCCCTTTTTAGTACTACCCCTAATGTGAGCCGTTTGGGAATCAACCAATTTGTTTTGTTGAAAGAGTAGGAGAATAACGAGAGGGGAAGTAAAGGAATCTATGGGGTAACAAAAACACACAACTAGTATAATTACCCTGCCAAAAAACGAACAAGGATGTGTTGGGGAAAACAAGAACGTTTGTCGGCTACGGTTACTGCGTTTGCCCTAAAATTATTACTTCCAAGAAGTTAAAAATAAAATTGAAAACGAGTGCGAAAGAATTCCGCCTTAGTTTAAAGTCATCGTTTGCATCTGAGATAAAGGGAGAAAAAGTTACTGTTCAGTTTAATGATGATGAAACTTTTTTACTTACCGGACAAGAAGAGAGAAATAGTGCAGTAAAAATAAAAAGGAAGCAGTAACACGGTTTTGAATAACCAGACGAATGCGTAAGACAAAAAAAAAAAGAATAAGGAAAAAAGACTTAAGATTCTCAAATGAAAGACTCAATTTCCTCGTGCCCAATATTACCTCTAGAATCTTTTGAAAGAAACACAGATCTATTTTTTACTCTATATATTGCGAATTACACCAGAGCGGGCAGTCGTTTGTTCCCGCCGTGCTGTGTAGAGGGATGTCGAAACGTATCTCTGCATGGACACGTGTCGCATGTAGGTAACAATAGTTTTCTTAGTGAATTGACATTGCTATTACTTGAGAACGACTGAGCAGAAAATTAAAAGAAAAGCTAAATAGGGTGGGAACTAAGTAGGAAGCTTTGTGGGGGTTGGAACCCTCATATAAGAACGAGGAAAAACTCGGAGTGTGGGGGCTGTGAAACTTGGCTTTCGATACCGTCAGCACAACTGTTAATTGTTAACCTGCTGTGTTTGCTGTACAGATTTGCATTTGGTGCCCATTCGCGGTGGACTCTGGCTTATCCATCAATTTTAGTACTAAACGCTGACAGGTTCAAGCGCTGTAACGAATGGCGATGGGTGAAAACACTACTAATGCCAAGTCACGAAGGTTTCGTGGGGAGTAGGCACGAAATTAAATATTACTAAACAAATATGATGGAGTGGACATACATCAATTAGATAACGCTATTATTCAGCCGAACGTGGAGATCAATATTCACTGAGTTCATAATAACTCAAAGCAGCATGTACTCGCGTCCTGTTTTTATTAGGCTATTGATAAAATGTTTGTTTAACGAGTAGTATTACCATAATGGGAACACAAATGGAAGAAAGTCGACTCATGCTCGTGCGTTCTTGCACGACAGTGAAATTACTACTTCTGATTAGTGTTGATTTCTTCTGGGTTTATTTTTATTAGTAGATCAGTGTCTAAAGCCTATACAAAACGGTTATTCTTGTATATTTCTGAGGTTAGCCCTCCCCCCCCCCTCCCCCGCATACGTCCTTAACTCTTCAATACGCCGCTGGTCCTGAGCATTTGTCTATCGTAATACTGTGCGATTGAGACAATGCATCACCCTTTGTATAGTTCTATTATCTCCGGAAGAGGTTTGTTCGGGATCGATGGGGCCGTAGGGAGTGGTTCCATCAAAATTGGCAGAACTATGCATATTTTATGGTCCCTTTGAGCCAGGTGTGGAATAACATAGCTGTACTCATTAATAGTCAATAATCATTATGACTGCTAGGCACGCTTACGCTAATGGTTCATCACAATTGTTGTGGTGTGACAGCAATTTGAAAAAGAAAAAGTGTGGGAGTAAACATCTTCTGAGAGTTGAACTACGGCGGAGCGGGCAAATGGGGTTTTCAGGTGGATTTTCTATTGAAATCATTGATTTCGACGCTATCCCAAGGGGGGGGGGGGGCGATTGTCACCCCCAGACAATCGGGTTTTGTAGTTTTCTGGTCGTCGCCGGATCCCGAACACATGTTAGTTATCCCTAATCAACCGCTTGAGAATGCACAGAGCATGTGTGGTGTTTTCTGTTAGATTATGGCCAGAGAGCGAATCCGCTGAGAAAACCAAGTTCAGATAGATTCAGCATGTGTTTACCCCTATATTACAATATCTAAAAAAAATCTTCCACTTTTTTCAAATTCAAATTTTTTTTCCGTTAAGAAATAGAAAATATGCTTGTGCTTATTCGGCAAGAAAAGTTCAGTTATGGATTCAGCATGTATTCTTATCCCTAAATCGATTCAAACTTTTCTTTCTACCGAATTCCGGTTTGGCCGGATTCTGGGGGAGCTACTTGTCCGGTAAGAAAATAAAGTTTAAAAATAGTATCAGAATATCTCCTTACACCTGTGTCGAAGCTCTTACCAACTTCAAGGAACGAACTTTCACTTTGACAAAACTTCCGGTTTTGAACGGATTCCGGGCGAACTACTTGTCCAGGAATACGACAGATTGGAAAATATAACTCGCTTTTCTTCCCGATTTGAATATGGTTTTGGTACCAGGAGTAAATAAGCACACGAATTTCCGTCGCCCTATCTCGGTAATACGACCATGCGGAATCGAATAGATTCACGATGCCCTGCCTGATGCAAACGAGCGGAGGGTAGGAGCTTCGCGGAGCATCACAATTCATTATATCTACAAACAGCTATATCGCAGTAGAGCCCCAGAGAAGAAATGTCGAAAGTAACAGCTGATTGGTTGTCTACCGTTGTAACGTCACATGCTGCAGAGCGGTTCATGCCACAGTCTTTTCCTCTGATATGTGCAGGGGAGGAGAGGGAAAAAGACGGGCGTCCAACCCAAAGTTCAGCAAGTAGCTCTAGCTCTGCATAGTTTTGTCGGGGTATCCATAGTCGTTGCATGGGACAAAAGACGGAGGTTCTATTGGTTTATTTGTTCTTCTGGTACCAAGCTCGAAAATTATCGTTGCCTGCGGTCTAGACGTGCCTTAAGGCTAACAGTTTGATGACTACCCCCCGGGGATCTCTGACGCGATAAATGTGTAAACTGTTCTTTCGAGAGCTATAAAGAATGATTGTCGAATAGAAAAATGCACAGGCGCATTAAAGCGTTTTAGTACATAACTCCGGGTGGCCTCGTAGAGTAGTCTAGCTCGAGTCGATTTGGTTAAAAATTGATTACCGAATCGGTACGATATTAATTTTGCAGATATCTTTACGATGTTTTTTGCCAGACCCACTTGCGTCTTTCGCACTTTTTTCGTTGCTCCACTTCGCCTTCCTCCTTGATCTGATTACGCTAGTATGTTAATGGATTGTTTTGTTTTATTTTTCACTATATCTTCGGCCGTCCTCACAATGCAAAATTCTACTATGACAGGGGAAACTTGAAACTTATTACAAACGCGGCTTTTTAGTAGCCAGTGACCAGCTCGCGGAAGGTAGCTCACTGCGTGACCACTTATTTTTCGTAAATTATTTTCGTCAAGCATACAACACAAGTATTTCCTGGTAAAGGTACCACAAAGCTAACAGGAAAATTCTACTATATTAAAATCGATTATTCGTGAATAGCGGAGCAAAGATGTAACGCATTTTCATAGGGTCGTCAAGAAGTGATCGGCAACTAGATTGTCACATCTCAGCCCTTTTCAGTTAAACTTTAAGGGGTCTGCTGCAGTTGTGAAAGAGGTGCGAAGGTTATTAGACACAAACTGGTGCTGACGCGTGTTTCCAGCTTGGTACCAAGCCCGGCCTCGTCCGGCTTTTTACTGAGTCCTCTTCATTTGTGCTTTGTTATGCTCAGTATTTTCTTAATTGTTTCTCTTACTACTCCAGTATATATAAACTAGTAGTCTTTCAAAAATTAACTATTGTTATTGCTAGAGTCAACGCAACGCAAAGGATTACGAATACACAAGATAAGAAGCGTAATATGTTTTAACGTGTTAGTCTTGGCGGACCTTTGCACACAAATTTTGTCTTCAAAAAATTACTACTACGAACTATGAAAGCTTCTGAAGCTCTCAAAGACAAAGGTACACCTCTGCTGCCATCTTTCAGCGTGAGGGCGAGACCCATCTCCATCAGCAGAAGTTCCTGAGTGACCTCTGCTCTCTTAGCGCAATTAGTAACGCTGACTGTCACTAAAACAAATACGACCTGTCACAAGGGTTGTCACTGACAGATTCAGCTAACCTCATCCAGATGGGGATGTGGTGTTTTCTTCCCGACGCGATTGGTGACATGATAGGTGTGGAATTTCCAAATTGAAATCGCAGATCGGAGAGCAGTTACATGGAAACGCACTCTTTAATCAGTGCCGAGTCGTTCTGGAATGTTCACTGATCGATGCCGAATGACGAGGTCTTGCTGGTTCTCATGTCAAGGAAATGTAGTCAGAGTAACGCATCTGACTTTGTCACTTCCTTTGTCACCTTCTACCTTTGTGTCAAAAACAGTGTTTTCCCTGTTCAGGCCGTATCCTGGATTTTTTTTTTGGGGGGGGGTTGCCTTTCGGGGGGGGGGGGTAGCCTGCGGGTCGCACTACAAAGTACAAAAAAGACACAGATCAGAGGGAAAAGCCTGTAAAAATCAGTATTTTTGTTTGTTTCGGGGGGGGGGGGGGGGGGGGGGGTCAATCCCCCCCCCCCCCCCCCCCTGGATACGGCCTTGTCCCTGTTGCCTCTTTGCTCTAACCAAGAACTTACAATACTATACTACTGCATAGCAGAAGCTCCGTCTCTCTCTTTTCGTCATGGACGTTCGCTGTAATTGCGCAGTTTGCCATCTTCCAGTTCATCGCTTCCAAGCGGACTAGTGCTACGAAGGGTCTTCATATCTTTATATTTATAGTTTTATCTGGTTTATCTTTTAAACTCAAGTCAGATTTAAAAGAACATTGTTCCCAAACCGTTTCAATTCAGTCAAGATTTATAAGGAAATATTGTTTCCGAATTCGAGACCAAGTCCTAACGTGACACTTAGAACTCGAGCAAGCCACCTATGTCTCCTCCAAGCTTCACCACACTCTGCTACCCCCTCCATATGGGGCATAGGTGGCGGCCTAAAACCAATTGTTTTACTGGTTTCTGAAAAAATAGATCCACAAGTTGATGAATAGAAAATCTGCAATCTGCTTCCACAGCAGTGGAAGTCTTGCACTGTCTGGTGGGTTCAGTCTCTGTCCCAGGTTCCGCTCATTATCTCCATCACAGCTGTTGATAATACAACGATCTTAAATTCATTTTAACGTTAACTGATAATGACCTACATATCTAACCGAATTAGTTTTATTTTGCTTTCGAAAAACTTCAAGTTTGATACCACCAGAACAAGTTTGACCCCTAACGAATTATAAGTTGCACTTTGTCCTCATGGATGAAATATCTCTTCACGTAACCAAACCTCTCGAAGGTCTTCATTGTTGAATCTGAGGTTTTAGTTCTTTCCTCTCTTCGTGGTCGGTTGTAACGAAATGTTCTTCACCTCCATTTCCAGCCTTCCCCTCCAGACAAACCGTCTCGCCCTCAAGCCAAGCAGGTCGTTTGCAGTCTCACTATTGACAAGCTCGGTGGCAGCCGAGGAACGAAACAAGTGCTAAGACTTTGGGATTAGTCACGTGCGATAGTTACGCCGAGACAAATTTCACGCTCATTCAACGGAAACGATTCCTCGACGGTTGTAACCCATTAAAAAGTGCTGACAACCGTGGAGCATGCAAAAGCGTATCGAACGCGACTAATATATTCCACTCATCTCGTGTTAGGAGAACGTATTTCCATCCAATCGACTGGAATCTAATTGTGACGAGGCTTTTAGAAAAGAGTGTTGCAGTCCCCACCGCAAAGTGAAAGCATCTGGCGAAGAAATCTGTAAGGAGAATGCGGCGATAAATAACTCGATCCAAAAAAAAAAATGCGAGGGAGAATATCTTGTGTCTTTTTCTCGTTGAGAGGAATAACACCAAGTAATGGTGCTGAGTGAGTTGAGCACTGGGTGAGAATTCGGCGGTTTAGAATGAGTGGGGAGGGGGGGGGGGCTGGATTAGGATATTGCGGTCCTATTGGCGTGACATAGGTGGAGTCATTGTCTGTCAACAAATTTTAGACCCATATGTATAATTATTTCGAAGCTCGTAAAGGAAGAGGTTGATCTAAAACTTTCCAGATATTTATGCCTAGATGTTCACTTTAAGAGAAACCAAATTTTTTGCTCAAATTCTTTTCCCGCCGACATAAATAAATATAAAAAATTCTCAGACAAGGCTGTTACGCTTCCTTACTTCACAACAACAACAAAAACACAGCTGCCACCTTTCTAAATTTGTCGAAGTTTGGAAAGTCAAAGCCTTGACTAACTTCCCACCAGTGTTGCCGCCTTAATCAGACGGAACCTATGGAATGTTTCAGCAAGAACTTCGGCAAAAACTGGGTCCTTATAGCAAGTGTTGTCGACAATATGCTTTATCTTCTTTTACTTCAGTTTTTGATTGAATGGTAACCGGTCGCATAATTCTGGCTCGCTTTGCCGAAGAAGTACAAAATCTACGACAGAGTGAAGATTTTTGCAAGGCAGTACTGCTTCCCGCTAACAATGGTAACTTAGAAATCTCCAGCAGAGTTGCCACATCGAAAATCGATTTGGGAGTGAAATTTTTGTTCATGGAAAAACGGGAAACGGTCACTTTTGGTCAGAATCATTGCTGCAAAACTTACAAATCTTAGTTTAGTTTCCTTGAAAAAACGTGAAATAGTCACTTTTGGTAGAAATCACTGCTAGAAAATGACACCTCCGGACGTTTTTTGAAATAGAGTGAATTTTATGTCCCACGTAGGACAAGAGCGGCAAAAATAAAATACAGTTACAATTCACTCTATCGTGCGACATGTGGCAACACTGATCTCCAGAACCCTCGTTTATCCTTCACTCGTCAAAGGCATCGACGGCAATTAGTTCGGGAGCAAATTAAGTGACACGCCAACGTGACCCAGAGGCTAGCGGCGCGAACCCGGCTGTCACACACGTGCAAGCTCTTCGGTGTGCTAGGATGGAACCGCCAGTTCATCCTCAGCATCATCACTGGGGTGTAAACAGATGCACGTAGCAAAGATTTTTACCACATAAAAGGAGATAGGATAGAGGACGAGGACAGATAGATGAAGAGGACCTCATTTGGGAAATCAATCTGTGACGTCAGCTCTTAACAGACTTGGAAATGTCTTTGTTTGTAGACTGAAATATTTGCAGACTGAGACGTAACGAATTAGCTGGAGAAGCCAAGAAGCGAAAAAGTATCCAACGATGAAAGTAGAGATCCATGATAGTGTTGTCCTCAGTTTTGTTTTACGTATGTCTTTCGGTTTGTAGTTCAAAATTCGTAAAATACACATGTTCTGTTGACTGTTAAAGCATACCTCGCGCTATTTACACTATTTACTGCTTTTGTTCAAAGCTCGGCCTTAACAAATTATCCACGGCTTTTGCTGTTTTGAGCCTTTCTCCTGGCCCACTGACCCAAAGCAGAAACAGGGACAAATTTACATACTTTTATTTTTCTCACGAGCAAGCTTCTTCTAGACAGTCCTCGGATGCATGTACGCAGCGAAAATAGCAAGACAAGGCAAGTGTGAAAATCAGCGAGTTGTCGTTAGGGGGGGTGGGGGAGAAATTACCGTAATAAATTTGAGTATCCGGGTTTAATAATGGATGGTGAGATGGGATAGGTTGCATTGAGAGCATAGGCACAACAGGTTCTTTAAACAGAGACCAGGAATTTAAACTATTCTAACATGAGGGATATTTTTACAGCAAAATTTGGGGAGAGAGGAAGAACAATAGAGCCATCACAGCCTTTGTCGATTTAAAAATTTGGTTCTCATGCACTCGGGTTGGTTTAAACTCGTTAGCGTCGGTATATTTTCACAGCAAAAAGAAATTCTCGTCAGTTTTCAGCCGTAATTGCAGGCTTTGAGTTCAGACGTCAACAATTTCAAATCGACGAAATGACAAGCGAGTCGTCTCACAATGAAAATCGATTTATCAAATCACATCCGGGCCTCATGATATCACTGCCAGCGAGCGATAATAATGGTGAAGTGAGATTTTCAACTTGAGATTGATCGCGGATTAATTATTTTTCCGCACGCAGAGGTTAACAAGGCGCTGGGAATTGTAAATGAAAATAAAGAGTGTCGATGGTTTGTGCCAGATGTTCTTGGAGATACTCGGACAGTCTCGAACAATCCAGGGCGCCTTTCTATTTTCTTCGACTTACAGATGCAAAAAGAAAGTGCAAACAAAAAAATTGTCTACGAACAATAGTGAGAACCGCTGCCCTAGTTTCTGTTCTAATTTTTGGGGCCTTTGCGTTTGAGGAACAGGTCTTCTGAGGGTGTTTTGCTTTTGTTTCTCGGTACCTTGAAATCCACGAACCCAAATCTTATTGAAATGTTGTATCTCATTTTCTTATGAACAATTGTCAAGGTGAAACCTTTTTGTCGTTAAACTTAAACCAAAAAGGGCTCGAATAGGACAGTCCGTTATCCACCACTTATTCATTTAAATAGGCTTGAAGACCCGATAAAAATGCGCTACTTTGCTATTCGACTATTCACGAATAATTGATTTTCTTTTAGTGGACTTTCCCTGTCGAATTTGTGGTACCTGTATGCGCTTGTACCTCTGTCGTATGCTTGACGAAAAATAAGTGCAGTGAGCAATGCTCACCTAGCTCACCACTGGCCACTGGAAAGCCATGTTTTTGTTGAGATTCAAATTTTCCGCGTCAAAGTACAACTTTGCGCTGTGAGGACGGCCGTAGATATTCTGACGTCATACTAGAGCATAGTGAAAGATAATACAAATTCTCAACAGCAGGGTATATCGCAGTAGAGCCCCGCAGAAGAAATGCCGAAAGTAAAAGCCGATTGGTTATCTACCATTGTAACGTCATATCTGACTTGCTGCAGAGCGGTTCATGTACGCCTGCTACAGTTTTTTCCTCTGATATGCGCAGCGGAGAAGAGGGAAGTAGACGGGCGCCAAATATTCAATTGAATGATACAAAAATTAGTTCGTTTTTCACTTAACTTGAAAAAGTTTTCATTACATTGCCTTTGTGATGCTTCCAAACAATCGAGCAACCTCCAACTTTACACTTCTTGAAAATCGTCGCCGTCGAAATCAACGAGACCCTTCTTCTAGGTACATCTTACCATTCGAACACTACCGGAACTTCCCACTGGAGCGAAGTACAAGTGCGTTTTCGGAGGGGCGGATCCGATAGATGCCACTGTCACAGCGTCAGGGTTAACCTGCGTGACCCCTGCAGTAGCAACGCGACCCAAGATCCCCTCTTCCCCGAGATACATTGGACCATTGGAGAACTCCACTGTGGTAGATCATGTAAACGTACCCCTCTCGGTGAGTATTATAATAATAATATTTATATATCAGCCACTTGCATCAAAAAGATAAATAGTAGGGTAGAAACTTGAAGAAGAAAACGGAAAAAGGCATGAGACAGTTTCTACTCAACTATTTGTCTTTTTGATTTAAGTGGGTAATAAATAAATATTACTATTCCATCTAGAGTATAATCTTCAGTAGTAGAGCAGTCCATCTAGAGCATAAAATAATAAACTATTAAAGGATTTAGGGCGAGAAATCTGTGTGATCGTTTGTCATAAGTGAGTGATCAGATTAAAATGAATTGAAATAATAATAATAATTTATTTATGACCCATCGTACATTCACAAAGAGAAAGACAAAGTATAAATACAAAAAAGAGGAAAAAATAATATGCGTAAAGACATAACACCTGTGACATTTGGTTGTTCATTAATAATTAAGTATCGATAAGATAGCAGAAGTGAGTCTATTCATAGTTCGGAAAATATAATATACGTAAAAGAAGTCCCATTTCCCCTTGTAGATTTGGATTTTGGTTAAAGCGGGCCACACAAAATGGTATTTCTAGCACATGCACAATGCTAACCATCCCTACTGTCACTATGAATGTTTAAAACCACTAAAAACACCGTCAAACAATGAGCATATAACAAAAAAAAAACGCCAAATTTCCTATGTTTGAAATAACTCTGTCTGGACTAAATCTCAGCAGATTATCCCGGACAGCTGTATGGCACGTAGGGAGCCAAGTGTCAAAATAATAATTTCCATGTAATGCTCCGACTGTTTATCACAAATACAAATAAATTAAAAAACCAAGACCAGTGTGGTACCTCTGAAGACATACAAAAATTATGAATTAGGTCTTATAATTCTTTGCTAATCAATCCTGGAAAATCTCGTCATCTCGAAAAGAAGACTTTCGGCGTGAGTTTTTTCTCAAGCCGAAACAGCAACCCGGCAATCGCGTTCAATTCAAAATAAACCTGTGGCATGCGATTACTAAGAAAAGGTAAACATAATGTTTGGATTAGGACTTTAAGTATCCAGGATGCTGAGGTTTCCGCCCTGTAACAGATGTGTGCAAAACCGACAGAATTGTGGTAGCGGAGAAGCAGGAACTGGAGAGCGGTTGTGAATCAGATGATACTGAAACGATATTGAGATGAGATGAGATTGAAATGCTAATTTAAATGAAGCCAAGCCAAACCAGTTGATATACTGACGATATTTTGTAACTCAAACGATTAATATAGTAAGTTAAATCGAACCACCAAACGAAAGACTACGATCGCTATGCGTTTTCGAAGAGTTGAGTAATTTCCCCACCGCTCGACGCTACCAAGATTCCTTAGGGCTTCGGATCAGAATAGAATACCGAATGGGCAAAAGCCCTTTATTTCACACCATACAAAAAACAACACGAAACTAACTTATTACAGACTAATAACGAACCAAAAAATAAAAAGAACAACAACGACAGAACCAGAACTAGAACAAAAAAACCTTCCAATGGTTGTTCGAAGGATTTTCTGACATCTTAGAATAAAGTTTATCCGCAGCATCAGTCCCGTTCCTTGTCCGTTCCTCCGAATGAGGAACTTTGCATATTTGAAATAAGCCCTTCTAAATTTCATTTTATCTGATTGAGTTAATTAAATTGACTAAATTTTATATGTAACCCGTCTTGGTAAAGACGGAGTATGGTAAAAAAAAAAAATGAAAAGAGAGAGAAACAACATAACATCAACAGCAACCAAAATAATTAAAATTCAGTAAACCGGAACATCATGGAGCTCCATGGGTGGTTACAGTTCTCTTCATCCTATTGATGAATCTCAGGAAGGAACATGATAATAATAGAATATGTCCCAGGAAGGAAGATGAGGGGGAGAAACAGCATTATACACTTCTGCAAGGTGGCGTTTACCAAGATTAAGTTGTTCTCCAACTGCACCAGGATACGCATTACGTATGTTGGAGAGATAAGTAATTTCTGAGTCGACTTTAGTGATGTACCAATAGGTAATCCAAGATACACAAGCTCCTGCGATCGTATGACAACAGAATCACCAAGATTCACTGTGTCTGGGGTTTCAGATCGGTGGAAAATTAAAATAGTAACACTTGAGACATTCAAAGGAAGAAAGATTTCATTGTAATTCTTTGAAATCTCCTTATAACTTTTCATTTATTGTGCGGAAGGTGCTCCGTCACAAAAATCAGTTATTATGCGGAGGGTGCTCCTATCTCTCAATTCACTCACTAATGTCCGTATGTAAACCTGGACTGGACTTCTACTGATATTCAGCTTTTGCATTAAGCAAACTCAACCCCTGTTTTTGTCCTTGACAATCAAAAGTTTATGGATCGGCTCTAAACTAATCGGGCTGTGTCTTGGATCAAATCGATTTCTGGACATATTGCTATTTTATTTATGTATTTATTTGTGACCCTCTTCTTAGGTACAGCGGAGTAACACAAAATTAAGAACGTATAAACCGATGATGTTGTTACTTTATTTATCGTTATTACTCTCTTGTCTCGAGGATGATACTCGGGTCGATATTCTATGCTTGTCTTAAGGACATTACAAGGTAGCGTTCGAGTGGCGGTGAATATTCAACTCTCGAAGGCGTATAGGGATCGTAGTCTTTCGTTTATGGAGGACGGTTCCTTTCGTTGAAACTTGCTTTAATTCTTCTTCAACTTTCTCTTTACAATCGCACGTCTGTCTATGTTGAACACTTAAGATCGTCTGTCAGTTTTAGGCTTCACATCAGATTCCTATCTTTCTTACTACCAAGCCTTAACCTTTAAAGTTCAACTGACCGCACTCGCTACCTATAAATGTTAAACCAAAGTTCCAATGATATGCGACTGAAAACTCAGGGAGAAGATGCTCGACATCGGAAAACTGATAAGGCTACTTCCACCGTCCCGAGGCTTGAATTATTACAAAATATGGAGCTGCTTTTCTCAGCCCGCATTACATTACGGAGAAAGTCAACTTTAATATTTAATATCCTAGGACTATCCGTAACACGTAAAAGGCACGAAATGAAAATACTAAATACAGCAGAATAATGAACTTTGTTTACGTCCTTCAAATGGATTATGTGGATCACTTCCGGCCATTTCCATTTTTGTGTAGGCTAGTCTAGGTCGGTTTATGTCTACTTATATTTATGTAATTGTTTGTGACTGATGCAGTTAGGCTATGTTTTTAATTTATATTTCCTCTTCAGTTTTGAAGGATTCATATATCGCAGCATATTGGAAGAGGTTGCGCCGAAAAAGAACACACATAAAATAAAACACGAAATCACAAAAAAAAACGTAGCACTATCGGAAATGTGAAATCTGGTGACACGTGGATGTAACCAGCAATAAATAATCGACGCTTGTTGTTGCGCGGCGTGTCCCTTGTATTTGAAAGGTTTCACGTTCAGCTTAAAGATCACGATTACTTTTTTGAATTGAGTTTGCTTTTCCAAGAAAATCTTAGAAAGAACAAAATTGTACTTGTCATTAATCTATTTGCACATTTCTTTGGCTTCCTTGGCGAATTTCTTAAGTGGATGTGTCATCTGAGGGAAGTGGTTAGGGAATTCCTCCTTTTAACGGGAGGAAAGCTGGCACGGGAGAGACGTACCAGTTGCAGGAGGAGGATTTGAACCACTTCCTCTTAGCCAAGCGCTTTCGCATTTGAGGATAAAATTTGTTCGGGGTGGGTTGGTGTCGTTTCCCGGAATCCTGAAATCTGCGAACCCCAACTCCATCGTAGAAGTATGCGAATATGTAATTAAAGCGTTTAGACTTAGGACAGAAAATTTAGCCTAGTTTATGTAATAGTTGTAGTAACCGGTGTAACAGTTTATATGTGTGGTGATATATGTACCTAATGTGGTTTGACCTTGTGGCTCAATAAACAAACGTTATTCTTCTATCCCCACTGTGTCTATCGGCTTTGTTTTTTCGAAAGGTTACAACAGAGCAATATAACACTATGGAGTAGCGCCAAGACCTATACTTTCCATGCTTGACAAACGGGCGATAATCGTAGCGCCGCCCATTACGCTGGCGGCATTTAAAGCGAAACAAATTTGTGCGTTTAAAAATTTCTGAGCTAAGATAGTGCACATTGAGGAAACAGGGAAGGTTGCATCTGTTTTTGCTGTGTTCAGACAAAGAAGTTATTGGAGCCAGCGCTGGTGAACGACTGAATGCGTTTCAGTAGGGACGTTCTCTATCGCTAATGGTGCTAGTGTCGCTGCTATTCGAGTGTGTGTCACTTTTTTAAAGTCTTGGCGCTACTTCCTAGTGTTATTTTGCTCTGGGTTACAAGCGACATTTTTAATTTTTAAACGAAGAGCAACGTCCCAGAAATAAAACTCTGTATCCCTGAAACTTCTCCGCGCTTCCAGTGTCTATCAGACATGCCCGACATAGTTGCTGATTAGACACCGCTTATAACTAAATTTTGAGAAAGATGTCGCTTATAACCTTTTGGAAAACACCGTCGATATGCCGTCGGTATATGAAGGGTCACGAAAGACCTAAGTTTCCCAGGAGTTCCAGGAAGGACCCACGTCCATCTGTCCAACCAGCCTCTGAAAACCAAGTTGAAACGGAGAAAAATATGCGTGGGATCAGCTATAGTCTTAAAAAGGGGCGGCGGATTACCGCTGCGATCCGGATTCTGGTCCCACATTCGACCAAGTCCAACACCTTATCTATCACTCCCTATCGAATGGTATGTGTGTGTGTGTGAGGGGGGGGGGGGGTATAATAATAATTTTTATTGTATTTTTCATTCATCGCTCAGTAAATCACAAAGTGCAGTTTGAGTTGAAGGCAAAAAAGGGTAGTGGAAGCAGATTTCACTTTCGCATTTTGGCATCCAGCAAGCATTGCTGTTGACTATTTCTGCAGTATTTTCCGTATTTGACGAATTCGCGTTCCACTCTGTCTGTGTAGGTTCCTCGTTGAAAACGATCAAAGACACTGATTGTTGACGCATTCGTGTTGACTCTTTTTTTATACAATTTTTCTGTGGAATCGAAAATCGCATTTAGCTTCATCTACTTTCCTAGGTACGCTCGTCTGAAACGAACAAAGATTTCGTCAGTCGAAGTTTCGCGTTTTTCGACTGTTCTCGGCATACTAGCTGCTCGTCCTGCGTACGGTCGCAGTGGTCCTGCAACTGGTGCGTCTACGAAAACCGTTGTACTAGCAACGTCTCAGCCTGCCAACGAAGTGTAGTAAGCGGAGAGAACGTAAGTACTCACCTTCATTTTGTTTGATTTTTTTTTATTGATTTTTTTTTTGGGGGGGGGGGTCAAGAGTGAAGCCGCTTTCACATTGACGTGTCGTTGCGATGCGTCGGGTATGCGTTTATCTTGCGTTGCGTAGAGGTTGCATAGCGTATCTTTCCCACTTGCGCGAGAACATGTCACGCTGGATGCGTATTTACGTTTTCATTTTTATGGCACACCAAGTGCCATATAGCGATCGCAGTTTCTGTCGGTCTGTCCAGGTTTTGCTAGTTCGGGCACTTCCACATAAGCTAGGACGATAGAACTTGGCAGGCGTATCAGGGACCCCAAATGATTAAGTTGGAAATAGTCACTTCCCCCATCCGAGTACCATGGGGGGAGTGGAGGGAGGGGGAATCCGGAATCTTGAGGTATTTATAACTTTTGAACGGGTGATCGGATCTCAGTGAAACTTGATATTTGGAAAGACCTCATGCCTCAGACAACCCATTTAAAATCCGGACCGGATCCAGTGACTCTTTTTTTTTTTGGGGGGGGGGGCTGGAGGGGGCAACCGGAAATCTTGGGAAACGCTATGAGTGGAAGGATCGAGATGAAACTTGGTGGGAAGACACATAGCAAACACTAGATACATCATTGACATAACCGAGCCGATTCGGGTACTGTGGGGGGAGTGGAGGGAGGGGGAATCCGGAATCTTGAGGTATTTATAACTTTTGAACGGGTGATCGGATCTCGATGGAACTTGATATTTGGAAAGACCTCACGCCTCACCGGATCTGGTGACTTTTGGGGGGCAACTGGAGGGGGCAACCGGAAATCTTGGAAACGCTATGAGTGGAGGGATCGAGATGAAACTTGGTGGGAAGACACCTAGCAGACACTAGATACATCATTGACATGACCGAGCCGATTCGGGCACTGTCGGGGGAGTGGAGGGAGGGGGAATCCGGAATCTTGAGGTATTTATAACTTTTGAACGGGTGACCGCATCTCGATGAAACTTGATATTTGGAAAGACCTCATGCCTCAGACGACCCACTTAAAATCCGGACCGGATCCGGTGACTTTTGGGGGGAGCTGGAGGGGGCAACTGGAAATATTGGAAAACGCTATGAGTGGAGGGATCGAGATGAAAATTGGTGGGAAGACACCTAGCAAACACTAGATATATCACTGACATAACCGAGCCGTGCCTACTCGTAACAAGTGCCATATGAGCTCGTAGCTCTTGTTCTGTTTATTCTGCCAAATTTTTATTCTTTCATCAGTAAGTAAGTTTCTAATCATCATAAGTAGGTTTTTCTTCATCATAAGTAGGTTATTCTCCAGTTTCTCTTCAGAAGCTTCCATTTTTCACTGAAAAATCTGTTGCGTAACGCGTTGACGCAACGCATGAATAGAACTTGGTTCTATTCTTGCGTTGCGTTTTATTTGTCTGGGTAAGCTTTGCGTAGCGTCGCCGCAACCGTAACGCAGGGGTGAATGCTTAGTGTGAAAGGGTCTACGCGTCAATATGAAAGCGGCTTGATGCGTTTAATTCGGTGATACGTGGAAGCGGCCACGCAATACAAAACCATCAAAGGAAAAAAAAATGTACCTTGAAAACCGGAATATAAATACAGATTAGCAGCTTTTGAAGTTCTGCTCCACGTCTTCTGTTTATGCAGAAAAAAAGAATTCATACTCCGTAATTAACACTGTCTTAAAAGAGCACTGACAAAAGGTGTTTGGTTTGTGAGCCACACTTGAAAGTACATCGCGAGGACTGTTAAGGACAAGGTAAGCCCGTCTTTTTGTACTTAATTTTGGTTTACGAAACTCTTTTTGTGAACGTTATTGATTCTTATTCTATATTTAAAAATTAATAGTGGAATCTCTCCTGTAATGATGATGATGATTTTGTTTTTAACCCGTCAAAGAAAGCATAAAGCACGAAGACGGAGTAAATAATAAGGAAAAAAAGAAGAGCATGAAAAAAAAAAACTTATACACAGTACAGAAAAGAAAATTTGTCCTAAAACTTAAAGGACCCCTCTTGCTCATTCTGCCTTTTATAGTATACCAAGCTCCCTTTTGGAATTACAAGCTTCTAAAATCCCCACCTTTCTCCATTGTTTCATTTTCTGCCTACTAATACTAAGTTTAGCGCTTTTTCTGCCATGCCGACTTTTGCCCGTCACACAAAGCAAAGTTTGCTGGAGTCTTTAATGTCCGCTGACAACAATCGCTAATTTCAGGTGGAAAGTAATGGTATTTTTCAAAAACTTTTTTTCTGATCCCTTTCACGAATGAATTCACGAAAGTCCACGAATTTACGCGTAAAACCTGGTTTAATTTATGCAGAGGAGGTATTGAATGTGTGTAAAATTCTCACGATAATTCTTATACACCGAAACTGCCAGATCCGACAACAGATTTGTGACCTCCAACCTGGCACCCAATTTGGGTTCATCATGAGAACTAATTACCGTTGATCTCGCCACAAACTTTCAATTTGGCATGCACATCGGCAACCGATAATCGTCATTTTCGTGAGTGAAAGCCCGGGGCTCGGCTGCGTACTTAGGGGGAGGGGGCAAAGCGACTCATGCTCGTAATTTTTGTTTTATTAAATGTTTTTGGACTGCTAGCACTTAAAGGACGCCTGAATGAAGAGTACCAAGTATAATCCCTATCTGTATGACTTCCGTTAACGTTGCCTGCAGAAAACTCAATCCAAATACGAAATAGTGTTTCCAAGCTATGATTTTTGCTCCATTTTGCATCTGTCCTTATTTCAGTACCGAACAATTTTGGAAATGAACAAATGTCTCCAATCAACCCTTCTTCTGGAAAAGTTTTAACCAGTCAAGCCCACACGTATATCTAGAAGAAATTGCAATGCTATCCGGCCATCGCTGTACAAGATTTGAATGAATTGCGCTTTTTTTCTTGGAGTCTGTATGTGCAAACCTCCAGAAACGAACATCCCTATTTTGAAAACGTCACGCTTAGGAGAAGAATGCTCTACGTGGCCATGTCTGTAAATGCATTCTCCATGTTGTGTTCAAGTATGGTTTCATTGTTCACTCGAGTTCAGCGTAAACGTTTGACGACGGCTCGCTGACCCCTCGCCTCTGTTTTGGTCGGGGGAGGGGGGTTCGGTATCCGGGGTTCTGGGGGGGGGGGTAGCAGGAACCCGTTCAAAGAGTACAATTATCAGGTTCAGTCAACGTTTTTGTTGAACTATGTTGTTACTTACTCAGCTCTTAAACAGTGTCTCAGTTTCCGTTTGTGCGATATTGACGTTTAACCGTCACACCCATTACAGACTTTTGGCCTTTGAGACCTCCTTACGTCGATCGTTAAACTTCGCGAAAAATTATTACTTTGCGAAAACGCTATGCCACTTCCGGAAGTAACATTCTCTTACCGGCGCCTCTCAAAGGAAAGCCGTTACGTCTCTTTCATCACCGCTTCACAGTCTTTTATTATCCTCCATTAAATTCTTAATTACGCACCTAATAACACTAGCAAGCCTCGGCTTTGCGACCTCTATGGACATTAAAAGACCTTTTCGCGACATAACTCATTAAGAAATATTATTAAGGCACGCCGTAAAATAAACATGGCAGTTAAAAGGCTAGAATGTTTGTTCTCTTGAGAAGAAATTAGCCCCCCCCCCCCCCCCCCCCCACGGTTATGGGATAGAGAACTTTTCAGGTAAGTAGTCGTTTGAGACTTTTTTTTTATAACTTGGACAGATCCTAATGTTAAAAGGGTGTTGAGTTTTGCCGTAAAGTTAGTCCTAGAAGTAACTGATACACCTAAAATTACATAATGTAAAATATCCGTACTCCAGCCCTGGCACTCCGTACAGTAAAAATGGCAGGAAGTAGGCTACAATTAAAGTAAAAGAATGTTTCTTGTCCAGGTACTTCCCTTCAGAGTGAGGACAGCGAAAAAACGTGTGTGGGTAATTGTTGCTCCAAGTATGACCGATAATAGGATGGACGCTCAGTCGTTAGTATTCGTACAAAGTGCAAACTTTGTCCATTTAATTTTTTCCAGACAGTCGGGAATTACGTGACAACTAGGAAGGAAACATCTTTCTTTTTTCTGATTATCTTGATTCGCTTCTACATTTGGACATCATTTTAAGTGTTTTTTTTAAGTATTGTAAATTTCTGATGTATCTTCCAAAATCTGTTCGTAATCGTAAATTGGTTTCGAATTTGATGTTTAGGATAGTATTAATACACTTTTTCGTTCGCATTCAAATCTATTTTCCCTCCACAAACATCCTGCCCTCTCAGCCCATGAAATTCTTTGCCAGTTTTTCATTCCTGAACCCGATTAATGTGCTTGTCACTGTGTACAAATTTTAAGTCTATTTAGTGTGTTTTTTATTTATATGAAAAGAATGTTGTCGTGTTTATTTACATTGTTTTGTTTAAGTGTTTTAATATGTATATTTTACTTTTGTGTTTTATTCATACTCCGGTGTTACGCAAAAAGCGGGTCATAAATAAATAAGAATTACCAATTCCTTTAGTTTTCCCGAAAACGGTAGGGATGCCTTAAAAATGGAATCGTGGGCGTTTATTTTTTTTTTATCCTTTTTTACCGTTTCCAGTAAAGTAGTTAAATTTGAAGAGTTTGAATGTGTATTTGAGTAAATCTTATGTTTTATCGTGTTTTCCTTTGTCCTTGCTTTTGTGCCAGTAAAATATTTGGAGTTGATGACTTGGTGTGTGAAGCTCGGTGTGAAGGTGTGTTTAATTAAGGATATAAATGTTTTATTTTAAGTATTTACAAATGTTTATTACTTTAGATTTAGTTGTTTAAAGAAGATGTAGTTAGAAAGATAGAAATTTAGATAAGAGAAGGAATTTCCAAATAATAGGGGGGAAGAATAGTAAATAAAAATGGGTTTATTTTCAAATGTTAGATAACGTGAATAGTTAAAAGCGGGTAAAAGATTGAAATTAACGTCATTGAGGGATGGAGGAGTAGCAGCAAAAAGTACGAAATATGATTTCCTAGTTATTTAAATGATACAAAAATAAGTTAATTAAAAAGGATGCTACGGGGAAAAAAAATGGAAGGAAAACATGGAAAACTCTGGGATTTCGTAACTAAAATTCTTTAAGCAATGAACGGCTCCCCGACCATCCTTTTTGTTAGCATTTCTGCAAATCGCTAAACTCTTTCTCTTGATTCTCCCCCAAAATTTTCTTGCAAAAAAAGTAAAGGGAAGTGTTCCATGTTTTTCGGAGTTTCCCGGTTCTGCCGTCAGGTTAGGACTTCAATTGTTGTACACCTTCAATTTATTTGATAGTAAAGCTAAACATATCTCTCGAGAGCCCAAATACGATGTTTTTCCAGTCGCAAACAAAGACCCAGCAAGTTGTCAACAGAAACAAGACCAAAGGTGTCGATGGGATCCTAAAAATCTAGTATTCGATTCAGACAATCAACAACACGGCAGAAAAATGCTAAAGATCATTAAACTGCTTTACGAAGCTCGGCACAAAGCTTCTACTGTAACGCATAGTGTTACAGTAGATTGGGGTCAGTTTGGGAACCTTCTCAGCCACTTCTCGGGGGGACGAGATCTTACAGGAACAAAGGGTGGGGAAGGAATGAACGGTACAACGGTTCATTCTCTAGTACACTGTAAAATTAAATCTTGCAATATTTGCTACTGGGATTAATCCTGTCTTTATTGAGATAAGGTTATGCCTAATTCGGATTAATTTCATCCCAATAGAGATAAGATTAATCCCAGTAGCAAATACTGCATCCTTATTCGGAGAAACATTTTACAGTGTAGTCTTAAACATTGCCAGTTGAGAAACCCCCAACCTGTAAGGGACTATTATTTGTTGGTGCAAAAGGATATGTCAGATATTTGGCCCTTCTTTGCAAGTTCCTCTTCAGGCTGTAACTACACTGCAAAAAGTTTCTCCGTATAAAGATTAAAGTTAAGTGCAGTATTTTCTACTCGGATTCATCTTATCTCTATTTGGTATTAATCTTATCTGCGTAGAGATAAGGATAATCCGAGTAGTAAATACTGCAGTTAACTTTAATCTTTATACGAACAAACTTTTTACAGGGTAGGAGGCACCAACCTGCAAAAACAGCTGACTCTATCAGTTTTCCACCACCACGTATGATTTGCAGTCAGGTTACTGCTGATAGAATGCCTAGGGATGAAGTAAGGCAAAAATATAAGGGAATACCCGGAAAACTCGGGGAATTTTTACACGAATGCTAAATCCAGTGGCAAAGTTTTGCAAGGGACCTAGGGGAACCAGCCTCGGAAGGGGCCAAATTCATGATTATAATGTGTGAAAAAGTGTAGTTGATACTTGTCTATTTTGTTTCCAGATCTACTTGTCTTTTTTCCAAGTTAAATAAGAACAAAAGTAAAAGTGAAGTTGTGTGTGTGTGGGGGGAGCGGGAACGGTAGAGTTGAGGGGGGGGGGGGGCTACCCCGTGACTTTCCAACGGAGACCAAAGTTGACCTCGAAAAATCATAAGTGAGAAACAAAGTGAATGTGACAGGCAGTTGCGAAAAGTGGATCTTAAGGTCTGTCACCAAATTTGGACCTTAGCTAAATGACCCGGAATTTCTGCTGCTCGCCCCCCCCCCTCTAGGTTTTCGCCAAATGACGCCCCTGAGTAAAGTTTGTTTTTTGCCAAATTGCCAAAAAAGGGGCCCCGACTATTTTAATTGTGCAGAGGCACTGCATCTCTCATGTCTACTACCGGATCATTTCTTTATACGTATTGCCAAGCATAAATGCAGTCAGTGCGGCGTTTCCTTCAAGGAAGCACGCTATGCCCCATTACTTGGCGATCTTTAACCTTTATTGCCCGTTCAGCGGAAGTGAAACAGCCATCTACATGAAAGGGACATTCCTCTGCGGGAAGCTCTCAACCCCCCTTTTAGTGCTGTCCCGGTAACGGTCGATCCCCTTTCTTTCGGTAGTGTTAACTTTTTTCCGGCAGTAACTTGGGCACTCCGATGGTTTATGTGTAGTACAATGCTGATTTCGAGGTTTGCGGAAGAGATATCAACTGTTAATGATATGGTAGGATTTTGAGGACATTAATCCATACATTGGCTTTCTTATAGTCCGTATCCAAACCTGGAGGTGTTGCTCAAATTTTGCTTGCAAGTGCACCAGGCCCGTATCCAGGAATTTTTTTTCGGGGGTGGGGTTTGCCTGTGGGTCGGATAAAAAAGTACAAAAAAGACAGATATCAGAAGGAAAAGCCTATAAAAATGACCATTTTTGTATGTTTCGGGGGGGGGGGGGGGGGGTCATCCCCTACCTCCCCCCCCCCTGGATACGGCCTTGAAGTGCACCCTCTACTGTGCTTCACCGTCAAAATGAGTCAAAATCTCAGGCATCAAAAATCCTTGTGCGACATTGAAGCATAGTCCAAATAAGAACGAAAAAAATGGTAGAATGCATTTGAAATATTGCAGAGATTCACTGTTTGCAAGTCGGTGTCTGAAATGAAAGATTTTAGGCTACCATTACTAATTATCCATAGATGATTCATTTTTCTTGGAGAAGAAATTGATGAAATCTGGAGTCGCGAAATTGGGACAAAAGATTGCCAGGCGATGAGCAAAGGGGTTAGAGACTCGGGAACTAACAGCCCAAAAGAAATGGATGCTTGTGCAGTTTGTCATTATTTCTGACACCGATGGAGGGAAACGTTTACATGTTGACTGTGCATCGTGGTTCGCAGACAGCTTGGGCTGAAGGAATATAGTTTGCACGTATCAGGAATAAGTTATATTCCATGGTGTATGCTCGTAACGGTAGATGCTAATTAAAAACTATTTTATTTTCCTTTTTATAACAACTATGAAGGATTTATCGGCGGCACTTACTTTTCCTTATATATTTTGGAAAAGCATCCGTAAATACTGATGTAGTACTTTTAATGGATACTTGTGGTTAAGTGACAAGGAAGCAGTAAGCGGCAGTAAAACCACAAAGTGGTCTGATGTAGTAAATGCAGTCTGAGAAGCTACTTCTGGCTGGTCCAGGAAAGTTCGGAAACGGTCCTCATCAGTAATCTAACACTTGTCTGGGATACGAAAACGTAAGTGACGCTCAAGGCCATATCCTTTGTTAGCGGGTTCTGAATCCCTCACCCCTCAACATAGAAAATAATCGTTTTGTAGGCTTAAACCACGGTCTATGTTCTTGTTTTAGTGTTTGGTCTATATTAGGTCCGACCCGCGGGGACCCCCCGTCCGGGCCGAAATAAATTCCTAGATACATCCCTGTTGACGGGATAGCCTACATACAAGGCCGTATCCAGGGGGGGCCAAACATACAAAAATAATCATTTTTAGAAGGCTTTTCTCTCTGAGCTGTGGCTTTTTGTACTTTTTGTGCGACCCGCAGGCAACCCCCCCCCCCCCCCCCCAAATAAATTCCTGGATACGGGCCTGCCTACGTATGACGTCAAAAAGCTGTTTGTTCGACTGTTAGCACGTAAATACCGAATGGTTTTGTTCAAATTTGATGTTTGGGTCGAAGTACAGATCAAATTCGGATCATCTAAAACGTCGTGTGACGATTTGTCTATCTCCTATGACGATATCTGTATAATGCGATACGACATCGCTTCTTTTTGCTAGAAATGTGGGGCTCTAATCACCAACCCTGCAGGGTAGCTGCCCTGTTGCACCATCCTGGGAGCTCAAATTGGTAGGCTCTGATATCATCGTTTCGTCAAATCGTTAAATTTGCTCCGGATTCTTGACTACCACCGAAGCCCAACGGTGAATCTGATAACCCTTATGACGAATGGGCCAAAGGTCTCGAGACAGAAAAGTGTCTGTATTTTTGTTCTAATCTCATATGGAAACACATGGTGGTTCTTATGGGGTTTGATAAGAGTCAGACGTGATTATATGTTCAGAGCGCCCTTGTGGCGTGTGAAATCGCTCTCGCCCCTTGAATCTAGACCAGATCTTGTTTGTCAATGACCGCCAGAAGATAATTATGAATTGCCACACATTTGAAAGGGTATCATTAGGCTACTTGTATTTTATCTTCATCTCCATTTTCGGTCTTATCATAAGTTTAGAGTTTTAGATGTGACCTGAAGAGGAAAGTTGCCAAGAAGGGCCGAAATGTCGTCCGAGAAAACAGTCAACATAGGCCTACTTGTTCACTTCCTCTATACACAAATTTAAACAAGAACAAAGGTTTCGATGGGATCCCAAGGATGGAATATTTGCTGGACTCTTTGATCGAGACAAACGGGTCTTGTTGATTTTCATTCTTTGTCAGAAACCGTAAGAATGTTACTATTTATCCCTGATTAACCTCTTAAAAATGTACACAAAATAATACCGTCGCGTTGTTTCTTTTAAATAAAAGTGAGAGCCGTCAAAATAGATAAGCTTGATCATTTACAGTAGAGGTAAGCTGATTTGAACGTCACTTAATTGTGAACGATGCCAAAGAATATGATGAAAATCAAATCTGTCAAATATTCACGCACAGTACCTACTGAGCGGAAACAGGAGTTTGAGTAAAAAAAAAAAAAAAAAAAAAAAAAAAAAAAACTGTTGCCACAAACTGTTGTTCTTTTGAATCGTTTACTCTTTGTCGCTCAGTCCCCGCCAGCAGGCCCGTATCCAGGAATTTATTTCGGGGGGGGGGGGGGGGGGGTTGCCTGCGGGTCGCACACAAAAGTACAAAAACGACATAGAGGGAAAAACCTATAAAAATGAGCATTTTTGTATGTTTCGGGGGGGGGGTCACCCCCCCCCCCCCTGGATACGACCTTGCCCGGCAGATTATGGCGTCCGGCGTTTTCCAGTACTTTCGTAGCCGCCCTGGAATATCCTACGAGAAGAAAAAGAATATTAAAAGAGAAATATCAAATTTGCTCACAAGGAGTTTTTTTTTTATATTTATGTCAAAGAAAGCTAAAATACTTGGCTCTTAACTGAAATTAAGTTTTTAATTTGTCATTTCCGTATGCCTGTTTAGAGGCGAAAAACTAAAATTGAAAAAGTCTAAAATTTGTGTCTGGCATCAAAGAAGCATACCTCTAATGTACCTGTTTACAACAACTTTAACTTAGTCATCATTTGTGAATAAGCTTTTGTAGATGAATCGAATCTTTTTATTTACATTATAGCGTGTTGCATATTGTTCATCCACGATGAAATAATGATCGCTAAGTAGTCAATATGAGGTTTAGTTTAGTAATTTGATTAGTTGTAATTGGACCTGTTTAAGAGTCAATTTCTAGTCGGTAAGCCAGTCAAGAAAAGAGGCTTATAACTTAGGATTGACCTCTGGGGTTTCTGAGAAGACCATTTTTCTTCAGTCCTGGAGCTTTCAGATTTAAGAAGATAATTTTTAAAAGTAAACATTTGCTTCTTCCTGATATCCTGAAAAGCACCATGGACAGGGTTATAACCAGTATATGTGATGGATAGAGATAGAGCGCCAAAGCTAAGATTGTATTAAATAGCGTGTTATACGGCTTCATAGCCGTTTAGATGAATTGGTGTTTGGAAGTGTGTGTTTTTTTTATCTGGCCATTGGGCTTTGAAATACTCATTATTATATTTTTTACTGATTAATTCTACTTTATTTCGTTTTAACACTTTCTCCGTCTTATCACTTTCGATGCCGTTGTTTTGTCGCTAATAAACATTGATTGACTGAGTAATCGTTGTTGATCCACTACCTGTCGGGAATTTTGACCTATAGTGATTGGTTGTGGCTTTTTTAATGTTTGAATTACCATGTATGAACTTGGCATACAGCAGCTGTAGATTCTAGATTGCGTCTTGCGCTGAGACGCCGCTTCACCATTAATTTACCACCGTACCGCAAGGTGGCAGCAAAAAACAGCTTCATAGCACAATTACATCCACCATCTGATACATCTTAATTTGCAGTCCGTCCACAAGCACCAACGATAAGCACATCACGAAATGCCTCTTTAGGACGTAAAAACTATAATTTTCCTGTCGCTCCTCTGTGCCCTGTTATCATTCCCCCATCTACTGGCATGTGACAACAGCAAACCGCAGTTATCTGACGAAGTCGATCTTGTTAATGGCACTAATTCAGGCGGGCCCGGTTTTCGACGTTGAAGTAATAATGGTTCGCGTGTCGCCGGACCTGGACCCTAGGAAGTATGCTGTGCAGGAAGTTGCTGTTTGACAGTGGGAGAAGGGGGGGGGGGACCCGTAAAAGAAAAACTGAGAAACCAGTTTAAACATTTCATTTCTCAGCACGCCAAGTCTCGATGTTTTTTAACCAGTTGTCTCCGAGCTAACTTATTATCTATAAATTTGTTTCGTAATTCGCTAAGACTAAAAAACAGCAGAGTACAAGAATGAAATATGTCTGCTAGTCCTTTTCGCTAACTCGGAACGTTGGGAGTTGGACATGGAGCTTTAAATGTGCCTGAAGTCTGAAATTCACGGGTCGGGATTTTCTTTTTCCACGATATTCCGGGAGAACCCTACTATGCGGCCTAGTATTAACTGATAGAGGGTTGTAATTGATTTCATACAGCCGGTACACTCTTTGATTTTTTGGACACTATTTATTCATGATATTCACGGTTTTTTTTACCTTCTCGAATTCTTCTACGAAATAGTTTTTCCCGGTCGCCACTTTCCAATGTGCACTAAAAAACACAGAGTTCGCAAACGGTTATACCTGATAGAACGTTGACCGATAGGCTCGTGTAACAAGTAAACACTGATACATAGATTTCTGCATTCGAATTTGGCTTCGACTCAGTCAGACGACGGGAGCTCATTAAACTCGCTTGCAAACTTCTCCTGACGACATTGTCAAATCAGTCAGGCAGAAGAAATGAAGAAAAACATCCAATATTCGCATTTCAAGGGTTCAGGGGTTAGAGGGGGAATGGAATCCCTTTGTTTTGCGAAAGTTCCAGAAGTTTCATATATGCTTTGAAGGGTGCGTGGAGGGGGGTTTGCATGCTTTTAACAAGCAAGGAAGTAAAATTCAGTGGAAGAATCGGGAATAAAAACTGAGTTTTCGTGGATGTCCGAAAATATTGCTGAGCGTGTTAGTGGCTTTTCTTAGATCCTATCTGAAATTACCACATAATATATGGTCGTTCTTTTGTTTCCCCTCGTCAGGAATAATGCTCGGTGGTTAGACGATCTCACATGTGTTTTTCAATATATATTTGAGAAAAAAAAATGTTTTTCGAATATCTTCGAAATGAAACACGACCACACACATAAATTAAAGGACCCGTAGTCCCTATAATGCCAATGCAACCTACTTCCGAATTGTAGTCATTAATTCTTAAACCTAGAGACCCAAATTTCGTATGTAACATTGTAAACTCGCTATCGACACCACACTAATCTTTGCACTTGCCACAGTTCAGTAGTTTCCATGCGCATTATGCTACCGACGAGGGTTTGCATCTCGTGCTATTGATGCATAAAACTAGTTTTCTGAATTTTACAAAGATTTTACTAGAAGTCAATGGGCGTGGGAAAAGGCTTGAACAGCCAAGGCCGTGTATAGTTTGTCAAAAACAGAGTTTAGCTTTACAGTATTTTGATAGTTTTGAGTGTCGGAACTTAAACAGTAATTAGTGCGAGGTGTGCTTTAAACAGACAGACAAAGGATGTGATTGATTATTTACAGTGTTTGAATACGATTACTTACCGAAGAAAACTAATACTTGAAGTGAATTATGACCCAGCCAAGAGAGTGTAGCTAAAAAGGCAAAGAAGTGGATCTAAGAAAAATTAAAAACGGCGAATGAAGGCGATGGACTGAATACTTTTCATTTTTCAGAACCCTACTCGTTTACTGAACCATGGTGTTGGTTTCTGTCCGAGGCTGCGACCTCCAGCTGAACAGGAAGGGATACTTGTCCCTTCTGGTGTCCCCAAGGAATTGGTCCTTGAGGCCGAAAACCTCCCTAGCCCTCAGCCGGGACAATCCGGATTCCAGTGCGTAGTTCAGGTCGAAGGCGCGAAGATGGCGGTGCCAGCGAGGGTCGAAGCCGGGCGTTTTGTAGTCTGCGATCGAACCACAGTAAGTAGTTTAAAATAATATAGTAAACCGCCGGTGTTACATTGTGAAAAGGATGATAACATTCAACATATGGATGCGCATACTCGTGTTAAATCTTATGACGGATTCCGATTATATTTTGTTATGACCCTTTCAAGTGTTATCTTTCCTTGAAACAGACTATTTGAAAGAGGCAGAACATAAATATTCTTTGTGTCCGTCATAACATATTTTAAAATTTTATAATTGTAACAAATATGTGATTATTTATGACTATGTCGACCATGTATCCACCACTAGTTTTGTTAAAGAAATCATGGAAATAAACGAATTTAATTTAATTTAAAATAATTTAAAACAAGGATTCGAAACCATACTTTAAATGGTTCTGACAGCGTAAGATGTGCAGTATCAGCAGACAGGAGTTCGGATTTTATCTGCAAGGAATCAATCAAATTGATTCGTGATATTACACATCACATATTAAAGTTAGACCAAAATATGATATTCTTTACTAAATATTTACTAAGATATTTATACATATAGGAACACATGGAAGACACAATATACGTGGACATTGAAGTGTTATATTTTCGTAAAGCACAACGCTTAGTCATTCAAGTATGTTATTTAATTTTATTGTTGAAAACTTAACACTTATCATGAACAATTTAAGTCTGCATAAGTGAGCAGAGAAGAAATGTTACGAATTTGATGAAGATTTTGTTGCTACAGGTAGTCCATAATGGAACAAGATTGTGGGAGCCTGCAAGGACTTTGCGACTAAAACGCAGTTTTATTATTACACTTAGCCTAATTAGGCTACCTATATTAAAACACAATCGAGTGTCCGATCCGTGGTCATAGGTCAAAGTAATATATTTAGTACTGTGATACACAAGAGATATGCTGCTTTGAACACGTCTTTGAACTTCAAACTTCCCTTAGTTTTGCTTTTCGCCTGCAAGATAGGACTGGTAAATTAAGAACTTGACATCTGTTAAGAGCTGAATGTAAATCAGAACCTTTCAATTTTAATCTCATGTTCTTTTATTTCTTGTTCTTCTGTTGGGATACTTCGGACGGTCTTGGAATGAATGCAAAACTTTTAGCAATATTTCGGACGCCGTAATTTTGTAGTTGAAGGGCGCAAAAGTAACTAATCAAAAAGAGCTAAACACCAAAAAGTAACAAGAGTGTGGTTTATTATTGTTTGTTCCCTTTAAAAATATTCTTTTGCGCTTTTCAAAGTTATGGGACGTTCGAAGTAATGCATCTCTGATGTGGTCCTGTAACACACTACCATGTTTAGAACTGGGGTAGCCGTTTGGCCCAATATTAGGGCACACTACTATGTAGTATGTTCTCGCTGCTTTGATTTTCATTGACTTACAGTCGGGGCCGTGACGTACGGGCGGGGGGAGGACAATGTTGTTAGCCGGTCGGTAAACAATAACCGGATCAGCGCGAAGCGCCTCAGTTTTTCGTAAAGACAGTTGATTTTTTCACGGTTGGTTTTCCTGAAAACAGTCATTTTTTCTGCAAAAACAGTCGGGAAAAATGACCTGCCTGTCGGTAAAAACCTTACCCCCCACCCAAAAATATTTTGGATAGTAATGCCTCTGCAGTTGCAGTTAGTTTTCGTGTTAGCCGCGGGTACATATAGCGTGTCTACCCATGTATACCCGCAAATTATATGATTTACGTACCAAATTGCTGGCCCTTCCGCCCGAGCGCACTTCCGTGTATTATTGACAAAGATAGGAACAAATAGACCGACAGATAACATTAATCTGAGTGTTAATGGTTGAGTAATCTAGTTCAAATAATGAGTGGGCTCAAATGAAGCGTCTGTGTCACCGCGTGTTGTCACCGCTTATTATCTTTTGCCCGTGTTTTCCTGTTGATAGCGAGAAAAATAAACAAAGCCAGACGTTTAAAAAATGACGTGTTCAACAAGATAATCCGTCGCCGAATCGGATTTGACAAGGAAAAGTATTTCTCAAGAGGACAAAAAGGAAGGCGCCTTTCTTTGAATCTTTGGCATTGATCTTTTGTTTAAGGAGTGCGACATCGTTTCTAGGAGATCGAGGAGGGGGGGGGGGGGGGGGTACGCAGAAATATATCTGTGGAGTTCGGGAAGCGAAGGAGGAAGACAGGATCTATTTAATCCAGAAGGAAGTACAAACCAGATACATAAACACTGGGGGAAATGTGTACTGCATATACTTCTTTTCTTGGTCTTTTAAGGAAAACATTGTTTGACAAAGCTATAGTTCTTGCGATAAATGATCTGGTAAATATAGTATGTTACGGTGTGTATACTTTATTAGTAGTAGTGTATTAGTAAGTTCATATACATGAGAGACCGTAGCCTACATAGATCCACGATGGATTTGTTGTCGAAAATCTACACAGGTGTTACAATGTGGATATTTACAAGATTAAGAGAAAAATGTATCTGAGTTAACAATGCAGTGCTTATCCACACATGGCCGGTAAAGCTTATTAAATTACTTATTTGTTTAAAAAGAAAATGCAACACATGGCCATATGGACTACAGTTTGTTAAAGATAAATATTCTTTGAGCCCAAGCTGACTTATTCAAACAATGTTTACAACGGCTACGTCAGCTACGATTCTTCATCAGCGATATTTTGGCCCTTCTTGGCAAGGGTCCTCGTCAGGCTGTCAATCCTCTTGTTCAACTTCGGGGAAGGAAACAAACCTGTAATCAGCGAAATATCAATTATTATAGGTTGATTACAAACCCGTTATTAGCGAAATATCGCTGATGAACAATCGTAGCTGACATAGCCGTTGTAAACATTGTTTGAATAAAAAGTTTGTTAAAGGCTCTCTGAATAGCGCTAAAAAAAAAAAAAAAAAAAAAACTAGTTCAGAATCACGTATTCACTTAAAAAGGCTTCAACACCCGATGAAAGTACGCGTTAGTCCATTTTTCTCAATTTTTCCACGATTCCCGAAAAACACTTGTGTAAAAGATCCTTCGAACGTGTGGTAGCTCTTCGCAATTACAAATATTTAGTATCAAGAACATCACCAAATTGCCTGCTGTCAGTATGCTCAGTCAGATATGCTGCTAGTTCTGGGACTCTTTTGAAGTTATTTTGAAGCCAAGCAAATGGCAGTGTCTTTGATTTTCTGTCATTCGCGATTTTGCAGGAAACACTTCGTCCTCAGTAAAATTCAGATTACGCGGTCTACCTGTGAATTTGTTCTTATCGGGAAGGCGTTCATTTCTCAGCGGCATCACGAAGGACTATTGTGGAAAAATGAAATCCCTCGATAATGTAGTGTATTCGACACAATATGAATGGATGAATGAGTACACTGTAAAAAGTTTCCCCGAATAAGGATGCAGTATTTGCTACTGGGATTAATCTTATCTCTATTGGGATAACATTGATCCGAATTAGGGGTAATCCTATCTCAGTAAAGATAAGTGTATGTCTGTTAGAGAAAAAAAAAGAACACCACACAAGATACAGTTTTAACTTGGCAATACGTAACAAAATTAATACACCGTTTTTCAAACTGTTGTTGAATTGGGTTGATAATAAAGGTTAACTTCAGACATCGAATTTGATATTGGAAAATAACACCGAGCCGGACATTGAAAATAACCTATCCAAGTTTTGTATCCATTTTTTAATCGCCGTCGAGGTTGTCATTCTGATATCAGCCGAGATGGAGGTGTGTTAACTGTTATAACTTTTTCAAACAGAAATCATCTCTGGAGGCTGATATGTCCCATATCATCCTCTCCAGAGGCTGATATGTCCCATATCATCCTCTCCAGAGGCTGGTATGACTTATATCATCCCGTCATATCTACCGCTAACTTTCTGTGTGGAGATCATCGTAATATAACTGACCTTGAGTCATAGCAGTATGTGCATTACATACATGTTCGAAAAAGATATAGGCTATTTAGAGGGTCGAGGAATTCCCCAAATCGAGCACGACGCCTCATTTGGATCTGTGACCCCATGATTTCGTGTCAACCGATATCTGAAAAGCTTTGTTCCCTCCTTTGTCAAGGTTTTTAACGCCAGTGCTAGTAAGTAATTGTGTACCTGAGTTTAACTCTTTTTATTAAATGTATTTGACGATTACTGTTATTTTAAATTAATTTGTAAGTGTTGACTATAAATTGAATATATATTTTTTTTATTGACGACCAAACGAATATTCGGCTTGTCCGCTGCACGTTTTAGAAATAAATTGAATTGAATTGAATTGAACTTGTCGGTTGCGAGGCCACAGTGGCAGTCGAACCAGGTTATTTGTAAAAAGTACTTTAGAAATACAAATAAGCTAACTTTCACATAAAATGTAATAAACAATAACGTTTACCCGTTGCCAATAGTGGTCCGTTCTTTCCATTGGGCAGGAACGCAACCGAATTGATTGCTCAACTTCTGACTTATCAGCTTCATCGGCTCTCTTGACAACGCCCTTTCGGCGTCCGCCCGACTGTGAGAAATGTTGGGGGATCCCATCTTCTTCTCCTGTCCAGGACTTGCCCAAGAATGGACAGACTTTCCTCGAGCTCAACACTGGCGGCTTGTCTTAAAGATTCTTGTCAGATAGCTTTGACAGGCTCCGACCCATAGCAGAATTGACGTAAGTGACTGCTGCTTGTCATTTCATGAAGGGGGCATGTCTCATATCACATATGAAGTGGACTAATTGTGTCCGCTAAATGTTTCGGAAGTGATGGCTAAGCTTGATAGTGTCGTGGGTTTGTGTACCGTCCCAACCCAAATCCGCATTCCTGTCTAGTCCGATTTGAGGTCCGCGTTGACTTGTTTCGAAGTTAGTAAACCGACAACCGGCTAGCACTCTTGTCTTAGGCGTGTAGAGATTTGGGAATACACTTCATAAGTGTATCCGATCTTGTCTATTAGCTTTACACTGATTATCACGCTTGCCACGTTTCTTCTTTACGTGAAGTAAAGACGTGTACCGATCATTATTTGCGAAAAGCTTATTGGTCCGAAGACCGGTTATGTAAATTTTGCCAGGATTGTCATACAAAGCAAGGGACATGTAGAGAGGCTAAAACAGTGAAATGTGTTATTTGCTGTAAGCATAGGTAACTTTAAAGTGGTCAGCTATCCCAGACATCTGTCTAGTGTGAGGTGCAGTGGCGCAGCAGAGTATTTCTTTGCTATGTATTCTATCAAAAGACGATAGGAGTCAGCATAGGAGATCAACTTAAACCCTGCTAACGTGACGAAGGAGCACTTCGAGAGTTGTGGTCCAGTCAGAGATGGGCGAATCCGATCATGAAAGGATTCGAATCCGAATCCAGTGCTAGGTACGAATCCGATTCCGAATTCGAATCCACCATTCATGCTGAGGATTCGAATCCGACCTTAACAGAAGTCAAATCATGTACATAGGTTATAGTCTAAAAATCAGAGGTGACAAAAAACACTGATATCTAAGGTAATCAGATAACTTGATAGATTACTGAGGATGGTTGGTAGTGGATACCAAAAAGTTGAATTGCCCAAGCTCACTATGTAAAAATTGGAGAAACGGAAACTGGAAGGATGTAGACTAGAAATTTTAGCGGATTCGTAAGATTGAAGGTTTGGAATCCGAGTCCGAATCCGAATCCTGCCTAACAAGCATAAGATTCGAATCTGGCCAAAAGCACGAATCCTGGATTCGAACCCGAATCCGGATTCGCCCATCTCTGGGTCCAGCCGACATTCCCGAAGAAAGGCCGCTTCCTAGCCTGCGATTTCTAATTCTCAGTTCGGACGTCATTCGGTTTTGTTGTTCTCTGCCAGTTTCCTCTGAATTTAGGCGAACAAATACCTGCATCAGGAACATTTGGCATTTCCGGGTATTTCTGTCTTATTTGTAACGAACTTTTGTTTGATTCAGTTGTATTTATTTACTTATTGATACAGCCATGTATTGAAAACAACCAAGGTGAGAAAAAGAAGAAACTGAAGATGATGATGACGATTAATTTTAAGAGCGAACTTTTACAGCAGGCTGCCGTATCTCGTCGGGTAGAAGTCAGATACACTGTACAAAGTTTTTCCGTATGAAGATTAAAGTTAACTGCAGTATTTGCTACTCGGATTATTCTTATCTCTACGCAGATAAGATAATACCAAATAGAGATAAGATGAATCCGAGTAACAAATACTGCAGTTAACTTTAATCTTTAATTTGCTACTCGGATTATTCTTATCTCTACGCAGATAAGATAATACCAAATGGAGATAAGATGAATCCGAGTAACAAATTCTGCAGTTAACTTTAATCTTTATACGGACAAACTTTTTACAGTGTACAGTTCGAACGGAAACATACCCCGAACAAACATAAACTAGGCTATGAAATTAGAAAGAATTATCGATATCAGAATTCCGTAAATGAGTAGTCTATTAACCGTAATTTTCTGAAAGACGCAGTCGAAGGACCGTCCAACTAGAGCCAAGATGGATGAATCAGTATTAATTAGCTTACATCTGCAACTTACGCCTTCACTGTAACAACAAATCTTGCAGTATCTGCTACTGGAATTAATCTTGTCTCTAAAAAGATAATCTTATTTCTAATTTGGATTAGTCTTATCTTAGTAGAAATAAGACTAATCCCAGTAGCAAATACTGCAGTTAACTTTAATCCTAAATCGGAGAAACTTTTTACAGTGTTGGCAGTATCTTTGTCTCAGATGTGGCAGGCATCCTTTCCCTGATTTTCCCCCCTGATTTTGCATTTTATCTCTCCCTCCCCTACGCCTCCGACGAATGGTAAAAAAGTTTGCCCTCGTCAGCTAATACTTCCATATAATTACCATATGCTGCCTCTCAAGTAGCTTGTGCAGCATTAGCGTATAATCTCAGAAATTTGTATAATTCTGAAGTTCTTAATACCCTGGCAGGAGGAACGGACAAAAAGTTGCATCCCGAACTTTCTTTCTAAATGATTCTAGACTGAGTGCCTTCCCACTTTTCTATTGTCTTGTTTTCCATTCACCCGATTTTACGGGGCTTTGGACAAAGCTGGTGGATTCTGGAGAAATTAGGAGCGTTGCCAAATTTCATGCACAAAAACGTTCTGTCCTTTCTTTCACACCTTATAGTCTTTGTTGGAAAAAGTTCAGAACTCCTGGGAACTCTTAAGAAAAAAGTACTCTGATTCAAAACTTCATAATTAGTCTCGACTCTTTTTGAAAAGTCGTGATCGCAAAAGAGCAATAGTTAAAACAGGCGTGACACTAGAACTATTATTTTCTACTGGATGAGCTTAAAGGGCAGTCAGCTCTCGGATCCCGTAAAATGTGGGCGTGGCTTTGTGCTTGTCCAATCTGGCATCAATACGTCACACAGGATGGATGGCGTCAGCATCAGTTATTCTGACGAGATTTTGTTTTGTGGTATGGTTGTGGTACAAATCTTTGGATTTTTCATAAGGCTCTGCCACTAGGGGCACTGAACTGTCTTAGAAGCTCCGACATTAGAGTCCTAGACTAATAAATTTGATTGGAAAGTGCATTTAATTGGAAATCTCACGTCTCTTTCTCACGGTTACAGTCCCCTGTATAAAGTACGTCTTTGCGGAAATCAGCGTTTGAATGTGGACGTCCCTGGGCTGTAAGGAGTTCCGACGTTGGAGGCCTATACTTCCAAATATGATTGAACTTAAATTGTCAGTGTTATTAGTCCCTTGTGTAAACTTTGTCTTTACGTAAGTAAAACAGAGTTGAAGTATCCCTGGCCTGTGTACGAAGCTCCGACACTGGAGTCCTACACTTCTCAACTTAATTCGAAAATCATCTCAGGTTTATTTGTCATGGTTAAAATACCTTGTATAGATCCATCTTTACGTGAAATATCGCTGAGTTCCTCGACGTGTCTATGATTCGAAGCTCCGACAACGGAGTCCTAGAATTCTAAATTTAATTGATATCAGGTTAATTTGTCAGGGTGTAGTCCCTTGTGTGACTTACATCTTTGCTTACACAAGCGTTGAAGTGGATAGATCTGCCGCGCTGGAACACTTGTCATAATAATTAATTAATATAATATTTTGTTTATCAACCACTTGCACCAAGAAGATAAATAGTGGAGTAAAAACATAAAGAACAAAGGAAGAAGAAAAGCACATCAATAAAACAGGCGTATCAAACAGTGGTGAGGCGACAAGCGTATGCTATGACAACTGTAACTAACAATATTGTATACGAAGAATAATTTTTCTTACTTGGTAAAGCCGTACTGTCCCTTCCGACCCAGCTTTGGGGAATATGTATGATAAGCGGTATTCATGTATTAGAACAGCAATCTAGGCTGTCGGAAAATGTTCCGCAGATTTAATTCGCTGATCAATCAGCCCACCCTTCTCATTCCTGAGAGGAAATTTGATTTTCTAAGTTTGGAATAAAAAGTAGTGCAGTCGCAAGCAACAATTGAGATTGATGAAGGGAGGGGGGCTGGTTTTAAAGGGGGGATATTGAGAAGAAAGAGCTTGATGCGTTTCTGTGTATACAGTTTATGTCATTACTCAATGATGTACGTGGAGGCTGTCGTGAAGTTTGAAAGTCCTAAATAGATCTCTTTGCTCTGCGTCTGTTTTCGGGTGAATAACATTACTACATAATATGTTAACTTTAAGGGGGAAGTTTAATGGAAGAAAAGAGGGCAGGAAATGAAACAAACAATACAAACTTGCATTTGTTCATGAACCAGTTAGACACCGTAAGCTGCTTGGCAAGACGTAAAAAAGAAGGGAGGAAGCTATTAGTTTGTTTTACTGTATATCATTTCTTTACAGTTTTCTTGTTTTAATTAACTTAATTAACTTTGTAACCCGCTAACATAAGATGTATTGAGATGTACTCACAAAGTGAGATAAGCCCTGATTTGCGGGGAAGATAATGGACGATGTGGGATACGGAACTGGGTGTGAACGATAGAACCATCTTATTTTGTGGGTTTTACACCTTTATTCCAGAAAATGTTATCACTGGTTCGTCAGTATTCCAGGAAGATATTTGTTCTTCTTTTAACATTTTTAGCTATATTGAATTTTTCCTTCACCCACTTATCGTCACATTGTATCAATGCAGTGGGTAAAACTTTTTTTTTTTTTTTTTTACCAGGAACATTGTTCGATTTGTTTGTGTGTTTTCAATTACATTGACTTTCTTTCTCTTTTATTCCGCCTTCAGATTCTGTTGTAAGGTGAGACAGACACTATATATAGCCTTACTTCTAAGTACCATATAATTAAGTCTGATCTTGTTCAGTTTGTACTCCTTGATTTTTTCTTCTTTGTTTCTTTTCTATGCTTACTTACTTTTGTTTGCCTACTTTTGATATCTTTCATTCGGCATTTTAACTCCCTTCGACTATATTGACTAATACTTTATTATGGACCAAATTAAGAAACCAAAATTGTATACTGCATGAAGATTATGTAAATTGATAGTATAATATGTACTTGTATGTTAGTGAATTTGTATTGACATTGCTATGCTATTTTTCGCAATGAAGAATTTTTGGACTTGGGCTTCCAAGCTTTGGAACAATTTACCAGAGGAAGTGGTCACTATGCAAAACTTGCCAGCTTTTAAGACCACTATAGTTGGGACCAAGTTCTATGAAAACATGTATATGTTTTAAAGAGTTATCAAATCTAGATGTTCTATTATTTGTGTTGTATTAGTATTTACCTAATTTTTTTTTGCCCTTGAAGTGTGTTTATGTTTCTTGTATTATGAGACAAGCCGGACAACGGAGTCCATTGATACTACTATTAGGCTTACTCCTTTATTGAATAAAATAGATGAATAAATAAAGTGAATTTGAATTTGATATCTTTGCGTTTGTAGCGGGTAGTAAAAACGTTCAGTGATTCGTTCGCATTCACTCATTCAATGAATCACATTTCAGTTCACGTATGAATCCCCCGTTGGTGAATATGAGGCGTACGTCACAGTGGTCTGGAACCGGGATCACTACGTTGGGACACTTCTTGTGACTCTCTACAAGTGTGACGCTTTGGGATCACACAGAGAGCACCCCGACTGCTCACTGTGCCTTACAAGGCAGTCCAAATACCGCTGTGCGTGGTGCGGCTCCGTTTGCGCATATAGTGAAATGTGCCAGCTCACCCCTGCTACTGAATGTCCCAGGCCAAGAATAGACGTGGTAAGTTTTTTTTATTTATTAATATATTTTTGTATCTGTTGATATTCGTTAATATGTTTATCTATTCGTTAGAAGAATTTTTTTTATCGCAAAAAACGACGAGACGACGAGCCTCTCAAGCTGGAAATGAACTTGTGGAAAAGCCACAAGCTCAAGTTTTGTTTTTTCCACAAGTTTATTTTCCAGCGCTCGAGCTTGAAGAGGACCCTTGGCAAAAAGAGCCAAAATATAGCTCCAATGAAATTCAGATAATGTAGTCTATCCGTTTTGCATTCTCAAGGATTATAAGCAGTGAGCTGGACTAAAGGAGTATTACTATTATGTTTACTATTGTTATTATTTTTGATTTTTTACTGAATTTTTGTATTTATCATATCATTTTTATGTTGCTGAATTTGTTTGTTTCAAATTCAGCTGAGGTACCCGTTTTGCGTTGTCAAATCGTCCAATTGTCCAATAGTAACTATAAGTGACGGTGCAAAACGGATAAGTCAGCTTCATTTTATTAGAGCGATATTTCGGCCCTTCTTGGCAGGACCCTTGCCAAAAATGTAGCTGACTTCGTTTTGCACCGTCAAATATGATTCGCAGTCAGCTTGGGCTGAAGGACAATCTATAATAACTATAAGTAAAAAAAAAGCACAAACCATAATGTGCAATTGTTAACGCACAATGCGCTGCCTGTCTAGGTAGGCCTATAGCATCTGATGATTCTGGTTGTAACTTAATCTGCTACAGATGGGCTGGGGATCTCTAGGCAGAAAAACTCGGTTGGAAAACTCGGTCGAGGGAAACTCAGTTATTCATCGTCTGGCGCCATCTTAACATACCAAGGGTATTTATTTATTTTTTGTTTAGTCCATCCTACATCTCATCACTGGCCACGACTCCTCCACCGCCAACGACGTTAACGCAAAATCAGCTAAAGTAAAAACAATCTAACTTCGCCTAATCCTTCTTTTTCTCATAAAAATCATCATAATTTAAAACCGATCTTGTTCTTTCAATGCGCAAAAAATGGCAACCACTAAGAAGCGTGTAATCATCGGGTAATCGAGTCTCGTCTTGCAAGGAAAGCAAATTATAGACGTGACATTTTTTGGGATAATTTTGCAGTTTGTTCTGACCAAGTTGCCTGGTTTTCCGTCACACGACGAGAGCATCTTACATATTGTCTTGGTCATTTCTGGTACCGACCACTATCCTAAGTTTGTCTCTAGTTTACTAACTTTTAATATAGAAAGAAAGTAGTATAACATAGACTACGTGAAAGCACTAATCGGCCCGTGACTGCCCAAATAAATCCCTAGATTAATTGATAAAATTAAAATAATTAGTAAATACTTGAGAAAAAAGAAAATAATACTGAAATATAAGAAGAGGAAGAACAAAAAAGAAAAGTAAGAACAAAAAACGGGATACCATGCATCCGTTTAATAATCATCCAGGTTTCAGGTTTAAGGTAGGGCGATTGCAACAGGAGGAGGGGCAGTAGTTTTGTTCTGTCGTTAATAAGGGCCCCCACATCTCTAATTGGGGTTTGAAAACTCGTGATTTCCAGAAAAATAGAAGTTGTAGCTGTTTGTGTATCAGGATCTGTTCGCCTATAATATGAATACGTATTTGGCTTGTGTAGATTTTTAGGACCCCTTGTCTATCGCCGGCTCTTTCACCCAAAACATTTGATGTCCTATAAATAATTTTTACGCCCCAGATTTCACTCTCTTTTTATAAATTATACTCTGTTTTATTTTCCCCTGAACTGCGGACATTGAAACCACAGTACAGAAGCTCCTTGTCCGCTTGCAGGATTTCTCCTTGTTAGGGAACATGATACTTTTAGCTAAGGGTGCAAGATTCCCTCCTGATTACTAAGTAATTTGGAAAAGGGTTTCATTTCATTAAGTTAAGAAGATAAGAAATTGAGGAATTGACAGTTTCCGCTGTTCCCTCCCATAGGGACTTTAAAGGGCCTCTCGAAGTTCCGACTCGAGACGAGAGAGGAAAAAAGCGGCCTCATTTGGAGCAAGTAATGGTTTTCCAGGAATATTCATTAATGGGTTAGTGCAAGTTGGCTAGTTCTATATTGAGGGGGGGGGGGCTGGTCCTATATAGGGAAAATTGAGCCGTGTTTCAACAATTTCATCCTCAAAATACTTTATTTCAACTTCGAACCGCTGAATATCAGAATCGAAAGTGTCATGAACGTTGACACAATTGGGTGGGGTGGGGGCAGGGCCACTCCTAGTATAGGGGGGAAATCGAGCTATGTCTAAACTAGATGCAGTGTGGCGTAAACTGCCTTGAGGATACGGTTCACCTTCAGCCCTGGTGCAACACCTATTTTGTATTCAGGGGCATCACAACCGGGGGGGGGGGGGGAGGGGAGACCCCCCCCCCAAAGTTGTCGGTGAAAAATAAGAGAGTCGTCGCGAAGCGCCGCGATTTTTCGTCAAAACAGTTGACTTTTTTCATGAAAACAGTCGATTCTTCTGAAAATTAGTCGGTAAAAATTACCAGCCAGTCGGTAAATTCCTTGCCCCCCCCCTTCAAACATTTTGGCTAGTAACGCCTCTGTTTGTATTACTATTGACAACGGAAAGTTGTGTTCTTCTTACTCCTGTAAGTAGTTCCCAGAGTGTTGTTATCTGTTGTGTTTTTGCTTAATATAAAGTAGGCGGGCGTAAAATCTGACTTAAGACCGCCGTCCTGGGAAGGAACCCGGCAACCTCTTTCCCAGCTGCAATAACTCAGTGACAAACTATCTGTGCCTAAACATTAGTCCGTGAATTTTACCATGGAGTTACGCCATTGTTCCAAAAGAGGACCTCACTTGCCTTATCCAATCGATTTGTTTCGCCCTTTGATTCCAGCGGATGCCGCCCTCAATCGAGGTCGACATCGTCTATGGTCGTCCGAAGTTAAGCAGGATTGATTGACTGACGCACTGAGGACCGATCCTTGCTTGGCGATCGCCTAGGATGCATGTCACGTGTCCGCACGTGATTGGGGGAGGGGGACGGCTGTCTATCAGACGTTGGTCGAATAGATATTAGCCTAGCTTTGACAGGAAGCCTAGGCAGTTGTCGCGTGTCATTCAGTCAAGTTGTTCTTCGTGTAGTGGTGGGCAAGTCTATTGGACATTAGTCGGACCTATTATTATTATTATTATTATTTATTTGAATCCTTTAAAACTGAAGAGTAATGTATAAAAAGGAACACCAACATGTCAGTCAAACTCACAAACACTTACATACTAATAAAAAGCTGACCGTTAAAGACAAATTAGCCTACTAAATATACAACGAAATACATGGTTCAAGTTCAAAATAAACAAACTATTCAGGGCGCTTTTTTTGTGAAAAAAGGGAAAAGGTTGTGATGAAGAAGAACGTTGTCAGTCTTTTTGTGAAAGTTCTGGATTTTACCAGTTAAAGTTTCCAAAGGATTCTTCACTTTAAAATTCGAAGTTAGGAAAGAGTTACTCGCAGAAATCGGGAAACGAAGAAGGAATTTAGAGAATTTATAATAAGTAACTTTTAACGCAGAAAGTTCAGAAGGACGGAAAGAAGAAAAGAAAGCAGACGGAAAAAGAATGTGAGGAAGTGCAACAGCCGTATAAATAGAACCAAGAACATCTCTGTGAGACATCCCTCGTAAACGAATAACAGCACCAAATGCTCTTTTTATTTTATCTTGCACATGTTGAATAAGGATAAGTTTCCAATCCCTGGTATTAGATGAGTAAGGGATTCCAAGATACATAACTATATTGTCGTTAGCGTTGAGAAGAGGAATGTTACGTCTTACTTCGCTTCAGACCTTAGCAGTACCGTCAAGAAGAATAAAGAACGAAGCTTCCGAAGATCTTTTCACTGCCGTCACAAAGAATTTGACCGCAACTTGGATAGGGCATACTAGCTAACACAAATACTCAATTTTTTAGTATGTGTAATGAACCTGGTATTAGAGCCCAAAATTGGTCTTTCTCCGCCCTTCGAATTTGGGGCTTGTAGTGTGTCGAACATACTATTGCTCTGTTGCTCATGAATATTACGAACAGTCGCGGTAGGGCATTTTAGATCTATCTTTCAGTTAATTACGTTTGTAAGGTGGATAATTTTTATATGGAGGTTCCAAGGCCGTATCCAAAGGGGGAGGGGGTAGGGTGTTGAAACCTCCCCCCCCCGAAACATGAAAATAACGATTTTTATAGGCTTTTCCGTCTGATGTACGTGTTTTTTGTACTTTATTGTCCAACCAGCAGGCAATAACCCCCCCCCCCCCCCCCCGAAAGGCACCCCCCCCCCCCCCCCCCCGAAATAAATTCCTGGATACGGGCGGGGGAGGTTCTGTAGTGACAATACAAATATATTTATGTTTTATTTAGCTTAATTTTAACCATTTTGTTTGCACGTTGTCCTGTGAATCCCGATTTTGGGGGTAAGCATTAATGAGAGACGTCGAGTTGTGACTTCCCTTGATTATCTGTCCTGGAATCTCCAACGACTAGCCGACCGAAAGAAGAATGTGCTGCATACCTAGACGAGTAGAGTAGGTAGCTCCTTAAGACACGTCCTTCCATCTTTACTGATTTGACAAAAAAACCTCACCGATGATTGATATTCTTCCAGTCACTTCCAGAGAATTACCATAAGCCATCTTTTTATCCAAAAGATATAGCTTGTTGTTGAGGCGACCCTTGTAAAGCCTGCGCCACGTTTTTATCATCTCTGCGCGCCCGTTCATGTGTGCCATACTAAATATTTGCTTTGCTCACCGTTGCGCCTTTTTTAACTGACACTTCGTCGTCGGAATTTAGCACTTGAAATTGAAACACCCAAGAAATCGTTTTATTGACTTCTCGCCTGCGAAACATAAACTCGCTAAATTATTTATAAACCACGCTCAGTGAGTGGCACTGAATGATAATTTGGAGTGGTCACGAACTCCTTGATTCACCGGCTGCCATAAGGTATCCGCGCATTATTTTTTTCGGCTTTCTTAAAAGCCTTATACGGACCTTCAAATTATTTGTTTCCGTCCGTTGGGTTCGAACTTGTAAAGACGGCGTCAAAAACGCTGTTTCTGTTGTTTTTTACATTAAATTTGAGGCCTGACACCCCTCTGGAATTTCTTTCTCTATATCGTTTGAATTGTTCTCCTTTTAAAACTCCATGCACTACAGCGCTGTGAATAACCTATTTGTTTCTGACTTTTCTGAAGCGTGTTTCTCCGTGTTAAATGAACCGAAAATAATACGTATGAATTTTCCCTCACAGCCATTTAACGGAAAAGGCTATAAATCAAACAAGAGGTTGCCATTAAACTTCACACTTTGTTCCACTCGATATCGCGCATTCCTCGGTCCCCGATTCAGCATTGATTAATTATCAATTAACAACCTAAATAGGGAAGTTACTCACTCTCTCAGTAGGTGGCTTTAGCTAATGACGTAGGAACTGTTTATTTTCAGGGGTTAAAATATCGCCTGTTCTATCACTGTCGCGGGTTATAGCCTAGGAGGTGGTTAATAGCCTAACCTAGGAGGTGATCGCACTGCCGGTTGTAGGGGCACAATACACCTTGATACCCACAGGTGGGTAGATGTAATTAACTTCCTTATGGGTTATTGAATTTCGGTGATTTGTAGGGTATACCGACTGACGCTTTTGCAGAAAAACGCGCGGCCAGCGTAGGTCTGCATTCCTCTGCTCTTTTTTATGCGTCATGGTTGTGCTCTCCGTTTAAAACATTTTCTTCTTGTCTTTCTTATTTTGTTTGTCTGTTTTGATGTTTTTCGTCGTTACTGCCTTTCCATCTCTCAAGAAGTCTTGTCATTTTTCTCGTAGTAAATACTCAAAGTCTTACATCGACACGTCTGCCTCTCCATGATTCAGATACCTTCTTTATTTATTTCAAAATATAGCCAACTAGGGCTACTGTATAAAAAATCATTTCATGTACACTAATAAAAAAAAAAAGAAGATAAAATATGTTTAAAATATGTTACAGTTCCGTTTATAACCATGGAACGGGTAACCACCGAAAAAAGTTATACTGGATGCGCAAGGTCTTTTCGCGCCTATGAGATTGGTTAGTCACAAGAGAGTAATAGTATAGTTGGGAACAGTACATTCTGGAAAGGAGCGTCTTGACAGACGCATTCCATCTTTTCTTCTTAATTTTGTTTCTTTCTTGCTCATTTATTTTCCTCTTCGTCAAAATTATCCATCCTTTACAACAGGTTTTACAGTTTTATTTTCTCCCTATCCGTACGGTACCCTTTGGAGTACGTCCGAAGAAAATCACACCCGCCTGTCACTCGTTTAAAAACAAACAATCGCATCTGGGCTTTCTCATTCCATTTTCTGTTGCTTGCTGATTTTTGCAGTTTTATCTTCGTCACTGCCCCTTTACCGTCACCAGGGCTGTATCCAGGGGGTAGGGTTTTTTTTCCTTTGATCTATGTGTTTTTTGTACTTTTTGTCCGACCCGCAGGCAACCCCCCCCCCCCCCCCCTCCCGTCCCTAAATAAATTCCTGGATACCGGCGTGACCGTCGCCAATAAGTTTTATGTTTTTCCCTAGTTCAGGCTGTTAGTACCTACTTGTCCCTGTGTTTCCACGTTTAAGAAATATCCAATGCCATTCACCAACGGTTGCTCCCTTTTCAGCGTAACTACTCCTGCCCTACCCCTCAAGTCTTTGTATTTTTCTCCTAATTTTGTTTTCTTTACCCTCTTTTCCGACGATCGGTCAGTGTTTGTTTCTGCTCCATCGTCTTGGAAAAAATCGCATTGTTATCCCTCTGTGTATTCTTATCGGAGCGTTGTGGTTGGGGGATATAGAAATTCACAATGACTACCACAGCTGTGCTCCCGGGAGCGATCCGGAGGCGAAATTGCTTCGGACGGAACCAGCCAGCCTATTGATCAGAACCGACTGATTCTGTCGTTTGCTGACTGACCGATGAATAAGGTTATTAAGGCTCTATTTAAGACGGAAGAGAAAATATTGAGTCCATTACATAGCTCTTTAGGAGATATCCGGGGGGGGGGGAGAGGTAGAAATTAATAATAGGCCATGTCGCATTAGGCACAGTTTTTGTTCCAGAAACTCTGCTGGGTTTCCCAAAGCTTACAAGCCCGGCCTGGCCTTTTCAGGGAAAACTTGTGGAATGGAAAACTTGTATAACTGGTATTTCTGACCAGTGAGCGGGGCCCTGATCCGTCTCGAAGAGAGCCAAACACGGCAAATGCGAAAGTCAGCGCAGTGCCGCTAGGGTAGAATGAAGCAGAAACAATGATGACACTGCACAAGCATTCACTTATCTCAGATTGTAAGTTGCAGAGTCTGTAACCTCGTTGCTCACAGCCACTCAGTCTTTTCTCCCGATACTGCGACGCCAGAATTCCGAAACTTATGGAACGAATCATCTTTGAATAAAAAATTAATAGCAAATAATTAATTGTAAATCATTAGTGAATAATTTATAACAAAGGTATATTCGTGACTTTGATCTGTCGATTTTTTCAAATACGAGTGTATAGGAAGTTCTTCAATTTCATTCGTGCAGATATTCGAGTCTACCTGACGAAAACGGATATTTCTACAAAAATACCTTGTTTAACATTATACTTTGAAACTGAACTATCGGCGATTGCTTAACTATTCTGAAAACGTCATTGTTGGAAAGGTTTCCCCGACCCCATCTTGACTGTCTAATCCTCGATCTAATCACAGTCTTAGAACAAAGTTTAATCACCATTAAGATCTTGGATGTTTCAAACTTTTACCGCATAACTCCACATCCTATTGGTCGTTTTTTGCATCTTCTAGTCAAAGCCTGGGTTCCTAATGGTCAGTAGGGCCAGTATTGACTCAGATCCGTTTCCGCTCAGTAAAGTGCAAATCCCTCTATTGCACTTGATTTCTCCCTTGTCAATTATAAACTCAATCAATCAATCAATCAATCTGTTTATTACCCGTCAAAAACAATGGAGGGTGTGTGGCCCTAGTGACGGAGTACAAAAAAAAAAAAGGAGAAGAAAAAAACAACAACAACAGACAATGCACGTAGGAAAACTTTACACTAAACACAGCACAAACATAACTACAGATTACACGAAAAGCGAAGACCACTGGTGGTTCAGTTTACTAGCGGAAGATTTGAAATCTTCCACTCTCTTATCAATAATTTTAGCAGGCAGAACCAGATGGAATTTCTGCGCCAAAAAAGAATTGCTGGTCCAAAACTGTAATATGGAAATACGTTACAACGAAAACGTCATTTGTTAACCCGATTAAAGACGTCTCATAAACAATAACAACAACTCGATCCATAAATACATGCAACTGGAATCAAAACGTTCCTGTATATATTTCTCCCAGATTTATGTCGCGTGCCAGAATTTCCGATCATCTTCTTGTGTTTGCCGTGAAAGTATTCATAGAATCTGTTTTTTATTTAAATATGCAGATGAGCCACGTTACCAATATGCCGCAGATTTATGGCTGAGAGGTGGTACTTCCAGATTCTGATTTATTTGTTTGAATTCCTGTCGCAGCGGCCCAAAAATATGCGGTATCAAGAGCTGAGTAGCAAATGAGTTAAGAGAAACATCACTTTTATGACCTTAGTTAACAAGGAGGAAGGTAATTAGGCTTGAATGCCCGAACATAGTTAGCTAAACGAGCTATAACTGCCATATATGCTGAACTTCTTATTTCTGTTCATAAAACATCCAAAGTATAGCTTCCATATAGACTAGGCTATGTGTTGTAACTGCAACAGTGGTCAAAGTCTAATTGGAGGCACACAGAGCATGATCTTCTCTAGACTCAATCCTGAGGTTCGTCTGTTAGTTAGGCTCAAGTTCCTTGTTGCTTTCTCCTGATGTTAAGATAACTTACTTACATTGCTTAATACATTGCTTACAAGTATTACTTAATACTTAGTACATTGCTTAATTGTTGATCCATTTTATTACGGTCATCCTTCTTTCATATGACGCTATCCTATTTCGCTTTCTCTTTTATTACAGTGTTATAACAGCAATATCTACCTTCCTCAACTTGTCCCTTTCTGAAGTTGATTTTATTTAAAATAGACCCATTTTGCTCGTGATATTTGTTATCGCGCTTACCCTCTTAACCCCTTTTCCCATAAACTGGGTAATCTAGTTATTTCCCTAAGCCCTGTTCATACTAATATAGTTGTTTAGTCTCCTACCAGCGTGCGTGCTTTATCATTTTCACTCTTCTCTCCCCCTGTCCGCAGTGCCTTGGAATCATCCAGCGGAAATGTATGCAAATTCCAACTTTAATCTTCTACTTGAGCAGAATCAAGGACTTCAAGAGTGTTTTCTTCGGAGTTTACTGCTACTTTGTGTGTTATGTCTCCTTCCCTTAGCCCTGGAATCAAACTGCTTCCTCGCCGTGATCAGTTTCCCACCATGCAACAAGCAAATTGTCTCTTTAGCAGTAGCCTCGCAGAAACAGTTTGACCCGGCCTTGAATATCTTTGAGCGGGTGAAATTTTTCAGTCTGTGGGGTGCGATATGGCATTCTTCTTGTCGCTTTCTAGCCAAAACGATGCAGACTTAACTTAGCCCCCCCCCCACCACAATCCTCTGTCATAGAATCTTTTGAAACCACTCTTCCGCTTTCCGCTATCCGATTGATCAATTTCCGGATCTTGCAGATCAAACCGCTGAGTGGACCCGTGGAGGGGGGAACCTTGGTGACAATCGAAGGGAGCAACTTGGGGCTAAAAGAGGACGATATAAGAGGTCGAATCAAGATCGGTGACGTCCCCTGCACTCTCGTGGACTACCAGGTGTCAGTTCGAATCGTCTGTCGGACTGGCCCTGCAAAGGGGGAGGTGGACGCTTCTGTCTCTGTTGGTAATGCAGCCGGGTTTACCGAGTCGACAGTCAGGTTTTCGTACAGGGTAAGTTTGTCATTTAAAGTTTAAAGTTAAACCGTACGTTTATTCCTAATCCAATATGTAGCTCTGCTTTCCCTGTACTTTCTGATATTCCGGAGTGCGGTTCTACCTCTACCCAGTCAAAATCTAAAGTTGGCAGATTATAAACGTATATCCAGAAGACAGAAAGTATCTTGCTATTGGTCAGTTTCGGTGATATTTACGTGTTTGTGCAAGATTAAGTTGAATGAATACATGGCCCTCGGGCTTTTTCCAGGAAAGTTATCACTAGTATAATCCCACTTTTTGTTGTGGCCCAACTGTCAAGGTGAGATAACATTTCAGGCATCAGAGTTCATATCAATTATATCAACACATTTGAAGAAAGAAAGAAAATAAATAATGCCCTAGACCATCGATTGGTGAAAGGTGTTCGTAAGAGAGATTATTCGGTATTCGCTGTTTTAAGAAGAAAAAATATCCTGTCCCCATATAGGTACACTTGACGTCATCATTTTGCGTTGTGAAATTTCAGCGTTTTTGTTTTGTTTTATCAGCAGCAGAACGTCAGGCAACAATGCAAGCAAGGGTAGTAGTTGGTTACGGTTTCAGTTTATGAGAATGTAAATGAAAACTTGGCAAAGAAAGCTTAGTTGGCAGCTTCTGTCTCAATTTAGCTTCCATCCTTGGGTTACTTGCATTACAACGCTTAATGCGCTTTTGTACGGTCAGAACCCGAGCTTTTGTTTTGAAATATTTTAGCATCTTTTGTTACTCGCTCACTGAAACTAAATTCGCGGATGGCTGGGAAGTGCTGTGTCACCTATTTTTTGCGTTACTAAATAAACTTGCCAGAGATACTTTAATAATTCGCCCGCCTGTGCATTTTCATGTGTATTGTTGGACTGCTCAGTTGGCGATATTATTTTGTGTTAAAGCACACCTAGCACTAAATATTCTTTGAGCCCAAGCTGACTTTGAAACATTTATTCACACAATGTTTACAACGGATACGTCAGCTATGATTCTTCATCAGCGATATTTCGGCCCTTCTTGAAAAGGGTCCTCGTCAGGCTGTCAATCCTCTGGTTCAAGTTCGGGGAAGGAAACTAACCTGTAATAAATAACTGAAGCTTCTACCGACTATAAATATCTTATTGAAGTAAATTATCTTCAAATACCACTATAATGAAAAAACTAGTCCTGAGATTTAATTTTTGAGGATTTTTTCTGGATTTTAGTCGACTTCGGTTTTTTTATTAACAAGAGGCTGAAAACTTAAATATTATTTTATTTATAACCTCGTTCTACGTTTCTATTATGGAGTACTCGCCTGTATCTGTTACTTTGAATTACTGCACGGAAAAACTAGTGCTGAGATTTAATTTTTGACACGGCTGCTTTTTTTGCTGCACGATTGGGGCGACGGCAGGAAACATTTTTTTCTGTATTTTGATCGACTTCGGTTTTGTTGTTACTAAGTGACTGAGGCTTAAATTGTCTTCCCTTAATAACCCCGTTCCACGTTTCCGGTAGGGAGCACTCGCCTGTATCTCGGTTAATGCCTGCTCGGTTTTTGGGATCCCAAAACGTAAGTGGAGGGATACCTATGACATCGCAAAAGTTGTCCGTCTGTCCGTCCGTCCGTCTGTAAGCACGATAACTCTCGAAGGGAATGAGACATTTTGATGAAACTTGGTGAGAAGGTTCGTTGGGTCGTCGGACCAGTCAAGTTCGTAGATGGGCTTTGTAGCTCTACATTTAGGGGTGGGGGAGGGGATTGAAATTAAGGGACAAACAACATATTTTGAAACAGCTAATGTGATAGTCGATTATGGGGTAAGAAGACATGCTGAACACGATGGTGAAAACCATTTTGTCATCGGACATCGGCCAAAACCGGAAAGTTTGTTGAAAGTAAAAGTTTTATTTGAAGTTGATTAGATGTTCGATTTAGGGGTAGGAAGACATGCTGAAGACGATGGCGAAAATTATTTTCTCGACGGACAAGTATTTCGCCCGGAATCCGGCCCAAACCGGAAAGTTTGTTGAAAGTAAAAGTTTTATTTGATATTGATTAGATGTTCGATTTAGGGGTAGGAAGACATGCTGAAGACGATGGTGAAAACTATTTTCTCGATGGACAAGTATTTCGCCCGGAATCCGGCCCAAACCGGAAAGTTTGTTGAAAGTTAAAGTTTTATTTGAAGTTGATTAAATGTTCGATTTAGAGGTAGGGAGACATGCTGAAGACGATGGTGAAAACTATTTTCTCGACGGACAAGTATTTCGACCGGAATCCGGCCCAAACCGGAAAGTTTGTCAAAATTAAAAGTTTAATTTGGAGTTGATTGGATGTTCGATTTAGGGCAAGAAGACATGCTGAACACTTATGTGAAAACAAGTTTCTACCCGGACATGTAGTTCGTCCGGAATCCGGCCAAAACCGGAAAACTGTTGGAAGTCAAAGTTTTATTTCTAGTTGATTAGATAAGCGATTTAGGGGTAAGAAGAGATGCTGAGTCCCTGTGTGACAATCGTATTTTACCCGGACATATAGTTCGACCGGAATCTGGCTGGAATCGGAAAATTTGTTATAAGCTAAATTTCTATTTGAAGTTGATTAGATGTTCATTACTGGGGAAAGAAGATACCCTGATTTCGTCTTTGAGCTTTCTTTTTTCGCCGGACAAGTAGTTCTGGAGTTCGGCCGGAACCGGGAAATTGGCAGAAGTGGCAGGAAGTTTTCGTCAAAACAGATATGACTTATAGGGGTAAACACAAATGCTGAATCCAAATCTGAACTTGGTTTTCTCAGGTGATTAGCTATTTGGCCTTAATCTGTTTCTGAATTTTAATTGTAAAAATGTTCAAGGAGTCTGGCAAAGACTGGATCTGGCTAAGACAAGACCCAGTTGTCTGGATCAGATATTGAATTTTTGGGATCCCATCGAAACCTTTGGTCTTGTTCTTTATCTCAACGGCTTCTCGAATGGTTTGATGAAGTCCGGTGCACGTTGCAAGAATTTGGGTTTTTTAAAAATATACCGAATGGGATGGGTGTTCGAAAAAATGTTCTGCAAGTGCAGATTTGAAAGTGTAGTTATGACGGTGTCCGTTGGAGAGGGCGTGGTCAATTTCTTGCTCAGTCTCTGCAAGTCGTTTTCCGAAAGTTCTCTCTGTCCTTCCTACGTAACGCTTTCCACAATCACAAGGTATTGAATAAATGCCTCTTTGGTACTGATTTGGTACCAATCGTGCAGCAAAAACAATGTCCGTGTCAAAAATTAAATCTCAGGACTAGTTTTTTTCATTATAGTGTTATTTGAAGATAATTTACTTTAACAAGATATTATAGTCGGTAGAAGCTTCAGTTATTTATTACGTGTTTGTTTCCTTCCCCGAAGTTGAGCCAGAGGATTGACAGGCTGACGAGGACCCTTGCCAAGAAGGGCCGAAATATCGCTGATGAAGAATCGTAGCTGACGTATCCGTTGTAAACCTAGCACTATTTATTGTTTACGTTCCAGTTTTCGAGAATATTTGGATACTGTAAAACTAGGTTATGCCTTTAACAAATTATCCACGGCTTTGGCTGTTTTTAGCCTTTTCCCAGGTCCATTCACTTCTAGCGAAACTCGGCAAATTCAGATAATCGGTTCTACGCACCAATAGTATGATACGCTAACACTCGTCGGGAGAATAAGGCGCATGGAAGATAGTGGATCGCGGCAAGTTAAGATTAGCGAAGAGTCGTTAGCGGGTTTAGAATTAAGGTTTGAAATTTGGGTCTCCGTGCTTAAGAATCAGTGAAGGCAATTACGGAAGTAGGTTGCATTGTCTTTATAGGTGCGAATGGTCCTTTAAGCATTACCTATCGTAACCCCTCCCCCCCCCCACCCATTTACTGTACTCTATGGTGGCTTTTGGGGATCCATAAATCGAGACTGCAATTAGCGCTGAGTTTTCTTAAGTAAGTACTTATTAAATTTGATAGTGCAAAACGGAAACGTCAGCAGAATTTTATCAGAGCTATATTCTGGCCCTTCTTTGCAAGGGCCCTCTTCAGGCTCAAAGCCCCTCAAGTCGGAAAAACAAAGTAAAGATTCCAGCTTAGAGTTTAAGCTTGTCGATTTCTGGAAACAAACTAAAAAATCTAGCTTAGAGCTTAAGCTAGAATCTTTAGTTTGTTTTTCCACAAGTTCTTTTTCCCAACTTGAGCGGCTTTGAGCCTGAAGAGGACCGAAATATAGCTCTAATAAAATTCAACTGAGGTGTCTGTTTTGCGCTATCAGATATGATTCGCAGTCACCTTGGGCTGAAGGAGTATTTGTAAGTACTTAGTGTAAGTATGTGTACGCAAATAATAAAAAAAAGGGAGCGGAGCTAGTCCCTGTCACGGTTCATAATTATTATTGAAAGTGGAATGTTATGCGTTTCCATTATCTTGACAATATTTCAGGCATGGTTATGCGCCTAAGGCAGTACCGATTTATGACCGCAAAAAGGCGCCGCAGTACGCGAGGTGAGACAGGGGCTGATTTGAGCGAATTCAAAGCTACGTGCACAAACACTCCGATGAAATTTCGCATGCGAAATTCGCATCACTAATGGGCAACCTTCCTTCGGTGTGTTAGATATCGGCGCGGATTAGGAAATTCGGATGCGACTGCGTGATTGGACTGTACGTGGAAGGAATTGAATTTCGCGTCGCTAGTCTATAGTTCGATTCTAACAATGTGCTTTGCCTGAATATTACCGGGCGAGTGAAACAAGTTCAAACGAGAATAACTCGTAGTAAGATATTTGTCTTTGAACCTGTTATATCAGTGAAGGAAATAGTTTCAACTCGTTCGTTTCATGCAGTATTCAAACTGATGCGAATCTTTTGCTTCGGTTCGATTGGCCCTGTATCCAGGTTAGGTCATGCGACTATTTTCGCCAAGCTAATTAGATTTATGTGTTTTCAGAAACCTTGCTTTCATTCTAGTTACCGGTTAAGGGTCGCGAATTTATTCGTGTCTCGTCCACCACTTGTAATATGCCAGAAAATACTTCAGTCTTGCCTCTTTGTTTTTCTGTGAAATTGCGTCATGTTCATGTTCTATCTCGAATAAATTAAGAATTGTTTTCTTCCTCTACTGTTATAACCTATTGGTCTTTTGGGGACTTCCGTTCACTTTTTGTTTCGGAATTCAGCGTCGAAGAAAAGCCTTCATTAGTAAAAGAGAATTTGGGATTTGTTTCTGGGATTAAGCTGACAGGGTATAGAAAGAAAGCGAGGGGTGATTTAGGATGGAAACAGTGTTTTTTGGATTAGGTGAATCACGGGAACTGTTGTTGTTATCTGACTCTGAGGTGCCTTTATGAGAAATGCCCGCAGAGCATTTTGTATAAGAGTTCATCCGCATTCGCGTCCGCGTTTGAAGAAAAGTTTCGCTAGGGACGCGGAAAAACTTGACATGAAGTGTCGTCCGTGCCAGGTATCTGGGTCATCTATGTTCTGTGGACAGATAATAAACAGTTTTAGTACCAATTACAAGTTTTTTGCTGAGCATGGTGGATAATTTTCATATCCTGTGAGGGCTAAGCTTGAGCTCTGTTCTGTCGATCGAAGACAGTTTTACAGTATATGTGAAGACTACAACGCCGCAGACACAGAATAAACTTTCGACGTAGCGAAGACACTTTTCAGTTGTGAGACAAACCGTTTTGATGCAAGACCTGATGTCAGAACAAAATAATACTAGAGAGTACCGCCAAGGCCTATGCTCTCCATACTTTGCAAACGGACCATACTCGTAACTCCGCGCACTGCATTTGCGTCATTTTAAGCGAGACAAACTTGCGGGTTTATAAATTTTTAGTAAAACAAAGGTGCGTCTGCACACACCAAGGAAACAATGGAGGCTGTATCATCTTTTTGCGATGTTCAGAATATGAACTCGCGCTGGTGAACGACGGAGTGAGTTTCAATAGGGATGTTCTCTATCGCTAGTGGTGATAGTGTCGCTGCTGTTCGAGTGTGCATCAATTTTGTCAAGTCTTGGCGCTACTCCCTAGTGTTATTTTGCTCTGCGTGATGTAAACTGAAATGGACGCTTGATTGGGTTTGCGTACGGTAACTGAGGGTGGTAGTGGACTAGGTTTTGCGTTAACATATAAATAGTTTTTATTACAAACTTACTCTGTATAGTGTGACTCCCAATCCGTATAAATCCGAACGAAGTACAACTAGTTACTCACTCATATCCAAGTGTTAGGGACTTAAGTTAAGCAGGATGTGATTTAGCTCTGAATCTTCACTTGTGTAATTAAATTCTGTGAATGTTCATTTCACTTCGTTATGTACATAGAGTTAGTGAAGCGCTTGACATATATACCGACACAGTAGACGTAGTATTATAACGGTTTCGTGTCCCTTTGCCTGCTTTAGATAAGCTATAGCTTCAAAGGACCCCTCACACTATTTACTCTTCAACTTATAGTATTTTAAAATATTCGGATACTTTGAAACTAGGATGTGCTTTCAACAAGTAAGCCACCGTTCTGGCTGTTTTAAGCCTTTTCCGAGACCCGTTGACTTATAGCAACAAGTCCTAAGGTTTCGATGGGATCCCAAAAATCTAGTATTTGATCCAGACAACTGGGTCTTGTCTTCGCCAGATCCAGTCTTCGCCAGATCAAGTATTCGCCAGGCTAATCATCTGAGAAAACCAAGTTCAGATATACCTCTATCAGCCATATCTCTTTTGACGATACTGACCGGAACTGCTTTACTTCTGCCAAATTTCCGATTTCGGCCGAATTCCAAGCGAACTACTTGTCCAGCAAATAAAAGAAAACTCAGAAACGAATTCAGCGTATCTTCTTATCCCTATAAAGGACTTCTAATCAACTTCAAACAAAACTTCAACTTACACACAAATTTCCGGTTTCTACCGGATTCTGGACGAATTATATTTCCGGGTGAAAAATGATTGTTATATACAGACTCAGCGGCGTCTCCTTAACCCTAAATCTGTCATCTAATCAACTTCAGATAAAACTTTTGCTCGTAACGAATGTTCCGGTTTTTTGCCGGATTCCGGGCGAACTATTTGTCCGGGTAGAAAATGCTTCTCATTTAGATGTCCAGCATGCCTTCTTACTCCTAAATCTGCCATTTAATCAACTTCAGATAAAACTTTCAAGTTTAGCCAACATTCCGGTTTTTGCCAGATTCCGGACGAACGACCTGTCTGGCGAGAAAATGGTTTTCATCGTCGTATTCATCATGTCTTCTTACCACTAAATCAAACATCTAATAAACTTCAAATAAAACTTTTACTTTTAACTAACTTTCAGGTTTCCGGATTACGGACGAACTACTTGTCCGGGAGAAAATGGTTTTCACCATCATGGTCAGCATGTTTTCTTACCTCTAAATCGAACATTTAATCAATTTAAAATGAAACTTTTACTTTTAACCAACTTTCCGTTTTTTGCCGGATTCCGGGCGAACTACTATTATTTTGCATATTCGTGTTCGGCATGTCTTCTTACCCCATAATCGACTATCACATTAGCTGTTTAAAAATATTTTGTTTGCCCCTTAATTTGAACCCCCTCCCCCACCCCTAAATCTAGGGCTACTGAGCCCATCTACGAACTTGACCCACAAAATCTTCACGCCAAGCTTCATCAAAATATCTCAGTCCCTTCGAGAGTTATCGTGCTGACAGGCGGACGGACGGACAGACGGACAACTTTTGCGATGTCACAGGTATCCCTCCACTTACGTTTTGGGATCCCAAAAACAGGAAAGCAATTACAGAATCGTTTTTCTGATGGAAAAACTTCTCGCAGACAACCGTCGAAAGCGTGATACACATCAAAGGTAGCAAAACACCGCAAATGGGAAAATCAGCGTGGTTCTGTTAGAGGGGTTAGAATGTACCGTACGAAAATGGTGTCTCCGGGTTTAGAAATATATTGAGTGATTATGGAAGTAGGTTGAGTTAGTATTATAAGTAAGAGATGTCCTTTAAGAAATATCCTGTCAGAAGTAAGAACGAATTGTCTGACGCGGCGACTCCGGTCAGTGAAATGCTGACAGAATTGCAGGAGTTGAACAAAGAAGAGATGTTGCTATTATTTTTCTCATTGTTAATAAACACGATTGTTTCTGTTACTTACCCAAATGAGAAAGATATGTATGCAGCAGTATTCGGTAGGCACTTAACTTTTATACCCCATGATCACCGACTTTCCTCGGGTCTGACTCAAACCATATTGAATGGACTTTCTCCATCCCAAAATGAATTTCTCGATCTCGAACCCGGTTTGACTGAAATTAGCAATGCCAGGAGCTGGCAATTAGCTGAATGGACCAATACGTAAGATCCTTGGTTACATGACTTACTTACTTTTTAGGATGTCCAGCTTGACCGAGTGAATCCCTTGTTTGGGCCGCAGAGCGGTGGGACCCAACTCACCATAACCGGCCAGTACCTTAACATTGGCACCAACGTATCCGCATCGCTTGACAACTATCCATGTATGGTGAACATGAACCAAAGTACTAGCACCAGATTGGTCTGCACCACCTCCCGCTCAGAGGGGGAGAGGAAGGTCTCAAGGCTAACGGTGATGATTGACAATGTTACCAAAGTTTTGTCAAATCGTCCTTTCTCCTACATCAAAGACCCGACGATTTTGGAGATAAAGCCGCTTAAAAGCTTCGCAACAGGGGGACGGATGATATCTGTTCATGGGACGAATTTGGACTGTATAGAACAGCCGGAGATGGCGGTCTATGTCGGAGATGAGATGGTGCTAGTCAACAAGACGGTGAGTGGTTTGGCTCTGTACCAGTTTAGCGCGCTTACCGGCCACAATCTGTCTTTCTTTCGGGCATCACCAGTCCACCCATTTTCGATTTTTTTTTTTTCCAGTTGCTTCCATGCTTTTGCCATCTAGCCAGATCTAATCTTCCCGTGGAGTCTTTTCATAATTAAGCCACGCCACTCATCTCGTTTGATTGTTTCTGTACGAGGTACAGAGTACAGACCAAGGCCGTATCCAGGGGGGGGGGGACTCATTTGTATAGGCTTTTCCCTCTGATCGATGCCTTTTTTGTACTTTTTTGTGAGACCAGCAGCCAACCCCCCCCCCCCTAAAAGGCCCCCCCCCCGGAAATAAATTCCTGGATATGGGCCTGCTACAGACTGTACAAACCATCAGAAAAGAGTTGCGTTTTGCAGATACCATGGTATCTGTTACCGCGGTAACTGGCTCTGCAATTAGTCGTTTTTATGATTATCGTGGTATCTGATACCATGGTTGTTTAACGACAATTGCCGAAATTGCGCTTTTGTAAGTCATCCCATAGGGAAAATTGATATTCAGTCACATCACGAAGTGCCACACTTCTTTCCCACCAATTTGACAAAATCCTAGGCTCTATTGCTGGGGATGATGAAAAGGGGATGACATTTTCAGACAACACAATCAGTTACCACGGTAGTAGCTTGGTATTTGAATATCAGATACCACGATGACTGGCCAGATACCAAGATAACTGCAAAAACGGCTCCTGACTGTGACATCAGATACCACGGTAACTACGAAAACGACTTTAAACTGTGGTATCAGATACATGGTATCTTCAAATCGCAGCTAAGGTGTGTTGGCAACATTGCGCGGAATAGGTAGTGTGGTTTCGCACAACCTGTTTTTCACAGTTGTGAACATAGGAGCTGAGCTGTTTTTGTATCTCTTGAGAAATTTGAACTGGAATGCAACGGTGTGTCCGTGGTAGAAGATTGGAACTACAAGGTCTTCAGTGAATTTTTTAGTATAACGCCAAAATGATGGCTACCAGCGAGCCAAGGATGTACGCTATATCTATATTTCATAAATATTGGTGATACAAAAAAAAAACACGCCTAATTTTGTTCAGTTGTATGCACACCACCCATTCAGCATTTTTGTATATTTTGGAAATTTGAGACCGTGCTATCGTACCTGGTTGGTTATACCACTCGGAGATGAATTAGATGCCCGTTATGTCTGCCCCTCACGAATTGCCATTAGTATCTAATGGTGTTCATGGTAATCTGTACACGGATCCAGAGTGAGTCGCTTTTTTGATCTCACGAGGTGGTCGACATAGTAACAGCTAAACTCGCGTTTTCCATGGTTGGAACACTGGTGGTCCCTTGACAAACCATATTTCTGCTTTTTCTTCAGCCATCGCCGAAAGATAGACGAGCGAGCATGTTTTTATTTTTTATTAATTTCGGATTGGCGGGGGGGGGGGAGGTCAATCCTTAATAGTGCAAAAACAAATATGTCAGTAGGGTTTTTACCATGTCTTTAAAGGTGGACCTAGAGGTCCCTCCGGACACACAGACACTGGCGTTACGTTGCTTCTTAAATATACAGCGGACCCCTTGACACTATCCAAAGTCTAAAACCTTGAACTTTGTCTACCAACATATTTCCCTTCATATTTTTCAAAGAATCTGGGATGCATCCTTCTTCGTGAGATGTAGATTTCCATATATCGAAATTACTGATTCACTCTACCTAATCATCTTACCATTCTCATTTCCGAAATTCAGATGTCATTTTTATCCCTGCTTTTACGACGCGGATTTTGCATTTGCCGATCAACGCTTTTCAAGGCGGGTCAAGCTCCCGCACATTGTTTCCGAAGAGCGGATTGATCAGATATACCGTCAATGCAAGTTTGTTTGTGTTTCTCAATCGAGTCCACTCGATCGAGCGGGACAGGAAACAACAGTGTTTGTTATATTATGAAACAAGACCAAAGGTTTCGCCAGGATCCCTAAAATTTAATATTCGATACAGACAATTGGGTTTTGTCTTCGCCAGATCCAGTCTTCTCCAGACTCCTTGACTATTTGTACTGTTGAAATTTAGAAACAGACTAAGGCTATATAGCTAATTGTCGGAGAAATGGATTAGCATGTGTGTTTACCCCTATAAGTCCATTTTGACGAAACCGATCGAAACTTATAAAATCGTTCAGCCGAAGCTGACTGCGAATCATATTTGACGGTGCAAAACGGATAAGTCAGCTACATTTTATTACAAAAAAGAGGACCCTTGCCAATAAGGGCCGAAATATAGCTCTAATAAAATGTAGCTGACTTCTCCGTTTTACACCGTCAAATACGATCGAAACTTCCTGCCTTACTTCTGCCAAATTTCCAGTTTCGGCAAGATTTTGGGCGAACTGATTGTCCGGGTAGAAAATGATTTTCACGTAAGTGTTCACAGGTCTTCTTACCCCTAAATTGAATATCTAATCAACTTTAAATAAAACCTTTACTTTTAACAAACTTTCTGGTTTTGGCCGAATTCCGGGCGAACTACTAGCATGTCTTATTACCCTTCAGGCTCATTAGCTGTTTCCAAATATTTTGTTTGCCCCTTAATTTGAACCCCCTCTCCCACTCCTAAATATAGTGCTACAGCCCATCTACGAACTCGACTTTTCCCTTGACTGAAAGGATCTACGAACTCGACTTTTCTCTTGACTCAAAGGATCCTCACACCAAGTTTCATCAAAATATCTCATTCCTTTCGAGAGTTATCGTGCTGACAGACGGGCGGACAGACGGTCATCTTTTGCGATGTCATAGGTATCGCTCCACTTACGTTTTGGGATTAAAAAAACGGCGGATTTTCGAAGAAGTCACATATATTGGAATATAGGAACTAGGTATGGGTGTATTGCCACTTGTGTTTTCAACTACATGTTCTCTTTGATCATTGGGCTTACGTTTGATGCCTAGCTGAAAGGATTGAACCCACAACATCACAAAATGAGAATTGCCTTTAGGGATTTCAAAGGCATGTTGTTTAGACAAGCATATCTTGTCTAAAATGATGTCACTTTGAACTTAAGTGCCATCTTAACACGAGAAAGAATCTAGTTGCAAAAACTTGCAGTACGGAACGTCTCATAGCTTTATTTGTATGTATAAAGGGAGGTTCGACTGAGCTCTGTCTCCCAGAAAACTTGTCCGACACTGCGTACGGGATTTTTGAAAAAAGGGGCTCCATTATGTGAATAAGACGGATGTAATATTCGATTGACGAAAATAGTAACACAGTTCACTCTGGTTGGGAATGCAGTCCTAATACCTGGCAAAAATAACAGGTTTGCCCCTGAAATATGAAAATATGTAATTCCAAACCCTTGTTATTTAAAATCTGCCGAAAAAGGCCTAGTTTTAAAGAACTAGACGATAGGAGTTCCAATCTGGTTAAACGAAGAAATAAATCATAGTGGAAAAACAAACGAGATATAAAAGAAATTGAAATATATAACGTGAATATCTTTGTGACTCTGTATCTTGTACTTCTTCTTATGTGCTTGATTCGAGTCGGAAGCTGGTGGTGTTTGCGGCTTTAGGCTTGAAACTTTCTGCGGTTGAATCGACTACTCTATTGCCTGCAATTGATTATATATTTATGCACAATCTGTATCTATCGTGTCATCCATGTTTGGTTTCGCCTTTGTTCAGTTCTTCTGTCAAAGACGATGGGGGGCCATTAGGTGAAGATTCGCAGGTTTTGCCAGTAATGCTAATTTTTTGTCTCGGATAAGGGCCTTTGACCTGCGGCTGTATAAATAGAATGAGTCACGGGTTTCCCAGGTAAACATAGATTTGCGGGTGGTTCGCTCGTCGTCGCATCTTTCCATTTTGTCAGCATTACCACTTGATCAACTTCCATTGATTTAGTCCGTCACCGTTTTTCTTGCCACAATCTCTATAAGGACATTAACAATTTAATATCAGTGATTAAATATTTGGATATGGTAACACATTTTTGTAAGCACTTGAGATCGAAAATGTAGTTGCTACACTGGCCAACTAGTGATTTGGATTGGCTGTGCCGGCTGCTTAGTAGAAGACTTAGATATAGGTCAATTTTTCTGTAACATGATTTATTTTATTTTGTTTAATGTTGCACCTTCAGGCTTCATATTCTGCTATAAATACAAAGTCTAGACACTTTTACTACTACTACATCCTTTCGTTACATTTGTCGCTCAGCCGAGTTATCTGTTTATTTTTGTGTATCTTATTATTTATTCGTTTCTCGATGTGTTTGCATACTTACGAAATTATACATATAATCAACAAAGAATTCATTTACCGGCAGAGAAAGAAAGGAGGCATAGCTGTAAACTACGATACAGCAGTTAAAGAAGAAATGAAATAGATTCACACAAATCGGCGTGACAATTGTAGCGCTAGCAAAGTGAGGCGCTAAAGTCAAGGAAAGCTTCGGCTGAATAGAAGCTGACCCATCATGGGGGCATGTGTCAACCTCATCAAAGCTAAGAAGTTTTTCAGGGACTTGACTCCCCCCCCCCCCCAGTGACTTCCCGACATCTTACTCCTTTGAAACTTAGTTTGTATTGGAAGAGAGCGAGCCGAAGTCACTCCCATTTCTTAGTTTCCACTTTCTGTAATTAGTTAGAAATCTGTAGAGCTGTGAAATTGGTTTCTAGTAACAACGTTAGGATCGTTACCTTTTCCCGCCGAAGAGTACAAGGGGGATTTACGGAAGTAATTTTTGTTTCTGCGCTGATATGAACGAAGTTTATAGAAAGACTGTCTCTAAGACCACAACGAATATTTTTGTGTTTTGGGGGTAAATAACATTTCCTAGAAATACTGGTAATAGTGGTGAACGAAGAGTGATCACTCCCATTCAGTTCATTGGACATATTTGCTGCACTCGAATCATCAATATTTTATTGAGTTAGGGCGCCCAGCATTTGGCATAGGCTACCCATTAGGGTGTCACAAAATCAGGAAAGTTTGGCAGATTGATTCTGCACAATACCACATAAGGCCAAGTATCCAAGGCTAGCTGAAACGTACTGGAACGGAGCCCCCCCCCCCCCCCCCCCACTTGGCCACTGCACCTCGCACCGCAAAACAGCCCCATCTCTACTGTACACCAGTATTTTGATTCATCTACACTTCGTAATCTTTCTAGCGTGTTATTTCCCTTTCTACCTTTTCTAATACCACCCATCGGTCATTCGAAGAAATGGGCCTGACCGAATTTCATGGCCCCAACCCGTTTGTCTTTTTCCTTCGTTATTAATCATTCTTCTTTCCGTTTAATGAGGCAGCACAAAGAAAAACAAGAAAAACCGGGGGCAAAGCTGCTAAGTTTTTACTGTCGTTAGCTTTTTTTCAAGAGTGTTGATAAAAAAGACGAATTCAATTAAATCATCGTGTGATTTAGCCTCGCAGCGGGGAATGATTTGTATCTTTCGCTGTGAATGTTTGCCATGAAACGTGAGTGATTAGTGTTTGTAAGAAAATTGAGTGAATGAGAATTAGGAAGCGTAAACAGCTTTTATACTTTTTTTTTTATTTGTATTTTAGACCTTTTTTGCAAATTTTCTTTTACCTTTCGTTTCAGAACGGGGGCGTATTTATTTCATAGATCCTAATTATATTAGCAACATATAATTTTCCATATCTTTTTTCCAATTTAAGCGGCTTTGGCCTGAAGAGGACTCTTGCCAGGAAGGTCCGAAGTATAGCTCTAATAAAATTCAGCTGACTTATCTGTTTAGCGCAATCAACTACAGCAAAATATCTGCTAGGGCCACCACATGGGCATGACTTCGGAATTATTTACCCGAGTATGAAGTGTGGGGCATTAGAAAAGCAAAGGGCCTTTAGGAATTTACCGAGTATCCACCAACCGCCTGTTTAGTTATTAACTGTTTCTAGGCTAATTTTGTATCATTTTATATTTTTCACTTGTTTCTTGTTTCTTCTTTGTGTTATACCCTTTTGTACGGGCATAAATTACTGAGATGAATACAATAATAGCTCGTAAACGCTACGTTGTTAAACATCACTGGCAGTTTTTAAATGACCCGCATGGATCGGAAAAATCATTATCATAAGAAGCTCAAATTATCGACCCGGAGGTAATGGCTACGTTTAGTTGATTTAGGATAGGATAGGATACTTATTTTATTAATAAACACAGTTTAACTCTTCTGTATTTACATCTACTGCACTAATGGAAAAACCTACGTTTTTGCTGGCGTGCAGTAGTAAAAGCATTTTCTAAACACACCAAAAAACAACATAATAAATAACTAATGAAAAAAGAAAAAGAAAGAAAAGAACAGACCCCCCCCCCCCCCAAAAAAAAAACAGACCAAACTCCTTCACATTATCACCTCCAAAATAAACATTTGTACACATTTCAACTACAGGCCAAAGAAATCCGGTCTTATTTTTAGATGGTGGGTTGTTCTATGTTTTCGTCGGAATGACTCACAGGGTTCAATCAATCAATCAATCTTTATTATTCGAAAAACATTCCTTACGGTATTAACAAAAAACCGAATATTTGTTATCTCGTCAAACGTCAAACGTAATATAAGAGCAGCTCCGAACTTAATTGACGGTAGACTTGGTGGCTCCACTTTTTTTAACGTAATTTTTGTTAATAGAACGGGGTTTATTCCAATGAAAAAAAAGGTACTAAGTAAGTCTAAAACATCAACAAGAATAAATTGTTTGAAAAAAGGAAAGAAAGAAAGAAGAAAAAGAGAATAAACTTATCAAGCCTGTGACGCCCAAACATCGCAACAACCATTCCCCCCCCCCCCCCCAAACAAAAACACTTAATCTGCTGGGAATAACAATAAATTCATAAATTGTAAAGCAATTAACTTTCAACAGTATACGAAGTCGCAGTCAGCTTGAGCCGAAGGAATACTTAGTTACCCTTGGCAGTATAGGTTGTTGCGTTTGAAACCCCTTAGTCACCTACAAGTACTTCGGACCTCCATCTTTGGTGCACTGCCAGTTGAATAACTGGGTGTAAGTGATTCAAATTCATGAGCTTTCTGCCGTTCTTGATTTACTTCCTTATAACCAGTGCTGTTCATCCACGTCCTAAAAATGTGCGCCGTTAGTGAAATACGGGATCTATTTTCATGTTAATTTTAATAATTGAATGACTCTTTGCAATTAATATTTACCTTTTTTTTTGTTCGAGCTAAGCTTCGTTAAGACGGCTTGCTAGATGATGAGCATACTTTATGACGGTAGGAAGTAGGGATGAAATTATACCTTCTTTGGGATGTACCATCAAAAAAGATAACCCAAATTATCCTTTGTGGCTAAGCGGCTTCGTTATCACTCGTGGGTGCTAGTCAGGTGTTATGATTCTGGGAGCGTACGAAGCCGTCGTACGCCGTGAATTGTGACGGATTCCGCTTTCTCCCTAATGTCATTTCATAAAAATAATAATTGCAATTAACAAACGTATTTCATACCATATGCCAGAGTATGCAAAGTATGTTGGCCCTTCTGTCAAACAGTGTTGTTAACTCATTTATTTATAATATTATTTATTTATATATTGTTTCTCCGTATTTTTCTCGGGGGCTTACCACCGTGTCCCTCATTCCTGTTCTTGAAAATAATAACTGTAATTACTGAATGTATTTCATATCAGTACCAGAGTAGCCTATGCCAAATATGAGGTTCATTTTACCAAACACTCCTGTTAACTTATTATTATACTATTGAGTTATAAGTTTGTTCTTAAAGTTTAACCGAAAAATGCTGGGATAGGGCAATCTAGCTACCCATCACTTATTCAGTTAAATTGGCTTGAAGACCCGCTGAAACTGCTTTACTTCGTTGTCCCGCTATTCGCGAATAGTCGAATTTGTGGTACCTCTATGCGCTTGTATTTTTGTTGTGTGCCTTACGAGGAAGATTTAGTATGATAATTTTTTTTTTGTCCAGGCACTAAGTAATCTTCACCAATCTTACCACTGCCCACCGAAAGCCGCGTTTGTGTTGAGACTAAAATTTCCAGCGTCATAGTAGAATTTACGCTGTGGGGAGGGCCGCATTTATTCTGAACGTCCTAACTGGAGCAGATTATGGAAAATAAAAAAAAATCCCTTGTCAGAACCCAAATAATTCAGTGCATTCAGTTAAATGACACAACAATCAGTTGGCTTTTCAGTTAAATTTTAAGTAGTAAGCTGAAAGACAAAAGTGCTCCTCTGCCGGGATTTGAACCCAGGGCCTCTAGCTTTCTAGGCCAGTGCTATGCCATGAGGCCCTGCAATGTGGCTACGACGTTGGAGCTCTAGCCCTCTAAATTCAGTTCAAAAATTTACTTATGGCTTATTTGTCACGGTACAACTCCCTTGTGTAACGTTCCGTCCACGTGTTCCACCGTTTTACAAATAGTAACTGTTAGCTACTCCGTTTCAACCTCACCAAAAGTTCCTACGCTAACTGTTCCAACCTTCTCGAAATAGTAACTAGTAGTAACTATTTGCTTACCACGCTCGGGAGCGTAGTAAGCGTAGTAACTACGGATCTCTGTAACGTGATTGGTCGGATTCGCCCGTGGCATGATATTCCTGCGGAAAATAGAAAAATCGTTCCAGCCTTGACGGCAAAAAGCTAGAATTCCTGACGTCATGCGTAGTAACTACGCTAAGTAGGATGGAACACCCTCATAGTGGCAGCAGGGTCGCTTCTTCCAAGTAGAAGAGACAGCCTGACGAGGATCCTTGCCAAGAAGGTTGCTAATTGGCGCTTTTATTTGCAGTTGTGTCGAGTGTTGACTCAGTCACAGATGGAATGCCCTTCACCTCCGGTCGACTTCAGCGCCCTCCTAGAGCAGCACCCCGACGAACTGTATGCGATGCGCAAGCTCTCGACAAAGCGCCGGCGGGCGCTCAGGCCTCGGCGGTCGTTGGAAGTTGTTCGCAAGCACCGGGAGGTCCCCCCTGCGATGAGTCTCCGCCTTGGCTTCGTTATGGATAATGTGGAGTCGGTTAGAGATCTGAAGAAACACTTCCCGAACATCAGGTCACATGTTCAGTATGTGGAGGATCCCATTTTCAGTCCGTTCCCAGGACCGACGAAGGTGAAAATTTACAAGGGCGACACACTGGTTATTGAGGTAAGTTTCCACCGAGGGGTTGCTCACTTGGTGAGCATGACTGTACATCCTCTCGTGGCTCTTACGGTACACCTATTTTGGGAGTGATCAACCCCTCATTTCCCATATTCCAAATCCCAAAGTACCAGTTCGATCTGATCTTGCTTCAGAGCTCTCGAACGCTAAGCCTAGAACTATCGTCTATAGTCTGTAAGGAGTTGAGCCCTCCAAATATGGATCATTTTCTCTCCCCCTATTTTTGTCAACATTCATTCATTCAGATTGCGCGCTGAATCCATGTAGCTTGTTTTTGCCCTCTTTCGCTCGAACGTTGAGAACTTCTGGAGAGGTAAATACTTCTTCTCTAACTTTAACCGAAAAACAAAGAAATTCTAGCAAGAACTGATGGGATCTTCTGAACCTGCTTCAGAGCTGTCCATCCCTTTGCCCCAACGGACGCAGACAGCATTGACCTCCCATATTTGGTACATTGTCTATCCCTTCCGTCTTTTTCGTAATCGCTCATTCGATAACCACGTACTTTATCAATATACCTTGTAGTTGCCCCTATTTTTCCAAGAGTCAAGAACTTGTGGAAAGGGTAAAATGAAAAACAACTCAAGTTTAGCAAAACTTATTGGTCTTCTGACATTGCTTGAGTTGCCTTGAGCCCCTTGCCCGTAACAGCAGCAGTCAGTCTGAACTCGAGGGGTTGCTCACTCTGCGCCACCGGTGTACATCTCGACGCGGCAAGCGCCACTTGGTGTACACCGTTTTCGGGCGTGAGCAACCCCTCGAGGGAACTGACAGGCCGAGTTTTGGAACGGGTTCTACAGCCTGTGATTCTTTCTTTCGTTAGTTCATTCTCCAGATCAAGTACCTCATCCACAGAGCTTGAAGTTGCACATTTTGTTTCGCCGTTGACGTGTAATTACCTTGTTTTGCCAGAATTCCGTCAGTTTCTCGCACTTTCCTCAGGTCATTTGTGTCGAAAGAAAATGTGATGTTAGAGCTAATAAAAATACAAAGTATTCGACAAGGAGTGTTTTCGCAGAGGGTTTCGCGCGAATTTTTTCAATGCTTTCGGTGATGGAAATTTGGCGATGCGCGTATCTCTCGAAGTTCCCCCGGAGACTCAGGTAATGCCTTCGCATGCGTTTTGTTCGTATATTCGTAGATGTTGCCTACGTCCCTACTACGGCAATTGATCTGTGAAGATTATGATCCGTTTTAAGTAAGTAAAGTAAGTAATTTATTTGTAACCCGCCATTTCGGAAAAGCGGAGTAATATTAGAAAAAAAAATAAAGCACATAAAAGACACTAATTTTCAATCTTCGGCCAGGAAGCAGTGGAGAAGGTCGTGCGCTGGTTGGGATTTTATTTTCACTCCTGTACATTTTAGCATTTTTATTGAACTGTGCAGTGGCATCATTTACAAATATCCGTATTAAAATCTGGACTTATCCTAATCTAACCTTTACGAAAGAAAACACCAAATTTGGTTCATGCAGGAATGGCGTTTTTTGTTGTCTTTCTAAAAAATTTCACAGTTACCACTTGGTTCATGCTTGCCAATAAAGCGGCGCCATTTTCTTCCTTTGTTCTCTTTAAGAGTTCCCAGAATTGTCTCCAGTATTTACATAAAAAAAAATGTCGCCTAATAAAAAGAGACAAAAGGCGCGGCTCCGGTTGCAATATCAAGTCGAGTTTTCGCCGGATTTAGCTCATCTTCTTTGTTCCACCCTTTTAATTTTCATTTTCTTTAGCAACCCAAGTTCTTGCTTTGAACTAAAGTGATCTCTGTTTCTGGCAACAAAGGCGGTAAATTTGAAAAGGAAAATTGTGCTTTGTCATTGTCCTCACTGAACTTAAATTTCGCTAATCAAAGCAGTAATTCTGAAAGGTAGAAGGGACCTCTTCGCCTGGGGGGACTTTGTCTTACGAGACTTTGCGACGAATTTGCTGAAAGATTTATGTGAGACTCTGAGAAGAGCTTATCCATTGTTTTGTTTAACCCCTTTGAGATAGGGAATCATGTCTCCTTTAGACAAATTTTCTAATTGGCTACTAAAAGGACCAAACGATCCTTAGAAAACGTGTCCATCATTCCTAGTCTAGAATAGAGCCTTGAAATCCTTAGAAAATGTAGCTCCCCGTCTTATAGCCTTACTGCACGGCAGTTTCTTTTAAAGGACTCCTTTGACTTGGAAGTCGCGAGGAATGGTTTATAAGTAACGGTCCAGTGGTTGATAAACAATGTTTTCTTATAGGCTCGTAGCAATTTTTCCCACTTTTCAGATTAGATTCGATAGCAGCCTGATCTCCTTCATCGATGACATTAAATCCTAACTTACCCTAATCTTTTCTTATTAATGTCATCCATACTAATACTGTTTTTATTCAAACAATGTTTCAAAGTCACCTTGGGCTCAAAGAATATTTATTGTTCTTAATTTTTGTTTACTATATTTCATGAAAAAAAAAATCTAACAAATTGTACGTCGATCTATAAAACTATTAAACATATTATTTTCTATTACTATTAACTTATTCGTAAAATTATGTAGCAACAATTACATTCCGTTTTAGGGGGAAAATCTTAACTTGGCTTGTGATGAGACTGACGTCAACGTAACCATCGGGATGCGGTCCTGCAACGTTACGTCGCTTGCCGCTACGCAGCTAGTTTGTTCCCCTCCGGATGTTCAGCCCCCTGGAACCGACGAGAACGGGATGAGAACGGATCTGCGACTTCCCCTGGTCGTCGTTCGGGTTGGACAGAACCTCAGATACCAGATTGGTAAGTTATCAGCTGAAATGATCACATTCCTGTTCAGAGCCACCTTGTGGTCCAGTACAGTTCAGTTCATTTAACTATATTTAAGGAAAAAAATACACAACTGACAAATACCTTCCTGCCAGGAAAGCAAGAAAGATGTGCTTGCGAACAAAAACTAATATTAATACAAAAAAAAAATCAGAATAAACAGATTAACTGAATAAATCAAGAAAGAAAAAAGAAGCGAGCGAAAAAAAATGAACCTATGGTTGGATAAGAGAGAAAAAAAGAAACTGAAAACAAGAAAGAAGGAAAACAAAAACTGGGGAGAAAGACCTGGAGGAGGACAGCAGTGATCATCAGCTAACTTAGCCGATACACTTTTTCTTCTTTATTTAATGTGGCTGATTGTTAAGCAGAACTCGTGTAATAACTAAAAAAAAAAAATATTGAAAGAAATCGACACTGCCAAATATTTAGCTTTTTTATTTACTTTTCGTTGATTTTTTGGCTGAATGTTTGTGTTTTTGCTGAATGTGTCGTCTTTTACTTTTAGTGGGTGTTGTGGGATGCGTTCTCACGCAGCCCTTTCTCTCGTGCTACACTATCCCTAGCAATTAGCTCTCCGCTCAGCAGTTTATTCCCGAAAGTCAACCATCATAACAATAGTCAATTCTTGAATGAATTAGTTAAGGACGCGAGGTCGGGTGACCTTAGCGTCAGAGCGAACTCGGAGAGAAGGGAGAACACTACCGAATCTTACCTGTGCAGAATTACATATTACTTTGACTTGAGGAAAGCTATTGAGCGGAGAGTGAGTTCAACGATATTGTATCTTTCGTTTTATATCTTCATCTTGTTTGACCGATCGGAAGTATTTCTGTAAGAATATAGTTCTTTGTTTATTTCAACTATAGACAAGGTTTACAAACGCCATAATACGGCAGTATCCCAACAGTGGGCCCTAGGCCATCCATGGGTTTTTGGTCCCTTTTCATGAGCACAAAACTTAAAAACGCCAGCATTAGCACACATGATTCTTGGTGGAGCCACACTGGTCATATCTGAGCATAATTTCGGTAACGTAAATGACGATCGTAATGAACTAGGCAACACGACCAGCAACCAAAGCCTGATTTCTCAACAATATACTGTGGCCCATGGGCCTCTCATTTCCCCAGTCCCCCGAGCCGTCCTAAGGGGAAAGACAGCACTGTCAGTAGTGAACTCTGAATCGCGCCAGTAGATTATCCCGCCACCGGAACAATTTTACTATCGAATACTAACGTCTTGAAAGGATTTTCAGGATTCAACTACTTTACTACAGAAAATTCATTCCGGCTTGAACGACCGGTTACAAACAAAGCACATTCGAGCTTGAAAAACGCAACCAGTATGCATTTACTACTATATTATATAACTAATCAAACCTTCACTAAAATAAACTAAAAATTAATTAATTTATTTGTCAATTTGTCCTCTCTCGTCTTCCAAACCCTCCACTCACCAACTACCCTAAAGTAGGTGTTTCTTTAACTGATTTTTAAATTGCGGTACACTTCCTGCTTCTTGAATCGAGTCTGGAAAAGTATTTCAGACCACCGTACCTTAACTGTCCTGAATGCCTTGCCACAAAGCGTGATCTAGGCACTGAATATCCGAGAATGCCTCCGAATTACCTCCTTTGGCACTAATATACACATATCACCACCAGGTTGTTGTAGAACTTCACTCATCACCTTCATATTGGTAACCACATAACTTTTTGCTCAGCACACTTTACTTCAGATAACAATTTTGCTTAATACTTCACTCACCACCTATATATTGGCATGCGCATGTCTTTTTGCGGTATTTAATGTCACTTTCAGCATGTCATATGACATTAGAAGACAGAAATGTCCATCAACATTAGCGAAACTGCCACACTTTGTAGACTGAAACGATTCAATTCATAACGACGTTTTTGACACGGTTGATGGCAGTCGAGTCCAAATGCGACCAGATATGTTGTCTTAATTGTCTAGTGTGGGTCATCAGTTAGATTTTGACTAAAAGGCCGTCAGAAATAGTTGTGAACCAGAAGTGATTTGTTAGAGAGCTTTTATTTCGTTTGACATGTACTTGAAGAAGAACGCAAAGGAAACTAATAAGCCGTCAGAAGTAGTTGCGTACCAGAAGGTCCAGAAGTGATTTGTTTGGAGGGCTTTTATACTGTTTGACGTATACTTGAAAAATAGGACGAAGGAAACTGAAAAGCCAGCAGAAATAGTTGTGTACCAGAAGTGATTTGTTAGAGAGCTTTTATATTTTTGTGTCTTTGCATATACCATGGTATCTGTTACCACGGTAACTAATAATAATAATAATAATTTATTTTTAACCCACTACAACATTCAAGAAAAAGTGGAGTAATAAGCTAAATAAACAAAAAAGAAACCAAAAAGAAAGAAAATAACTCAACTACGAGAAAAACATTGTAGAAGACCATGGAAAGGCCCAAGGTTCGAAACTGCAGACCCGAATAACCCCTCGTGTAGCAAGGCCAGCTTTGCCGTGACATCCGAAGCGTTAAAATTCTGGATAATTTGTCTATTCTTATACCACGGTGGCAAATAAAGTAAAAATCTCAAGTACCGGAAATACGCGGATCGGAGAGCTTGGATATCTTTTTTAAGAAAAATTGGAAACAACCCAGACAAAAATAAAACAGAGTGGTCACAATAGGTCGAGTAATTGCAGACTGGATCTGCAATTAGTAATTTTTACAGATACCGTGGTATCTGCTATAAGTTGCCGAAACTGCGCTTTTCGAAATCATCCCAAAAGAAAAACTGATCACATCACTAAGTGTCAAACTTCTTTCCCACCAATTTGAAAAAAACTGATGAAATTGAGATGGCATTTTCAGATACCACGATAACTGCAAAAACGCCTTTGGCCGTGGTATCAGATACCATGGTATCTGCAAAAACGGAACTATTGTTTGACATGTACTTGAAGAAGAAGACGAAGGAAACTAAAAAGCCGTCAGAAGTAGTTGCGTATCAGACGTGATTTGTTTGGAGGGCTTTTATACTGTTTGACGTGTACTTGAAGAAGAAGACGAAGGAAACTAAAAAGCCACCAGAAGTAGTTGCGTACCAGAAGTGATTTCTTTGGAGGGCTTTTATACTGTTTGACGTAAACTTGAAGAATAGGACGAAGGAAACTAAAAAGCCACCAGAAATAGTTGTGTACCAGAAGCGATTTGTTAGAAAGATTTTGACATGTACTGGAAGAAGAAGGCGAAGGAAACTAAAAAGCCATCAGAAGTAGTTGCATACCAGGTCCAGAAGTGATTCGTTTGGAGGGCTTTTATACTGTTCGACATATACTTGAAGAATAGGAGGAAGGATTATGTGTGTCAACTATGACTTGCATCTTTTCTTTGTCTTCAAAATAAATTAAGAGGTATGGTTAGATGTGATGATCCAGACCATAACTGCAATTCAAAAGGCATTGAATTGAATTAGTTGGATTTCGACGTCCGTTCATTAGAAAAAGTAGGACTGAAATTAAGAGGTATACGAAACAGCATTCAGTTAATTAAATAGTCAGAAGAAAGTACAAAAAAATTTTGAGTTGATGGAAATATAAAGAAAAATGTTGAATAGTGTAAATGCATACCATAGTATTAAATTTAATTTTTGTTAGGTATTCTTCTATCTCTTATTTAGATTGTCTGTACAAAGTGACCTATGGTATATTTTTAATATTTTAATTTTGTTAACTTGTAGTTACGAAATTCCATACGGTTATATCGCTTAGAATGCTAAATCGGCGGGTCAGTATCTCTACACAAAACGAAAATGGAAAAATGCATAGAAGAAGCATAAGTTGCGTCAGCGAAAGACTACCAAAACGAGCAAACACTAAAGGATCGGCTTATTGACAAGTTTCATGATCCTATTTTCCAGCAACTGACAGAGAACAATAACCAATTATTCTTTAACTGACGGTGGATAGTAGAGATTCTTAATGACGTTGATGCTGCTAGAAGTGAAGGGGAGGGCGGGATGACGCCGGCCTATATATTTGGCCTCGCTCATTGTAGGGGGCCCTCCACTACCACAGCAAGAAAGGCTTAAATGATCCGTCGTGCCAATTCGTTAATTCTTAAGCGCGGAGACCCGAATTTCATATATTACATTTTGGGATCGACTAAAACCAGGAAGGGAAGAGAAGGCGAGAAAAGCAGGAAGGCATACGAAAACCAGGAAGGGCATACTAAAACAAGGAAGTGATGGTGAACTTTCAAAGTTGCCGACACATCGAAGAAAGTGTGGCGAATTCCGGCGACAGCCTTCCTCGTTTTAGTATGCCCTTCCTCTTTTTAGTATACCCTTCCTGGTTTTAGTATGCCTTCCTGCTTTTCTCGCGTTCCCTTCCCTTCCTGGTTTTAGTCGATCCCTTACATTTTAACCCCGCTAAATACACCTCACTAATCTTTGCTCTTGCCACGATTCACTATTTTCCATGCTCATTATGCTCCAGACGAATGTTACCTGCAGCATGCTACTGATATGATAAAACGGTAATCTGAATTTTGTGGAGTTTTTGCTAGAAGTCAATGGGCTTGGGTAAAGGCTTGAAATAGCCTAAGCCGTGGATAATTTGTTAAATGAGTCTAATTTTACAGTGTTCAAATAGTTTGGAGTAATAGTGCGAGGTGTGTTTTGACTACAAAGAAATTGGGGAAAGTAAATATTCAGAGGTGTGTTGATCCGAACTGAAAAAATAAGAGCGTAAATAAGTGTTATTGTTTAAATTCGTCCCATAAATTATCTTTACTGGTAATAAGAAAACCAATTAAATTAAGTAGGCCATAGTTTAGGCAAACACCGGGAGGATAAATGAAGTTTGGAGTTTAATTTTGAGCATTTGGTGGACCAGCAGCTGCAGCTTTTCCTCTCCTTTCTAGTCGGATTCGGGCTGGTGTGATCCTGGCTAGTACATATTTAACTACCTACCTCCTAGGGACTTGGCAGCCTCCATTTAGCACATAGTGTGCCAAATATGTTTGGGTCGCATACAGTCAAAAATCACTGGGGATTGTGCTTGCATCGGTAAACTTATATCATGCATATGCAGATTGCATTTGTTCTTACGAATCGTACAAAAAGTACACGTGTTTATATTGGCGGTATAGAAGTATGCACAGTAATGCCGAGCATGTTTCGTTGGGGTCATTCAAAATTACACAGTTCGGTGCAAGACTTCTTAATGAACAATGAGCACGATGGTGTTTACACAAGCGGAAATAGTGTAATTACAAGATGAAGTATTAGTAAGGAAACTATTACGTAAAAAGAGCGATTAACATGTCATCACGATGAATGGCGGTCGGGAGCCAAACCAGAGCCAACAAATCTGACCAACACCGTAAAACTTGTTTTTTATTTATTTGGCACATAATTGTTAGCCTTACACAAGCCCCTCCAGAAGGTTCGTTTCGAGGAAGTGTTTTTTTGTTGTTTTTTTTTTTGGGGGGGGGGGGGTCTATCATGATCGATTCAGTCCGTGATCGGACCTAATCAATACCAAACAGTAAGACAAGAACAAAGATCGGAGGTTAAACCCCAAAAAATGATTGGAGGGGGGGGGGAGGTCGAAAAGTTTTTCAGATGTTCTGAATTCCTCCATATTTGCATTGGGGAGGGGGAGGGGGCGGTTTTTTTTGCCAGGGGGGTTATCGCCTAGACCCGCTAATTGGTAGGGGATTATGGTTGACGTCGTTGCGCATACTTAGTATTGCACTTGCTACCATGGTTTGGCGAATGCCAAATATGGACAGCAATAAATGAATATTTGATGGCCATAAACAGATGAGTCTGCCGAGATTTGTTCCAGCCGGATTTGGCACCAATTGCGATTCACAATCAGCCTGGGTTGAAATGAATAATGTTATGTTATATATGAAAACCATTACTAATAATAACGCAATATAAAATATTATACTAATGTTCATGAATCCGAATACTTTTCGAGAAACTGAAAAACACATTCAAGGGATGAGGACGGAGGTGCGGTGCTAAGATCATGTGTGCGTTCGTGAATGAACAAGTAGCGATCAATAAACACGAATAGGTGGTTAGAAAAATTATTATTTAGTGGCAGAACTCCCAGGCCTACACCCTGTGTATTCATCTGACAATCAAGTTGGAATGAAACATAGGTACATCAAGGGTCAATTCGCTGTCTGGAATGAGTTCGAAGTTCGAGGTTCTGTCGTGCACATGGGTTATTTACTAAGTGTTACGACTCTGTTGTGTAGAGTTGAGCCCCCGGGAGCAAAATTGTGTTTTGATTAATAATGTTATCATATAAGCGTCAAGGTAAGTCAAAGAATAACTTCAAGTTGGCAAAAATCTCGTCACAAGGATGCGCAACTTCAACAGATAACACTTTGGGTGTTATCTGTGTAATGAGCGTTTAAGTGTTATGCTTACGTAAAATGTAAAATTATACATGGTTTGTAACGGTACTTTTAAAGAAAATATAAACCTTAAAAGGTCATACCTGAAATATTCTGTAGGCTACCACTTGCAGTAACACAGGAAGTACTATTTGTCAGATATGTTATTGTTATTGTGTCCAGTAGTTTATGTTATTGGGAGCATATCGGTCATCTAGAATCTAGAATACAATTAATAATTCGAACCCCTTTTCTTCCTCTAGTCTGTTTGTTTTGTTGTTGTGATGAAGCTCTGCTCTGGAAAGAGACAGACAGAGAGGAGGAGGTGGGGGGGGGGTATCTTGACAAATTGAGATTGCTTTCCACCCACTTACAATTGCTTTGGGAACTGTTTCGTCGTTTTGGGAATATGACTGCCCCTAGCTTACCAATTAAGTGTCAGTCAAACAAAGCAGATAGAAATGTATCAATGCAAAGACCCGGTATGAGATCCGTTCGAGGTAAAGGAGTTGTCACTGGGAGATTACTAATTGACGTACAAGACTCCGTTTTAAACTAAATAAATTACGCAAGCGCAGTTCAAACAAGTACGCGCGCTCATACGTGCTGTGTGTACAAAAAATCGGTAAACCGAAGTATATTAATTGGGGTGTTTTCTTTACTATACTACTTTCGCGCAATTGCGTGATAAAATTTCATCAGTTCATCGTGCATTCATTAAAAATTATCAATATGTCTGAATATACTGAGTTTGTATTTTATTTTATACATTTTGTATATGTAGAGGACCCTTTCCAAGAAGAGCCGACTAATAAAATGTTTGCACCGTCAAATGAATCCATATTTGAACTTGGTTTTCCCAGATCTACCAGTTTTTGTACTGTCTTTTGAAAATGTACAAAAAACGATTATTTTTTAAGTTTCGAAGGTGTTTCATCCCCACTATAAGCCTTGATCTGTTTTTAAATTTTAAAAATAAAAAAATTTAATTGTCTGGATCAAATATTAAATTTTGGGATCCCATTGAAACCTTTGCTCTTGTTTCTTAAAGGAAGCAATCTAGCATTTGCAACGTCTTGAACACGCCCAGCCAAGACGTCAGTTCAAACTAGGACAACCGTTACAACCTTCAGAACATCTAGGCTGTGTTACACCCTACCTACCGTGGTAACTAAGCATGACGTCGCGACTTCTGTCCTCTTGGCGTCAAGGCTGGAATGAATTTTTGTACAATCAGAAAAATATCGCACCATGCGCTGATCTCGCCAATTGCGTCACATATATCGTAGTTACTTTGCTCCCGAGCGTGCAGGTTGGGACGAAAATGGTAACTAATAATTACTATTGTAAGAAGGGTGGAACACGCTCTGAACGGCGCACCACTACTAACATCTAGTGGTGCGCCCCATAAGGGCGAGCTCTAAACGAGCCTCTAAATGCATCTTGACAAGGAAATCAGAACAGGGATAAAACATTTAACGTTTTGGTATTATATATTTATTTCAGTAATTTATTTTAAGGTTTTTACCTCATTTCTGCCTAACAGTCAGCTAAATTTCTAAGAAGAGGTGTATCCTCTGCCGGCGCTGTCTATCGTGAAGTGTCTACCCGGGCGGAATTGCCATATCAGACATCAATAGAGTGACAAGCTCCGTTTTAATCTTCTCTTTTTTTAACTGTCCCGAAGTGAGGTATATCTCTAGCCCCCCAAAGGAGAAATTTCACTTTTCTCTCGGCTACCGTCATTTATCAATCCGTCTTTTGACACCATATCATTTTACGGCACATCATTATCTGCCAATGGCAGCCAATTTGTTCCGAGCCCGCCGGTGACGTCCCTGTCGGATGGAAAGAATGTTCCGTGTCGGATAGAAAAAAATGGACACCCATTCTGAAGACAGTGGGACTGGCAGGGACAAATGAGGGGGCCTCCGAGACGACACCCGGTGTAGGGTGTTTGTTTTTCTGGCACATTCCTGGCTTGCTTCAATCGTCAGTCAGATATGTCAGGGACAAGATGGAGACATAAGGATTTGAACAGACAGCAGACCAGCTGTTGATCCAGTAGCTTTGAGAATTTTCGGGCCTCAGTCTCCCAGAAGAAAATATGTTTTTCTCTTAAAAATGCCAGTTGCTGAAGGAAGTAACAAGAAAAGGCATTATCTATTTCTTCAGTCGTTAGCTTTGATGTTTTACACGCGTTGTGCTGAGCTACTCGCCATATTTTTAAAAGAAATTGCGAGCGTGTAATCGGTCTGAATTAAAAGGTGGATGAGAATTTGTGAATTGAAATTAACTCCTCTTCCGTTAAAATGACGAGACAGATAACGAGACTTTCCTCTTTTTCAATTTCCCTTATGTTAAAGAAATGTACACCAAAGGAAATGAAACTATGAAAGAAAACGAGATAAAAACAGTGCACGAGCTTAGACTTCACCCAAATGGTGGTCAATAGCTGTATCAGCAAACACCTAAGTTCGCCGTAATCCCGTCAAACTACTACACTACTGGCTTCTGATATATTAGGCTACAAACAGAAGATACAAAGAATAACTCCAATAACTCAAGAAACTTATGCCAAAATGGTGATTAGGATAATTGCACCGGGCATTAATTTGATCAGCAAACATTCAGGTGTTGCTCGGATAAGCTATTTTGTGCTTGTATTTCTCCGTTTGATTATGTTGACCTTTACTTTGTTGGCCAGATTTCCTTAGAAATTGGCATGTTGCTACAGTCTCCGATGTATGCCTGCTGTCGCCAGGGGCCATATGGCCCCCATTTGCAACAATCACTTTGACAAGACGTTGCGAAAATACCAGAGTGACAAATATTTGCAGTAATTATCGAGAGGCTGATTGCCGGTCGGCCAGATGAGATAGTCTTCTGTAAACAGTTGCCAATACTGATAAGAAGGGACCACAAAACTCTGTGTAAACATTTACGTTCGGGGGGCTAATCGAAGTGTCTGTCTGCTAAAATAATGCTTGAAAAACAGAGCCAGACTATCTCATAAGAAAGCGAAGAAGAAGAGTTTTTATTTTCGGATAAGAAGGCTCAGAACACCCAAATTGTTCAAGTTCAAGTTCCAAGACCCAGACAAAATAATAGACCCGATTTTATATTGTCTTATGCGATTTCAGCGGAAATTTTCCGTGCGATTGCATTTTTCATCCCATCCCGAGTATTTCATTCCGTCCCGAGTTTTCAGCGGAAATTCAATCCAGCGAAATCTTGGTCCTTCTTCGTCACAAGTTCGTCTTTCTGGCTTGAGCCTGACTGGGACCCAAGGCCGTATCCAGGGTGGGGGGATATGGGGTTGAAACCCCCCCCCCCGAAACATACAAAAATAATCATTTTTATAGGCTTTTCCCTCTGATTTATGTCTTTTTTGTCCGACCCGCAGGCACCCCCCCCCCCCCCCCCCCCGAAAAAAATTCCTGGATACGGGCCTAAGTGGGACCCTTGCTATGATGGGCCGAAATATCGGTGGATTAAATGTCAGCTGTCTTATGATCTTATCCGTTGAGCTCAGTCAGGAATGATTCTCAGTTAGCTTGGGTTGAAGGAATAATTATCATCATCATTTCTCCTTTCAGGCTATCTTCAGTATGAAATGTTAAAGCCCTATGCCTTCCCTCCGGAAGCTATTGCTGGTATCGCCGGTGGCGCTGCCTTGTTACTCCTACTGTCCCTAGCCATCCTGTTGGTTTACAGAAGAAAATCGAGCCAGGCTGAGCGGGAATATAAGCGGATTCAAATTCAAATGGACACGCTTGAAAGCAACGTCCGATCGGAATGCAAGCAAGGTGAGTTATCCGGTTAGTTTTCGGTCAGATTTCGGTCAGTAGGTTGACGGTTTCCTGGAAAATTATTGCTCAGTTTTCTTTCTGTTTGAATCGGAATGAGATTGGTATTTTGGCTGGCGAAATCTCAACATTGCAAACCAACTGTACTTATCAATAAAATAAATGTGGTAAGCCTACTCGGTTTTCACACGTGTGAAAATAAACTCAACAGCTTTGGTGATACTGACAACTATATAAATATTAGTGCTATGTGTGGGTATATTCTTGGAATCGCAGATTCCGGTGGATAGAAATAATAATAAATACAAATATGACTGATTTACTTATTGACTTATTTGAAGATTTAAAGAGGTCAGTCATATACAGGATCGTAAACGACATTGAACTAAATCATATTTTAATGGGAACTACAGTGTCTATGAATAAACGTAGTAGGTGTGTTACACAGAGGTCAGTGATGAAATGGGAAGAAGATACCGCAGGCGAGGTAAAACAGGTAGCAAAACATGCACTATCTACCCAGTGATGTCATAGAGTGGTCCCTGTGGGGGAAGAGGTGGGGGGCCTTTATTTTAAAGTCCTTTACCGGTGTTGGTATATGTTTGCTTCGCTTTTCTATTAGTTCTTTTTCTCATTTTCAGCTTTTGCCCAAATTTGCACCCTCAGTCCAAAATTCGACGGGAGCCAGGAAAAACTCGGTACGCATTTTTATCTTTTTTTCTCAAAAAATTTCTCCAGTTTAGTTTCAACCACTTCCCGAAAAATACCGGTAGCGCCCTGCTGTTTTATTTTACAACTTGTCGGTAATTTTCCTAGAAAACCGTCTTTCATCCACTAGTCCATCACAAATGTTGATTAACGCCCAGTGCGCCCGCTGCGAAATTTTGGACTTTTTTTTGCTTGTCGTGAGAAATTTAGATAATTTTAAGTAGCTGCGTGCGAGTAAAGCATGGTTTCCATCAAAACGACGTGTGAGTGGCGGATGTAATTTTCGGGCAGATTTTACACTGCTTGCTGTCGCTGCATGTTGCTAAACAGACTAACAATCGTCAGTAGTGTTACATTTCGATACTTCAGTATAGCTCCACCCGTTCCAGGGATTCGGCTTGGGTCACTATCTTCAAGATAGTATCTATGCCTTCAAGATAGTAGTATGCTCCGACCCGAGACTCACTCGGCTATGGGGTCGAGGAATCCCTTCCTTCCTCTCTTTCCCAGTATTTATCATCCATTTCCTTCCTACTCCAACTTTTCGCCATTTCTGACTGAAATTTGTTATTTCTAAATTTCTGTTTGTTAAAATTTACAAATTTCGTACCGATAGTGTGAAACTCTAGTATGTATTTTGAGTGATTTGTGTATTTAAGGCAGGCCCGTATCCAGGAATTTATGGGGGGGGGGGGGGGTGCCGTCTGGTCGGATTTTGAAGTACAAAAAACACATAGAGCAGAGGGAAAAGCCTATAAAATGATTATTTTTTTATGTTTCGGGGTGGGGGGTCACCCCCCCCCCTGGATACGGCCTTGATTTAAGGCTCTGTGGTATGGGTGCTTTGAGGAATCGGGAATCTCGGTCGGAGCATGACTGCATGTATGTAATAATAGGACAGAAGTCCTCTACAGTATTATAGGTTCTGTTTGTTGGTGTTTAAAGCGAATAGATGTGGACCTTGCTGGACGTAATTGTCAAGGCACGTGTCTCGGGCTATAGCGCGGATAGACACGCAGGATCATTCGGTCGCGGTCTTGGATTCCTGCCAGGAGTTTCTTCACCATCATCAGTTCCGTACCTAGTTAAGTTAAGATTTGTTCAACTTGATGATGAATATGTAATAAAAAGCGGTCGGGAAACGCTGATCGATTCTCTGCTCCGCACAGTTGCTTCGGTATCTGTACTTTATCTGCTGCACTTTCACACGCCGGATCTAAGCGCATGTTTCGTTTGGTAGGCTACCTTTTTATTCATTTTTTAAAAGTACTCCGCAGGGCATGATTCTAAGTACCTCTTTGAAGTTGTGACTACTTTATTTGTAATTTCATTTTAAACAGCTGCGGTTTAAGATTCGTTATTATGTCCGGAGTCTGTCATGTTTACTGGGTTTTTAAATATAAAACGGCACGATCCCGACAACCCATTTTTATTGGGTAGACTCTTCTGAAGTCTAGTTTTGTTCTGTTGAAGGTATAATAATAATAATAATAATAATAATTTATTGGAAAAAGCCTAATACGGCCATACAACAGATTCCTGAAGCGCCAACAACAATTTATAACACTAATAATGAAACACAAACTAGTTTCTTCTTTTCATTGCATTCAAAACGAAAGAAACTACCTCACGGATTACACTTTTATTTGTCGACTTTAAGATACCAGGGAAGAGAACACCACCAGCCATCCCAACTAAACCCAATGAAGGAAGCTCTTGGCACTGTCCTAGAAGGCGGTCAATGGTATCTTGCCCAGTGCAACAAAGTGGGCAGTTGTAGTTCTCCTCACCGACCTGTTTTCGCCTATCAAAAACTTTCTTTCTGTACCGTAATTAATATTGCTAGACAGAATTTGGTGGGTGGATCCATTTTTGTAACGGCTTTTGTTAGCAAGGTCTGGTACCGTTTGAAACTAAATAACCTGTAGGCTAAAATAGAAGATTGAACTGAGTGTGTAGAAAAGTTTCCGGAGGAAATGGGTACATATCAGTTAGCGTCTGTAAATAATAATTTGATGTTGGGGGAGGGGGGAGTCGGTGTGCCAAATGAGCGACATTTTTTGAGGCAGGACCTTCTCTGCAGGAACAATCAAACATTCGGTTAAAGCGCCTAAACATCGCATATTTCGGTTCCACGAAATCTATTAGTTCCTCGAGAAATCAGGAAGTTGAGACTTCCTTAGGGGTGTACAAGGCCGTATCCAGGGGGGGGGGGGGGGTAGGGGTTTGACTCCCCCACCCTCCGAAGCCTACAAAAATAACCATTTTATAGGCTTTTCCTTCTGATCTATGTGTTTTTTGTACTTTTTGTTCCTACCCGCAGGCGACCCCCCCCCCCCGAAAGGCACCCCCCATCCCCCCTCCCTCCGAAATAAATTCCTGGATACGGGCCTGGGGGTGTACAACAAATCCCCTGCCGAAGCAAATCCAGAAATATTCAAAAAAAAAATAATAAACCATACATACGAGGTCAAGTCGGGTAATTTTGAAAAATGTCATGCTAAAAACGGTTTGGGACATTCTCTTCTCGAAAATCGCGTGTGTCACCAGTGTCAGAACATACAAATACTTTTCCTTGGGCTTTGGACGCTCGGCTGGATCGCATCCAACCAACCAGAGCTTGTGTTGAGGCATCCGAGTATTTTCCAAGCTCGGGCACGCCTGGATTGCCTGATGTATTGTTACCAGCAATAAAAATTGCGTTGCGCACTCTAGGATTATCATACAATTCGAACATCGTTTTTCAGTTCGAATAACAAGATCATTAAGAGAAAAAAGTCCCGCTTGAGTGACTCGGTAATCCCAATTCCCGTCTTTCGCTTGAATCAACAGCGGGCTCGAGTCGATACCAGAAAGACGTTCGGCTCCGAAAGCCATTTCCGAAAATTCCGCATTAATCCGGATGGAATTATAATGACGTCGTTAAACTGTGCTGCGGGGCGTTAAGCGCGTTTCCTAAATGAATGCCGGTTACAAATTTTTGAACCGCAAAAGGCGTCTAAAATATTTGAAACTTTGTCCGTCATTTTAACGTAGTCAAGTTAAGTTAAGCGTCAGTTAATTTCGTTTCGCATGCCCAAACATTGTTAGTGGCATTTATAACTCGATCTCTTAATCCGGGATGTGATTTCGCACTCTGTTATTTACCTCGTTAAAGGACCCGTAGTACCACAGCAACATATTCCCGTGATCGCTCCATCCTTTCTTAGACCCAGAGACCCGAATTTCGTACGGTACATTCTAATCGCCCTAGTGACACCTTACGAATTTCCACACTCGCCGTGTTTTGCTATTTTTATGTGTTTTATGCCTCCGACTTTCGTTAGAAAAACCTTCGGTTTGGACAGTTTTAGCTAAAAGGAAACGGTTTGTCAGAAAGGACCTAACCGCGGGCAATTTGGCAGAATATCGGATTTAAAAAAAAAATTAAACATTAACAGGGGTGCCCAGCTTTGCCGTTACTATTCCGGTAGCCGTTCTGCCGTGCATGCGTACAAGCAAGGACCTTTGATTTTTGTTAGTGTGGCCAACATCCGGTTTTGACCCCTTTTGAAATCCGCTTGCGATTTAGCCGACGGTTTCTGAGCCCTATTAGATCCTTTTTTTACTCTCAACTCCTCCGTAATTCGGTTTCCATCTTCCAGATTCCGTTTTAAGTTGTTTTTCTTCTCGTTATATCATTTCTTTTTTTTGCAGCGTTCGCCGAGCTTCAAACCGACATGACTGATTTGACAGCAGATTTACAGTCTCTTGGGATACCAACGCTGGACCACAAATCCTACGTGATGAAAGTTTTTTTCCCGGGAGTGGGAGATCATCCGATCCTCAATGACCCGAAGGTAAGGGGGGACCTGATGTCACCGACAAATAAGGCGGTGGTGGGTTGATGATAACATAAATGTTGAGTTTATCCATAATCGCATCATCGGTAGGAAATAAGGCATTCTCCATGAAGCCTTACCGAAGGTGCGGTTAATGATGTAGTTTCAAGTTCAATAAGATTAGATCATAGATAGTCAAAAAATCAACTATTCATTAGATTATATTTAGGATTCATACGAAAAAAAATACTGGTAACTACTGCACCCTCCAGAAGCTTACACTTATTAACAAGGCCGTATCCAAGGGGGCTAGGGGGTTGACCCCCCCCCCCCCGAAACATACAAAAATAATCATTTTATAGGCTTTTCCCTCTGAGCTCTGTCTTTTTTGTGCTTTTTTGTTCGACCAGCAGGCAATAACCCCCCCCCCCCCCCCCCGAAAGGCACCCCCCCCCGGAACAAATTCCTGGATACGGGCCTGCTCGTTAAAGTTTAACAGAAAAGGGTTAAGATAGGACACTCTAGTCACCCATGACTTAGCTTGAAGACCCGATGAAAATGCCTTACTTCGTTGCCCCGCTATTGACGAATAGCCGATTTTCAAATAGTGGAATTTCCATGTCGGATTTGTGGTACCTCCTGTATGCGCTTGTACCCATGTTGTATCAGGGACCCATAAATGTCCTGTAATGACTCGCCATTCAGGGGGGCTTGTCATTTCCTATGCTTCCATGTTGCTATGTTGCCCGAGCCTCACCTAGTTTCCAAAAATTCCGCTTGGGTGGAATCGGTGTTCTTGCTCAGATAGAAAAAGTTTGTTGGCACAAGTCAAGACTATTCAACATGCCACCAGGTACCTAAGCTAGGACAAAAGATCCAGGATATTCTTCCATTACAGAGAAATATTCCTAGTTCAGCACAAAAACTGCGAAAAATTTTGTCTATCTGGATAGTCGGGTATTTTATCCCCGTGGGTATTTCTCGAACTATATAACGCTCGGTCAAGAGCGCATCAAAAATCTCTTATTAACAAGCCCCCTGAATGGCGAGTCATTGCAGGAAATTTATGGGTCCCTGATTGTGTGCTTGACGAAATCGATTTTCGAAAAATTGACCTAGAGTACTAAAAAAAAAAAAAAGAAAGAGGAAGAAAATTATGCAGTTTACTCGGTTCCTGGTCGGGTCACCCAACAGATTCAGGCTCATTTAACTTCATGTGAACAAATAAACTATACGCTCAAAAATCCCGTCTCTAAAGACAAAGTAGGCTAAAGCAAAAAAAAAATATATATAACAGAACGGGTTGTAGATTGTAGATAGAGATACGAGTTTTGACTCCAAATTTCTTAAAGTTATTTAGAGGCGAAATCCTTTTCTGCTGGTTTGTATCTATGTGCGTGCTCCATACTTCTTACGATAGTAACTATTAGTTACTATTTCGTTCCAACCTTGTGAGAAGTTACTAATGCTGGCCGTTCCAACCTTCTCGAAATAATAACTATTTGCTTACCATGCTCGGGAGCGTAGTAACGTGGTGACTACGATCTGTATGACGCGATTGTGGGAATTATCGCATGGTGCGGCAGATAGATGGCTCTTATTTCTTTGAAAACCTATCAAAGAGGTAGATAAGCCTTGCCAATTTTTAATTTCTGAAAATAAGAGGTCTTAATAATTGTCCAGAAAGGTAATCCTGGATTTTTTTTTGCTTGTTTTCATTTCTGTTTGATAGCTTCGGCTTCAGTTACCAACGGCCTAACAAGTGGACCACCGAGGTCTTTCATTTCACTGCAGAGACCTACCTACAGACACAGCAACATGTCCACGTTGTAGATTATAGCAATCGTCTTAAGTACCTGTTGTAACCAGCATAACGACCCATTTAACAGTTAGTTAAACACTAAAACATTTCAGCTGCTACTTGGTATGCATACTGACAAATCATTAAAGTTGAGCTATAAACGAATTATAGCAACAGTAATTGTTTATTTATATTGATCGAACGTCAAGTTATGTTTAATTTCAGGATTAGTGGTAATTATTTTTTTTTCGGAGAAACGAAGTACTTCTGATAGATCACTTTGTCCTACGGGCGTGTTCCACCCTATTTACCATAGTTACTACGCATGAAGTCACGGATCCTGGCTTGTTGGCATAAAGGCTGGAACGCATTTTCAAACTACAAAGATCGTAGTTACCACGCTTACAACGCTCCCGAGCGTGGTTAGCAAATAGTTACTACAGTTGCTCTTTTGAGGAGGTTTGGAACGGTCAGCGTAGTAACTTTTCACGAGGTCGGAACGAAAATAGAAAATTGTCACTACTGTTAGAGGTGGAAAACGCTCAGGTTGTTGTGGCAAATATGACCGCTCACACTGTCCGAAGCTGACCTGGTAAGAGTTAGCACTTTAGTCCTCACACTTGTGGATGTTAAAAGAGTTCCGTCTTTTAAGTCCTTCCAGTCGATCTTCCATCTATCGCAAGGAACCATCCCAGCTCGAGTCATCTCCGGCCCTAGATTAGTTTTGTGCGTCCTGCCCAAATTGCTTACCCGCTGAACTCGTAGAGAGAGACTGAGATCCGACATCAGGCCAGTATCCAGGAATTTATTTCGGGGGGGGGGGTTGCCTACGGGTCGGACAAAAAGTAAAAAAACAACCCACATAGATCAGAGGGAAAAGCCTATGAAAATCATTATTTTTGTATGTTTCAGGGGTTGACCCACCCCCCCTTGGATACGGCCTTGTCCGACATATTCAGAAACCATCATAGCATAACTAATTTCAGTTTCATAATGAAAGGAGTCCCCTTTAAGGTCAGTTTGGTTTCATCGTTGAAACCAAGCTGAAAGATTTCATGGTTGAAATGTTTTTTTGTTTTTTTTTTGGTTTCGAAGTTTTTTGGGATCCCAAAATGTTAGTGGAGGGCAGGGGCGTCGCAAGTGCATTTTCGGTGGGGGGGTGCAGAGCCGAAATTTTACCGAATCTGTCAAAAATTTTACCGAATCCTAGAAACTGAGATTTCGAGCTTTAAACTATGGAACAAAAAGGATTACGTAGGAAGAGTAACAGTAAAGGGCAGCATGAAAGGCGATAAGCCAACTATTATGCGGCGTTTTGGCGAAGCCCAATTGGAGAATATTTTGCCGAGGATGATTGCAGTAACAGCTTCTATCTTTTATAGTCAATAGAAATGAAATCGAGCGCCGCCGGCGAAAATTTTCGAAATCCAGTTTTTTTTCCTGTAGGCTAAAATTTTACCGCTTCTCTTACAAATCTTACATCCTAAGAAGTTCCAGCAACCTTATGGAGCGGCGTTCCGACAGCAGCAGCAACTGTAGTCTAGTCAATATACTAGCCATAATGACATAAAGTGAGCGCCGCAGTCGCGATTTTTTTTTTGCTTTTTCCTGCCAAATTTAAGTTCCATCCAAATCCTAGCTTTCAATGTTTCGAAACCTCAATCCTAAAACTGGCTTAAAGCCCCAGTCAAATGACGCGCCCTTCCACAAAACACAGAATATTACGAAAGGTGCTGCGCACTGAATTTTCGAAATATTTATGATTAGATATTCTTTTTGGGATCCGAAATAAAAGTAAGGACTATCGATGAAATCAGAGACCATCCCTTTTCTCTGCTACCAGTGCTTCACTCGACTTCTTCCGAGTTTCGAGGTTCGTGATAACTTCCGAATCCTGGCAATCATAGCGAATAAATTACCGAATCCTGGCAATCATAGCGAACAAATTACCGAATCCCAGTTATTATACCGAATAGGGTTTAGTACGAAAGCATGTTCGGGGGTCTGTATAACTACCGTATCCCGGTTATTATACAGAATTGTTTTAGTATCGAAAGAATACCGAACAAAATTCATATTCGGTACGCTGTCGTCGAAACTGGAACAAAAGTTGGGATTCGTGGTTAACTTCCTAACCGTGAAAATTATACCGAATAAATTACCGAATCCCAATCATGATACCGAATAATTTTGAACCGATAGCTTATTCGGGATTCTGTGTGACTACCGAATCTCCATAAATATACCGAATAGTTCCGGCATCGAAACATTACCAAATGATTTCAATAAATTTTCTCACCAAGTTCGTGATAACTACCGAATACTGGCAATTATACTGAATCTCGATCATTATACCGAAGAGATTTGTACCGATAGCCTATTTAGGATTCTGTATAACTACCGAATTTCCGTACATATATCGAATAGTTTTGCTATCCAAAAAATACCGAACAATTTTAGTCAAATTTTGGGCCTTCGGCCCAAAATTTTACCGAATCTCAAAAAGGTGGGGGGGTGCTGCATCCCCCGCACCCCCCCCTTGCGACGCCCCTGGTGGAGGGATACCTATGACGTCGCAAAAGTTGTACGTTTGTCCGTCTGTCTGTGAGCAGGATAACTCTCGAAGGGATTGAGTTATTTTGATGAAACTTGGTGGAAGGATCCTTTGGGGCAAGGGAAAGGTCGAGCTCGTAGATGGGCTCTGTAGCCCTACATTTAGGGAAGGGGGTTTCAAATTAAGGGACAAACAGAATATTTTTAAATAGACAATGAGATAGTCGATTAAAGGATAAAAAGACATTCTAAACACGAATATGAAATTCATTTTCTCGCCGGACAAGTAGTTCGCCCTGAATCCGACCAAAACCGGAAAGTTTGTTAAAAGTAAAAGATTTATTTGAAGTTGATTAGATGTTCCATTTAGGGGTAAGAATACATGCTGAACACTTATGTGAAAACCACTTTCTACCCGGACAAGTAGTTCGCCCGGAATCCGACCGGAACCGGAAAACTGTTAAAAGTTCAAGTTTTATTTGTAGTTGATTAGATGTCAGATTTAAGGGTAAGAAGAGATGCCGAAGCCATGTCTGACTATCGTTTCTTACCTGGACATACAGTTCGCCCAGAATCCGGTTGGAACCGGAAAATCTGTTGCAAGTTAAATTTGTATTTGAAGTTAATTAGATGTTCGATATAGGGGAAAAAAGATACGCTGAGTTCGTTTTTTAGCTTTCTTTTTTCGCCGGACAAGTAGTTCCGGAATTCGGCCGAAACCGGGATATTGGCAGAAGTAAGGCAGGAAGTTTCGGTCAGTTTCGTCAAAATAGATAAGAATTATAGGGGTAAACGGGGGTTAACACACATGCTCAACCAACATCTGAACTTTGTTTTGCAGATGATTAGCTATTTGGCCTTCATCTGTTTCTGAATTTTAATAGTAAAAATGCTCAAGGAGCCTGGCGAAGACTGGATCTGGCGAAGACTGGATCTGGCGAAGACAAGACCCAATTGTCTGGATCAAATATTGAATTGTTGGGATCCCATCGAAACCTTTGGTCTTGTTGGGTAGATGGATGCTCAAGAAATCCTCCTTCTTGTTGTAAAAGTAGGATCTTTTGAGCGTAAATCCTATTTTTTAATTTTAGTAGTTTCGTTTCTTAAGTGGACTTCAAAATTAAGTTAAAAGGTATTTTAATTAAACTTTTAAGTAAAGGACAGCGTAAGGAGAGGATCCCTAGGACGGAAGGACACCCTCCCTACGGAAGTTGCTTTTGTTTTATAGTTGTTGTTGGTATGATATTGTAGGGTACCTGATAATTAAAATTTAAACAAATATTGGTTTTAAAGCATAAAGGGAAAATAATGAATTAGGGGGGGGGGGGTACTGGTGAGTTTATTTTGTTACCGGGTTCGATTGTTGGGGGGGGGGCAAATGGATCGATGGTCAGGGATACGCGAAGGGTCGTTGGTTCGAGCCAACGGCCGTGGCAAACGAAGAAAATAGCACAACAATAAACCAAAGGTATAACGTACTTTTATCTTTACATGTGTTATTTTCTGTTTTTTGCCGTAGTCGTTGACTTTTAGTGCCATGGCAACGGCCAACGGCTATGCATAATATACTTTTCTATGTATAGAGGACATTATATAACTATAAAAGAATATTTTGTTTGTCTTTCTTCTTTTCTTTGTATTTATTATATAAGCCCCTATTGGTATCCGTCCAATTTACGAGTGCGGCCCCTTAAGAGCTGGGGTCTATAAGTATTCTTTGAGCCCAAGCTGACTTTGAAAGCCTGACGAGGACCCTTGCCAAGAAGGGCCGAATCCGCTGATGTAGAATTTTAGCTGACGCATCCTTTATATACATTATTTGAACATAGCTGGGGTCTAGCCAACATTCTCTAGCATAAGCTCTTTGCCAGCTGCGAGTCGGAAGAAAACGGATTGGAACCTGTCCATAGTGTCGTCTATGAATGAATGAATGAAGGGTTTACTGGAATCTTCAATGTCCAGAGGCGAACCTGTAAGGGACTAATTACCCTCGAAACAAAACATCAACAATAACAAAAACTTCGAAAAAAATAAATAAAAAAGGAAAGAAAGAAATAAAGGAGCCTGACTTTCCCGGTCTGGGACGCCCAACCAGAAAAAAACAACAAAAAAAACAACGCATTTTCAACCTCACAACTAACTATCTAAAACAAAAAACTTAGGGAAAAAACACAACTTGAACGGCTGAAAAAACGGCTATAATGGTCTTTCTAAGCTAGCAATTCGAACCCACATAAAAGCATCTGGTCTCTGAATTCGGGAAGCGAGAGGATTTCGGCAAAGCTCGAATGTAACCGCACCCTGTCGGATGTATACAGATAAGGCACAACTAGGTGATTCGCACGAGCTCGCTCCTACTCCCCACTCTCCACATCATACCAGGTTCCCAGTGGGAAAGGGCATTTTATTATCCCAATTTTCGGTAAAAGGATACGTGACACGGTTGAGAACGAACTTGTGGGGCTGTTTCGTAAATTGAAGTTTCACTGAGACCGTAGAGACTCGCTATTGGAGCAGTTTCAAAAAAGTAATTCACCCCACAGGACTGAAAGAAGCGTCAATTGCGCTTGAATTAGGGGGGGAACTGGGAATCCTGAGCGTTTTTTGGGGAGAAATCTGGGAGAGGAAGATGTTTTCCGCTGGCGCTTACGTTTTGAAGAAGCCGTTCAATTTTCTGGAGCGTTGGGCTTGAATTTTGTAATAAAAAGGTTTACTGAAATTTCAACCGTGATATTACTTTTTTCTCACGTGCAAATTTTCCTAGTTGGAAGCAGGAGATTCTAGTAGCGAAAATCTTAAACGAATGGTAAGCTTGGTGCGAGACTATGGAAGCCTGAGGTTACTTTTGCTTTTTCGCCATCACAAGTCATTCCCTTTGTTCATCAAAAAATTCTTCATTGCGAAAAATAGCATAGGAAAAAGTCATCCTAGGTTGATTCGAGGTTTGAGACTCCCCGACCAGACCACCAATACTACACTTTCTGTTCAGTGGATGCCTATTAACATACCATTCTTAAACATACAACATTCTTAAATTGTGGTTTCTATGTTCCTTCACTGTTCATGTTTTTCTTTGATCTGCAGATTTGTATAAGATAACACAAATTTTCATAAAAATTTCTGTATTTGATATATATATGTATATCTTTGTTAATGTTTTACTTAAATTTTAGCGACGTCAAGGCGGACCAAAGACAAACTACGATGCAGCTATGGTGCAGTTTGAACAGCTTATAAACAATCGACACTTCCTATTGGTTTTCATCGAAACACTGGAGGCCCAGAAGACATTTAACATTAGAGACAAGTAAGCAACTCCATTATATTTGATAGTGCAAAACGGATACGTCAGCTGAATTTTATTAGAGCTATATTTCAGTCCTTCGTGGCAAGGGTCCTCTTCAGGCTCAAAGCCGCTCAAGTTGGACAAACGAACTTGTGGAACTCCATCATGTCACTATTACTGGACCCCCCCCCCCCCCCCCCCCATTTTCTCACTTTATTTGTGTTTTGCAGATACCATAGTATCTGATACCACGGTAACTGGATTTGCGTTTTTCGTTTTAGTAGTTCCGTGCTATCTGATACTACGGTTGCTTTTTAAAAACGACAATTGCCGAATTTGCTGTTTTAGAAGTCATCCCGAAAGAAATAATAATATCCACTCACGTCGCCAGTGCTAGACTTCTTGTCCACCAATTTGACAAAAAACCAGGCTCCTGTGTTTGTGATGATGAAAGTGAGATAAACTTTTTCAGATACCGCGATCAGTTACCACGGTAGCTGGCTAGATAGAACGGTAACTGCAAGCACGCCTTTGACCGTCGCATCAGATGCCACGGCAACTGCGAAAATGACTTTAGACCGTGGTGTCAGGTAGGCCTACCATGGTATCTGCAAAAACGCAACTTTTGTCTCCATTCGTTAGAGAACGAATCTAAAGCTGACAAGTCCATATGTACTCACTTGAATCTCAAAAATACCTTAACATAACGAAAAAGTTGGCGCCGGCATAGACAGATTGCAGCCTACCCAACGAAAACGGATAGGAATAGAAAAAGAGTATTTTAACATTGGGAAGTATAGGGCTTTCGGCTTTGAGACCAATTTATCCTTGTTTTACTACTATTATAAGCCTGTAAATAGCTGGAAAAGATTCCTAATTTTTCTTAACTGTATAATCACAGATTTATAGAAAATTTTGATCAGAAATGAGAGTTTGAAGGCTTGAAACTTTCACTACAAAAACAAATACTGCTTCCTATTGGTTGGTTTTTCAATGACACGTCATAACCGACCAATAGGATTCAAGACTCCGTGTTCTTGTTCAAACTTTGAAGCCTTCAAGCTCTTACTTCCATGGAAACTCTTTTGCAAAAATAGAATTATATGATTAAGGAATAGCCAAATAAACATTTCCAGCAAGTCCTTGGCTCAGAGTGATGGTCAAACGCAGATAATTTAATTTCAAAGTTGAAAGTCGTATACCTCCCAATGTTAAATTGTTTTGTTATGATCCCGTGATGATGGAGTAACAATATCCGTTTTCATCGAGTAGGGTGCAATCTCTCTATAGTACCTACGACTTTTCACTGCGTGGACTCCGCATGACATGATAGTCCGCAAAAGAGCGCGGTCGGGCTTCTTTTGACTCAAAAGACGCGGGAGAATTCGAAACAGTGCCGTAGCGTGGTCAGTCGAAGTTGTGTCAAATGACCTCGAGCGCACTCTATGAGTGTACTCTACCCTACTTACCGTAGTTACTACGCATGACGTCGCGAATTTTGACTTCTTGGCGTCAAGGCTGGGACGCATTTTTCTATTTTCTCCAAAATATTACTCCACGAGGTAATCCAGCGAATCACGTTACAGAGATCCGTAGTTACCACGCTTACTGCGCTCATGAGCATGGTAAGCAAATAGTTACTATTAGTTACTATTTCGATAAGATTGGAACGGTCAGCGTAGTAACTTTTCGTGAGGTTGGAACGGAAATAGTAACTAATAGTTACTATTGTTGGAAGGGTGGAACACGCTTCGTGGAACAGGACTACCATGTCACGCGGAAACTACAAAGTGAGCAGTCTTGACTATACCGGGGGCAACATTTTTAAATTTCTTTTCGTTACTTTATATCATTTTCTACGTCCAAATTAATACTCAAGTGTAGTTACGGGCTTTGTAGTAAGTAATAAGTAATAGTAAGTAATTTATTTATAACCCGCCATTTTGAAAAGGTGGAGTAAATGACGAAAATAAAGAAAACAAACAAAACACATATATACACACACATACACACACATTTTGTAGCTGTACATTTTATCCGGCACACCTCTTTTAATAGTCGCGTATTCACGCAGTCTGGTTTAAACCGAGGAGGGTTGTGTGGGGGGAAGACGATTGGTAAGAAATGAGGCTAGGTCAAAGCCCTTGTGATAAACTATGCATAAAACACCATTTAATTAAAAGTACTAATTAGCATTTCCTTAATCCCTGCTCCTTCTCCCAGTGACTAATCTTCCATTTTTGTTTTGAAATCATTACTTCGTTAACCTCCTGATTTTTGTTAACTACATAGCTAATTATAATTTCTGTGAATGTGTTAAGATTGATCAATCAAGAAGGTTATAATCATTATATAAATCCAGCAGCAATAGTTTTCTCCTACAGCAAACCTTAAAGGACACCTTGCACTATTTAATTTTTATATTCCAATATTCAGAACTACTTGAATAGGTCTACTGTAAGCTAGGCTCTGCTTTTAACAAAGTATCCACGGCTTTGGGTGTTTTAGGCCTTTTCCAGATCCATCGACTTCTATAGCAAAACTCGGCAAAATCCAGATAACCGGTTTTACGCGTCAATAGCATGATACGCAAACACTCGTCGTGAGAGCATAATCCGCATGTGGAATAGTAAATCGTGGCCAGTGCAACTGCAAAGGTTAAAGAGGGATCGTTAGCGGGCTTAGAGCTTAGCCTATGATATTTGGGTCTACGGGCTTAAGAATTAATGAAGGCAGTTGCGGAATAAGTTGCATTGTCATCATAGACACGAAAACTCGAATTTCTTTACAATTTATAATTTCCTTTTTTTTTTTTTTTTTTTCCTCTTTTATACTTCGTCCTTTTTCTTATCCAAATGATGGGTGATAAATAAATAAATATCTATTAAAAAAATGCATAAGACGGATGTGTCAGCTACGATTCTTTAACAGCTGACATATACGTCTTATGAATTATTTGAAAATATGTTTCAGAGTCAGCTTGGGCTCAAAGAATGTCTAATAAATAAATAAAAATAAAATAAATGTATAATTTATTTGTTTCAGGGTGAACGTCGCCTCGCTGTTAATGGTCATCCTTATGGGGAACATGGAATACGCAACGTCCATATTACGTGCCTTATTAACCCGACTTACGGACAAGGCTGCCGCTAGTCGTCACCCCCAGTTGATGCTCCGACGAACAGAGTCCATGGTCGAAAAAATGCTTGCCAACTGGATGGCGCTTTGCATGTCTTCGTACTTAAAGGAGAAAGCAGGACCGTCCATCTTCCTTCTTTTCAAGGTAGGTCTCCTAGGGGAAACATTAGGGGCCAACCGTCCATCTTCGAGAAAATACTTTCTTCTGCACTGTCAGAAGTTTCATAACAGAAAACAGAGGGATGCGCGATTTCAACAGACAACACTTTGGATGTGTTGTCTGTTGACGAAATGTGAGTTTGTTGGTGAACGGTATTGAAGAGTTGTCAAGAGGAGGAATTTGGGTGTGAAGGTGTGAAAATCATCGTCCGGAGAGAATCAGGCAGTCGGAGAACCAGTTTCTCTTTAAAAGTAGATTGAAAAATTATTTTTTGGATAGTTAGGTAAATGTGGAATATTTATTTGGAATTATATTATTATTAGTGAATGAGGGTTGGGGGGGGGGGGGCGTAAAAAAAAAGAAACGAGAAGGTTAAGACGAGAAATGTGTGTCATCGTTTGTAATAGGTGAGTAAAAGTTGTGCACTCCCGCACAGGACACGGTTTATTTTATTTATTTATTCATTTATTTCCCTCAGAACTGAGGAGTACAAAATAATGTATAAAAATAATGGTTGTGCCCTTCTTGGGAGCGTTGTTGTTTCGTTTAAAAAATGTTGAAATTAAAATGAATTGAATTGCATTGAATTGTTTGTTATGCATAACAAGCGTTGCCATCAGAAAGGCAGTAGTTGCTTTTTTCGCTGTTTTTCTTTTTTCGCTCTTCCTGGCAATGCTTGTAGGGCATAACAGTTCATGTATAACGTTCTTAAACACAACATATAACATCCCATGTGTTGTCTGTTCCGAACTGTCTGTTGAAACCGGTGTCCTTCTGTGGTCTGTTGTGAAACTTTTGAAAGTGTGGGTTTCACCATTTTTTAATGTAAAAAAATGTGTCAAGGAAACTATGATAACATGCCTGCTGAGTGCTGATACACTTTTCAGTTTTATTTCAACCAACATTCTTTCTCGGCACTTTCTGTACAGAAGTCAATTGGTGCTCCGGCGGCACAATTTCACCCCAAATAGCTGATCTTATTCCAACAGGACTCGAAGCCTGAGTTTACCTTCCAGTCGTATTGGTTTCAGAGGAAAAGAACTCTAGAGAGTAATGCGAACTTTGAAAAAGTGACACACAGTCAAATCGCAGCAACACTAGCTCCACTACCGGATACGAACATCCCTACTGAAACTCAACCAATCGCAGAGCAGAATTATTTTGCTCTGACCAATCGTTGGCGCTGGATAGAATCTAGGTCCGCCACTGCACGCAGCGAACAAAGCGGGGGGAGGGGGGGGGCATGGGAAGGATAGGTTCTTCGCATTACTCTTTAGAGTTATATTGCTCTCATCGGTTTCAATGTGGTGATCTGATTGAATATTACAGAATTTGCCAAAGGTAACTATGATAACGGGCCTGCTGAAACAACTCTCAACGTCAATAAGAACGGTCTGCGCGGGCGTGACTTCAGACTGAGTTTCTCGCGATTTTCTAAATACATTGGTAGATGGATATTCTAAAGCAGAGGGGTGGACTTTTGGAACGCCCTTTCATCTGAAGTAGTTTTGAGTAACCCCTATCAACGCCTTCAAGAATTCCCTCGATAACCTATGCGCTGCAGAGATGTAATGTTGGAAATTGTGTTAGATGTACACCGTAGAGGTCAGTGATATATTTTTTTGCATTATGTTATTATTCCTTTTAGTAATTCTTCATTAGTTCCCGATTCGTATGTAAAAGACCCACTCAACAAAATTACGAAAATGACCTCACAACCCTCGTGAACTCTGACATAACCTTTATACTTGTTTTTTTACCATGGTACAATAAGAGTAATAGCATGAAAACAAATGTGAAGGGAGATTCTGGCGCTTGTTATTAAGGACGAAAATATCAGGTTTCAGTTCTGCTTTAACTTCTGTAAGAATTGATACTTCATTCGTTCTCTGTAATCAAAGACCAGAATCTCCAAGGCCGCATGTAGCAATTAAAGGTTAAAACAGGTTCAGGCTAATGTAATTGTCAAGTATTGGAAACAAATATTATTTGAATTACTTCACGACAGAGAGCAGGCTTCATGACCAGAAGTTAATAACGAAAATACAGCTTAAAGATGGTTATTCATAACTCAAAACAATATAATAACCACCGACCGGGCCCAAAATGGGGACACATAGAATGCAAGCTTCTCATCAAAAAACAAAAACAAAACAGAAATGAATGTCTGTCTCGCCACTAGTCAATAAAACTGTGACTGCTCCAATCTTTTTTTTTATCCCATTTACCAACACGTCAACAAAAACTGCAATCTCATCAGCGCTTCAATGTTGCAAATTACATTTTGCCCGGGTCTTAATTCCCACGCTACTAAATATTTTGCCAGCAGAAAAAGCTCATGTAAGTGAAGCGGTGCAGAAAATTCGTTGTGACAGGGTATCGACAAATCGGGACAGTGTTTTCCGTCCTTAAACGGGACACGATGAGGCGTGACATATAGCCGAGTGCTTTTAGCCTAAAAGGGCAACAGCATCAGACACGTCATCCCGCCAAGTGTCGAAAAGCTCAATAGTCCATAGATTTTACGTAAAGGTGGAATTTATGAAAGGGAAATTTATAAATAACATAATATATATTTCGTAAAGAAGGACTTGGTACAAGGAAAATCCGTAAATTCCACTTTGTGTCACAAAGTTTTCACTCTTGCCACACGGGAAGTGAACTGTTAAGATCAATCAATCAATGTTTATGATTCGAAAAACACTCATTACGGTATTAACAAAAAACCGAATATTTGTTCTCCCGTCAAACATGACTATATACAATTGCGCTTTTACATAGTCAAATATTCAATAATTACACATAAGATAGGTGCCCACAGACCGCGAATCTGCGTTTGCATTGACGAATTTGGTGCTAGCGGAAAAAATTCGCTTCGTTAGGCAAAAGTTTCACGTCGCACCGTTTCAACTCCCAAGTCGATTATTTTCGCGTCGCCTCAGTTCGCGCTGAGGAAATTCAGGAAATCGATAACCAACCTGGCCAAAGTAGAGTATATAACCAGATATAGGGTATATAACCATAAAGTTGGCTTTTCCCCCTATTTTCATTCTGGTCCTACGTATCGTATCCACGTATACGTATCTTCCTGACGAGTTCATTAAACGTATTCGCTGCCAGTGGGGCCTACGAAACGAATTCGCTGAGCGGCTCGAAAGAACAAAATTCGTTGGCGGGAAAAACTCGTGTTCTGTGTGCACCTATCTTTAGACGATTCCGCTTCTGTCTGGCGGCAGTGGTACTCGTGTGCGAATTATGTTCACAAACCTGTCGGTATTACAGTGGTTAGAGCGTCGCCAACTGAACCCGAAAGAGTATTTTTTTTCTTTCAGTTCACTGCGGGGACGGCGGAATAAAAAAGCTAGCCTATGCCCAGTTCCCAATTATCACCTGAGTAAGCGCAAAGCCTGTCGTCTTTTTTCTTTTTTAACGATTTTTTTTTTAACAAAACCACAAATTATTAATCATTATGTTCTTCAGACAATCAAAACGAACTCAAACATAAATTTAAATATTTGCAAGTTTTTTTAATTTTTTCAGATATTATTGGTTCAGACCATAATTTGTTCTACATTTCCTCCGTGTATTTTTTGTTTTCCCAGTCTGTGTTCCCATCGTTGGAGATTTCTCTTGACTCTCCTCTTCGTTCCCAACAATTATTTAAAACAAAATCCGATCCAGCACGAAACTGTTCATATTACGACAAAAGAAAAAAAATCTCAACATTGTTACATTTTCGTCTTTCACATGATGGCTTAGTTCTGTCATTCGTCTGACATGGTAGTGGACATCGGTCCGGTCTTGTTAGGAACCAAATAGTAATAATTTAAATGTAAAAATTGCATATAGTAGATAATATTTTCAGATCTGCGTAGTACGATTAATGTTAATATATTAGGATAAATTACTATTAACTAGCCAAGCAATAAAGGTATCGTTCGGTTTCTTCTGTCTGTGATAGCCTGCAGCACGAGTGAAAAACCCCTGGTAGTGTGTGTATGAAGGGTCTTTTCATTCATAGGACATTAAATTTTCATGGGTAAGATACTGAAAACCTTCACACGGGTTTCGACGTGAAATTATTCTCAGTTTATGGCACTAGCTTTAGCCCGTTGAATTTACTATTATCATTATTATTTAATGTCAAAATAGGCATTTGTATTGTAATTGGATTTTAGGGTGCATCTATTGACGATGTCGCTTTAAGCTGTTCATGTCGTAACTCTTAGGAAGCTACCACCGTATCATCTTACCATCTTACCACCATTGCTTCTGTCCTCCTTAGTGAACCTCAGTTTCATCGACTGGTATTCGATCGTTCTATCCATCTTAGGTTCTTATTCTTATAATACTTTCATAACTACCTGCTTGTCTTCGCACGGTATTCATCATAACATTTTCATGAGCGTTTTTGTGACGATATAGAAGGTCCAAACAACAATATAATGATACATTCGCCCTTTTGTGTGGTAGTTCTTGTTATCGCAGATGTTCTACTCAGACATTCAGAGAAGCAGAATGTCCCATTACCCAACGCAGCTTCTGTATATTATCGCCGTTATTGTAACTAGGTTTCTTCGTGGATCGTCGGTTCATTCAGTCGTTAATCTCCCTCCATCATCCGTTTTTCTTACGAATATGTATGGCATAGTCATATACTTTGACGCTGTGGTAAGGTATGGTGAGTTTATCAGCGTCAGCCTAAACAGGCCTAACTGGCAGTGCTGATCTCCGACTCTCTGCCTGAATTTGAATTTCAGCAACAGCATGCATTTCAGTGGGCAATCTGTCGAAACTAATGAAATTGCAGTCCAGATTGTAACGCCACTTCTGAATAAAGCCCGCCATTACGTGTGACATAAAACATAGTTATTTTCGGCAATCGTTTAGCGTTGTAGTTACGAGATATTTCAGGCTTAGAGGTACATAGAGGTACCATAAATCTCCAGTCTCCACGCGGCTTCTGCTTTCTAAGCTTACTTTCCTATTCGTTTTCTAGGCTATCAAGCACCAAGTGGAGAAGGGTCCCGTGGACGCGGTGACACATGACGCTCGCTACTCCCTTTCAGAAGAGCGGCTCTTGCGAGAGCAAATAGATCATTCCGTTGTGGTAAGTGGAAAGCTTTTAGAAAGATATTCCCAACTTTTCCTTTTTGAGGGGCGAAAATGTCAAGAGACCCAAGCTAGGTTCCGCTGAACTTGCTATCGGAACACTGTGTACCAGTTTGCTAGAACTTCGTTTCTTGATGTAAAGTCTCCTCCACTCGAATATAGTCGTCAATTGTTGTTTTTTGTAGTGTTTGGTGAAGCTTCTAAAATTTCTTCTCTGTGCTTCAGAATCCTTTTTCTTTTCTTTGTATCCAGTCTGGAAATGAGTTAGATCCTATTATTAGATCCTAACTGTTTCTACCGTTAGTTCCCTATGTCTTTGTCTTATTAATGTACGTTTGTTTTCTTTTCTTTTCCCTTCTTCTTCCTTTCTTTCTTTTCTTTTTCCTTGTATTTCTTTTCTTGACAAGTTAATGAATACTGTCACCCGTTACGGGCAGTGCTCACTTAGGGCTTTTTTTTTAATAAACAAACTGAACTGAGTAATTCTTGATTAATTTTATTATAATTTTCTGTTATAGTCGGTTGCCGCGCTCGGTCTAACAGGGCTGACCCAATGTGCTCGTGTCTCCCTTCCACTATCCTTCTTCTTCTGCGCGAGATAGTTGGTCCGTATCGGCTTTTCCTTGTTGCGTGGAGCATGTTTGCAGTTTTCTGTTATACCTCCGGGAGCACTGGCTCCAATAGAGTTAATTTGAGATAGACGTGGTAACCTATCGGCGGGTAGCGTGTCAGTTGATACGGAGAACCCGTTCGGCGTGGAACTGAACTGATAAGTGGTTATTTCTTTTTGTCAGAGTCAGGTAGATTCTTCGTTCAGATGCCCTTCGCATACCGCCGTCTTGCTTGATTTCATTCCAATTGTAGCTACAGAGAACGTTTATTTTCTCTTTGCACACGTAATTTTTTTTTAAAGGGAATACATTAATAAAATCTCTTCGTCATTAATAGTGTTTCTGTGACAAATTTACCGAATTTGCAACTGGCTGCTGAAGTACTAAAGAGTCGATTAGCAGTTTCAAGCGTATTGAAACGAACAGACATGCATTTTTTTTCAAACTAGGGCCTGAAGAGGGCCCTTGCCAAGAAGGGATGACATTTCTGCAGAACAAATCCGAGCTGACGTATCCGTTTAGCTAATTAGAATATGAATCGCAGTCAGCTTGGGCCTGAAGGAATACTCTGAAATCGCGCCTCGCGTAAAAGCGATAACTGCAAGCTTGCACCTTTTTTCTATTAACTGCCTAGTAAAACTCACAAATCTTATGTGAGCTGCAGAGCTTAACGTAGTTATTACTGTTAATTTATGACAGTGCAAGATTTACAAACCGTCGTTTGGAAATAAAACGTCAGCCTTGAAGCATTAATTCCAGTTAGTCATTTCAAAACGTTCCTGCACATTTGTAAAGTTGACAAAAGAGGTCCTAAAACATGGGACATCCATTGATGCTGGCTTGTCACCATAAATTCGGACACTCATGAGGCAATTCAAAGCTCCCACCGGACTTTAATTGACGTGACTGGTGGGTGGGCCGGAGGCAGAAATATTGGAAATAGCGACATGATTGATTTAAAATAGAGAGTTCTAAAACTGGTGAGTAATTCACCTGTCGACCGTTAAAGTAATTTAGGGTCTGCATCTTCGCTTTCCATGGTTCATTTGAGCTGACCGGGCTACGGTGCAGATACATTCGCGATTATCTCTGATTTCAAATGATTTATTAAGTCAATTAGGAGACATTTCCATTCCATTTCCACTACACAGGTTTAAGGCACTGGAGCTCCCAGGAGAGATCGCCTCCCTCCGGAAGCATAACTCGTAGGAGACCTCCCACTAAACCCAAGAATTACACTTAACAACTACTTGATCTATGAATTTACACGATGCTTCTCTTAAATTCCGTTTAAATAAATTTGGAACTTAACCTCCAAAATACCGGTGTGACGATGATCCAACACACGTCACGATGTGTAAATAAATAAAGAAAGACGAATTACCCTACATGAGCCCTGCAATCAGGTCGAACATATGTGGAAGAAGATTTTTTTCTTTCTTTGACCAGGCCTCTGGTTATTCCACGCGAAGGGACCTACCGCCCTTGCTTTAATTCCCGAGGCTCTGAATTCCATACGATATCGTATGTCTAATTTGATTTCAGGTTCTTTTTAATGACATACTACAAAAAAAGGTCCAAAGCCCGGCACAGAAGACAATTTCATAATGCACGAGATTGAAAGGACTTCTTTAACTATATATAGTATTCATAATCAGTTTATGCCATTCATACTAATGGAAGTATCTGTGTTCTCCCATCTGCATCCGGTCCCCAGTACCACCCAGTGAAACGTCGAGCGAAACCAACAATACAAAAAAAAAGCTAAAAGATAACAAGATCAGAGGAAAAATTATATCAGTCCAAAGGAAGGATTCCGGACTGAATAATCTCAATCTTGAAGATATCGAACCCCCAGGTCCAGTATCTTCAAAAACCAGACAAACCGGGTTCCCTCCTTTTGGTGTAAACATTGTGTTTATTAGTGTTAGTTTTTGTTTGCCCCATGGGCTTTTTGGAAATAAATTCATTCCTTCATTCAAACTCAACCTCGCGAAGCTGTCCCGACGGCAATCCTCATGAACTGATAACAACTATTTTCATAACAAATTCTCAATATAAAAAGATAGTTTTTAAGTCTACATTTAGTTGTTTGGATTGACATATCTAAATTAGAAGTATAAATACTCCAGTTTCGAAGTGAAAGCTTCGGTCTATAAGTTCTAATTCTTAACTAATATAGTTTATTTAAATTTCCAGTTAGATATCCGTGTTCAGTAGGTTTAAGCGCTAATTTGATCACCGTAATCACTATTGTTTTGTACGTCCTTTTAATTATATACGTCCTCTGTCGTATAAATTTATATAATATATAAGCTTGCGTCGGGCGGGATCATATCTACTGTGAAATGTTGTTTAAAGGAGCCGTCATACCCATAATGCCAGTGCAGCCTACTTCCGGTATCGCTCCATCCATTCTTGAACCCTGTGAGCCGAATTTTAAACGGAACAACCCCTAACGACACCCCAGTGATTTTCCCATTTTCCTTGCTTAGCTGTTTTCAATACGTTTATCATCCCGACGATGATTTGCGAGAACGTCGTCAGATAGATTGATCGACTGGTAGATTATTGACTTGAACTAACAAACATTTGTGAAAGAAAATCACTTATTCCTTTGAAAATGTATACCACCTGAAAAAGGATATACATGCCGCCGAAAGTATCCATTTTAGCTGGAAAGAAGAAGAAGAGACAGTTGACTCCAAAACCAAAATACAGAAGAATCTCTACCCTTTCGACCACCCAATCGAACTCAAAAACAGCAGCCGTTGTCCAGAATGAAATCACAACACCAGCTTTAACTAAAAAAGTTCATAAAATCAGATATTTAAGGAAGAATCTTTCATTGTTTTTCCAAAAGTTCATTTTCCAGCTTGAGTGGCTTGAGCCTGAAGAGGACCCTTGCCAAGAAGGGCCGAAATATAGCTCTAATAAAATGTAGCTGACTTATCCGTTTTGCACCGTCAAATATAACAAATATCCTATCACACTAAACAGTTAAATCAAACAAAATTGTTCGCCAATCATAATTTGTTATAATCCCCTCCCATAAACGAACTATTACTCAGTACTTGAAGTTAATCGGTTATCTCAGGCCTGGAGAACAGCCAAAGCCTCAGGTAATCAGTTAAAAGCAGATCTTGGTTCTATAGTATCCAACTATTTTAGAATTGGAACAAATTTCTTCCACAGGAAGAGCGCCTCTTCTGGCACTAAGCAGAAAATCGACTCGATAAAACAAATTTGGAAGTGTGTTTCTTGAAGTGTTACGGTTACTTGGAAACAGGCGCTGTGGAAACCGTCCATGGAAATTAGACACGGGAGAGAACTTCCAGTCGAAGCGAAACTTGATTATAGTTCCGTCCGTTTTCTCCCGCTAAAAATAAACAGTATCTTTGGTTGAGCAACTACGTGTAGTTCACAGACTTCGAGGGGATGGAGACAGGTCAAATACTGAGCGTTTTCTACCCTACTTACCGTAGTTACTACACATGACGTTACAGATTCTGGCTTCTTGGCCTCAAGGCTGGAATGCATTTTTGCATTTTAGCGCATTTTTATGCATTTTTGCATGTGACTTTATTTCACTTAATACTTACTGTCCATGAATATTTGCTAGGCTTGGGTTTCATCATCTTCATCGATGCAAAGTTAGGTGACATACCAAATAACGTACCTCTGTGGTAAACGGTTAAGTTAGGAACAAATTATTACGGGCCCTTGATGGTACAGAAGAGATCTTAAAGGACCTCTCGTACTGTTTACTGTTTTCCCAGCATTCTAAAACAACTAGGCACTGCTTTCAGCAAATTTTTTCCCACGACTGGCTGTTTAAGACCTCCCCTGGTCCGTTGACTTCTAGCAGTAACTGTGAAGTTTTTACAAACCCGTTTTTTATCAAATAAACCACTCGCAAACAACCGTCGACAGTATGATACTCAAAGAAGGTAGCGAAAAAAGGCAGTTGAGGAACTCAGTAAGGTGTCGCGAAGGGGGTTAGAATGTCCTGTATGAACTTGGGTCTGTGGATTTAAGAGTGTTTGGAGCGATTACAGAAGCAAGTTATATTGGTATCGTAGGTAAGACAGGTCCTTTAAATATCCCTAATTCAATGCGACAGATTCCCATTTGATCTCTTTGCTATAGTCTTCAGTCATGGATCCCCGCCATCCCGTTCCATTTTGGGAAGTGTCTCTGTGTCCCCGCGGGGGCTCTTTTTTGGTTCCCCTCGGAGTGCAATTAAGATTTTTACTGAAGTTAAACTAGAGAGAATCCGGACTCCGAAGAGGTACTCAACGACTCTCCTGAGGAACTGAGATTTTTACTTGGGGAAACATGGGGGGGGGGGGGGGGGGGTATCGATTTTCCAGACTTAAAGTAGGGGTGTGTTACTCTGGCTTTAAAGCACAGCTCTTACTAGAAATGATGTTTTCATGTCAGAACTACTATTTTCCCAAAATACCGAAATTTCCCCGTGAAGCTATTAGCTGCGAGATACCATGGTATCTGATACCACGGTCTAAAGTCGTTTTTGCAATTATCGTGGTATCTGATACCACGGTCAAAAGATGTTTTTGCAGTTATCGTGGTATCTGATATTCAGATACCACGGTCTGGCCGTGGTAACTGCTCGGAGTATCTGAAAAAGTCGCCTCACTTTCATCAGTTTTTTCAAATTGGTGGGAACAAAGTTTGGCACTTAGTGATGTGACTGAAGATCAGTTTTTCTTTTGGGATGACTTCGAGAAGCGCAATTTTCGCAATTGTCGTTTTGCAGAGCAACTGTATATCAGATACCATGGTAACTGCAAAAACGACTAATTGCAGATCCAATTACCGTGGTAACAGATACCAAAAACGCAACTATTGATTTTCTTGTTTGCACATGTCGACTTCGTCTAGACTTGTCACTTTGCAAAGCAGAGGTTGGACAAACAAACTATTTGAAAAATTAGTTTGCTGTTGCATGAAAATGTGAAAACCAAGCAAAATGGAAAGGAATCCGCAATACAAGATAGACCTATCGACCTTAACTAAATTCTAAATTTTGAAGCTTCTCTCGCCCACTTATTTTTGAAATAGTTGTCGCCGGACATAGAACCTTCCTGTGAAGTTTGCGCTCCATGATTGACAAAACTCTGCTCAGCCGCAAAAGTGCGGAAAAGCTGTAGCCTAGGTGCAAAATAAACAGTGGCGAAAGGCGGGAAAGTTCTGAACCTCATAAGTCCACACGGGAGCTGGGGATATTAGGCGTTATATGTTGTCTAAAAAGTTGGTTGATAAGCCTGTAGGGCACCATATTTGCAGTTGCATCGAACCAGAGTTCAGGGGTTTCGGTAGCCTTGCGCATGGAATAGATTATTTTTAGAATATTATATAAATTTGGTAATCCACACTATCATCCCTGTCACACACATCACACATGTAAGGACGTTTCTTCCCTTTCCAGTTTGTGTTCTCCTAATTCGAAGCGGTAAACTACAAGTAAACTGTCATTTAATTGTATACTTAATTTCAGAAGTTGATGGTTTTGTTATAAAGCATAAGTAGGGTGTGAGTGTGAATTATAGATTTTCGCCGGTGGCTTAAAAGATTAGTATCGTTACAGGGTAAAGCTGCAGTTTTGTGATATATTCGTTCAGCCCAAGCTGACCGGGAATCATATTAAAACACGACCAAAGGTTTCGATGGAATCCCAAAAATCTAATATTTGATCCAGACAATTGGTTCTTGTCTTCGCCAGATCCAGTCTTCGCCACGCTAATCATCAGAAAAGTTCAGATATGCCTGTATAAGCCATTTCGATTTTGACGGTTGTGACCGAAACTTCCTGCTTTACTTCTGCCAAATTTCCGGTTTCGGCCGAATTCCGAACGAACTAATTGTCCAGCAAAAAAAGGAAAATTCAGAAACGAATTCAGCGTATATCCTTATCTCTATAAAGAACATCTACTCAACTTCAAATAAAACTTTAACTTATAACAAAAATCTGGTTACAACCGGATTCCCGACGAATCATATTTCCGGGTACCATAAAAAGTGATTGTCATATACAGACTTAGTGTCTCTTCTTACCCCTAAATCTGTCATCTAATCAACTTCAAATAAAACTTTTAACAAATTTTCCGGTTTTGACCGGATGCCAGGCGAACTAGTTGTCCGGGTAGAAAACACTTTTCACATAAGTGTTCTGCATGTCTTCTTACCCCTAAATCGAACATTTAATCAACTTCAAATGAAACTTTTACTTCAACCAACTTTCCGGCAACCGTACGAACTACTTTTTCGGCGAGAAAACGATTTTAACTACCGTGTCCAGCATGTCTACTTACCCCATAATCGATCAGCTGTTTGAAAATATTTTGTTTCCCTATTAATTTGAAACCCCTCCCCCACCCCTAAATGTAGGGCTACAGAGCAGTCCTCACACCCAGTTTTCGTCAAAATATCCTCATTCCCTTCGAGAGTTATCGTGCTGACAGACGTTTTGAGATCCCAAAAATATTCAAAAACGGAAAAATCAGCTATCTTATCAATCCGCTGAAATTCTTCAGCGGTACTTCGGCCCTTTTTTACTAGGGGCCTCTTCAAGCTGAAGCATGAAAGAAACGAAACTTCAACACCCTAGATGATTTTCCTTTTCTTAAATGTGATTGTCAGTTATGGCTCTGCTAGACAGTAGAAGACCGAAGAGGGAACGCGGATGTCTTTGACCATAGGTCTGCGTTGGTCATATCTCTCACAGTACCTGGACCAGGGGCGTCACGACTGGGGGGGGGACACTCCCCCCCAATGCTGTCGGCCAGTCGGTAAAAATAACCGAGTCGGCGCGAAGCGCCGCGATTTTTCGTCAAAACAGTTAATTTTTTTCATGAAAATAGTCGGTTTTTATGGCACTTGAGCATACTCAAGTGCCATATAGCGATCGTAATTTCTGTCGGTCTGTCTGTCTGTCGTTCTGTCGTTCTGTCCAGGTTTTGCTAGTTTGGGCACTTCCAGACAACCTAGGACGATGAAACTTCACAGGCATATCAGGGACCAGACCAGATCAACTTACAAATAATCACTTCCCCAATCAAACTTTCCCCGGATCCGGGAGTCCGAAAACTATAAAGTAAAACGAGAGCAAAAAGTAAAGCGGGAGCAAAAAAAAGCGCTGCCTGAGCGCGGAATCGAACCTGGAACCTTCGTGTTGCCAGTCGAGTATTCTACCACTGAGCCATGCGACGATGTACAGAAGGGAATGCGGGAATGAATATACTTTAAAATAGTCAGTCCAAGTCAAACAAATCTAGTGAAACGCTTGGCAGAAATATCAGGGAACCGACAACTATTAACATGCATAACTTTGGAAAGGGTAATCAGACATACGTGAAACTTGATCTTTGTGTTGCCAGTCCAGTTTTCTACCACTGAGCTATGCCCTGATGTATAAAAAAGCGAATGCGAGAATACATACGGTTTAAAGATGGTCAGTCCAAGTCAAACAAATCTAGTGAAACGCTTGGCAGGAATATCAGGGAACCGACCAGATTAACTTGGATATAATCATATTCCGGATCCGATCATAGTGGGGGAGTGGAGGGATGGGAAATCCGGAAACTACGGTATGTCCCGGTTTTGCTAGTTTGGGCACTTCCACATAAGCTAGGACGATGAAACTTGGCAGGCGTGTAAGGGACCGAACCAGATTAACATGGAAACAATCACTTCCCCGATCCGGCCATCATGGGGGGGTGGATCAACAGGAAATCCGGAAACTAGTAACATGCATAACATTACAACGGGTAATCGGACTTGCATGAAACTTGACATATGTCAAGAACAAGTGCTTCAGATGCTCAGTTTCAAATCCGGACCAGATCCGATAACTGTGGGGGGGGGCTGGAGGGGGGCACCCAAAACCTCGTGAACCGCTTCCACATAAGCTAGAACGATGAAACTTGGCAGGCGTATTGGCAAACCGACCAGATTAACTTGGAAATAATCACTTCCTCGATCCGGCCATCTTGGGGGGGGAGTGGAGGGATGGGAAATCCGGAAAGTAGTAGCATGCCTAACTTTGGAACGGGTAATCAGATATGCATGAAACTTGACATATGTCAAGAATAAGTGGTTCAGAAGCTCAATTTCGAATCTGGACCAGATCCGATAACTTGGGGGGGGGCTGCAGGGGACACCGGAAATCTCATGAAACGCTTCCACATAAGCTAGGACAATGAAATTTAGCAGGCATATCAGGGAACCGACCAGAAGAACTTGGAAATAATCACTTTCCCCATCCGGCGATCGTGGGGGAGTGGAGGGATGGGAAATCCGGAAACTAGTAACATGCATAACTTTGGAACGGGTAATCAGACATGCATGAAACCTCGCATGAAACTTGACATATATCAAGAACAAGTGCTTCAGATACTCAGTTTCAAATCCGGGCCAGATCCGATCACTGAGGGGGGTGGAGCTGGAGGGGGAACCGGAAATCTGGTGAAACGCTTCCAAATAAGCTAGCACAATAAAACTTGACAGGCATATGAGGGAACCAACCAGATTAACATGGAAATAATCACTTCCCCGATCCTGCTATCGCGGGGGGGGGGGGTGGAGGGAAGGGGAATCCAGAATCCGGAAACTAGAAACATGCATAACTCTGGAATGGATAATCGGACATGTATAAAACTTGACAATTGTGAAGAACAAGTGTCTCAGATTTTCAGTTTCAAATCTGGACCGAATCCGAAGAGAGGGGATTAGAGGGGGGACCGGAAATGTCGTGAAATGCTTAGGGTCGAGGGATCGGGATGTCACAGTAGAGGGGTTGGAAGGGGTTTTCCCGGACTTCCGGTGATCACGAGTTAGGGTACTTCCACATGTACTAGGACCATGAAACTTGGCAGACATATTAGGTACTCTTCCAGGTCAACTTGAAAATAGTTCTTTTCCCGATCCGACGATCATGGGGGAGATTCTATTGACATGCATAACTTTGGAACAGGTGATCAGACGTGCATGAAACTTGTCAAGTGTCAAGAACAAGTGACTCAGATGATCAATTTCAAGTCTGGAACGGACCCGATAACATCGGGAGGAGCTGGAGGCGGGGGAGAAATCTCTCGAAACGCTTAGAGTCGAGAGATCGGGATGGGACTTGGAGGGAAGAACAAGCATAAGCCATAGATACATTGTAGAGGCTTAACGGCCTGCCTTTCAATTTGCAAATATATTATTATTATTATTATTATTATTGACAAAACAGGACCGATCGTTTCGCAGTGGGGGGAGTAGGAGGGGGTTTTCCCTAGTTCCGATGATCACGAGTTAAGGTACTTCCAGATATGCTATGACCGTGAAACTTTGCAGGCATCTTAGGGACTCTATTAGATCGACTTGCAAATATAGTCCCTCCCCGATCAGATCATCGTTGGAGGAAGATACAATTTTCAATGAGTGGTATAACCATTTCAGATTTACTAGATCAAGCCCGTTATCTGATGAAATAAATATCGGGAGAGAGATCCAGCCTTGAAAACTGCAAACCGTATCTGACAAACATGCTAACTGTTCTTACAAGTGCCATATGAGCTTTCAGCTCTTGTTCTGAAAATTGGTCGATTTTTCGTTAAAGTAGTCGGTTTTTTTTTAAATCAGTTCTCTGAAAATCAGTCTATTCTTTTTCAAAAATGTCATTTTTGTTATTGGAAACAGTCGTTTTTTCTGCCGAAAAAGTCGGTAAAAATTTCCAGCCAGTCGGTAAATCCCTCGTCCCCCCCCCCCCCCCCACACATTTTAGCTAGTAATGCCTCTGACCTGGACGCCCGTTTGTTAGAAACTGGAAACTCCTGAGGATTGTTTGCCCTTTTTCCGGAAATTTTCCATTTTCCCAGCATCTCTCCGAGATGGCTAATTGGATCGTACTTGATTAGAGAAAATCGAAGCGTAGGGAATTAATGAGCCTGTGTACGTAGACCGGCTGTTGCTTCATCTCCCCCCCCCCCCCCCGCTCTTTATCTATGCCATTGGCTGATACTGTGCCGACTTTATAGTGTCATTTTATTGGAAGGGACGCACGAATCGGGACAAAACATACATTTCGAAAGAAATGGTCAGCTAACCAGTCCATCAAGTGACGCGCTGAAAGACAATCAGGCCTCGAGGACTGAAATTCCTGCCCGGATGTTCGGCATCATCATCAATAGTTGTAGAAAATCAGGCCGGGAAGCCGATCTTTTCGCATTTTTACCTCTCATCTTGTTCTGAACTGAGCGTAGGTTACTTGAGAACAGTGACAGTGAACAATTTATGGTAGCAATACAGATACTATTATGGCATTCGGCTCGGGTTTGAGAGATAACTAAAAACTTCGTCTGTTGCTCAGTGCAACTTTTTTTTTTTAGCTAATCATTAGATAAAAAAAAACAGAATCTGCATCTGAAAGGGATTAATTCGGCTTAGACAAATTTTGAGGCACATTAAAGCTAACAAAATAAACAGTTTCGTCTGTTTGTGCTGGTGTGATTTATTTCCTTAGCAGCCCGACGGGCATGCCAAAAGCTTAAGCACAGAAAATCTGCTCATAAAAGCTTGTGTTTCGACTTGATCAGTTTTTAACTAACTTTGTCTTACAGACCATCCACTTGGTACAAGAAGATCACTATGAGAAGATTCCATACCATACCTATCAGGTAAATATTAAGAGTTCTTATCGTTCCGACGTTCGGGGTTACTCACTTGGTGGGCATCACTGTGCATCCTCCGTGAGCACTGGCTGGGCACGGACTCGGCACTAAATTCCAGTTTGGGAGTGGTCAACCCCTTGCCATTCACTACCATGATTTCTAGCATTCTTCTTGACCCTTACAAGCTTCTGCAGTTTCTGCTAGATGGTGTGACCCAGTCATACACAAATCCTCAATTTTGGGGCATGGTGCCCCAACGTCTGGGGATGCCCGAACGTATGGGCATGGTACCCCTGTGAAATTTGGTTAAACTGAGACTAGTTACATACCTAAACAGGTTTTGTCTTCCTGTCCTAGATAAAAAAAATACACCTGATTTTACTTTCTTTCCATCTCGTTTTCCAGTGTTCAAAATCTTAGAGCACTTCCAAGATACAGAGTTTTTCGGAGGCCACTTCTCTTCTAGTTGGTTTAATCTATCCTTTTTCAGAAAATGCTGCTATGTAGCATGAATGAGGCAAGCTTTTCAATCTGTACACTGGAGCAAATATTTCCTTTAGATTGTTTGCCTTTTATTGTATTTATTGTGAGTGATTTTTTTTTTTTTTTTTTTTTACTATATTAACGATTGTTATCGAAACTCACTAAACTCAAAAGAAATACAATACAAGGCAAATAATCTAAAGGAATTTGGAAGGAAAGTTAATTTTATTCCTAAAGGAAGAAAATTTAAAAGCTTACTTCATCCACTCTACCTATCGGTGACTACCTGAGAACGATAGAGTAACCTAGCGGCGACGACCTGGACAAAGATCGAGTAGCCTAGTGGCAACTACCTGGAAAAGGGTAGAGTAAACCCACTAGAAAACAAGTGGCCTCCAAAAAATTCTATGTATCTTGGAAGTGCTCTAACATTTTGAAAATTGGAACCCATACCCATTGGAGGCCCATACTTCCAGGCATGCTCGGACGTTGGGGCACCGTGCTTAAAAAGGATTTGTGTATGACTGGTGTGAGCCAGCGCTTTGTAATTGCAACCGCTCCACGGAATTATCTATGTTCCTTAACTGGATATCCCCAAAAAAATAAAATCCAAAACAAATGTACCCCTACGACTACCCCGAGGAACGTCACAAAGTGTTCCATAGAAACAACTCTTCCATATGACGCTGCATATCCATTCTTCATTCGCTTCCCTTCCATTCACTCCAAATGTTTGGGCTGTCGTTCGTACTACCACACGCAGAACCGTATGAGTTAAACCTCTAATGCGGCCCTCTTCCTTAATCGCTTCATCCAGTCTTAAAGTTCGTAGACCTTAATTCCATACAGTTCGTTCCGACCTCCTAATGACACTACACTGGTTGTGACGCTATTTTCGATTCGTAACCTGCTCCCACCGATTGTAAGATCTTCCGTTAGAAAAAAAAAACGCTGATATAAATTTGTCCGTATGGTTTTGCTAGAAGGCAATAGTCCTAGGCAAAGGCTCGAAACAGCCAAAGCCGTGGGTAATCTGTTAAAAAGCAGATCTTAGTTTAAAAGTTTTCAACTATTTTAGAACACTGGAACATAAATAGTGCCAGTTGTCCTTTAATGACACCCTCTCGCATTTACGGAACAAAATCGCTGTTTTTGCTTGACGCAGCAGCTGAGAGTTAGAGGTTCTTATCGTTATTCGTTCTTGTCTCGATTGAGAGTTTGGCATCTCAATAGCGCGTTCGTTAGGGGAAGCGGGCTGCATACTTTTTGGGAAAATAAAAATTCCAGCTGACGGAACAAGGAACTTTTTAATTGAGGAGTCTCGTCAGTCAGCAGAGCGCAGCCTTACGGTATTACTTACTTTTCTGGAAGTTCGTCTGTTTATTTGCTTATGGCTTCGGAGAGTTTGAGTGACGATTCGGCGTTTTAGTTTTAACTAGTTCGCCGAATTGATCTTGTTTCCCTGGTGAAGCTTTCGGAGTCGCGAGATGAGTTTGTACTTGGGACTCGGACTCGGGCAAAAGTTAGTAATATAGGAAATATTATGATGATGAGTTTGTATTACACACCGAACAAATGAAGAAAGGAATAGAAATAAAAATTACACTGAGCGCGAGATACAAAGGAGAAGAAGGAAACAGGAAAAGCTCAAAGATACAAAATGTAAGTAAGCTGTCGTCGGAACTTCTCAAAATTGGCCTTGAAGTTAAACCTGCCAAAATGTGAGTACCTGCATTTCAACCCTTCGTCAAATTGTTCGAGCGCATCTAAAGCTTCTATATCTCTTGGATCGTTCATCGTCAAATCAACAGACTCTCTACGGTGGCTCGGCATAACATTCAAATCTTCATTGTCCAAATTTTGCTCTTCGGTTGTTCAAGAAGTCTATAAGTCGATCCGTAGCGCCTATGGGCGCATCGTCCCCAACCGGGGGCGCTATAATCGTAAAGCTTTGGGAAATTTGTACAGCACTTTCTGCGCTCCTTCTATACTATTTCGTTCTGGTGTCACTCATGTTCTGCGAAAGAAGGAGATTAAAATGATGAGATCATGTTATTTTAAATATGCAAAGCACCTGCTCCACTTGTCGAAATTATGTCATAACCATACATTGACGGAGAAATTCAAAATGCAAAGTGTTACCCTTTTGGATGTTTCGTCATCACTCTCAAAACTCATGGACAACAAGGCCCAACCAGCACACTATGTCGTCCACTGCTTCCTGACCGAAGATTAAAAATTAAGTGTCTTTTTCTGTGTGTATATGTGTGTATAGATGTGTTTTGTTTATTTTCGTCATTTACTCCGTCTTTCCAAAATGGCGGGTCATAAATATATTACTTACTTACTTACTTAAAAAGGATAATTGAAAGCACAAGATAAAAAAGAAGAAAAAAGGAAAAACAATGTTTTCATCGGGGGTAAATGGAAAAAAAGTTATGAGCAAACAGTATCAGTCACCGAAAGAACATTAAATCAACTGAGGGAAAAAGACACTGGTTCACAGGAAGTGACGTGTATCATACTTTATCATTTATTACCTAATGCATAATTTGATAGTGTTATTTATCATCATAGGGATAAAGTGAGTATTGATGAAATAGTTTATCTAAATTAGTCCCTTTGGCGTAAAAATAGGTCGCTAGGGAGAGGGGAAGGAAGGGGCGATCGGTTAGGTTCATGTATTTGGAATGTCGGATTAACCGAACGTCTAGAAGGAATCAGTCCGTGGCGGTTGATCGTTCGCGTCTGCGATGTCTTGTCCAGTCGTCTTTCCTAGCTTTTCCACTTCAAGGGGTTACTATCAATCCTGGTTCGGATAGATGCTCTAGAGATGACAGACTTTCGATCTAGAAGTGAGGCATGCATGGAAAAAGAACTCAGTGGTACGCTATGGTGTTCTTCTAGTGTCGTAAATCGATACTGCACTGAGCGTCGAGTTTTCTTAAAGGACTCCTAGCACTATTCACTCTTCAACTTCCAGTATTTTCAAATATTTGAATACTTTAAAACTAGGCTGTGCTTTCAACAAGTAACCCACGGTTTTGGCTGTTTTAAGCCTTTTCCGAGACCCGTTGATTTAGAGTGAAAACAGGGAAACAATTTACGGAACCGTTTTTTCTGATTTAAAAACCTCTCGCAGACAACCGTCGATAGTGTGATACACATCAAAGGTAGCAAAACACGGCAGTTGAGAAAATCAGCGATTTTTGTTAGAGGGGTTAGAATGTACCGTACGAAATTCCCGGTTTAGAAATATATGGAGTTTATGGAAGTAGGTTGCGTTGTAAGACAGGTCCTCTAAGTAATTATGTTTAACAGATATTTCTACGCAGACACTTTCAAAACTAACCAAGCGGAGCCAGTCCCTGTCACCTTTGCTAACACTAATTTAAAGCGGAAGATTAAGCGTCTGCAGTATTTTAACATGATTTACTGACATGACTGAAGAGCTTACCCCTTTAATTTTCCAACAGGGACAAACAGTTGTATTTTAGTCATAACTACCCAGAAGGGAAAGACATATCATTCCCTATGCATTGAGTATGGCAATGTGTCTTCTCTGTGAAAGAACACTACATATGATCCGCAATCTCGACTAACATCACCGAGAAACACTTTCTGTGATTGGCTTTATCCTTCGCACATCGGATTAAACCGATCACAAACAACCGGAAGAGCGAATTTGGTTAGACTGAGACTGGCTACATACCTAAATAGGGTTGCCTTCCTGTCCTAGATCAAAAGATATCTGATTTTACTTTCTATCCAACCTCATTTTCCAATTTTCAAAATGTTAGAGCACTTCCAAGATACATAGAGTTTTATGGAGGCCGCTTCTTTTCTAGCGGGTTTACTCTATCCAGATGAACAGTAAGAACAAAAAACACAAAAGGAAAGTCGAAAGTGGGAAGGCTAGTGATAGTTCTGTTACTGGAAGGAAAATATTATAATTGTGTAGGGTTTCAGTTCTGCTTTAATGAGAAGCCGTGAGCCTGCCAGGGGTAGATAAGTAACAATAAAAATGTAGAGCAAATTAAGTACTAATCCCAGAAAAAGAATCTGGAGCATTAAGAAGGTGATGACAATGTCCCACCATCACATCAGTCCAGAGGGGGGAAGTTTCGACATGAGTCCAATCACACAGGGATTTACCTCAGAGGGGATCTGCCAAGTAATTATTCCAAACAGACATGTTAAGCTCGGTGGCGAGAGACTATGAATTGGGCCAATGAGAAAAAAGATGTCATGACGATTTCAGGGATGAGCGTGAGGTATTAATGAGGAAATGAGAAATAAATCCCCTGGTGAATAATTAAGGAACTGGAAAAGGATAACTTGGGTAATAGAAGCTGCCGATCAAAAGCCTTGTAGGCTGGTAATCTAGGGCTTAGGGCCGACATTTGGAGTCTCTCTGAAGGTAAAATAACGTTTGAGAGGTCTGGGATACAGTATAGTTGTTTGAAAAGTTACTTAACTTCGAACAATGCAGTTTCATCCAGTTGCTACGATACAAATAAAATACAGCCAGTCAAAACAGTTCAATAAGTGCTCCTTAGAACTTGTGAGTGTATTCTGTTTGTATTGTTTTATTTAATAAAAACTGCACTGTTTCAAGTTAAGGGGCTGTCCAAAGGAGGAAGGCTCCGAACCTCGAAATATGTCGAGGAAAAAGAATAATTACGCCAGAACAGGGCTCCTGTCTCTCAACTCTGAAAGGTCACGTGGTACTTATGATAAGAATTCCTTCTACTTCAGTGGATTTCCATCTATTCTGTTCCCGAGATTCTTGACTTTATAAGTATATCTAATCTCCTCCATCAGCAATACGGTGATTATCACGCTTGCAACGTTTGTTCTCTTTATATGACGTGTCATGAGCCCGATCTTTGTTTCCGAGGAGCTTATTCCTCCGTAGACCGGCTGTTGCAGGTTTTGCCAAGATTGTCATCCAATGCAGGGGAGGTGGAAAGAAAAAAACGGCCAAAGCCGTGTGTAATTTTCTGTATGCATAGCTTAGTTGTAAAGTAGTCAACTATCTCAGAATGCTGTGCAGAAACACTTAGAGCCTGTTCCGTCCTACTTACCGTAGTTACTACGCATGACGTCACGAATTCTGGCTTTTCGCCGTCAAGGCTGGAACGATTTTTCTATTTTCCAGCAGGATCTCACGCCAGGGGTGAATCCGACCAATCACGTTACAGAGATGCGTAGTTACTACGCTCACTACGGTTCCGAGCATGGGAAGCAAATAGTAACTATTAGTTACTATTCTGACAAGGCTGGAACGGTCAGCGTAGTAGCTTTTCGTGAGGATGGAACGGAAATAGTAACTATTGTTAGAAGGGTGGAACACGCTCTTTGTAGTGCGATGTCTCATTTAAGGAATGAGAAGAAAATTAGAACAGGGGTCGGCTATGCGAGTGTCTTTGTTTTAAGGCGTATTCTCGTCGTTCCCCGGGGACTCCTCGGGGAATCGAAGGGAACGGCGAGAATAGAGGGAGTCACTCCACGCGGACTCCGCCTAGGAAAGCAACGAGAACACGGGGAATGTTTCTAAAATGGATTTTGTTCAAAAACAAAATATGCAGTTGACGAAACTAGTCTGGATCCGCTTTATGTTTGGCTTAGTTTATTCTGATTCTTTTTAATTAATTTTACATTACACCAACACCAGCAAAAACTGATTCCCCTTCGAATCTGAAAGGGAGTCCTTTTTGATGATAGTGATGATAATCGAAGCATTCCACGTCCGTGGGGACTCGCGAGAATACGGGGAGTAAGTCCCCGGAAGTGGAGTCCTCGGGGAACGGCGAGAATGTGCCTTTAGTTATATTTTATGTTTGGTTATTTCTTCCCACTTTACGGTGTTCTGATCTTTGTATTGCCACCCCAAGGTCTTTTAGAGCAATAACATATCATTTTTGCTGTATACCTCCACTGAAAATAGCTGTCACTTCTTGTTCTTGCCACGATGGAACTTTCTACGAAGAAATTCTTTCAGAAATAAACTCGCAAATTTCTCAAACTAGGAAACGCTTTCTCCCCAAATTAATTACGGCTTTCTGATTTCAGCCAATCAGCGAAGAGATTGAAGAGAAGATACAATGTAAAGTGCTCGACTGTGATACCATTAGTCAAGTTAAGCTGAAGATTCTGGATGCACTCTACCGGAATACCCCATTTTCCCTAAGGCCAACCATCTACGAGGTCGACCTAGGTAAGAATATGTGAGCCAATGTGTTCACTTTTCTTGCTGCTGTTAGCGGTGGGTCGAAAAGAGATCATATTTATGAACTCATTTAAGAAAGGAGAAGCATTTGCATTAATACTGCAAAAACACACACTATTTATGGACTAGACATAGAAAGGGAAATAGCGCAATAAAATTATCCTTAGCTGCTAGAAACAGAGATAAAGAAAAACGCAGAATAAAAGGACCAGTCGGGTATAAACTTTTTTAAATAGTTACAAAATAATTCGGATTTCCCGTCTTAAAACGACCATAGATTGGCTTTTAGCATAAAGGCTTTGATTCCGCTAAAATCTCATGGGGTCCCACCTTGTTTATTTTTTGCGGTTGACCGCGAATAACCCTGTTGTCACTAGAATACTCGTAGAAAAATTTAAAACATCTTGTGACCGGTTAAAAAACGCTACTACGGTCATGGTCGCTTGAAGGTACGTGCACAAACAGCCCGATTTTCGCAGTTGGGTGCGAATCTCCTCCGTGAATTTTGACGCACCGCATGCAACTTTCTTCGTAGTGACGCAAGTTTGTGAATTTTCGCGTGCTAAATCCTATCGGACTGCTCACGTAGCTTCAATGGTGCCTTTTAACAAGAACAGACAACAAATAGAACTTCCGTACAATACGGAATATACGGACAATTCCCGATGCAAACGAGCAGAGGTAGGAGCGACGCGGAACATCACAGTTCGTTATCTCTATCGCAGTAGAGCCCCGGAGAAAGAAATGTCGAGAGTAACAGCCTATTGGCTGTATACCATTGTGACGTCATATTGCGTCATATTGCTCTGATATGCGCATTGGCGAAGAGGGAAGTAGACGGGCGCTCAGTTTTCTCGGCTATCCATAGTCGGTGCATGGGACCAAAGACGGAGGTTCTACTTGGCTTATTTGTTCTTGCTTTTATCTGCGCGCGCTAAATCTTATCGGATTGTCAGACTGTGCACGTAGTTTTAGTGCTGCCTTTTACGGGGGGTGAGAGAGATTTTGGCTGAATAGAAAAGGCTTCGGAGATTAAAGAAATAGTCTTCTCTGTTCAGATATGAGCGTTCCGACATTTTTTCCAAGCCCTGATGGGTTTTAAACTGAGGGGAGAGACTCCATCGTTGTGCATTATGGAAATTTTTGCTTTGACGAGTTTATAGAAGCGGAAACGAGGGGGGGATTCAGCCTTAGGGCTCATCTCTCGCTTTTTTTTTAACAGCGTCGAGGGAAATCGACTTGCAAATAACGCTTTAATCTTTCATCCAATAAAACTGTGGCGTCGTTAGTGACACTGTGTCTGAAATGCGGTTAAAGCAGAAATGGAAAGGACGCATGCTGATTGGTCTATTAGGTTAATCGGAGATCTGAGGGTCGCCAGATTTTTTAAAGCAGAACTGAAACCTGATACTATTCGGTTGTCTTACTTCTGAAAGCACCAGTGTCTGCCTATTGTCCGAAGGGTTTCCCACTCCCCGGCAACTGCTGTACACCCTTTCCGGGCAGCAGCCGCAGTGGTATTCGTTCTCCCTGACAAATCTGAAGTTTTAAGCTGTCGCTATAATTAAATACCGGACAAAAAAAGCTACAAACCTAACAAAAAGCTCTTATATTTAGTTAGTAAGTAAGTAATTTTTTAACCCGCCCCTTTAAAAGCAGAGTAAGTGAAAGAAAAGAAATAAAACACATAGAAAAAGACACAATTTTTCAATCTTCGGCAAGGAAGCTGGAGAATTTGAGGAAACTTCCAAAACGAAATATGTTTCACAGAAAAGGGTATTAGTATTAAAGGTACTGTAAAGAATTTCTGTTTATGAAAGATTTGACTTCTTTATTTCATAACTATAAATTGTATATTTAATAAAATATTCATCAGTTATATTCTCTAGAATATCGCCCATCACGAACTAGTCCTGTGATCCTCAGTGACGAAGACGCCACCAGCATCGTCGTCGGCGGCTGGCGTTGCATTAACACGCTGGCTCATTATGGCATTCGTGATATGGCCATCATGGCTGTGGTGCCGCGCCGAGCTACTTATACAAATACTCTGCCAAATGGCCAGTGCCGTCACAACATGTACAGGACGTGTAAGTAGTCTTTTTGCACTTTTAAAGTAATTCCCTCGCCGTTATAACCCCGGTGCATCAAACACGGGTTTGGGCACATTCCTACTTGGTTCACCTGAATCATCAGTTGCGTTTTTGATCGAAGTTTTTGTTCGCCGTTCACTTAGCCGGTTGCTTAATTTCCGTTTTTGAACGCCGTCGAAGTTCACCGTTTGCTTAATTAGTGTTTGTACGACTCCGGCGATCCTTGCCAGGTCGACGTTTCCTCGACGATTCAAGCAAACTTCGAACTTGCTAGCGCACGAAGTTCGGACGGTCAGAGTTTGAAGGACGAAGGAACTGCGACCGGCGACCAAAAACGGTATTTAAGCAGAGAACTTTGAGGTTGAAGGTAACATCAAACTTCGATCAAAAACGCAAGTGTCCACACTTCTTTGTTTTTAAGTTTGAATGAAGGAATGGCGGATTTATGACGCACTGCCCAAGGGCGTAAGTGCAGTAGAATAGAACAAAGTAATAAAAAAAAAATGACAAAACACTTACAAATAATATTTTTTGTTTGCAAATAATAATTATAATGTTTGCAATATTGTGGCATGAGGAGCGTGTTCGCCCTTCTGACAATATTAACTATTAGTTACTAATTCCGTTTTAACCTCACGAAAAGTTACTACGCTGACCGTTCCAACCTTCTTGAAATAGTAACTAATAGCAACTATTTGCTTACCATGCTCGGGAGCGTAGTAAGCGTGGTAACTACGAATCCCTGTAACGCGATTGGCCGGCTTACCCCGTGGAGCTGCCATGGAATGATATTTTGCTGATAATTAAAAAATGTGTTCCTGCCTTGATGCCAAGAAGCCAAAATCCGTGACAGCATGCGTAGTAACTACGGTAATGAGGTGGAGCACGATCGATCAAGTGGATGGTTTACGAACTACATCCAAATTCCGCCCGAGGAGCAGTTTTTTCTTTAAGTTCACTACTTATAATCTTCTTCCTTTTTGTTTTTAGTAACGCACTAGCATGTGAACCACATGACGATTTGGAACCTTCTTCGCGTACGAGCGATCGCCCAAGAACTGGTCATGGCTAAGCCTATTTCCGTTCGACATAGTGATATATCCCGAACTATCTTGGCTTAGCCGGATTATTCAGTGTCGCAATGGAGTCCGCAACCCCACCCCTCTAGTACCTTCCATTCCAGTCCGCGTCCCCAAACCATTAATAAATAATCTATAAATAACAATGAACCTTATTTCTTCTAATTCTTGTTCATTATTTTATTTTTTCTCACTCTTTTCCTAACTCATAATCCTTATTTATTCTTGCCCAAACCCGAAGTAGTACCAGTGCTAAAAAAAAAAGTATGGAAGTGCGCGCCCAGGGTAATTCCCCGCGACTGTAGGTGGGCTTTATTAGCAGCGTCAGGGAAGATAATACCGTCATTATTTTTAGTAAAATATCGTCTTTAATTAGCACTTCTTGCATGGGATTATATTAGAGCGTGTTGTCGTTATCATCTAGAAATGACTGTTTTCATTGACTGAAAAACAGAGTAAAAACAATGGGAATCCCGTGGCGTCAAGGGCCCATGATTTACCGGTGATCGCGGACGATTCTAGACTACATGTCATTCCAGAGGTTTCCTGCACTGATACCTAAAGGTTTTACTTATGGCACTTAGTCAAGAAAGCGCGGGAGTTGTGTGGTGAACGCCATAAGAGAGGGGTGGGTAGAAGTAGCAACTAAAAATATGTCCTTCATTTAATGCCATAAAAAAGGGGTCGTATAAGAAATGCATCTGCATGCGAATCGACGCACTCGCAGTGACTCGAAAATTGCAAGTGATTAAAGAAAGATTATGGAACTTCGGTGACATTAAAGAATTTACACTAAAGAATGTGCAATATAATGCTTTTGCCATTTTTGTGAAACGTTAATCCCCAACCTAAATGGAAATTCTTTGGTTTGTATAGTTTGATTATTGACTGTATGTTTTCTTTCAGGTATGGGTATCTACACGCTTAACAACTCAACCCACCACCACCACACCTTACAAACCAACCATAGTCACCACCTGCATCACCATCATCACCATATGAACGGAGCGTTAGATGCGAATAGTAGTCAGATGCCGAGCTTTCACCTCGTCCGACCTCCTCTCGACGAACACTGCCATAAAGGGTGTTCCAACACGGCGGAACGGACCCCCAAAGCTATTCCGGAGATCTTCCTTACCCGGTAAGTAGACAACAAAGTTGGAAAGGTCGGACACAGGTTAGGCCCAAATTGTATAAGAAGCAAGTCCTTACGACCTTAGTTCCTCCTAGCATCTCCAGGGGCGCTTAGGGCATCCAAGAAGAGTCGCCAGTCGTCTCTCGTATAAGCCGATGCCCGGACATCTTCCTGATCTGTATGAATGGACGCGTTGATATTGCCAAGAACAAATAAGCAAGAACCTCCGTATCCTTATCTCTGTAAGATGACTATGCGTAGTCTGATGTTTCCCCATGCCCTACCCGATGCAAAGAAGCGGAGGTTAGGAATTACGGGGCACATCACAATTCGTTACCTCTACAAATAGCTGTATCGCTGTGAACTTTCAAAGTAAAAGCCGATGGGTTCTCTGGACGCGCTCCAGAACGGGTCAGCGTCCCTCCTGCACTAATTCCTCTGCTATGCGCAACGGCCAAGACGGAAGTAACGGGTATCAACTCAAAGCCAAGGCAAGTACCTCCATCGCAGTTTTGTCGGGGTATCCATAGTCGCTGCATGGGACCAAAGACGGGGGTTCTATTAGATTATTTGTTCTTGATATTACAGAGTGGTAGGGGGCGCTGAAAAATTAATTTGGCAGCTAAACTTGATCGCATGATATTACATCCACGAAATCTGCATCCTGAAATCTACGAACCCCAAATGTACTAGATGTTTGTGAATATGTGACTAAAGGATTTAGTCTCAGGAATGAAAGTTTAGCTTAGTTTACGTAGCATAGTATTTCTAGAGGTGTAATAGTTTATTTGTGAAGTGTAACGTGTATTAAATCTTGTATGGCCTTTTGGCTCAATAAACAAGCGTTACTATTATTATTAAGCCCAGGCTCATCGAACTCAGACTTGTCTCCTTTTTAGTACAATCAAATATATCCTTATTTTCTAAGCTCTAACTTAGTTAGGACACCCGAAACTTTACGGTACAGATCTAGGTACAATAGCCGAATTTAGTCGAATGTTTTCATAAGAGAGAAAGAAATGTTAGGACGTAGTTAGTTTGTTCGAGGAAGTCTTACCGTTCGGTAAGAAAAAAGCATTACAAACTCCATCGTCCGCTAAAAAGGGCAGATTTCTTTTGTACAGGAAATTCTGCCGAATTTTCACCAGATTTTCAGATTATTCTCTGTTTGATATTTTCACGTCAGGCTTTCTCTAGAAGTAATGTGTTTTTGCTGAAGAAGTATGGGATTGAAAACCTGTTTTTGCTGTTCTCACTCGTATCTTAATGGGAACACTAATTATTCGAGACTGACGACTTCAACTCGAGAGACCGGAATTACGGGATATATCCCATCCCCCCTAACTAAAAATACGGGGGTTTTACACCTACAAAATGCAAAGAAAATATTTCCACATTACCTTTTAGTCCAAAAAATCGTCAAGTGGAAACTAACATATACAATTCACCTTTGCTCTAGGCTATCTACAACTTGTTAGTTAGCTTTGAAACAAAACGGCACGAAAATAACCAGTGGTAAAATTATAAAATTATCATAATAGAAAATATAAGACACAAAAGTGACTTCGTTCCTGAATCTTGCTTCGCCTGGCTATTTTCGATGCCTCCCGCCCTCTCAACCTTTGTTGGTGAGAGCTCGTTTGTCAAAAAAAAACGGTTACATATATTCGTCCCTGTTTTGCTAGATGTCAACGAACTGGAGAAAAGGCTTAAAACATCGAAAGTCGTGTGCAATTTGCTAAAAGCAGAGCCTTATTTTAAAGTATTTAACTATTTTAGAATATTGGAACTTGAACGGTAAATACTGTTAGGTGTCGTTTAAAGAGCATTTTGGGAACGCTAAGTTCAATGCTTCGTCTTCTTATATTGTTCTCGCTAATATGAAATTCCAAGAATTTCCGGTTTTCCCCAGATTGCGTCGCTTGCACCAAAGAAGCAGGAAAAGAAAGCAGATAGACCCATTACAAATGTCAACTCATTCTACTGTCGGATCAGTGTTGGGAAGTACTTCAGTTACTACTTAACTAAAAAATCAAAATACGTTAAGTTTAACTTAAAGGTTAACCGCATAGGGTTGAGGTCCGACAGTCTATTTACACTTCACTTATTTACTTAAATAAGTCTGAAAACCCGAAAAAGCTCGTTACTTTGTTTGTCCGCTATCCGCAGACAATCGATTTAATCGAATGAATTTATTCTTTCGAATCTGTGGTACCTCTATGTGCTTGTCCCTCTATGCTTGAAATATTGATCAACTACGAAGGTAAGCCGTTGCCAATTTAAATTGTTTCCCTGTTTTCGCTATAAGTCAACGGGTCTCGGAAAAGACTTAAAACAGCCATAACCGTGGGTTATTTGTTGAAAGCACAGCCTTGTTTTAAGTATTCAAATATTTTAAGATACTGCAAGTTGAAGAGTAAATAGTGCGAGGGTCCTTTAAGCACATTTGTTCTGATGCACCTAATACTTGAGACTGAAGTATCTTACAGCATTTGGAAGTACTGGAAGTAATTTGAAGTACTTCGTTTCGATTCAGCATGTCTCCATATCTCTGATCAACTTCATGTTCCTTTGCAGGTTGTTATCTACGAAGGGTACCATTGAAAAATTCGTGAGTGACTTTTTCCGGACAATCTTATCAGCGGATGAAAGCTTACCGCCCGCGGTGAAGTGGCTGTTTGACTTGTTGGACGATGGTGCCCGGAAGCATAATATCACGGACCCTGAAGTGTTACATGCGTGGAAATCAAATAGCTTACCGCTCAGGTTTTGGGGTGAACTTTATAAAAAAATCCAGACTTTGTGTTTGATATTAACAAAACGCCCCACGGTGGATGCGTGTTTGTCAGTGATAGCGCAGACGTTTATGGACGCCTGCTCGACGTCAGAACATCGACTGACGAAGGATTCACCGTCGAATAAGCTACTCTTCGCCAAGGATATTCCAAGGTATGTGCGCAGGCCTTCAAGGTTCGTCGGTAAATAGTCAAGTCCTTTCGGTAAATCTGGGTAAATTTTCGTGGAGGGGGTCCCCACGATAATGGGCTGGTTTCACCGCTGTGCTGAACCCGTATCTAATGTTTGTTTTCGCACCGGAAAAGTAGTTCGTTGGAATCCGGCATGATCGGTGGGAAATAGTGCTTTTTTGTCTGAAGTCGGTTAGAGTATCGATATAAGGATGGGAAAACAAGATCTCCTTACCATACATCTAACGTCTTCTATCCAGCTATGCTTATTACCTGTGCTAGCGGCCTGAGTAAATTTGATTTTATTCTTATCTAAACAAAAAAGCTGGAAAACGTAACTAGTATAAATTTCTGGTCATGACTATCTGTTCAACAGGCATTTCCACCAGAATGCGGAAGTCTGTCTCCGCTGTTATTATTTTCGTTCCAGAGAGTCGGAATCCCTGTTCTTTCGTTTTGGGATCCCAAAACTTAAGTGGAGGGATACCTATGACATCGCAAAAGTTGTCCGTCCGTCTGTAAGCACGATAACTTTCGAAGGGAATGAGATATTTTGATGAAACTTGGTATGAGGATTGTTTGGGTCAAGGGTAAGGTAGAGTTAGTAGATGGGCTCTGTAGCCCCTATATTTGGGGGTGGGGGAGGGGGTTCAGTTAAGGGACAAACAAAATATTTTTAAACAGCTAATGTGATAGTCGATTATGGGGTAAGAAGACATGCTTAGCACGATGGTGACAATCATTTTCTCGCCGGACAAGTAGTTCGTCCGGAATCCGGCAAAAACCGGAAAGTTTGTTAAAAGTAAAAGTTTCATTTGAAGTTGATTAAATGTTTGATTTATGGGTAAGAAGACATGCTGAACCCGATGGTGAAAACCATTTTCTCGCCGGACAACTAGTTCGCCATTTTCTCGCTGGACGAGTAGTTCGTCCGGAATCCGGCAAAAACCGGAAAGCTGGTTAAAAGTAAAAGTTTCATTTGAAGTTGATTCAATGTTTGGTTTAGGGGTAAGAAGACATGCTGAGCATGATGGGGAAAATCATTTTGTCGCCGGACAAGCAGCTCGTCCGGAATCCGGCCAAAATCCGGAAAGTTGGTTAAAAGTAACAGTTTCATTCGAAGTTGATTAAATGTTTGATTTATGGGTAAGAAGACATGCTGAACCCGATGGTGAAAACCATTTTCTCGCCGGACAACTAGTTCGCCTGTAATCCGGCCAAAACCGGAAAATATGTTAAAAGTAAAAGCTTTATCTGAAGTTGATTAGATGATATATTTAGGGGTAAGAAGAGACGCTGAGTCTGTATATAATGATCATTTTTTACCCGGACATATAATTAGTCCGGAATCCGGTTGTACCCGCATTTTTTTTAAAGTCAAAATTTTAATTAAAGTTGATTAGATTTCTTTATAGGGATAAGGGGATAAGCCGGCTTTGTTTCTGAATTTTTCTTTTTTTGCTGGACTAGTAGTTCGCTCGGAATTCGGGCGAAACCGCAAATTTGGCAGTAGTAAAGCAGGAAGTTTCGGTCAATATCGTCAAAATAGATATGGCTTATAGAGGTATAGATAGGTAGATAGAATATCAGAACTCGGTTTTCTCTCATGACTAGCCTGGCGAAGACAAGACCGAATTGTCTGGATCAAATCTTAGGTTTTTGCGTTGATTGGTCCTTTGGTCTTGTTTTCTTTTTCTTCTTCCTTAAGTCCAAGGTTCCTGTTCTGGGGCAGGATCCCTGTTTTTGGACTTTAAACATGTCAGCTAACCTGGCTCTTCCAGCTGACTCCTCCTCTTGTCATCATAACTTGTAATAGTTCCTTTGGAATGTGTCAAAGTATCATATTCTCTGGACTCTTAAGCAAACGGCGTCGACTTAGGTTGCGTTCCCGACTTAACGATCGTTAACAAATTGTTAACAGTTGTTAACTTTTTGCGTTCCACGTTTCTGATTCCGAAATTTAACCTCTGCCGTTACAAAATAGTTAGCAATTATAGAACTGGGAAAAGTTAACGATCGTTAGAGCTGCAGAAGTAAAGCCCCGAAGTAAAGTTAACGATTGTTAACAATTGTTAAGTTTTAGGGAACGCAACCTTAGTTGCATCGGAATTCCTTACAGTTGTGACGTGTATAGTGACGAGGACCCCAACATAGGATTGGCTGTCCATGGGTCGTTTTATAGATGTAAACACGCTA